>CM019691.1:91036073-92236073 GCA_009760885.1 Achatina immaculata
TGCTGTTTGTATCAGTAAGTATACGCTTGTTACTGATTGCTGTGCTGAACACAAAACCTACAATACATACATATATCAGTAAATATTTATTTCAAACGTGTAAGCATTCTTAGATATTTAAAACTGTACGGGCTTTTCATTTGGTTTCTGCATGTACACAGTAAGATTTATCTGTGAATCTCTGGTCGTATTTTGTTAGCGAGGTCACTTCTGTGGCTGATAAATTTTCATTTAGTTTCTCTATCAGTTTCTTTCTGTGGCAGGATGTGTTATTTCTGTTGTTTCATTAAAAATGCCTTTGTTTGGTTCTTTCATTCTTTCTTTTTTATTTCTTTTTCCTTTCTTTGTTGCTTTTTCTATTATTTTCTTTCTTTCTTTTTTCTTCTTTCTTTCTTCTTTCTGTCTTTTTTCCTTCTTTTCGTTTTTCTTCTTTCTTTCTTTCTTACTCCTTTTTTTCTTTTTTCTTTCTTTCTTTCTCCTTTTGTTTCTTCCTTTCTTCTTTCTTTCTTTTTTACTTTCTTTGAACGAAAAAAAGTAATAGTGATCAATTTTTTTTAGTCTTTTCTTACAAAATGTCAGCCTTCTTTTGCTTTTCTTATCTGAAGTGATAACATTTTCTTGGTAATGTTTTGGACAGTTTTGTTATCTCCACTGATTCTCGAATGCAGAGGGCACTTGAGGAAATGAATAAATGGAAATTCAACTTAACTCTCTTCCTCAGTACAGTTTTAATTCTCAAAGATGACGTTGTAGAACGATTTGTAATTACTTTCGTCCGCTTTAAAATTGAGGTGTAATATTTTTTATATACTTTTGTTTGTTTGTTTCGTTTTAAAATCTCTTCTTATTTTCGACAGGTCTTCTGGTCCTTGAAGTCATGGGTCACGGTGGAGGAGGACATGGTGGAGGAGGACATGGTGGAGGAGGACATGGTGGTGGAGGACATGGTGGTGGAGGACATGGTGGCGGCGGTCATGGTGGTGGAGGACATGGCGGAGGTGGTCACGGTGGAGGAGGACATGGTGGAGGAGGACATGGTGGAGGAGGACATGGTGGAGGAGGACATCATGGTTAATTCTTCCGAAGTCATCTTCCACACAGTTTAAACACCGACATCCTGTAACAGCCTCGTTTATTGTGGATGAGAGCTAAAGTAGGACGTCCTCAATATGAAGGAAATCAATTCTGTGAACTGAGATGGGATGTAATTTTGTGGAAATTGTGTGAATAAAAAATGATCCAGTGTTGTCTGTTGCGTGTTAGATAATTGTTATATATATATATATATATATATATATATATATATATGGAAAGAAATAAGAACGTAATCCAGTATTTCTTGCACCAAATGATGAACTCCATGAACAAATAAAATCACTACAATGATATGCAATTTATTGGATTTATATTTGTTTTTTTTAGTTGTTATTGTTTATGTCGACTTTTGCTGTTTGTTAGATGGTGGTCCAGAGTCACAGCATTAAAGCTGAAATTGGTACCTTTTAACGAGCTATAATTGTCTGCTTACTGCAGGATTTGCCAACAATATCTGCCTGCTTACTGCAGGATTTCCGAACAATATCTGCCTGCCTATAGCAGGATTTGTCAACAATATCTGTCTGCTTACAGCAGGATTTGCCAACAATATCTGCCTGCTTCTAGCAGAATTTGTTAACAATATCTGCCTGCTTCTATCAGGATTTGTCAACAATATCTGCCTGCTTATAGCAGGATTTGTCAACAATATCTGTCTGCTTATAGCAGGATTTGCCAACAATATCTGCCTACTTGTAGCAGAATTTGTTAACAATATCTGCCTACTTGTAGCAGGATTTGTCAACAATATCTGTCTGCTTATAGCAGGATTTGTCAACAATATCTGTCTGCTTATAGCATGATTTGCCAACAATATCTGCCTACTTGTAGCAGGATTTGTCAACTATAGCTGGCTACTTGTAGCAGGATTTATCTAATGTAGCTGCTTAGTTGTAGCAGGATTTGTGAACTATGGCTGCCTACTTGTAGCAGGATTTGTCTAATATAGCTGATTAGTTCTAGCAGGATGTGCCAGCTCTAGCTATCTAGTTGTAGCAGGATTTATCAACTATAATGCCTACTTGTATCAGGGTTTGTCAACTATAGCTACTTACTTGCAAGACGCTCTTATCCCCTCCCCACACCCCTTCACCCCCCACATTCCTACCTCCACCTTCCTGTCTTCCTGTGAGAACACGTGGTTATAATTTGATTGAATAAACAAATAATCCAATAGAAAGATTCATATGGTCCTAAAAATAAACCATGTTGAAGTTCAATGTGTCCGACCGAAGGCCGCAGATATGGATGCTTTGTATACCGTAACACAATGCAGCTACCACCATGTTCAAGGCGAGCGCAACAGAAGAAGAAGTGATTCTAGAGAATGTTTGATCTTTTTTCAATAATTTTCACTTCTTTCTTCGTAATCTTCTCTGTGTTTTAAAGGTTTTTTTTTTAAACTTAGTGGGGAATTTCTACAGTAAGTTATCGTTCTTCGCCATGACAGATATCTTCTGTATCCGTTCAGAACCAAGATTTTCTGGTTTTTAATGGCACAGATAATGAGAGAAAAAAGTGCAGAATCCGGTCAAATGAAACTAATGATAAAAGTTTAGTTTTTAAAAAGAAAAGGTATTTAGAAACTTGAAACATTGCTCTTATACACACTTTCAAAAAAGACGATAAGGTTTTACGTCAGACTTCAGCTGGAAGCCTTCTGTAATGAAGTCTTCCATCACACAATTATAAGGACACGCTTTCAATTGCCTGTGTGCTGTCTACCACGTGCTCAAAGGAGTAGGAAACAACAACGGACTTGATTTAACACACAAAAGAAGTTATCAAAAACTTCAGAATACTTGTAATATTACGTTCCAAAAACAGGCTTAGACTATAGAAAGAATTATAAAGAGATTTAAAGCATCTTACGTTTATGAAATTGAATACATTACAATGTATCCATGATGATCTGCGAATGGATGCATCAGCAGCAGGACATCTTGCTTACAATCGAAAGGCATAAAAGAGAGCTGCTAGGGAGGCAAAGTTCCGCAAGGGACATGCAAATTACTGACTGACCCATGTAACCTGAATAATACCGTATAATATCTTCAATGCCGCGTCTTCTCACTGCATGTCCTATGAAGGTACATTGTCTCTCTCTCTTATCTTTTTGACAAGATTTTTTTGTCTCTCCAGCTCTTCTCATACATTCTACATTAGTTTTTTTTTGTTTGATGTGCAGGGAATTCTCAACATTCTTCTAATAAACCACATTTCTGCTGCTTCCAATGATTTTTATGCAGACTTGCCTATTGTCCATGATTCACTTAACAAAATAGGTTCAATATAGCATTTTAGGACACGTTTTCTAACATTCATTGATATGTTGCATAATATGTTTCTCATTCTCTGAAATGCAGTCTTTGCTTGGCCTATTCTGTACCTAATTTATATTTTGCATTTCCCATCTGAAGTTATTACTGCTCCAAGGTATTTAAATTTCTGCACTTGCTTTAGAATAGGTCAGTTTACTTTTATGCTGCATTTTAGTGGATTCTGTTTCTTAGATATAACCATAGTCTCTGTCTTTTTGATGTTCAAAGTAAGGCCTTTCTGTTCACTTTATCCAAGAGATTTTGCAGGTCTTGTTGGTTCTCAGCTATCAGTACTGTGTCGTCAGCATACTGAAGGTTATTAATATTGTATCATCCAATTGTTATACCTGGCTGTGTGATGATCGTTCTTAGAATAGTCTCTCTGTACAGAGAAAAAATGTCTGGAGACAGTACTCATCCTTGTCGCACCCCTTGTTTTATAGGTTGATATTTTCCAGTTTTATTTTCAACTCGAATCGCTACCTTCTGCTGCCATTATAGATGTTTTACAATCCTCATGTCTTTGCCGTCTATACTGATGTCTTCAAGCATTATAATAATTTCATTATGTTTCACCTTGTCGAATGCCTTGGTGTAATCAATGAAGCATAAACAAAGATCTTTCTGTACTTCTGAAACTCTTTCTGTTAGCGTTCGCAAAGCATAAATGACATTGTGTGTTCCCTTTCATTTAGTAAATCCATTAAGTTCATCTGCTATTTCCATTTTTATCTTTTTCCTTGTTCTTCTCATAATAATTCTCAGAAGTAGCTTCGTTATGTGACATGAGAGGCTGATAGTCCGGTGGTCATTTGCACCTGGTTTCTTTGGTAGTGCTATAAACGTGGATTTAAGCAGGTCACTGGGCATATAACCACTATTATAAATGTCATTCAGTAAGTTGGTTATTATTTTTATTCACTAGCGCCTCTATTAAATTTTCTTCTACTGTTATATCATCAGGCCCAGTCGCTTTTCCTTTCTTCATGTGATTGATGGCATCTATGATTTCATCTTCAAGTATTGGTGGTCCATCACAGTTTTCATTATCTTATGTTATTTCTGGTCTTTCTCCTCCGTACAGCTCAACCATGTATTCTGTCCACCTGTCCACAATGTCTTCTTTTCCTATTAACATTTTCCCTTCTTTTGATTTCAGGCATCCTGTGGTATATTCTGTCTTCCTGCCTGTGAGTTCACTAATTCGTTTGTGTATGTTTTTGCTGTCTTCATTATGAGAGTCCTCTATTTGTCTGCACTGTTCATTTAACCACACTTCCTTTGCTTCTCTGCATTTGCGTCTTATTTCTTTATTTATCTTGCTATATTTTTCTTGGTTATTTTTAGTCCTCCTTTTGTCAGTCAGTCCTGAGATGTCTTCTGTCATCCATTTATCTTTGGGGGCTTCTTTTTTTGGTGATATTATCTCCTTAACAGTTTGGTATATAGAATCTCTTAACATTGCCTGATGTTCATTTATACTATTTATCTTTGCTATTGCATTGTATCTATTTGTTACAATAACTCTGTATTGTTCTTGCAGTTCTTGGTAATTTTTAAGGAGTTCTATATTTAGTTTGATGTTTCTCACTTTTCTGCATGCTTTCTTTAGCTCTGTTATAATTTTTTTTATAATTACAGTGAGTCATAGTCACTATTGCAGTCCGCTCCTGGCATGGTTTTTGTTGTCATTAATGCATTATGGAATCGTCTATTGATTAATTCGTAGTCTCTCTGGTTAAAAGTCTTTTTATCTGGCCTGCACCATGTTGCCAGTCCTCGGGGATGTTGTTTAAACCAGGTGATTCCTACAACCATGCTGTGTATTTCTGCCCATTCAATTAATTTATCACCTCTGTCATTCCTTCCCCCCCCCCCAGTCCATAGTGGCCAACGGTGCCTGAAGTTATTCCTTTACCAACTTTGGCCTAAAAATCTCCCATAACTATAGTAACTACATGTGAGTTTGTGTGTTTCAGGGCTGTATATATATATATATATCGTACATACGTAATATATATATACATATATATATGTATTATATATACAATATATGACATGGAAGACACTGTCCGATTAGGTGATCAGCGATCAGCGACCCATAGCTGATACGCTAGTGTCAGGGTTAGCGAACCTGACCAAGACCCTTCCCACCTCTCGGTTAGTACCCCCTTATAACAGACCTAGCCTGGTTAACGGGGCAGGGATCGCCATTACCCCCATGGTGGTGGAGTCTGCTAAAGAAGTATTGCACGCCCCCTGCTTTTTTAGCTGCACTCGGGGACTGACAAAATAGCTGCTATAAACCGCCCCAAGCTGACACCTTCACAGCATCGGCTGAAAAGAACACCAGCTCGCAGTTACAGGTAAATAACACAAGAGAAGATGCACACACATATAAGTACTAAGTTTTTAGCGGTCCGTTCTGACAGCTTGCAACTTTCCAAAAGTGTGCCCTTCAGTATTTCGGGAGTATATTTCATCATATTGCGATACTGATGTCATTAATGAGATCATGTAATTAATTTTAATAGACTTTAAAAAAAAAATAACCAGATATTAACAAATAACTCAACGGAGAACTTCTGTAACTGGATTAACAATGAACAATAAAGTAACTTCTCGGGTTGGACCTACAGGCGTACCTCGACTTACCAGGTGGTTGCGTTATGACAGTATTTGGTCAAGGGTATCTAACCCTTGATATAACTCTAAATTATTGAATTAGGGTTAGGCCCATGCTTGTTTTCTCCGTCAGAGTTTGTGATTTTCAAGTCACTCGTTGCACATGGAAAGCAAGTTTTATTTTCTGGGTCTGAGACGAAAGTTTCAGCTCAGAGAAGTGGGAAAGATTTTGACTGTTGAGTGAGAAGGTAATGTAGTCCGATCTGTGTTGAGGAATATAGTCGTGTTAAGTATGTTATAGTTGTTAGCCAGCTTGAATTCTTACGGCGCTATCTTAGTAACTTGGCTAGACAGAGATATGAATTATTTGTTTTGGAGTATGCATGTTTCTGAGAAATCGTTTTCACATATTTTAGTCGTTAGTTCACCACTACCACTATCATCATCATCATCATCATCATCATCATCATCATCATCATCATCATCATCATCAACATCATCATCATCACGTTCACGAAATAAATCGGATGTGAGTGCCAAAGTAATGCTGTATTGATGGATATATCCAATGTGCCAGTATGTGATCGTCTTGTGTGTCCTGTAAAGAGTATATCATTGCAGGGAGTGTTTTGTAGTATTCTGTCTGTATATAAGTAATATAGTCAGCACAACATACCACCAGCAGCATACAAGGAGAAGCAATATAATATAAGCCAACTAGAAGATTACACCATTCATCTATTTACTGTGCTCTGTTATAAAACTGAGAAATCGCCTTCAACGTTCCGATGAACTGAGTCTAAATTATCGGAAGTAGAAAATGAATAACCGGCGGTTTGTTAAGGTACTCGTTCACCGCGTACTTCAAGTCTTACGCATGCGTTAACGAGTACTCAGAAAGCAGACTGACAGTTTCAAGTTATCAATGCAGAAACGTGAATACTGCGTTGTGGAACTATTTCTAATTTGTTGTACTCACTCAAAATGTCAGATTCAAGAGAGGTGAATCAAAATTTAGAACACAACGCCCGGAAGATGAAATGTTTGTGAAACCTATATTGATGATTGCTGAAATATTGAGAGAGAGAAAGAGAGAGAGAGAGAGAGAGACAGGCAGAAAGAGAGAGAGAGAGAGACGTGAAACGAAGAATTATAACTCGAAGATCATCTGTTACCGGTTCTTAAACATATTCCTCCAGAAGTTCTTCTCTTATTTGTTGCCTTAGGGAATCTTGCGTGGACCGACTCACACTGATTGATTGACTGATTTATTGATCTTTATTTCCAAAGGATTAAGAAATGGGCACGCAGTTTCGTCTGACATTTAGCTCTTTATCATACAACTTTCTCTCTGTTCCAGACATTCTACAAATATGTTACTCATATAACAAATATAACTAACATTGGAAAGCTGAGAGACATAAAATAAAATATAACATTTACATTTCACTCGTATCCATGCACTCAGTAAAAAAAAGGTAACTACGTGCATATATAAATGACTACAGAAAGTAACTATGTAAATGACTATCTTCTTACATCCTTCCCAGGCCTCTAAACATCACATTGGGCCCGCATGGTAGTTCATCATGATTTCATGTCTTCGGCGAGTTTTTCAATCTCATCAAGGGCTGTTATGCCAACTGAAGTAGCCTATCTTAACAATGTCCTCTTTAGAGTTTCACGTGGTCCGCCTCTTTTTATTCGGCCTTTTGTGTTCCACTTGATAGTGTGCTTGGAGATCCTCTGATTGTTTTTTCTCATCACATGACCGACATATGTCCATCTTATTTTTCTGATCACCCATGAAACAGGTTGTTGTTTGTTCATCTGTCTTATATCTGCGTTGTTTTTTTAATTCGTCGCACTTTATGCCGAGAATTTTCCTTAGGCATTTATTTTCGAAAGAGTCTAATTTTTGTGTCTATTTCTTTAGTTCATTTCCAACTTTCACATGCATAAATGAGGGCGATATTACATTTGAATTGAATAATCTTAACTTGTTTTTTTTTTGCTTATAACTTTTGAATGCCATATGTTCTCAAGATTCTTGAAGGTCAATGATATATTTGCAATTCGATTTCTAACTTTCTTCCTGGTCTATGTAGTTGCCGAGATATGCAAAATGGTTTACTTCTTCAACAGCTGTTACTTCTACGTTTGTTTGTCCTTCATGGTTAAAGAGAAGTTTCATTATTTTTGTTTTATCCTTGTTAATTTCGAGTCCTATTGTACTTGCCACTGAAGACAGGGTATCTGTTTTTACTTGCAATGATTTCACATTGTCATTTATAAGTGTTATGTCATCTACAAAATCAAGATCTTCCAGTTGGGTCTCATGTACTTAATCAATGCCTGTTTTACCTGTGCAGCATTTCATCACTATGAAGTGAGTGGAAATTACAAAAAGCAAGGGAAATAATATACATCCTTGTTCCACCCCTGTTTCAATCTGGAGCCATTCACTCATTCCTTCTTTTGTGTTGACTGCACAAACATATCTGTTGAATATATAATGTATATCTATTGTATATCCAATGTATATCTAATGATGTTGACAATCTTCGATGGTATTCCACATATTCTTAAAATTCTCCGCAATGATTCTCTGTGTATGCTATCAATGACTATCTACAAAACAAAAATGTCAGTACTATTCAGAATAAACAATTAACTAAATTCGGTGTCTGTAAGAGAGTCTAAAATAACTGTTAAGTTTGATGACACATAAAGGTATGTAGTCGACATCAAATAGATACTGGAAAAGTTTGTAGTTGTAGGAAGAAGTGTAGTTAACACTTTTTTTTATAAAGGATGGGATGGTATTCCAAAGATCAGAAGAAGAAAAGATAAAGCTTTTCTTATAAAGATCAAGTCTAGGTTTTAGAAGACAAATGAGAGAGAGATAAGGGGTGGGGTGAGGGTGGGAGTACAACATGCTGAAAAAAATCACAATTCCAAGCAAGTTTTCCATCAAATGCGTACCACTTCCGCATTATCGTAAAACGAAGCATTGTAACTCGAAGATCATCTGTTACCGGTTCTTAAACATATTCCTCCAGAAGTTCTTCTCTTATTTGCTGCCTCAGGGAGTCTTGCGTGGACCGAAGAGGCAGTACTCACACTGAATGAGACAGGAATCAGTAAGTCAAGGTCGAAGAGGAAGGAGAGGAAGGAAAGAAAGAAAATAAGAAACTTGCTTAAAAAAAGAAGATAGAAATAAACATGTTCTTTCCTCGTAATTAATGCGCCGAGCACGATGACCATGCACAATCGGACAGATGTCAGGTGTGTTCCTTCGGTACAGTTTTTGCTGTCTTCATGTCGGGTTATGTTAATTACCTCCCTTGCCTACTAAAACATCCCATCCCTTTATACAAGTAAAAGTAGTTCTTACTTTTTTTAAAAATTGTTTTCTTTACTTTATCTTAATACTCCATAACTTCTCTCAAAAAACTTTGGACGTTTATTTATGAGGTATGTTGTACGTCTCCAAAATTTGTATCCTCCATGCTACACCTTCTTCGCTTCATGTTTTTATTTTCGCTGGTCATGCAGTAATAAGTGTCACAAGCAACGAGACAATACAACTCTGTATGGTACATGAAAACTTTCTAATGCAGAACACCGAAATTTTATAAAGCGCCACTTTAAATATATCGCTAGCCAAGACCATCATAATTAAAAAAGTTCAGTTAATGACCTCAGTCAGCAAAAGCAGAACTATGAGCTTGAAATAAGTGTTGGAAATGATATATGTAAAAATTTAAAGCCAAATATAATTCTCGATATTAATCATATTTTTAGTTTTGATAGCTGTATTTTCGAATTCTCTGTCACATTTTGTTTCAAAATCCTTTCCTAATTGTACAACGCTAACTCCGTTATTGCTTTTTTCCTCTCTTAAGTTATTAGTTACGTATGTGATCTTCTGTTTATTTATATTGTTACTGTCTGCTTATTAATATTGTTACTGTCTTTTTATTTATGTTGTTACTGTCTGTTTATTTTTATTGTTTCTGTCCTTTCATTTGTATTGTTGCTTTCTTTTTTATTTATATTATTTTCGAAGGCATTCCGTTATAAAGTGCTGCTACGAACAATATTCATTTTGTACAGCTTTGATGCTTCTAAGTAATTAGGTCAACTGCCTCCCATTTCTGATCCTCTCTTCTGTTCTCTTGATTTTTGCAATAATTAAAGGGTTAACATGTTTTTGTTTCTGGCTTGTCAGAATAATTTGACCGCGTTTATCATATTGTTTTAATGAGAAATTCTTCGTTTATTTTTCTGTTCTGTCAGTTTGTAATTTGTATAAGGTTTTAAAAAGCTAAATATAATATCATAGCATATAAGTAGCTAGGGGATATGTTGTTACTGTCACATTTTTCTTAACCATATGACACACTAGATCAGTAGTTCCCAACCTGGGGTAATCGTGTTGTGGGGTTACGGTGCAGGACGTTTAGGAATATGAGAAGAGAGGCTGGATAACAGAGGAGAACAGACAAGTATGATGTCAGAGTTAATAATAACAAATAATTTGCTAATATGAAGGGGAACAATTTATGGAAATGGGCTGCCCAGGGGTGCCCAAATGGAAGAAACTTGGGAAGCACTGCAGTAGATGAATATGTGGTCGGTGCTATGCCTGAGTGCCTTTCCTTTCCTAGTTCCAAGAGAAGTCTGGAACCTGCTTCTACAGCTGTGTGACTAGACTGCCTCATGTTGAAGATAATCATGTACCTCTCCATGAAAGGTAATGCACTAGCCACTGCACTACTCAAGTTCCCTATGAATTGTATCATTCTTTTAAAACTGAAATTTCTGTTTTGTCTCTTTGTTTATTCTGAATATGTCTCTCTCTCTCTCTCTCTCTCTCTCTCTCTCTTATTTTACTTGTTGTTTCAGTCTAACTCTACTTCTGTTTTTAATTAGTGTTAGAAATTCTGACTCCGACCCTCCTTTGAATTAGTTAGTCACTGATTTCTAAATAGGTCAGACCAGGTTCTCTCGCTACATGTTGGCACATCACGATCTAATAACCAGGTAAAGCTAGCGTTACAACTTGAGAAGATGTTTATTTGGTGGATGGAATGATGATGGAGATGAAGACAAAAACACAATGATTTGCCGGCAGGTTGCCCTGCCATATGGTAATTCAAAGTACACTTCCAATCTGGCATTCCACAACAGGTGAAGAACATGACAATTTCTGCAAAATCCACGGTACAGCCACACATTAACGACAACAGCACAAGTTCCCATGGGTCCAGATTCAAACGTATAAAACCCACTTGAGCGTCTTTCTCTCCCACAATTAATAAAATCCGGTGACTTTCCAATCACGTGACGTTCTGGAAAGAGCTCAGATCATTTCTGGAAGTAAATCCAAAAACAACAAAAAAATAAACACAATTATCTCTCTTATTCTGTTATAAAAGGAATACTAACATTGACACTGATAAGAGTAGTAGCAGATAAACGCTGGGGCCAAATAGTCAAAAAGCAGTAAAGACATGTCGAGCGTACAACACACAGAGACGACATATCTGCGCGTAACATTGTCGCGACAGAATGCAGAACACGCTACAGGTGATCTAGAAGAAATGTCGCATAAATGATGGCGGTGATGGATTATTATTATTATTATTATGTTAAAGAAGATTTCTCATAATTTATATCAAAATCTTTTATATATTCCCCAGACTTCCATAAAAACTCTTACGTGTATATTAAATAATCATCCAGAAAGTATTCTCTCCATTATCTTTTCTCAAAAACCCTTCACCTCAAGCTTAAAATTTCTCCGTGGAGCTACCTGCCTCCCCTTTGAGAACCACTGTTTTAAAGTCATCGTTTCTAAATGTGGATCAAGAGATATAGATGCGATATGCACTGTCATCTACGCTCTGCCTTGCCAACACACATAAGTTTTCCTTCAATAAGCTTCTACTTCTTCTTCTTCTCTTCTTTATTTTCATCAAATAACTCACGCTCATGAACGGTTAAATATTTTATCGTCAGAGTTCTTATAGTATGATTACTGTCCTATCCAAGCCGACAGAAAGAAAGGGGAGTTTTTCATTAAGATGTTTTGTCCTCCCAACTATTTTGATTGTCTCTGAGAAAAATGACGCGGGACTCCCTATATAAATCAGGATCAGAGTTGGTTCATCATTCGATCGCCACCTGGTGTAGAGAGAATCAACTGCCAGGTCCTGACTTAGTTTAACCCCTGACCATCGCACAGATTTCTATCAAGATGAAGACCGTTACCATTATTGCTGTTTGTATCAGTAAGTATACACTTATACTAACACTGAGTGCGGTACTGAGCACTAGAATTACATTATATACAAACATTAGTATTTCCTCCAAATGTGTTCACATTCTTAGATATTTTAAAATGTGCAAACTATTCTTTTGTTCGCTGGAAGTACACACTAAAATGTATGTGATTTATTTTCCTCTGGTCGTACTTTCTTGTGGACAGGATATCTTCAGCTGATGGAGAACTTCTGTTTATTTTCTGAATCCGTTTTAAACTCTGAGAGACTCTGTTATGTCTGCAATTTGATTTTTAAAAACTTGCTTTTGTTTATTTGTTTGTTTGTTTCATTCTTTCAATCCTTCTTTGTTTTTCTTTTCTTTCTTTCTTTCTTTCTTTCTTTCAACGGAAAGACAATATTACTGATTACTTTTACTAAGTCTTTAATAACAACAGTTCAGTTTTCTGCTTTTTTTTTTTTGTTGCGTTTTTGCTTCATAAAATGATAACATTTTCTCGGTAGGTTTTGTAACGGATACTTTTCTTCCGCTGATTTTCAAATGCAGAAATCGTTTGAGGAGTTTAATAAATGTAAATGTAATTTAACTTTATTTTGCCAGCTCGTTATCGTTCTCGGGGTAGTTTTAATTCTGAAATACGACGTTACAGAAAGATTCATGATTAAAATAGTTTTGTCCGTTCTAGGCGATGTATAACATATTTATCCACTTTTTGTTTGTTTCGTTTTAAAATCGCTTCTTATTTTTGTCAGGTCTTCTGATCCTTGAAGTCATGAGTCACGGTGGAGGAGGACATGGAGGAGGAGGACATGGTGGAGGAGGACATGGCGGGGGCGGTCATGGTGGAGGAGGACATGGTGGAGGAGGACATGGCGGGGGCGGTCATGGTGGAGGAGGAGGACATGGTGGGGGTGGTCATGGTGGAGGAGGACATGGCGGAGGAGGACATCATGGTTAATTCTTGTGAAATCATCTAAAGCACTTACCTGCTGTAACAGTCTGGTTTACTATGGCTGGGAGGAGAAGTAGGAAGTTCTCTAGATGTGGAAAATGAATTCTGTGAACTGAAATTGCACTGCTAAATGTGTTGGAAATATATAGAAAAAAATATCTGTCTTTTTTATCAAGTGTTTTATGTTGATCATCATTATTTTCTGAATGCATCAATAGATAACAATGTTATCCAGTATTTCGTGTATTAAATAATGAATGGAATAAACAAATGAATAACAAAAATAAAAATCACTACAGTGATACATGCTTTTGTCGTATTCTGTCTGTATATCAGTAATATAGTCAGCACAGTATACCACCATCACCACCACCACCATCATCATCATCATCGTCATCATCATCATCATCATCGTCATCATCATCATCATCATCATCATCATCGCGTTCACGCAATAAATCGGATGTGAGTGCCAAAGTAATGCTGTAATGATGGATATATCCAATGTGCCAGTATGTGATCGCCTTGGTTGTCCTGTAAAGAGTATATCATTGCAGGGAGTGTTTTGTAGTATTCTGTCTGTATATAAGTAATATAGTCAGCACAACATACCACCAGCAGCATACAAGGAGAAGCAATATAATATAAGCCAACTAGACGATTACACCATTCATCTATTTACTGTGCTCTGTTATAAAACTGATAAATCGTCTTCAACGTTAGGATGAACTGAGTCTAAATTGCCGGAAGTAGAAAATGAATAACCGGCGGTTTGTTAAGGTACTCGTTCACTCGTACTTTAATTCTTACGCATGCGTTAACGAGTACTCACGAAGCAGACTGACAGTTTCAAGTTATCAATGAAGAAACCTGAATGCTGCGTTGTGGAACTATTTCTAATTTGTTGTACTCACTCAAAATGTCACATTCAAGAGATGTGAATAAAAATTTAGAACACAACGCCCGGAAGATGAAATGTTTGTGAAACCTATATTGATGATTGCTGAAATGTTGAGAGAGAGAGAGAGAGAGAGAGAGAGAGAGAGAGAGAGCTAGAGAAAGAGAGAGAGAGACGTGAATGAAAGAGAAAGAGAGAGAGAGAGAGAGTTTCTCATTGTTGATTGATTGATCTTTATTTCCAAAGGATTAAGAAATGGGCACGCTCTTTATCATACAACTTTCTCTCTGTTCCAGACATTCTACAAATATGTTACTCATATAATAAATATAACTAACATTGGAAATCTGAGAGACATAAATTAAAATATAACATTTACGTTTCGCTCGTATCCATGCACTCAGTAAAAAAAGTAACTACGTACATATTTAAATGACTATAGAAAGTAACTACGTACGTATATACATGACTATCTTCTTACATCCTTCCAATGCCACTAAACATCACATTGGGCCCGCATAGTAGTTCATCAAGATTTCATGTCCTCGGCTAGTTGTTCAATCTCATCAAGGACTGTTATGCCAACTGAACTGGCCTATCTTAACAACGTCCTCTTTAGAGTTTCACGTAATCTACGTCCTCTTATTCGACCTTTTGTGTTCCATTTGATAGCTTGTTTGGGGATCCTGTGATTGTTTATTCTCATCACATGACCTGTCTTATTTTTCTGATGACCTATGCGACAGGTTGTTGTTTGCTCATCTGTCTTATCTCTGCGTTGTTCTTGAATTCATTCCACTTTATACCGAGAATTTTCCGTAGGCATTTGTTTTCGAAAGAGTCTAATTTTTTGTGTCTATTTCTTTAGTTGTTTTCCAGCTTTTACATGCATAAATGAGGCTGGATATTACATTTGAATTGAATAATTCTAACTTGGTTTTTTGCTTATAACTTTTGAATGTCATATGTTCTTAAGATTCTTGAAGATCAATGCTGCTTTTGTAATTCTAATTCTAACTTCCTTTCTGGTGTCACCATCCTGGTTTGTGTAGCTGTCGAGATATGCAAAATGGTTTACTTCTTCAACAGCTGTTCCTTCTACGTTTATTTGTCCTTCATGGTTAATGACAAGTTTCATTATTTGTGTTCTATCCTTGTTAATTTCGAGTCCTATTTTACTAGAAATTGAAGACAGGTATCTGTTTTTTCTTGCATCGATTTCACATTGTCATCAATAAGAGTTATGTCATCTACAAAATCAAGATCTTCCAGTTGGGTCTCATGTACCCAATCAATGCCCGTTTTACATGTGCAGTATTTTTTCATTATGAAGTCTGTTGCAATTCCAACAAAGCAAGAGAAATATTATACATCTTTGTTTCACGCGTGTTTCAATGTGGAACCATTCACTCATTGCTGCTTCTGTGTTGACTACACAAACATATCCGTTGTATATATAATGTATATTCATTGTATATCTAATGATGTTGACAATCTTCGAAGGCATTCCATATGTTCTTAAAATTCTCCGTAATGATTCTCTGTGTATGCTATCAATGACTATCTACAAAACAAAAATATCAGTACTATTCAGAATAAACAATTAACTAAATTCAGTGTCTGTAAGAACAGTCTAAAATTACTTTTTAGTTTTATGGCACATGGAGGCATGTAGTCGACATCAAATAGATAGTGGAAAATTTTATAGTTGTATGAAGGAGTGTAGTTAACATTTTCTTATTAAGGATGGGAGTTTATGCCAAAGATGAGCAGTAGAATAAGGAAAGCTTTTCTTATAAAGATCAAGTCTAGATTTTAGAAGACAAATGAGAGAGAGAGAGAGAGAGAGAGAGAGAGAAGAGAGAGAAGAGAGAGAGAGAGAGAGAGAGATGGAATGAGGGTGAGAGTACAACATGCTGAAAAAAAAATCACAATTCCAAGTAAGTTTTCCATCAAATGCGTAGCACTTCCGTATCATCGTAAAACGAAGCGTTGTAACTCGAAGATCATCTGTTACCGGTTCTTAAACATATTCCTCCAGAAGTTCTTCTCTTACTTGCTGCCGCAGGGAATATTGCGTGGACCGAAGAGGCAGTACTCACACTGAATCAGACAGGAATCAGTAAGTCAAGGTCGAAGAGGAAGGAGAAAAGGAAAGAAAATAAGAAACTTGCTAAAAAAAAGAAGATAGAAATAAACATGTTCTTTTCTCGTAATTAATGCGCCGAGCACGATGACCATGCAACAGTCGGACAGATGTCAGGTGTGTTCCTTCGGTACAGTTTTTGCTGTCTTCATGTCCGGTTATGTTAATTACCTCCCTTGCCTACTAAAACTACCATCCCTTTATACAAGTAAAAACAGTACTTACTTTTTTTTTTAATGGTTTTCTTTACTTTATCTTAATACACCATAACTTCTCTCAAAAAACTTTGGAGGTTTATTTATGAGGTATGTTGGTTGTCTCCAAAATTTGTATCCTCCAAGCTACACCTTTTTCGCTTCATGTTTTTATTTTCGCTGGTCATGTAGTAATAAGTGTCATAAGCAAAGAGACAATACAACTCTGTATGGTACATGAAAACTTTCTAATGCAGAACATGGAAATTTTATCAAGCGCCACTTTAAATATATCAACCGACCCATATATCATGATTGAAAAGGTCAGTTAATGACCACAGCCAGCAAAAGCAGAACTATGAACTTGAAATAAGTGTTGGAAATGATATATTTAAAATTTTAAAGCCAAATCTAATTCTCTGTACTTATCATATTTTTAGTTTTGATAGTTATATTTTATAATTCTCTGTCACATTTTGTTTCAACATCATTTCCTAACTGTGCAACGCTAATCCCTTTATTTTATTTCCTCTTTTAAGTTAAGAGTTACATATGTCAACTTCTGTTTATTTATATTGTTACTGTCTGCTTATTTCTATTGGTACTGTCGTTTTATTTATGTTGTTACTGTCTGTTTATTTTTATTGTTACTGTCCTTTCATTTGCATTGTTACTTTCGTTTTAATTATTTTATTTTCGAAGCCATTCCTTTATAAGGTGCTGCGACGAACAATATTCATTTTGTATAGTTTTGATGCCTCTGCGTAATTAGGTCAACTGCCTCTCATTTATGATTCTCTCTCCTCTTCTCTCGATTTTTGAAATAGTTAAACGATTAACTTCCTTTTGTTTGTGGCTGTCAGAATAATTTGACCGCGTTTATCATAATGTTTTAATGAGAAATTCTTCATTTAGTTTTTCTGTTCTGTCAATTTGTAATTTGTATAAGGTTTTAAAAAGCTAAAGATAATATCATATCATATAAGTAGCTAGGGGATATGTTGTTACTGTCACATTTTTCTTAACCATATGACACACTAGATGAATAGTTCACAAACTTGGGTAATCTTGTTTGTGGGGGTACGGTGCAGGACGTTTAGGAATATGCGAAGAGAGGCTGAATAGCAGAGGAGAACGGATAAGTATGATGTCAGCGTTAATAGTAACAAATAATTTGCTAATATGAAGGGGAAAATTTATGGAAATGGGCTGCCCAGGGGTGCCCAAGTGGATGAAATTTGGGAACCACTGCAGTAGATGAATATGTGGTCGGTGCTATGCCTGAGTGCCTTTCCTTTCCTTAGTTCCTAGAGAAGTCTGGTAACTGTTTCTACAGCTGTGTGACTAGGCTGCTTCCCGTTGAGGATAATCCTGCACCTCTCCATGAAAGTTAGTGCACTAGTCAATGCACTACTCAAGTTCCCTATGAAATGTATCATTCTTTTAAAACTGAAATTTCTGTTTTTCTTTTTGTTTATTTGGTGAATGGAATGATGATGGAGATGAAGACAAAAACACGATGATGGCACCCTGCCATATTGTAATTCAAAGTACACTTCCAATCTGGCATTCCACAACATTCGAAGAACAAGACAGTTTCTGCAAAATCTATGGTACAGCCACACATTAACGACAACAGCACAAGTTCCCATGGATCCAGATTCAAACGTAAAAAACCCACTCGAGCGTCTTTCTCTCCCACAATTCATAAAATCCCGTGACTTTCGAATCCCGTGACGTTCTGGAAAGAGCTTGATTCATGTCCGGAAGTCAATCAAAAAAAGAAAGCTTAGAATGAACATGATTAATAAATACAATTATCTCTATTATTCTGTTATAAAACGAATATTAACACTGAAACTGATAAGAGTAGTAGCAGAAAAACGCTGGGACCAAAGAGTCAAAAAGCAGTAAAGAAATGTCGAGCGTACAACACACAGAGACGACATATCTGCGTGTAACATTGTCGAGACAGGAAGTAGAACAAGCTACAGATGATCTACAAGAAATGTCGCATAGATGATGGCGGTGATGGTATATTATTATTATTATTATCATTATTTATATTATTATTATTATTATTTTAAAGAAGAGTTCTCATAATTTATGTCAAAATGATTCTTTATATTTCCCAGACTTCCATAAAACCTCTTACGTGTATATTAAATAATCATCCAGAAAGTATTCTCTCCATTATCTATTCTCAAAAACCCTTCACCTCAAGCTTAAAATTTCTCCGTGGAGCGACCTGCCTCCCCTTTGAGAACCACTGTTTTAAAGTCATCGTTTCTAAATGTAGATCAACAGATATAGATGCAATATGCACTGTCATCTACGCTCTGCCTTGCCCACACACATAAGTTTTCCTTCACTAAGCTTCTACTTCTTCTTCTTCTTCTCTTCTTTATTTTCATCAAATAACTCACGCTCATGAACGGTTAAATATTTTATCGTCAGAGTTCTTATAGTATGATTACTGTCCTATCCAAGCCGACAGAAAGAAAGGGGAGTTTTTCATTAAGATGTTTTTGTCCTCCAAACTATTTTGATTGTTTGTCTCTGAGAAAAATGACGCGGGACTCCCTATATAAATCAGGATCAGAGTTGGTTCATCATTCGATCGCCACCTGGTGTAGAGAGAATCATCTGCCAGGTCCTGATTTAGTTTAATCCCTGACCATCGCACAGTTTTCTATCAAGATGAAGACTATTACCATTATTGCTGTTTGTATCAGTAAGTATACACTTATACTAACACTGAGTGCGGTACTGAGCACTAGAATTACATTATATACATACATTAGTATTTCCTCCAAATGTGTTCACATTCTTAGATATTTTAAAATGTGCAACCTATTCTTTTGTTTGCTGGAAGTACACAATAAAATGTATATTTGATTTTTTTTCCTCTGGTCGTACTTTCTTGTGGACAGGATATCTTCAGCTGATGGAGAACTTCTGTTTATTTTCTCCATCCGTTTCAACCTCTGAGAGACTGTTTTATGTCTGCTGTTTGATTTTTTAAAACTGTCTTTGTTTATTTGTTTGTTTGTTTCATTCTTTCAATCCTTCTTTGTTTTTCTTTCTTTCTTTCTTTCTTTCCTTCTTTCATGCTTTCCATTCTTCTTTGTTTTTCTTTCTTTCATTTTTTCTTTCTTTCTTTTAACGGAAAGACAATATTACTGATCAATCTTTCTGAGTCATTTGTAACAATAGTTAAGTTTTCTATTTTTTTTTTTCGTTTTTGCTTTATAAAATGATGATATTTTCTCGGTAGGTTTTGTAACGGATACTTTTTTCCCGCTGATTTTCAAATGCAGAAATCGTTTGAGGAGTTTAATAAATGTAAATGCAATTTAACTTTATTTTGCCAGCTCGTTATCGTTCTCGGGGTAGTTTTAATTCTGAAATACGACGTTACAGAAAGATTCATGATTAAAACAGTTTTGTCCGTTCTAGGCGATGTATAACATATTTATCCACTTTTTGTTTGTTTCGTTTTAAAATCGCTTCTTATTTTTGTCAGGTCTTCTGATCCTTGAAGTCATGAGTCACGGTGGAGGAGGACATGGAGGAGGAGGACATGGTGGGGGCGGTCATGGTGGAGGAGGACATGGTGGAGGAGGACATGGCGGGGGCGGTCATGGTGGAGGAGGAGGACATGGTGGGGGCGGTCATGGTGGAGGAGGACATGGCGGAGGAGGACATGGCGGAGGAGGACATCATGGTTAATTCTTGTGAAATCATCTAAAGCACTTACCTGCTGTAACAGTTTGGTTTACTATGGCTGGGAGGAGAAGTAGGAAGTTCTCTAGATGTGGAAAATGAATTCTGTGAACTGAAATTGCACTGCTAAATGTGTTGGAAATATATAGAAAAAAATATCTGTCTTTTTTATCAGGTGTTTTATGTTGATCATCGTTATTTTCTGAATGCATCAATAGATAACAATGTCATCCAGTATTTCGTGTATTAAATAATGAATTGAATAAACAAATAAATAATAAAAATAAAAATCACTACAGTGATACACACTTTTGTCGTATTCTGTCTGTATATCAGTAATATAGTCAGTACAGTACACCACCATCACCACCACCATCACCACCACTACCACCATCACCACCACCACCACCACTACCACCACCACCACCATCATCATCATCATCATCGTCATCATCATCATCATCATCGTCATCATCATCATCATCATCATCGCGGTCACGCAATAAGTCGGATGTGAGTGCCAAAGTAATGTTGTAATGATGGATATATCCAATGTGCCAGTATGTGATCGCCTTGGTTATCCTGTAAAGAGTATATCATTGCAAGGAGTGTTTTGTAGTATTCTGTCTGTATATAAGTAATATAGTTAGCACAAGATACCTCCAGCAGCATACAAGGAGAAGCAATATAATATAAGCCACCTAGGCGATTACACCATTCATCTATTTACTGTGCTCTGTTATAAAACTGAGAAATCGTCTTCAACGTTAGGATGAACTGAGTCTAAATTGCCGGAAGTAGAAAAAGAATAACCGGCGGTTTGTTAAGGGTTCACTCGTGCTTTAATTCTTACGCATGCGTTAACGAGTACTCACGAAGCAGACTGACAGTTTCAAGTTATCAATGCAGAAACCTGAATGCTGCGTTGCGGAACTATTTCTAATTTGTTGTACTCACTCAAAATGTCAGATTCAAGAGATGTGAATCAAAATTTAGAATACTACCCCCGGAAGATGAAATCTTTGTGAAACCTATATTGATGATTGCTGAAATGTTGAGAGAGAGAGAAAGAGAGAGAGAGAGAGAGTGAGCTAGAGAGAGAGAGAGAGACGTGAATGAAAGAGAAAGAGAGAGAGAGTTTCTGATTGTTGATTGATTGATCTTTATTTCCAAAGGATTAAGAAATGGGCATGCAGTTCCGTCTGGCATTTAGCTCTTTATCATACAACTTTCTCTCTGTTCCAGACATTCTACAAATATGTTACTCATATAACAAACATAACTAACATTGGAAATCTGAGAGACATAAATTAAAATATAACATTTACGTTTCGCTCGTGTCCATGCGCTCAGTAAAAAAGTAACTACGTACTTATTTAAATGACTACAGAAAGTAACTATGTACGTATACACATGACTATCTTCTTACATCCTTCCCATGCCGCTAAACATCACATTGGACCCGCATGGTAGTTCATCAAGAATTTATGTTCTCGGCTAGTTGTTCAGTCTCATCAAGGACTGTTATGCCAACTGAACTGGCCTATCTTAACAACGTCCTCTTTAGAGTTTCACGTAATCTACGTCCTCTTATTCGGCCTTTTGTGTTCCATTTGATAGATTGTTTATTCTCATCACATGACCGACATATGTCCATCTTATTTTTCTGATCACCTATGCGACAGGTTGTTGTTTGCTCATCTGTCTTATCTCTGCGTTGTTCTTGAATTCATTCCACTTTATACCGAGAATGTTCCGTAGGCATTTGTTTTCGAAAGAGTCTAATTTTTTTGTATCTATTTCTTTAGTTGTTTTCCAGCTTTTACATGCATAAATGAGGCTGGATATTACATTTGAATTGAATAATTCTAACTTGGTTTTTTTGCTTATAACTTTTGAATGTCATATGTTCTTAAGATTCTTGAAGATCAATGCTGCTTTTGCAATTCTAATTCTAACTTCCTTTCTGGTGTCACCATCCTGGTTTGTGTAGCTGTCGAGATATGCAAAATGGTTTACTTCTTCAACAGCTGTTCCTTCTACGTTTATTTGTCCTTCATGGTTAATGACAAGTTTCATTATTTGTGTTCTATCCTTGTTAATTTCGAGTCCTATTTTACTAGAAATTGAAGACAGGTATCTGTTTTTTCTTGCATCGATTTCACATTGTCATCAATAAGAGTTATGTCATCTACAAAATCAAGATCTTCTAGTTGGGTCTCATGTACCCAATCAATGCCCGTTTTACATGTGCAGTATTTTTTCATTATAAGTCTGTTGCAATTCCAACAAAGCAAGAGAAATAATATACATCTTTGTTTCACGCGTGTTTCAATGTGGAACTATTCACTTACTGATTCATCTGTGTTGACTGCACAAACATATCCGTTGTATATATAATGTATATTCATTGTATATCTAATGATGTTGACAATCTTCGAAGGCATTCCATATGTTCTTAAAATTCTCCGCAATGATTCTCTGTGTATGCTATCAATGACTATCTACAAAACAAAAATATCAGTACTGTTCAGAATAAACAATTAACTAAATTCGGTGTCTGTAAGAACAGTCTAAAATTACTTTTTAGTTGTATGGCACATGGAGGCATGTAGTCGACATCAAATAGATACTGGAAAATTTTATAATTGTATGAAGGAGTGTAGTTAACATTTTCTTATTAAGGATGAGAGTTTATGCCAAAGATGAGCATTAGAATAAGGAAAGCTTTTCTTATAAAGATGAAATCTAGGTTTTAGAAGACAAATGAGAGAGAGAGAGAGAAAGATAGAGAAGAGAGAGAGAGAGAGAGATGGAATGAGGGTGAGAGTACAACATGCTGAAAAAAAAATCACAATTCCAAGTAAGTTTTCCATCAAATGCGTAGCACTTCCGTATTATCGTAAAACGAAGCTTTGTAACTCGAAGATCATCTGTTACCGGTTCTTAAACATATTCCTCCAGAAGTTCTTCTCTTACTTGGTGTCTCAGGGAATATTACGTGGACCAAAGAGGCAGTACTCACACTGAATGAGACAGGAATCACACCTTTTTCGCTTCATGTTTTTATTTTCGCTGGTCATGTAGTAATAAGGCATGCATTTTTAAGGGCATGCATCTTTCCTATCGCAACATATGCCTGTGAGACCTGGACACTTAACAAAACAGCTGAGAAGCACATAAATGCCTTTGAATGTAAATGCTATAGAAGAGTTCTCCAAATATCGTGGACACAAAAAAGAACAAATATATCTATACTACAAGAGCTTAATATTGAAGAAGGCTGGCTAGTAAAGAGGATTAAAGAGAGAAAACTTAAATATTTTGGCCACATTAAACGTCATGATAATTTAGAGAAGACCGTATTGGAAGGATACATAATGGGAAAAAGAAAAAGAGGAAGACCGAAACGAAGATGGCTGCAAGACATCGTTGATGATCTGGAAATGGATGCAGCAGCAGCAGGCCATCTTGCTCACAACCGAGAGGCCTACAGGAGTGCTGTTTGGGAGGCAAAGTTCCGCAAGGGACATGCAAAGGAATGAATGAATGAAATGTAGTAATAAGTGTCACAAGCAACGAGACAGTACAACTCTGTATGGCACATGAAAACTTTCTAATGCAGAACATCGAAATTTTATCAAGCGCCACTTTAAATATACCATCCGACCTAGATATCTTGATTGAAAAGGTCCGTTAATGACCACAGTCAGCAAAAGCAGAACTATGAACTTGAAATAAGTGTTGGAAATGATATATTTAAAATTTTAAAGCCAAATCTAATTCTCTGTACTTATCATATTTTTAGTTTTGATAGTTATATTTTATAATTCTCTGTCACATTTTGTTTCAACATCATTTCCTAACTGTGCAACGCTAATCCCGTTATTTTATTTCCTCTTTTAAGTTAAGAGTTACATATGTCACTTTCTGTTTATTTATATTGTTACTGTCTGCTTATTTATATTGGTACTGTCGTTTTATTTATGTTGTTACTGTCTGTTTATTTTTATTGTTGCTGTCCTTTCATTTGTATTGTTACTTTCGTTTTAATTATTTTATTTTCAAAGCCATTCCTTTATAAGGTGCTGCGACGAACAATATTCATTTTGTATAGTTTTGATGCCTCTACGTAATTAGATCAACTGCCTCCCATTTATGATTCTCTCTCCTCTTCTCTCGATTTTTGCAATAGTTAAACGATTAACTTCCTTTTGTTTCTGGCTTGTCAGAATAATTTGACCGCGTTTAGAATATTGTTTTAATGAGAAATTCTTCATTTAGTTTTTCTGTTCTGTCAATTTGTAATTTGTATAAGGTTTTAAAAAGCTAAAGATAATATCATATCATATAAGTAGCTAGGGGATATGTTGTTACTGTCACATTTTTCTTAACCATATGACACACTAGATCAATAGTTCCCAAACTTGGGTAATCTTGTTTGTGGGGGTACGGTGCAGGACGTTTAGGAATATGCGAAGAGAGGCTGGATAACAGAGGAGAACGGATAAGTATGATGTCAGAGTTAATAGTAACAAATAATTTGCTAATATGAAGGAGAAAAATTTATGGAAATGGGCTACCCAGGGGTGCCCAAGTGGATGAAATTTGGGAACCACTGCAGTAGATGAATATGTGGTCAGTGCTGTACCTGAGTGCCTTTCCTTTCCTTAGTTCCTAGAGAAGTCTGGTAACTGTTTCTACAGCTGTGTGACTAGGCTGCTTCCCGTTGAGGATAATCCTGCACCTCTCCATGAAAGTTAGTGCACTAGTCAATGCACTACTCAAGTTCCATATGAATTGTATCATTCTTTTAAAACTGAAATTTCTCTTTTGTCTTTTTGTTTATTCTCCAAGTTTCACAAGCGTAGATCAGTAATGTCTTTAAAGACAGAAATGAATAAAAATGATGATATGGCTTACACGTGCCTTGTACGCAAACAATCCGAAGTAGCACCAAATTGATGTAGAATCTCTCTCTCTCTCTCTCTCTCTCTCTCTCTCTCTCTCTTATTTTACTTGTTGTTTCAGTCTAACTGTACATCTGTTTTACCTGGTGTTAGAAATTCTGACTCCGACCCTTCTTTGAATTAGTTAGTCACTGATTTCTAAATATGTCAGACCAGGTTCTTTCGCTACATGTTGGCACATCACGATCTAATAACCAGGTAAAGCTAGCGTTACAACTTGAGAAGATGTTTATTTGGTGGACGGAATGATGATGGAGATGAAGACAAAAACACGATGATGGCACCCTGCAATATGATAATTCAAAGTACACTTCCAATCTGGCATTCCACAACATTCGAAGAACAAGACAGTTTCTGCAAAATCTATGGTACAGCCACACATTAACGACAACAGCACAAGTTCCCATGGGTCCAGATTCAATAGTAAAAAAACCCACTCGAGCGTCTTTCTCTCCCACAATTCATAAAATCCCGTGACTTTCCAATCACGTGACGTTCTGGAAAGAGCCTGATTCATGTCCGGAAGTCAATCAAAAAAAAAAAGGTTAGAAAGAAGACAATCTTCCCAGACATTAATAAAAACATTTATCTCTCTTATTCTGTTATAAAAGAAATATCAACATTGAAACTGATAAGAGTAGTAGCAGAAACACGCTGGGACCAAAGAGTCAAAAAGCAGTAAACAAAAGCCGAGCGTACAACACACAGAGACGACATATCTGCGTGTAACATTGTCGAGACAGGAAGTAGAACAAGCTACAGGTGATCTACAAGAAATGTCGCATATATGATGACGGTGATGGTATAATATTATTATTATTATTATTATTTTAAAGAAGTGGTTCTCATGATTTATGTCAAAATCTTTTTTTATATTTCCCAGACATCCATAAAAACTCTTACGTGTATATTAAATAATCATCCAGAAAGTATTCTCTCCATTATCTATTCTCAAAAACCCTTCACCTCAAGCTTAAAATTTCTCCGTGGAGCGACCTGCCTCCCCTTTGAGAACCACTGTTTTAAAGTCATCGTTTCTAAATGTAGATCAACAGATATAGATGCAATATGCACTGTCATCTACGCTCTGCCTTGCCCACACACATAAGTTTTCCTTCACTAAGCTTCTACTTCTTCTTCTTCTTCTCTTCTTTATTTTCATCAAATAACTCACGCTCATGAACGGTTAAATATTTTATCGTCAGAGTTCTTATAGTATGATTACTGTCCTATCCAAGCCGACAGAAAGAAAGGGGAGTTTTTCATTAAGATGTTTTTGTCCTCCAAACTATTTTGATTGTTTGTCTCTGAGAAAAATGACGCGGGACTCCCTATATAAATCAGGATCAGAGTTGGTTCATCATTCGATCGCCACCTGGTGTAGAAAGAATCATCTGCCAGGTCCTGACTTAATTTAATCCCTGACGATCGCACAGATTTCTATCACGATGAAGACTGTTATCATTATTGCTGTTTGTATCAGTAAGTATACACTTATACTAACACTGAGTGCGGTACTGAGCACTAGAATTACATTATATACATACATTAGTATTTCTTCCAAATGTGTTCACATTCTTAGATATTTTAAAATGTGCAACCTATTCTTTTGTTTGCTGGAAGTACACACTAAAATGTATATGTGATTTTTTTTCCTCTGGTAGTTATTTCTTGTGAAGATGATGGAGAACTTCTATTTATTTTCTCCATCCGTTTTAACCTCTGAGAGACTGTGTTATGTCTGCTGTTTGATTTTTTAAAACTGTCTTTGTTTATTTGTTTGTTTGTTTCATTCTTTCCATCCTTCTTTGTTTTTCTTTCTTTCTTTCTTTCTTTCCTTCTTTCATGCTTTCCATTCTTCTTTGTTTTCTTTCTTTCTTTTTTTCTTTCTTTCTTTTAACGGAAAGACAATATTACTGATCAATCTTTCTGAGTCATTTGTAACAATAGTTAATTTTTCTGTTTTTTTTTTCGTTTTTGCTTTATAAAATGATGATATTTTCTCGGTAGGTTTTGTAACGGATACTTTTCTTCCGCTGATTTTCAAATGCAGAAATCGTTTGAGGAGTTTAATAAATGTAAATGTAATTTAACTTTATTTTGCCAGCTCGTTATCGTTCTCGGGGTAGTTTTAATTCTGAAATACGACGTTACAGAAAGATTCATGATTAAAATAGTTTTGTCCGTTCTAGGCGATGTATAACATATTTATTCACTTTTTGTTTGTTTCGTTTTAAAATCGCTTCTTATTTTTGTCAGGTCTTCTGATCCTTGAAGTCATGAGTCACGGTGGAGGAGGACATGGAGGAGGAGGACATGGTGGAGGAGGACATGGTGGAGGAGGACATGGTGGGGGCGGTCATGGTGGAGGAGGACATGGTGGAGGAGGACATGGCGGGGGCGGTCATGGTGGAGGAGGAGGACATGGTGGGGGCGGTCATGGTGGAGGAGGACATGGCGGAGGAGGACATCATGGTTAATTCTTGTGAAATCATCTAAAGCACTTACCTGCTGTAACAGTTTGGTTTACTATGGCTGGGAGGAGAAGTAGGAAGTTCTCTAGATGTGGGAAATGAATTCTGTGAACTGAAATTGCACTGCTAAATGTGTTTTAAATATATAGAAAAAAAATCTGTCTTTTTTATCAAGTGTTTTATGTTGATCATCTTTATTTTCTGAATACATCAATAGATAACAATGTCATCCAGTATTTCGTGTATTAAATAATGAATTGAATAAACAAATAAATAATAAAAATAAAAATCCCTACAGTGATACACGCTTTTGTCGTATCCTGTCTGTATATCAGTAATATAGTCAGCACAGTATACCACCATCACCACTACCACAACCATCATCATCATCATCATCATCATCATCATCATCATCGCGTTCACGCAATAAATCGGAATGAGTGCCAAAGTAATGCTGTAATGATGGATATATCCAATGTGCCAGTATGTGATCGCCTTGGTTGTCCTGTAAAGAGTATATCATTGCAAGGAGTGTTTTGTAGTATTCTGTCTGTATATAAGTAATATAGTCAGCACAACATACCACCAGCAGCATACAAGGAGAAGCAATATAATATAAGCCAACTAGAAGATTACACCATTCATCTATTTACTGTGCTCTAAAACTGAGAAATCGTCTTAAACGTTAGGATGAACTGAGTCTAAATTGCCGGAAGTAGAAAATGAATAACCGGCGGTTATGGAAATGAGCTGCCCAGGATTTGCCGGCAGGTTGCCCTGCCATATGGTAATTCAAAGTTCACTTCCAATCTGGCATTCCACAACAGTTGAAGAGCAAGATAATTTCTGCAAAATCTACGGTACAGTCACACATTAACGTCAACAGACCAAGTTCCTATGGGTCCAGATTCAAACTTACAAAACCCACTCGAGCGTCTTTCTCTCCCAGAATTCATAAAATCCCGTGACTTTCCAATCAAGTGACGTTCTGGAAAGAGCTCGAACCTTCTCCGGAAATCAATTAAAAAAAAGAGCTACAAGGATGACAGTCTTCCCAGACATTAATAAACACATTTATCTCTCTTATTCTGTTATAAAAGGAATACTAACATTGAAACTAATAAGAGTGGTAGAAGAAAAACGCTGGGGCTAAAGAGGAAAAAAGTAGTAAAGAAAAGCTGAGCGTACAACACACAGAGACGACATATCTGCGTGTATCATTGTTGAGACAGGAAGAAAAACAAGCTACAGGTGATCTACAAGAAATATCGCGTAGATGATGATGGCACTGATGATATTATTATTATTATTATTATTATTATTTTTTATTGTAAAGAAGCTGTTCTCATGATTTATGTCAAAATCTTTTTTTTATTTCCCAGACTTCCATAAAAAATCTTACGTGTATATTAAATAATCATCCAGAAAATATTCTCTCCATTATCTATTCTCAAAAACCCTTCACCTTAGGTTTAAAACTTATTCGTGTAGCAACCTGCCTCCCCTTTGAGAACCACTGTTTTAAAGTCATTGTTTCCAAATCTAGATCAACAGATATAGATGCAATATGCACTGTCATCTACGCTCTGCCTTGCCCACACGCATAAGTTTTCCTTCATTAAGTTTCTATTTCTTCTTCTTTTCTTCTTTTTGTTTTCATCAAATAACTCCCGCTCATGAACGGTTAAGCATTTTATCGTAGAGTTCTTATAGTATGATTACTGTCCTGTCCCATTTAAGCAGACGTAAAGAAAGTAGAGTTTTTCATTAGGATGTTTTGTCTTCCCAACTATTTTGATTGTTTGTCTCTGAGAAAAATGACGCGAGACTCCCTATATAAATCAGGAGTTGGTTCATCATTCGATCGCCACCTGGTGTAGAGAGAATCATCTGCCAGGTAATGACTTAGTTTAATCCCGGACCATCACACAGATTTCTATGAAGATGAAAACATTTACCATTATTGCTGTTTGTATCAGTAAGTATACACTTATACTAACACTGAGTGCGGTACTGAGCACTAGAATTGCTTTATATACATACATTAGTATTTCCTCCAAATGTGTTCACATTCTTAGATATTTTAAAATGTGCAAACTATTCTTTTGTTCGCTGGAAGTACACACTAAAATGTATGTGATTTATTTTCCTCTGGTCGTACTTTCTTGTGGACAGGATATCTTCAGCTGATGGAGAACTTCTGTTTATTTTCTCCATAAGTTTTAATCTCTGAGAGACTGTGTTATGTCTGCAATTTGATTTTTAAAAACATGTCTTTGCTTTTTTGTTTGTTTCTTTCATTCTTTCCATTCTTCTTTGTTTTTCTTTCTTTCTCTGAACGGGAAGAATATTACTGATCATTTTTTTCTCAGTCGTTTGTAACAACAGTTCATTTTTCTTTCTTTTTTTTTTTGTTGCTTTTCTGCTTTCTAAAATGATAACATTTTCTCGGTAGGTTTTGTAACGGTTACTTTCCTTCCTCTGATTTTCAAATGCAGAAATCGTTTGAGGAGTTTAATAAATGTAAATGTAATTTAACTTTATTTTGCCAGCTCGTTATCGTTCTCGGGGTAGTTTTAATTCTCAAATACGATGTTACAGAAAGATTCATGATTAAAATAGTTTTGTCCGTTCTAGGCGATGTATAACATATTTATCCACTTTTTGTTTGTTTCGTTTTAAAATCTGTTCTTATTTTTGTCAGGTCTTCTGATTCTTGAAGTCATGAGTCACGGTGGAGGAGGACATGGAGGAGGAGGACATGGTGGAGGAGGACATGGAGGAGGAGGACATGGTGGAGGAGGACATGGTGGAGGAGGACATGGCGGGGGTGGTCATGGTGGAGGAGGACATGGCGGGGGCGGTCATGGTGGAGGAGGACATGGTGGAGGAGGACATGGCGGAGGAGGACATCATGGTTAATTCTTGTGAAGTCATCGCTTAACTGCTCTAACAGTCTGGTTTACTGTGGCTGGGAGGAGAAGTAGGAAGTTCTCTAGACGTGGGAAATGAATTCTGTGAACTGAAATTGTACTGCTAAATGTGTTGGAAATATATAGAAAAAATACCTGTCTTTTTTATCAAATGTTGTACGGTGTGTGTTAGATCATTATTATTTTCTGAATGCATCAATAGATAACAATGTCATCTAGTATTTCGTGTATCAAATAATAAATGGAATAAACAAATAAATAATAAAAATAAAAATCACTACAATAATATACGCTTGAATGGAACTACATTCATTTCGTTTATGTTGACTGTTGCTGTTTGTTATGTGGTGGCTCGGGAGACAAAGCACTTAAGTTGATTGTGGTAAATGTTTAACGACCTATAACTGCCTGCTTGTAACAGTACTTGCTAAGCATAAATGAGTACTTGTAGCATGACTTGCCAAGCATAGCTGGGTACTTGTAGCATGTTAAACGAATCACTGCAGACCAAAATTCTCTCTCTCTTTCTTTATCCCCCCCCCCTCCCATCCAACCATTGCCAGTAATAGCCCCGACAATAGACTGCAATTTGTTCGAGTAAACAAGGAAGACCCAAATGATCCTAAACATAAGATATGCTGAAGATGAATATTCCTAACATAAGGCGCAGATATAGTTCCTTTGTCTTATACCGAAACACAGTGCAACCACCTCATTTTCAAAGCGAACGGAGATAAAGAAGTGATTCTATAGATTATTTGTTGTCTTCATGTCCGGTTATGTTAATTACCTCCCTTGCCTACTAAACTGTCATCCTACAAGTAAAAGTAGCTCTTATGTTTTTTTAAAAAATAGTTTTCTGTACTTTATCTTAATACTCCATAACTTCTCTGAAAATTCTTCGGACGTTTAATTATGAGGTATGTTGTACGCGTCCAAAATTTGTATCCTCCAAGCTACATCTTCTTCGCTTCATGTTTTTATTTTCGCTGGTCATGTAGTAATAAGTGTCACAAGCAAAGAGACAATACAACTCTGTATGGCACATGAAAACTTTCTAATGCAGAACATGGAAATTTTATCAAGCGCCGCTTTAAATATATCATCCGGCCAAGACACCATAATTGAAAAGTTCAGTTAATGACCTCAGTCAGCAAAAGCAGAACTATCAGCTTGAAATCAGTGTTAGAAATGATACATTTAAAACTTAAAAGCCAAATCTAACTCTCTGTACTTCTTTCTCCTCTTCTCTAATTTTTCCAATAGTTAAAGGGTTAACTTCTCTTTGTTTCTGGCTTGTCAGAATAATTTGACCGCGTTTATCATATTGTTTTAATGAGAAATCATTCGTTTATTTTTCTGTTCTGTCAATTTGTAATTTGTATAAGGTTTTAAAAAGCTAAAGATAATATCATAGCATATACGTAGCTAGGGGATATGTTGTTACTGTCACATTTTTCTTAACCATATGACACACAAGATCAGTAGTTCTCAACCTGGGGTAATCGTGTTTGTCGGGGTACGGTGCAGGACGTCTAGGAATATGTGAAAAGAGGCTGGATAACAGAGGAGAACGGATAAGTATGATGTCAGTGTTAATAGTAACAAATAATTTTCCTAATATGAAGGTGCATAATTTATGGAACTGAGCTGCCCAGGATTTGCCGGCAGGTTTCCCTACCATATGGTAATTCAAAGTACACTTCCAATCTGGCATTCCACAACAGTTGAAGAACAAGACAATTTCTGCAAAATCTACGGTACAGCCACACATTAACGACAACAGCACAAGTTCCCATGCGTATAGATTCAAACGTAAAAAAAACCCACTCGAGCGTCTTTCTCTCCCACAATTCATAAAATCCCGTGACTTTACAATCACGTGACGTTCTGGAAAGAGCCCGATTCATGTCCGGAAGTCAATCAAAAAAAAATGTTAGAAGGAAAACAATCTTCCTAGACATTAATAAAAACAATTATCTCTCTTATTCTGTTATAAAACGAATATTAACATTGAAACTGATAAGAGTAGTAGCACAAAAACGCTGGGGCCAAAGAGTCAAAAAGCAGTAAAGAAATATCGAGCGTACAACACACAGAGACGACATATCTGCGTGTAACATTGTCGAGACAGGAAGTAGAACAAGCTACAGGTGATCTACAAGAAATGTCGCATAGATGATGGCGGTGATGGTATATGATTATTATTATTATTATTATTATTATTATTATTATTATTATTATTTTAAAGAAGTGGTTCTCATGATTTATGTCAAAATCATTTTTTATATTTCCCAGACTTCCATAAAAAATCTTACGTGTATATTAAATAATCATCCAGAAAGTATTCTCTCCATTATCTATTCTCAAGAACCCTTCACCTCAAGCTTAAAATTTCTCCGTGGAGCGACCTGCCTCCCCTTTGAGAACCACTGTTTTAAAGTCATCGTTTCTAAATGTAGATCACCAGATATAGATGCAATATGCACTGTCATCTACGCTCTGCCTTGCCCACACACATAAGTTTTCCTTCAATAAGTTTCTACTTCTTCTTCTTCTTCTTCTCTTCTTTATTTTCATCAAATAACTCACGCTCATGAACGGTTAAATATTTTATCGTAGAGTTCTTATAGTATGATTACTGTCCTATCCCATTTAAGCAGACAGAAAGAAAGGGGAGTTTTTCATTAAGATGTTTTGTCTTCCCAACTATTTTGATTGTTTTCTCTGAGAAAAATGACGCGGGACTCCCTATATAAATCAGGATCAGAGTTGGTTCATCATTCGATCGCCACCTGGTGTAGAGAGAATCAACTGCCAGGTCCTGACTTAGTTTAATCCCTGACCATCGCACAGATTTCTATCAAGATGAAAACATTTACCATTATTGCTGTTTGTATCAGTAAGTATACACTTATACTAACATTGGGTGCGGTACTGAGCACTAGAATTGCTTTATATACATATAATAGTATTTCCTCCAAATGTGTTCACATTCTTAGATATTTTTAAATGTGCAACCTATTCTTTTGTTTGCTGGAAGTACACAATAAAATGTATGTGATTTATTTTCCTCTGGTCGTACTTTCTTGTGGACAGGATACCTTCAGCTGATGGAGAACTTCTGTTTATTTTCTCCATCCGTTTTAACCTCTGAGAGACTGTGTTATGTCTGCTGTTTGATTTTTTAAAATTGTCTTTGCTTATTTGTTTGTTTCTTTCATTCTTTCCATCCTTCTTTGTTTTTCTTTCTTTCTTTCTTTCAACGGGAAGAATATTACTGATCATTTTTTTCTCAGTCTTTTGTAACAACAGTTAAGTTTTCTTTTTTTTTTTTGCCTTTTTGCTTTCTAAAGTGATAATATTTTCTCTGTGGGTTTTGTAACGGTTAATTTTCTTCCGCTGATTTTCAAATGCAGAAATCGTTTGAAGAGTTTAATAAATGTAAATGTAATTTAACTTTATTTTGCCAGCTCGTTATCGTTCTCGGGGTAGTTTTAATTCTCAAATACGACGTTACAGAAAGATTCATGATTAAAATAGTTTTGTCCGTTCTAGGCGATGTATAACATATTTATCCACTTTTTGTTTGTTTCGTTTTAAAATCGCTTCTTATTTTTGTCAGGTCTTCTGATCCTTGAAGTCATGAGTCACGGTGGAGGAGGACATGGAGGAGGAGGACATGGAGGAGGAGGACATGGAGGAGGAGGACATGGTGGAGGAGGACATGGCGGGGGCGGTCATGGTGGAGGAGGACATGGTGGAGGAGGACATGGCGGGGGCGGTCATGGTGGAGGAGGACATGGTGGAGGAGGACATGGAGGAGGAGGACATCATGGTTAATTCTTGTGAAATCATCTAAAGCACTTACCTGCTGTAACAGTCTGGTTTACTATGGCTGGGAGGAGAATTAGGAAGTTCTCTAGATGTTTTAAATGAATTCTGTGAACTGAAATTGCACTGCTAAATGTCTTGGAAATATATAGAAAAAATACCTGTCTTTTTTATCAAATGTTGTACGTTGTGTGTTAGATCATTATTATTTTCTGAATGCATCAATAGATAACAATGTCATCTAGTATTTCATGTATCAAGTAATAAATGGAATAAACAAATAAATAATACAAATAAAAATCACTACAATAATATACGCTTGAATGGAACTACATTCATTTCGTTTATGTTGACTGTTGCTGTTTGTTACGTGGTGGCTCGGGAGACAAAGCACTGAAGTTGATTGTGATAAATGTTTAACGACCTATAACTGCCTGCTTGTAACAGTACTTGCTAAGCATAAATGAGTACTTGTAGCATGACTTGCCAAGCATAGCTGGGTACTTGTAGCATGGTTAACGAATCACTGCAGACCTAGACTCTCTCTCTCTCTTTATTCCCCCCCCCCCCTTTCCATCCAACCATTGCCAGTAATAGCCCCTGACAATAGACTGCAATTTGTTTGAGTAAACAAGGAAGACCCAAATGATCCTAAACATAAGATATGTTGAAGATGAATATTCCTAACATAAGGCGCAGATATAGTTCCTTTGTCTTATACCGAAACACAGTGCAACCACCTCATTTTCAAAGCGAACGGAGATAAAGAAGTGATTCTATAGATTATTTGATGTTTTCATTTTATTTCACTTTGGTTAACATAATCTTATTTGTGTTGTAATGAAACTGTTCAGAATTTGTTATGTGCAGCAATGCTAACTTCTATAGCCTGTTATCGCTGGTTGTCATGGCACAGATCTCCTGTACATGTTCAGAACCACGATGTTCTGGCTGTTAGATACAGATTAACCTTGCAGAATCCCGTCAAATGAAACTTCTGGTAGCTGTTTAGAAGTTTGAAACATTTCCCCTGCAGACACTTTTCAAACAGACCATAGGGCTTTACATCAGCTGAAGCTTTGAAGTCTTCTGTAACTAAGTCTTTCATCAGACATTATTAGGGCGCGTCTTTCAATCCGTTGTGTGTTCTAAGCCACGGCCCAAGCAGTAAGAAACAACAACGAACTCGATTTAACAGACAGAACAAGGTATAACAAAAATTTCAGACTAATATCACGGCTGCAGTATTGAGTTGTTGCCAAGTTAGAATTATTCTATTTAAATGTAACATCCACCCTCATTTATGCATGCGAGAGCTGGAAAACAACTAAAGAAATAGACACAAAATATTAGACTCTTTTGAAAAGAAATGCCTAAGGAAAATACTCGGTATAAAGTGGAACGAATTCAAGAACTACTCAGAGATAAAGACGGAAGAGCAAACAAAAACCTGTCTCATGGGTGATCAGAAAAAAGAAGATGGTCATATGTCGGTAATGTGATGAGAAGAAGCAGTCAGAGAATCCCAAAAAAGAGCTATCAAGTGGAACACAAAAGGCCGAAGAAAAAGAGGTGGAACACGTGAAACTCTAAAGAGGACATTGTTAAGAGAGGCCAGTTTAGTGGACATAACATCCTTGATGAGGTTGAAAAGCCCGCCGAAAACAGGAAAGCATGGCGAACCACCATGCTAGCCCTATGTGACGTTTAACGGTACGGGAAGGATGTAAGACGTCAGATGTATTGAATTGTACATATACGTATAATTTATTAGCGGGCAATTATGACAGCCAATAGCTTTTCAACAGTGTGCCATTCAGTTTTGTAAGAGTATTTTTAACAATGGTATGGTACCCATTTTATTGATGAGATCACGTAACTTATTTTAATATATTTTCCCCCCAGACAATTATGAATAACTGAAACAAAGGATTTCTGTAACACGAATAACAATGCAAATTAAAATAAGAAGAAAACTTTTTGGATTAGGCACAACAAGTGCACCTCGACTTACGATGGGTTTACGTACCGATGAACTGAGTCTAAATTATCGTACATAGATAATGAAGAACAGCCGGTTAAGGCATTCGTTCAACTCAGGTGTCGATCCTTACGCATGAGTCAACGAATGCTGGTAAACTAGACGGAGTGTGAAGTTAACAATGGAAATACGTGAAAAGTGCACCCTGGAATTATTCATTACTTATCGTATTCCCTGAAAATGCCAAAAACGAACACAATATGAATAAAATTTTAGAGGATCGAAGATGAATTGTTTGTGAAACTTATATTGATGTTTGCGGAAATAACACCTAAAGATGAAACAGATTGCTCTACCGCACATCGCTAGCTCTGGAAATGATAGTAAAAAAAAAATGCAAAGTTCTGTTTCTACCAAATCCCTACCACTTTCGTAGCATCGTAAAGTCGAACAGTCGTAAGCCTGTAAAAGGAGCAGCTGTAACCGCTTAATAAATATACTAGCCCCCCATTAAAAACGCACCACTTTATGGAATTATTGTGAAGTGTTTATGTTCGTGGGGGATTTTCAATGTCCGGCCGCGTGCAAGTGTGCCAGTTCCCCGGCGATGTGATCATCATTCTAATGAAGAATGTAGGAGAAGAGCTGGAGAGACAAAAAAAAACCTTGTCAAAAAGATAAGAGAGAGACAATGTACTTTCATAGGACATGAAATGAGAAGAGAGGGGATTGAAAATATTATAACAACAGGAAAAATAGAAGCAAGAAGATCAAGAGGAAGACCAAGAGAAATGATACTGGACAGTCTGACGGGATGGTGTGAGAGGAGATCACCAACTGAAATGATGGCCTGTATGAAGGATCGGATACTCTGGAGAAGCATAATAGCCAACGCCAGTCGGCATGGCACATGATGATGATGATGATGACTGTGATATCTGACACACACTTTAGGCAAGTTTAAGCAAGTAAACGACCATCATCTGTTTCCATGGAAAAGGAAGTTTGTTAATGTATTTTTGTCATGCCCAGACTGTTGTCACAAGAGCTGTTGATATGCATAGAATTGGAATGACGACCAGAGATGTTGCCAGAATCTTTCATTGTGACCATTCGACTATAGTGAGGCTGAACCAGCGATTTCAGGCAACAGGTAGCACGTGACCGTCCCAGGCCTGGTCAGCATCATGCAACAACACGAACTCAAGATCGACAAATGCTGTTGATACATCTAGCAATTGTTTCCAAACGGCAATTCTGACAACAGCACATACACCAGGCACTCGAGGACTTAGGGCAAGCACTGTGCGACGGAGACTTCACGCAGTTGACTTGCAAAACAAGCATCCCAGCATTAATCCTACCCTTACTACACGTCACCAGGCCAGCAGAAGGCTTGAACCCGACAAAATTTACGTCGTCCAACAGCAGAATGGAGATGGACGATGTTCTCAGTTGAAAGCCGCTTTAGTGTCTCCATGGCTGATAGGGAAAATCTCACGTGGCGTTGTCCGAGAGAAAATACCGAAGCGTGTGTAGTCAAGCATGACAGGTATGGAGAAGGAAACGTAAATGTGTAGGGGTGGATTCTCTCATAACCATCGTACTCATCTCCATGTTTATGTTACCGCTGACGTCCACGTTAGTCAGGTACTGCGACATGCCGTAGTGTCTTTCTTTCAAAATCATCCAGATCTGAGACTCTTTCAGCACGATAACGCTAGACCTCAGACAGCTGATGTTACCAGGAATTTCTTAGCCCAGCAGCCTTTCATTGTGCTGGATTGCCCTGACAACACTCATCTTATAAGCCCTGTTGAACACGCGTAGGATGGACTGAACAGAAGGAGCCGTCACTATGATGCCAACACTGTGAATGATTTGTAGCTAGCACTCACTTGCAGAATGGAACGCCACACTAGAAACATTTTTTCAAAAACTCTGCAACATCACGAGATGTCGATGCTGATGCCAAGCCAGCAGTGACGCCTCTTAGGGGAGGGGGGGGTGTCATACACTGTATTAATGATGGCAGCGACTCTGTGACAGTGAGTGTGAATTTTGTTTCTTATACCAAAGGTATAAGATTATTAGGAAAGAGCAAACATACAAATATCTAGGTACAACCTTCAACAGAACCAACATAGTAAGCCAGGAAATTAAAAGCAGAGTTCAGATAGGGAATAAAATATACTTTGCCATGCAACCCTTGTTAAAATACAAAAAACTATCCCAAAAGAAAAGAAATAACAATCTACAAAACTACAATAAGACCAGCCGTCATGTATGGATCAGAAACGTGGAGTACAACAAAGAAAGATGAACAACAATTTCAGATCTTTGAGAAAAAGATCCTAAGAAGAATCTTTGGGCCGATAAAAGATATCAACAGTGGAGAATGGAGAGCTAGAAAGAACACTGAACTGAACAGCTTATTTAAATCCCAACGAGTTATAAATGTCTTGAAACTGAATAGCCTACGCTGGCTGGGGCATGTAGAAAGAATGGAAGAGAACAGACACACGAAAATTATGTATGCACAAGAGATGGAAAGATCTCATCTTATGCTTCATTGATTACACCAAGGCATTCGACAAGGTGAAACATGATGAGATTATTAAAATGCTTGAAGACATAAACATAGACAGCAAAGACCTGAGCACTGTAAAACATCTGTACTGGCACCAAAAAGCAGCAATTCGAGTTGAAAATTAAACTGGAAAATATCAACCTTTAAAACAAGGGGTGCGACAGGGAAGTGTACTATCTCCAGACCTTTTTTCTCTGTACAGCGAGAATATTCTAAGGATGATCATCGCAGAAATAGGCATAAAAATTGAATGATACAATATTAACAACCTTCGGTGTGCTGACGATACAGTACTGATAGCTGATTACCAACAAGACCTGCAAAATCTCTTGGATAAAGTCGCTAAAGGAAGTTAACAGAAAGACCTTACCTTAAACATAAAAAGATAGAGCTATGGTTATATCTAAGAAACAGAATCCACTAGAACGCAGTATAAAATTAAGTGGAACTATTCTAAAGCAGGTGCAGAAATTTAAATACTGTGGAGCAGTAATAACATTAGGTGGGAAATGCAGAACAGAAATTAGGTACACAATAGGACAAACAAAGACTGCATTTCGGAGAATAAGAAACATATTATGCAAAACATCCTTATCAATGAATGTTAGAAAACGAGTCCTAAAATGCTATATGGAACCTATATGGAAGTGCATCATGGACAATAGGCAGGTCTACACAAAAAATCATTGGAAGCAGCAGAAATGTGGTGCATTAGAAGAATGTTGCGAATCCCCTGGACAGCAAAAATAACTAATGAAGAATGTATGAGAAGAGCTGGAGAGACAAAAAATTTTGTCAAAAAAATAAGAGAGAGACAATGTACTTTCATAGGACATGCAATGAGAAGAGGGGGCATTGAAAATATTATAATAACAGAAAAAATAGAGGGAAGAAGATCAAGAGGAAGACCAAGAGAAATGATACTGGACAGTCTGACGGGATGGTGTGAAAGGAGATAACGAACTGAGCTGATGGCCTGCATGAAGGATCGGGTACTCTGGAGAAGCATAATAGCCAACGCCAGTCGGCACGGCATCTAATGATGATGATGATGATGGAAACAAGACCAAAGGGTAGACCAAGACAGAGATGGAAAGACAATAATAAAGAGGATATAAAATAAACTGGTGTCACTAAATGGAGAGAGAAGATTAGGAATAGAGAGGAATGGAGGCGAACTTTATATCCAGTAATGGGCCTTAATGGCTCGGAAAGCTGAAGAAGAAGAAGAAGAAGAAGAAGAAGAAAAAGAGGAAGAGGTAAGCAACTGCTTATGAGCCGCTTGTGAATTGTGTCATGTTTAAGAATACAGCAAGATTATGTCAATGAATGGATGAGAAATGTGAAATGGTTGGTTTTATGTAGTTTAAATCTAATAGAATGACATGACTAAATAAACATATATTCTGTATAAGCGGTGCGTTTTTAATGGCGGATGTGTTCTTCTAAAAGTTCTTTCTTCTCCTTGTGACTCCATCAATGAATTTTTTGTGGTCCGAGAACGCGGTGCTCAGGTTGAATGAGACAGGGGTCATTAAGTCATAAACAGCCCCTTAAGTTAGGGTTGACGAACATAGACCACGGCTACGTTTGACCTCCACGTGGTGCCCCAGGTAAAAGACAGTGGTCTCTGGTCGAGTTAATAAAGACTGAAATGGGAAATCAAACTTCTGATGTGTTTGGCTGAAAGTCACAGACATTACAGTCCGAGTAAAAACTGACACAAAAGAAGTCTTTTCTGAGGAAGCATGCTGACAACAGAAGAAGCAGAAGACGAAGAAGTAGAAAAGGGAAAGAAGGAAAGAAAGAAATTTGTAGAAAATAGAAATTAAAGTACGTTTTTCTCGTAAATTAATGTATCGAACATTATGACCTTGCGCAATCCGACAGATGTCGAGTTTGTTGCCTCCATACAGATCTTGTCGTATTTATGTCAGTTTCTTTTAATTGTCTCCCCTTCCCCAAAACTTTCACCAACCTTTTTTTTTTTGCAAGTGAAAGGAGATCTGGTTGCTTTCTTATGGTTTTCTTTGCTGTATAATATTTCATAACTTCTCTCAGAACTTTGGACATTTATTTTTGAGATTTGTTCTAGACGTCCTGTTTATGTAATCTCCAGACTACATATCCGTTGCTTTGTGTTTTTTAGTTCTACTGGTCTGTACTAATAAGTGTCACAAGGGTTAAGACACCAGAGCTTTGTATAGCACATGAACACTTTCTTTTTTCAAATGCAAAACATCGAAATATTATAAAGCGCCATTTTAAACATCACCTGGCCACAATATCATGACTGAAAAGATCAGCTAATAATCTGAGTCAGCAAAAATAGAAATATGAGATTGAATTAAGTGCTGGAAATGATACATTTGAAACTTTAAAGCCGATTCTACTTCTCTGTACTTATCACATTTTAGTTTTGAAGGTTATATTTTAGAGTTATTTGTGTGCATTTTCTTCCAACATGCTTTCCTAATTGTGCAACGCTAACTCTGTTATTTTTGTTTTTAATGTTACAGAGTTACGTATGTTACCATCTGTTTATTTATAGTGTTTACAAATTCATTCCCTCGTGAAAGAAAGTACTGCAACGAAAGATTTTCATTATGTATAATCCGTGAAGCTTCTATGTAATCAGGTTAACTCCCTCCCTTTTCTGCGATTTTTACCCCCCCCCCCCTCTCTCTCTCTCTTCCTATGAGTTTTCATGATTATAACGTTCTCTAACTTATTTCTGTTTGTTACTTGTCAGAATAATTTGACTGTATTTACCATATTGTTTTAATATGTTTCGGATGAGAACTTCTTCATTTATATTTTTTTTTCTGTTCTGTCAGTTTTGAACTGTGTAAGGTTAAAAAAGGTACCATATAGGTACCTGGAAAATATGTTCTTAGTGTTATATTTTCTTAAAACTTTGACACACAAGAGGATGATGTGGCCAGCAATATGCCTGGCTGCATTTCCGTACCTATTTCCAAGAGAAGTCGGGTACCCACTTCTGCAGCTGTTGGACCGGGTTGCTTCCTGTCAAGGATAACCCTGCAGCTCTCCATGAGAGACTAGTACACTAACCACTGCATTTAGTCTAGTGTCTTATTTGCTGCAGCACTCTCCTAAAAGCAAAACGCCATCGTTTGTTTGAAAAGTGTGTGTAGCGAGTGATAATTCAGACAAGTGTGTGTGTAGCGGAGGATACTTCAGACAAGTGTGTGTTGAGGTGGATATTTCAGACAAGTATATGTAGCTGTGGATATTTCAGACAAGTATGCGTAGCGGGGGATACTTCAGGCTTTTAAAAACCTTTTTTTCTTTTAAAACTAAACTTTTGCCACAAGTTTCATTTGACGGGATTCTGCAAGGCTAATCTGCCAGAATCTGTGCCATAACAGCCAGGACATCTTGCTCCAGAAGAGATACAGGATAACACTGCGATGGCAAACAACGAAAATTTGCTGTAGAAATTTAGCATTCAGGAATGCTGTACAGCATTAACTTGTAAAAGAAAATATTTACAAAACAGGGAAAATTGTAAGAAGCGGAAAGAAATGAAAAGATTATATAATCTCTAGAAACTCCTCTTCTTAATCTTCGTTCGTTTTGAAAATGGAGGTGGTTCCACTTTGTTATGGTATAAAGGAACTATATCCGAGTCTTTCGGTCAGACACATTCGTCTTCAGCATTGCTTATTTTTAGAACCATTTCTGTCTACTTATTTGATCATGTGTTTACTCGACCAAATTATGGTCTGTTATCAGGGAGCATTAGTGGGAAAGAGGGGGTGTGAAGTGATGCGGGGAGGGGGAGGTAAGACTTCCTGGCTGTTGGAGCACAGATACTGAGATATTAATCTTGCAGAAAACCGTTAAATGAAACTTCTGACCGATAGTTTTGGTTTCAAAAAGAACATAATATTTAGAAGTTTGAAATATTCTCCCCACACTCCATTTTCAAACAGACGATATCATTTTACATCAACTGAAGCTGAAATTCTTCTGCTCCACTATGACTTGTCACCCAAAGGCCAGAAGGTCTTGACAAAAATCAGTTAAAAACTACAGGCACAGGGTAAAGAGGATCTTGGTCAGCTATGGCTCGCTTACTCTACTACAAGTAGTCATATATGGCTCGCTTACTCTACTACAAGTAGTTGTATATGGTTCGCTTACTATACTACAAGTAGTCAGGTATGGTTCGCTTACCCTACTACAAGTAGTCATATATGGTTCGCTTATCCTACTACAAGTAGTCAGGTATGGCTCGCTTACTCTACTACAAGTAGTTGTATATGGTTCGCTTACTATACTACAAGTAGTCAGGTATGGTTCGCTTACCCTACTACAAGTAGTCAGGTATGGCTCGCTTACTCTACTACAAGTAGTCATATATGGTTCACTTACCCTACTACAAGTAGTCAGGTATGGCTCAGTTACCCTGCTACAAGCAGTTAGCTAAAGCTCCTTAGCCATTACCACATTCTGCCTTCATGCTGTCTCTAGAACCCCACGTGACAAACAGCAACAGGCAACATAAACGAAACAAATGTCATTTCATTCAAGCGTATGCCATTGTAGTGATTTTTATTTGTATTTATTCATGGAGCTTATCATTTGGTACAGGATATACTGGATGACATTGTTATCTAATGCCTTAAAGAGATACTAATTAACCAGCACGAAATACGTAAAACATGATTGAAACACATTTCGTATACAATTACATGCCATTTCAGTTCACAGGATTGATTTCTCTCACTTGGAGAGTTTGATACTTTACTCTCATCCATAATAAACTAAAACTAGGCTGTTTAAGGATGTCAGTGTTTAAACTGCGTGAAGATGACTTCACAAGAATTAACCGTGATGTCCTCCACCATGGCCGCCGCCGCCGCCGCCATGTCCTCCTCCACCATGACCGCCACCATGTCCTCCTCCACCATGACCGCCACCATGTCCTCCTCCACCATGACCGCCACCATGTCCTCCTCCACCGTGACCGCCGCCGCCATGTCCTCCTCCACCGTGTCCACCTCCACCATGTCCTCCTCCACCGTGGCTCATGACTTCAAGGACCAGAAGGCCTGACAAAAATAAGAAAAGATTTTAAAACGAAAGAAAGAAAGAAAGAGAAAGAAAGAAAACGAAAGAAAGAAAGAAAGGAAGAAAGAAAGAAAGAAAAAAGAAGGAAAGAAAAGAAAGGAAGGAAGAAAGAGGAAAAGAAGGAAAGAACAATTTTAAAATAAAAAAGCAGGAACGAACACACTCTCCAAAATAAATTTTAAAAAAAAATAATAATAATAAGCAACAGAAGACATCCTGCTTAGAAGGAGGAACGACGGGAGGGTACAAAATAACCACAGACACAAGCTGTTGTATACACCAGCAAGCAGAAGGAAAGACTGTATATTTTTGAATATCTTAGAATACGTCCTCATATGGAGAAAACGCTACTGGATATATAAAGAAAATCCTTCTATAAAGCTCTGTAAGTCTTGCGTTCAGCACAGCAGTCAGTGTTAGTAAGAGGTTTGTACTTACTGATACAGACTGCAATAATGGTAATTGTCTTCATCTTGATGGAAGTCTGTGTGGATGGTCTGAGATTCAACTAAGTCGGGAAGTGGCAGATGATTCTCTCTACACCAGGTGGCGATCGAATGATGAACCAACTCTGAGATCCTGCTTTATATAGGGTGCCCCTGGCCGTTTTATTCACAGACAAACAATCAAAATAGTTGGGAGGACAAAAACATCTTAATGAAAAACTCCCCTTTCTTTCTGTCGGCTAGAACAGGACAGTAATCATACTATAAGAACGCTGACGATAAAATATTTAACCGTTCATGACCGCCAGTTATTTGATGAAAACAAAGAAGAGAGAAAGAAGAAGCTTAGTGAAGGAAAACTTATTTGTGTGGGTGGGGTACGCTATAGATGACAGTGCAGGTTACAAATATAATTGTTGATCTACAGTTGGAAACGATGACTTTCTAAGCAGTGATTCTCAAATGGGAGGCAGATAGCTCCACGAAGAGAATTTCAAACCTAAATAGAAGAGTTTCTGATGTTTTTAATAATGTGCGACTCGCATAATGGCTAAAATATATTCTTAATAACCATTTGATATACACAGAAACAATTTTGTGGCAGCCTGGGTTAAAAAAAATAATTCTGGAACATGCGACTTGAAAACCACTGCTTTAAAATAATACTAACAATAAAAACATTGATAATCATCATCATCATCATCATCATCATCAAACATGCTGCGTGAAATTCACCTCTAACACATCCTGTCTCAGTGACACATTCAGATATGATCTCTCTCTCTATGCTCAGCTTTTCTTTTACTGACTTCTATTTCTTTTGCCTCAGCGCTTTTTTTTTGGTCTATCCCCTTTATCAGATTCAATGTCACTATTCTTCATTGGTATTCATTACGTCCTTCAAAGCCATTATTAATCTTCGTGTGTGAAACTTGGACAATAAAAAAGCGACGAAACAGAAATTTGACGAACAGAAATCTGGTTTTAAATGAATGATACAAACTCATAGGGGACATGAGTAGTGCAGTGGTTAGTGCACTAGTTTCTCATGGAAAGGTGCATTGTTAACATCCAGGTGGAGACAACCTAGTCACAAAGCTGCAGAAATATGTTCCAGACCTCTTGGAAATGGGGAAGAAAATGTAGAGAGGAATAATGATGACCGAATTATCCTCTACTGCGTGAAATGATTAAGGAAAATATGTCACTAGCACCACTTTCCCTAGCTACCCATAAGTTATGATATTACATTTGCATTTTTTTACCTTACACAAGTCATAGACTGACAGAACAGAAAAAAAAACGTAAATGAAGAAGTTCTCACCCAAGACCAGTTAAAATAATATGGTAAACACAGTCAACTATTCTGACACGTAACAAGCAGAAAGAGAAACTTATAATCGCTGGAAAACTCACCGGAAAAGATAGATAGAGAGAGAGAGGGAGAGAGAGAGAGCGAGGAGAATGAGAGAGGAGAGAAGGGAGAGAGAGAGATTTTAAAAATACAGACATTGGAGGCAGCTGACCTGATTATGTAAACGCTTCAAAGACTACACAAAATGAAAATCTTTTGTTGCAGTACTTTTTTCATAAAGATGACTATGTTATAATGTTTATAACATTATAAACAAACAGATGGTAACATACGTAACTCTGTAACATTAAAAACAAAAATAACAGAGTTAGCGTTGCACAATTAGGAAAGCATGTTGGAAGAAAATGCACACAGATAACTCTAAAATATAACCTTCAATATTAAAATATGATAAGTACAGAGAAGTAGACTCGGTTTTAAACTTTTAAATTTATCATTTCCAACACTTATTTCAAGCTCATATTTCTGTTTTTGCTGACGGTGATCATTAGCTGGCCGGTCTTCTCAATTATGATATCGTGGCCAGATGATGTTTAAAGTGGCGCTTTATAATATTTCGATATTTTGCATTTCAAGTGAAAGTGCTCATGTGCTACACAAAGCTCTGGTGCCTTAACCCTTGTGACACTTATTAGTACAGGCCAGTAAAACTAAAAAACACAAAGTAACAGATATGTAGTCTGGAGATTACATAAACAGGACGTCTAGAACAAATCTAAAATAAAAAATGTCCAAAATTCTGAGAAAAGTTATGAAATATTGTAAAGCAAATTTTAAAAAGCCATGAAAAAGCACATAGTTGTAATCTGCACTATCATCTACTCTGTCTTCCACCCACAAGCACGTTTACCGTCATTAAGTTTCCTTCTTTCATCTCTTCTTTATTTTCATCAAATAACTCGCGGTCATGAACGGTTAAATATTTTATCGTCAGCTTTTATTCGTTTTCTTATTGTCTGATCCAGTGTTACAGAATACGTGATACGTCTTTACCAAGTTCACAGACATATGTGATACTTCTTTAAGAAGTACACAGACATACGTGATACGTCTTTACCAAGTACACAGACATATGTGATACGTCTTTACCAAGTACACAGACATATGTGATACTTCTTTACCAAGTACACAGAAAAAAAGGTGAGTTTTCATTAAGATGTTTTTGTTTTCCCAACTATTTTGATTTACTTCTCTCGGAGAAAAATGACGCGGGACTCCCTATATAAAGCAGGATCAGAGCTGGTTCATCATTCGATCGCCACCTGGTGTAGAGAGAATCATCTGCCAGGTCCTGACTTAGTTTAACCCCTGACCATCACACAGACTTCTATCAAGATGAAGACTATTATCATTATTGCTGTTTGTATCAGTAAGTGTACGCTTATACTAACATTGAGTGCGGTACTGAACACAAGACTTACAGAGCTTTATAGAAGAATTTGTGTTTATATATCTAGTAGCCGAGATAAGATGGATGATCAGGAAAAGGAGATGGACATATGTTGGTCACTTGATGAGAAGAAATGATCAGAGAATCCCAAAACACAAGTGGAACACAACAGGCCAAAGAAAAAGAGGCAGACCGCGTGAAACTCTGAAGAGGACATTATTAAGAGAGGCCAAATTAACAGGCATAAAATCCTTTGATGAGGTTGAAAGACCCGCCGAAGACAGGAAAAATTGGCGAAGTACTTTGCGAGCCCTATGTGACGTTTAACGGCACGGGAAGGATATAAGATATAATATAAGATCTAGTAGCATTTTCTCCAAATGTCTACGCATTCTTAGACAGTAAAAATATGCAGCCTTTCGTTATGGTTGCTGCATATACACAATTATAGGTATCTTTTTGTCCTCTCTGGTCGTACTTCCATTTAAGCAGGATGTTTTCTGTTGGTGGAAAACTGCCATTTTTTTCTTCATCGTTTTCTTTCCTTTGAGAGTGTGCTAATTCCTGCTTGATTTAAAATTTCCTTCCTTCCTTCCTTCCTTCAATTCCCTTCCCTTCCTTTCTTGCTTAATTCCTTCCTTCCTGCCTTGTTTATTTATTTCCTACCTTCCTTCCTTGTTTATTTCCTTCCTTCCTTCTTTCCTTTTTTCTTTCTTTCCTTTCCTTCCTACTTTCCTTCCTTCCTCCCTTCCTCCCTTCCTTCTTTTCTTAAGGTAAAATCACTGATACGTTTTTCTGAATCTTTTGTCCCAGCCATTCAGTCTTGTGCTTTCACTTTTCCAAAGTTTACTTCTAATGTACAGTCCCTATTTTTTTCTACTGATTCTCGGGTGCGGAAGTGGTTTGAGGAGTTGAATAAATGTAAATGTAATTTAACTTTATTCTGTCAACTCCTTGTCAATCTCAGGGTAGTTTTATTTCTGAAATATGAAGTTGTAGAAAATCTGTAATTAAAATTATTTTGCTCCGTTTTTGAGAGATGTATAATATTTGTATCCGCTTTTTTTTCATTAAAAAAAAATCTCTTCTTATTGTTATCAGGTCTTCTTGTCCTTGAAGTCATGAGTCACGGCGGAGGAGGACATGGTGGAGGAGGACATGGCGGCGGCGGTCATGGTGGAGGAGGACATGGCGGAGGAGGACATGGTGGAGGAGGACATGGCGGAGGAGGACATGGTGGAGGAGGACATGGCGGAGGAGGACATGGTGGAGGAGGACATGGTGGAGGAGGACATGGTGGTGGAGGACATCATGGCTAATTCTTATGAAGTCATCTTCACGCAGTTTAAAAACTGACATCCTGTAGCAGCTCGTTTTCTGTACCTGAGAGTAGAAGTAGGAAACACTCTAGATGAGAACGATGAGAACAGTCAGTTTGCATTATAAATCTGTGGGAATTGTGTTGAAAAAATAAACTTGCCTCTTTCGATCAATTGTTGTGTGTTGCGTGTTAGATAATTTTTTATCTCATGATGGCAATAAATAACAATGGCATCCAGTATTTCCTGTACCAAATTATAAACTCCATGAATAAATAAAAATATAATTCACTACAATGACATATGGTTGAATCAAATGACATTTGTTTCGTTTATGTTGCCTGTTGCTGTTTGTCACGTGGGGTTCTAGAGAGACAGCACGAAAGCTGAATGTGGTAATGGCTAAGGAGCTTTAGTTAACTGCTTGTAGCAGGATATGCCAACCAGAAGAGACTTCTTGTAGAAGGGTAAGCAAAGCATAGCTGACAAAGACCCTTCTTCTCCCTCTCTCTCTATCTATCTAGCTCTCTCTCTCTCTCTCTCTCTCTTTTCAAGGATACCCTTTGATAGCAGACTATAATTTGGTCGAGTAAACATATAATCGAACAGGAAGACCCAAACGGTTCTAAGAATAAGCCATGCTGAAGACGAATGTGTCTGAAAGGCGCAGATATAGGTGCCTTCCTGAATACAGTGACATAATGCAGACAGCACCATTATCAAGTTGAACGCAGATGAAGGGGTTATTTTAAAGATTATATGACCTTTCTATTTTTCCCATTCTTTTCCTCATAATCTTTCTGCGTTTTAAAGATTTTCCCCTCTTTTTTGCTTTAGAATTTAGTTGCGTACAGCTTTTGTTGAATGCTAAGTTTCTACAGCAAGTTATTCCTGTTTTCCATGACAGGATTTGATAGTTTATTTATTAAAAAAATACTGCATATCTTCATTGTGTCCTATAGATAGATAGATAGATAGATAGACAGACAGACAGACAGACAGACAGACAGACAGACAGACAGATAGACAGATAGATAGATAGATAGATAGATAGATAGATAGATAGATAGATAGATAGATAGATAGATAGATAGATAGATAGATAGATAGATTATTTACTGTCCCCAGCTGTTACCTTTAGAATGTTGTATTTTCTCTAGCGCACAAAAAATGAGCTCTCTTTCTCGCTTAACATACAGTTAATCACTTTCTGCAGTGGTTACCAACTTATTATAATGCACATTACTTTTTCTTCCCAGAAAGAAAAGGATCGACTATTAATTAATAGTTCTGTCCTTCATTAAGAACATTGAATTGCCTATGAACAGCGGTTTCTCACCTATATGACACGGGTTCGAATTCCGCTAAGTTTAGTTTGTTTGTTTGTTTTGTCTTTTAGGTGCAATATTGAAAACCCAGCGTGTACACGCCTTGACGACCGTTCTAAGTAAGCAGCCACTAATGCCCAGTCTCAAAATATCCTCACAGCGGACGCTGAAAAACCCGGTATACACAGACTGCAGTGACTGCTCTACATTTCATGATTTTTTTTCTATCCTGAATACTCGTATTAGAGATACTGTTGTATGTACCGCTTGGATATGTTTTTTTATATGTATTTTCCCGTACTATCATAAGTGTAATCCTATATACAAGTTTAAGTTTTATCACTGTGAGGATTTATTTAATCTTTATTGTTTTAATAGCCGTGTAGGCTGTGCAGTCTGCTGTGTTCGACATCCAAGAAAACATTATGGCTTTTCCCTAAACTTTTTATGTGTGATCGGCCCTTTCCCTAACAAGTAAAGTGCTTGGAGAGCAATTTTAGGGATAATTAGACCTACTACCTTTGTATATCATGTCATATGTGTCTCATTCTTGGCATCTTCTGTGCTCCATTGATAACATGCTTCATCTTCTTCTTCTTCGTTCGCATTGATAACATGCAAATGTTGACGTTTACAATGATATAGTAATGTGAAGTGCACTCTGTTTCTTTTAATTTTTAATTTTTTTAACGTCTTCATGTTTAATTTTGTGATGGGGTCCCCTCCTCCTTATCCACCTACTTCTCATCCTCCTCCTCTTGCTCCTCATCATCATCATTATCATCATTATCTTCTTCTTCTTCTTTTTCTTCTTCTTCTTCTTCTTCATTTCCTAGACGAAAAGTCCGGTTGCTTCTCCAAATCCAGTAGTATAGTGTTAGCAAACATGACAAAAGATATAAAAGAACTCACGCGCACACAAAAAAGAAGGACACAAGGTAAAGGACTAAAAAAGATAGTACATAACTCAGAACATTTCAGTTCGAGTACTCGTAATTACCGTGTACACCGAAATGCAATTAACAAAAACATATTTTTCCAAAGGTACAGTGATTTATTGATCTATTTAAGAAAACTAGAGTTTAAACAAGGTAATCAGACGCAGTACATCTATCATCTATCACACAACACACAGCCTTATTCGACAACCTTAAAGCTTAAATACTGAACTTTAATAATTCATGACGAAAATTTCTACACAACTTCAGTCTTAACCCGTCAGAAGTAATTTTCCTTGCTGGAAGATTGTACCCGTATATGGTAAGATTACTGTCCTCTCTTGTGACAAGAATGAATGTGGGTTTTCGGTCTTGTCATACGCTCTAGCCGTGATGTCCTCCACCATGCCTCCCACCGTGTCCTCCGTGACCGCCACCATGTCCTCCATGGGCGCCACCATGTCCTCCACCATGTCCTCCATGGCTGCCACCATGTCCTCCGTGACCGCCACCGTGTCCTCCGTGACCGCCACCATGTCCTACACCATGTCCTCCGTGACCGCCGCCGTGTCCTCCACCATGTCCTCCGTGACCGCCACCGTGTCCTCCGTGACCGCCACCATGTCCTACACCAAGTCCTCCGTGACCGCCGCCGTGTCCTCCACCATGTCCTCCGTGACCGCCACCATGTCCTCCGTGACCGCCACCATGTCCTCCGTGACCACCGCCATGTCCTCCATGTCCCCCTCCGTGTCCTCCACCGTGGCCATGACTCATGACATCAATCACCAAAACACCTTTAAAAAGAAGAATATATCGCAGACTCAATTACGGGGCTCTTTCCCCTTCAGTAAACAATTAGCAACTCTAGTAAATCATGACTTAATTAAGACTTACTTTCATGCAAATATACTACATCTCACGTGAGATCATACGAAATTATTACGAGATTTTAGAGAGCTTGGTTAGAACGGCATCAGATACTGGGAAAATGGCTAACAAAAGTAAAGTAGAGCTATTGGATACCGGAAGAATGGTTAAAAACGTGTGCTAAAGCTATTTGATACTGGGAAAATGACTAATAAACGTATGGTAGAGCTATTAAACATCGAGAAAATGACTAACAAGCTAAAAGAAAATGACTGACGAACGTAAGGTAGAGCTATTGAATACCTGGAAAATACCTACAAAAAAGTATGTAGAGCTATTATATACCGGGAAAATGGCTAAAAAATGTATGGTAGAGTTATTAGTTACCGTGAAATGCGTCTACCAAACGTATGGTAGAGCTATTAGATACTAAGGAAATAGCTAAGATGCAAATTTCTACAATCAGGAAACAACGAGACTTTTGCTGGATAAAGTAATATAACACAGAATTGTATGGTTAGAACTAAAAAATATCACAGAAAAAGTAATTTCCAGCTAATTCTCTTGTCATGTTTCTTCTCTCAAGTATAAAAATGCTTTGTCCACGATATTTCGGGAAAGTAGCTAACAAATGTATAGCAGAGCTATTAGATACCGGGAAAATGGCTAACAAATGTATATTGGAGCTATTAGATACCGGGAAAATAGCTACCAACGTATGGTATAGCTATTAGATAGTGGGAAAATGGCTCCAAAATGTATGGTAGAACTGTCTATTAGATCATGGGAAAACAACTAACAAAATGGTCGAAAATGATCAAAGAATTTGTTCTGGTGAAATAAATTCAGTTTTTTTCAGTTAGAGGTCTTCATCGCTTAGACAGGTTATGACAAAGGCAAAGAAATCATTTTCTTGTAAATGTTTGTTATTAAAAAGAAAAAAAAAGCTCCTCTCAATAATAAAAGAATATCAGAAAAAAGAAAATCCTAAGATGACATGGCCTCCCCCATAAAATAGTAAATGTAATCAAAGCCCTATACGAGGGTTTTCAGTGCAAAGTTATCTGTGGAGAACATACCTCCAGCAGCTTTAGGGTACAAACAGGAGTGAAAGAGGGATGTGTACTATCACCAACATTATTTATCTTGGCAGTAGACTGGTTAATGAAGGAGGCAACATCAGACAAACGCAGAGGATTACAATGGACCCTTCACACAGTGCTGGAGGACCTTGACTTTGCGGACGACATTTGTCTATTATCAAGCAGTCACAAAGATATGCAAGATAAAATAAACAAGCTAACTCAGAATGCAAACAACATAGGACTAAAGATCAATGTAGGAAAGACAAAGTTAATGAAGCACAATGTGAACAACAGAAATGTACTCAGAGTAGATAACAAGTTAGTGGAGGAGGTCAACGAATTTGTATACCTTGGCAGCAGAGTAGTAGAAAATGGAGACAGCACAGAGGACATCAACAGCAGACTTACTAGAGCAAACCAGGCTTTTGCAATGCTGCAGAATATATGGAAATCAAATAAACTAAGCATAAATATAAAAATCAGGATATTTAAGAGTAATGTTCTAAGTGTACTACTCTATGGAAGTGAATGCTGGAAAATCACCAAAACCATAGAAAACAAGTTGAATTCTTTCCAGACTAAATGTTTACGAAGAATTAGAAAAATATTTTGGCCAAACACCATAAGAAATAACATCTTATTAGCAGAAATGCAGATGAAACCACTGACAACAATTATTGAGGAAAGACGATGGCGATGGTTGGGACATGTGCTCCGAATGACTGATAACTCACTACCAAAAATAGCACTAAGATGGACACCACAGGGGAGCAGAAGTAAGGGTAGACCAAAAGAGACACAGAGAAGAACAACAGAAAGGATGTTGAGCAATAGAGGGCTCACCTGGGCAAGAGCAGAAAAAAAGGCGAAGGACAGGCATTTGTGGAAAACCCTTGCGGAAGCCCCATGTGCCCTGGGCACTTAAGGTTCAGAGAGAGAGAGAGAGAGAGAGAGAGAGAGAGAGAGAGAGCAAAAAAGAAAACAAAAACAAGCACACAAACAGCAGAATTTTGCTGGAAACAAAAGGTAATTTAGAAGAACCAAGGATGAAACACTTTTACGAGCAGTATACAAACAAATATACAAACTAACAAACAGCAGAATTTGCTGGAAACAGAAGGTAATTTAGAAGAAGAAGTAAGAATGAAACACTTTTACGAAAAGTATGCGACATGCGCATGAAAACTCTTGTAACTAGTACTGACAACAAGAGAAAGAACAGTTAAATCTGTCCACATACTAGTAGTTAACAGTTAAATACCTCTAATTCATATAAGGTAATCACCACTGTATACTTACAGGCGCCTATAGCAACAATGAAGGCAATCTTCATTTTGATCCAAATCCTTGGCAGTCTTAGGAGCAAGGAAGAAGAAGAAGAAGAAAGTAATGGCTGAGTGAATTTTGATCACTGTGAGGGCAAGATCTACGGAAAACAAGACAGAGTCTCTGGTTTTTATAACAATTCTGCACAGCCAAGCCAAGCACTATCAGGTCTCCGACTACAGTCAGCATACCAGAGAAAGGTATTTAAATTGGAAAATTGCGTGATTCGTCTTGAAGTAACTGGTAAAATGACTAGCAAAATCATCACTTGACCCTTGTGAACTTAAGTCTTGTGATGATAGTTCAAGGAGTACATACAACACGTTTTCGAAAAAAAAGGTCAGCAGTAATTATTACTGAAAAGTCAGCAGTTCTTTAGGAAGACAGTTAAGGAAAGGGTTGTACAACTGACTTTTGTTTGGTTTATTACTTATAATGCAGCTCCGAAAGGGAAACTAGCAGGTCTGCTGTTTAGAGAGGCGTATACTGTATGACCTTATTGCAAACGTCAATTTCGGAAAGTATATTCTTCTTCTTCTGTGTTCGCCTTCAGAAATAGCGGCGTCATGGTTTTGTGCTAGGCTATGATATCTGCACCTTTCGTCCCTAAGCATCCGCCTTTCATCATCATCATCATCAGGTGCCGTGCCGACTGGCGTTGGCTATTATGCTTCTTCCAGAGTACCCGATCCTTCATGCAGGCCATCAGTTCAGTTGGTAATCTCCTCTCACACCATCCCGTCAGACTGTTCAGTATCATTTCTCTTGGTCTTCCTCTTGATCTTCTTCCTTCTATTTTTCCTGTTGTTATAATATTTTCAATGCCCCCTCTTCTCATTGCATGTCCTATGAAAGTACATTGTCTCTCTCTTATCTTTCTGACAAGGTTTTTTGTCTCTCCAGCTCTTCTCATACATTCTTCATTAGTTATTTTTGCTGTCCAGGGGATTCGCAACATTCTTCTAATAAACCACATTTCTGCTGCTTCCAATCATTTTTGTGCAGACTTGCCTATTGTCCATGATTCACTTCCATATAACAAGATAAGTTCAATATAGCATTTTAGGACTCGTTTTCTAACACTCATTGATAAAGATGTGTTAGCTAATATGTTTCTCATTCTCTGAAATGCAGTCTTTGCTTGACCTATTCTGTTCCTAATTTCTGTTCTGCATTTCCCATCTGAAGTTATTACTGCTCCAATGTATTTGAATTTCTGCACCTGCTTTAGAATGGTTCCGTTTAATTAATACTGCATGCTGGTGGATTCTGTTTCTTAGAGATAACCATAGTCTCTGTCTTTTTGATGTTCAAAGTAAGGCCTTTCTGTTCACTTTCTTTGGCGACTTTATCCAAGAGATTTTGCAGGTCTTGTTGGTTCTCAGCTATCAGTACTGTGTCGTCAGCATACCGAAGGTTGTTAATATTGTATCCTCCAATTTTTATGCCTGGTTCTGTGATGATTGTTCTTAGAATATTCTCGCTGTACAGAGAAAAAAGGTCTGGAGATAGTACACATCCTTGTCGCACCCCTTGTTTTATAGGTTGGTATTTTCCAATTCTATTTTCAACTCGAACTGCTGCTTCTTGCTGCCAGTATAGATGTTTTATAATCCTCAAGTCTTTGCCGTCTATATTGATGTCTTCAAGCATTTTAATAATTTCATTATGTTTCACCTTGTCAAATGCCTTGGTGTAATCAATGAAGCATAAGTAGAGATCTTTCTGTACTTCTAAAGTTCTTTCTGTTAGTGTTCGTAAAGCATAAATGGCATTGTGTGTTCCCTTTCCTTCAACAAATCCAAACTGTTCATCTGCTATTTCCATTTTTATCTTTTTCCTTGTTCTTCTCATGATTCTCAGAAGTAGCTTCGTCATGTGACATGAGAGGCTGATAGTCCGGTGGTTGTCACATTCATTTGCACCTGGTTTCTTTGGTAGTGCTATAAACGTGGATTTAATCAGGTCACTGGGAATATAACCACTGTTGTAAATATCATTCAGTAACTTGGTTATTATTTTTATTCCTGTCTCCTCTAGTGCCTCTATTTCTTCTATTGTTATATTGTCAGGCCCAGTCGCTTTTCCTTTCTTCATGTGTTTGATGGCATCTATGATTTCATCTTCAAGTATTGGCGGTCCATCACAGTTTTCAGTATCTGGTGTTAATTCTGGTCTTTCTCCTCCATATAGCTCACCGATATACTCTGTCCACCTGTCCACAATGTCTTCTTTTCCCATTAACATTTTACCTTCTTTCGATTTCAGGCATCCTGTGGTATATTTTGTTTTCCTGCCTGTGAGTTCATTAATTCGTTTATGCATGTTTTTGCTGTCTTTATTATGAGCGTCCTCTATCTGTCTGCACTGTTCATTTAACCACACTTCTTTTGCTTCTCTGCATTTGCGTCTTATTTCTTTATTTATCTTGCTATATTTTTCCTCCTAAGATGTCGTCTGTCATCCATTTATTTTTAGGGGCTTGTTTTTTCGGTGGTATTATCTCCTTAACATTTTGGTGGATAAAATCTCTTAACATTTCCCATTGTTCATCTATACCATTTATCTTTGCTATTGCATTGTATCTATTTGTTATAACAACTTTGTATTGTTCTCGCAGTTCTTGGTCATTTTTAAGAAGTTCTGTATTCAGTTTGATGTTTCTCACTTTTCTGCCTGCTTTCTTTAGCTTTATTCTAACTTTTCCACAGAGTGGATCATGGTCACTATTGCAGTCAGCTCCTGGCATGGCTTTTGTTGTCAGTAATGCATTGCGGAATCGTTCGTTGATTAATCCGCCTTTGGCACAGCTTATTTTTGGGACCGAGTGTTCTTTCCTCATTCTATTCTTATTCATTCAGATAAATTGTGCCTTGTTTTTAAGAAGACACGCTTTGAGATTTAGAATAGGGTCTTCATTAGATAAGGCTGGTTAAATCCGTCGCACGTAGTCAGTCGTGAGTCGCTGACCGATATCTCATGCAAATCGAGCATCCGTTTCCTCCCTCGCTCCCCATGTCAGAAATTATTATGATATATGATTGACCGAGAATACTGGTTATCAAGGAAATATAATAACATTATTGATCTGCACCTTTGTTACAACTAAAATTCATTAATTGAGGAATGTATTATTTATGAAACTGAATAACACACGACACAATGACTGTACAAATTATTGTTTTTATTCCGATTAATTGGGAAGGTGGGGGGAGGGGGGAGACATGCCGATTTGGCAATTTGCGACCCATAGCTGACATGTTAGCGTCGAGTCTGGCGAACAGTAATTGATTAAGATCCTTTTCCATTTCTCCGTTGGTACCCCCAGTAACAGGCCCTGCCTGGTTAACAGGGCAGGGATCGCTATTGTCCCCATGGCAGTGGAGTCTGCTAAAGAAGTATTTCACAACTTCTATTTTTTCGCTTCACTCAGAGTTTGAAAAAAATGCAACCTCCATGACCTGCTCCCGATCCGACACGATGCTGATTCACTGAGTCAATGTTGGTCTCCAGTCTTTGTGACGCTGCACCTGATCATGGGCTTTAGTTACACAGCTTAAATAAGACTCACGGATCTCGGTTCATGAAAACTTAGTTGTACTGGGCCACGTACTATCACCAGACAATAACGAAAGAGCAAAGCTGTGCATTTTGAATTCATAAATCCTTCATACCAGTTCTTTGAATCATTCATGCTGATGCAGAAAATGGTGTATATGTATGTATTCAAGCAGAGTGTTCATTGTTTGAACGTTGCTGTCATGATAGCCAACCTAACGACGTCTTACTGAAGAGTAACAATTTTTGTTTCCAGGAATATGGTGTTGATAGTGTCAGTAATGTCTTAGACAAAAGACATCATAGGAAGTCCTTTATCTACTTTTTTAAAAGAAACTCTGCTTTCCATCATTGTTCCTCTAGACCATCTTAATTGCTTAAAACGAGTAAATAAAGAGTGGAGGTGCGATAACTTTCTGGACAAGCTGAATGGGATAACGGTCAGCGATCCACGTTAGACTTCTTGCATCGGATTTGGAGAAACCATGGAGAGCCAGGACATTATTCAACTTCCAGTTGGTGCACCTGGAAACAAATAGTTGTCAGAGGTCACAATGAGAAATGACTGTGGTCCCGAAAATGCGACAAATAAAGTCGGATGTGTTATGCCGAAAGGCGCGTAACTGCCACACAATACAATCAAAGTCCTTTTGAGGGCAAACGAGGAAGAAGAAGATGAAAAGATGGAAGGAAGGAAGAATGAAAGAAATGAATGAAAAATGGAAGGAATGAAGAAGGAATGGAAGGAAAGAATGGAAGGAAGGAAGGAAGGGAGGACAGATAACTTTGTCTTCTTGGTGAAGTTGAGGAAGCATTTCACACACGCATTTGTAAGTATTTATGTATGTATGTATGTATGTAATGTATGTATGTATGTATGTATGTATGTATGTATGTATGTATGTAAATGAGATTAGCAGTTCGTTTAACAGTTATATGTAAGATCGTTAGAACCAGGATTCTAACCCACCATTTTATAATAAACTTGGATGGCTATATAAGGGCCTCTGTCCTATTGTTTCAGCTATTGTATTCACCACAACAGTCTTTGTTTGTCATATCCACTAAAGCTGCATTCACGTTTCAGGCAATATATGCTTCTTCTGATATCCACACAGACACACATACACACACCATAACTATTATTCACATACTGAAAGTATCACCTTTGCACCACACATAACACTAACAGAAACGACAGCCGCCACCTCAATCAAACCACAGTCGTCAGCATTACATCTCCCCTGGATGCAGCTAATCAACAGATTCATGTGCATATCCATGACTCGCTTCTTCATAGCAAAGTCATCATAAAACCTCCAGGCGTAAAGTCGTATTCACCAAATACTCATTTATATATGTACGTAGTTACTTTCTGTAGTCATTTATATATGTATGTAGTTACTTTCTGAAGTCATTTATATATGCACGTAGATACTTTCTCTATTGAGTGCATGGATACGAGTGAAATGTGAATGTTATACTTTAATTTTATTTTATGTCTCTCAGATTTCTAATGTTAGTTATGCTGGTTATATGAGCAGAATATTTGTAGAATGTCTAGAACAGAGTGAAAGTTGTATGATAAAGGGCAGAATGTCAGACAGGCCTGAGTGCCCACTTCTTAACCCTTTTGAAATAAAGATTAATCAATCAATCAATCAACCATGCATTCACCATTATCACAGCAACTCGTATACATGTTCCACTTTCTGTAAGAATATTAATACACTGAGTATTCTGAATCTGAATCATTATTTTTCATTTTTAATTTCTTATCAGAAAGTTCCATAGCTGTCTTCAATATGAAAAAAAACCCATTTTATTCCATTCATTGAACTTCCTAATCCTGCTCTACCAATTTTTGTAATGACTGGGCACTTGCAGAAACGTGTTTCGCACTGGGGGTATTAGATAATGTTTGTGTGTGTGTGTGTGTGTGCATCTCTTCACCTCGGGGTTATTAGATTATGTTTGTGTATATGTGTGCATCTCCGAGAGTGGGATAGTTCACAATGTCATTCTCATTAGACAACTTCACCGCATACCATAAGTGCACGCACTCTATGCCAGTGGTTTCCACCTTTTTAATATCCAATGACCGCTTCCCAACAGTACGTACATTGTATATAAGTTGCGTACCACCAATTTATGTTTAATATTATCTATCAATTCCATAAACCCGTAACTGTTTTTATTCAATTTATAACACTAAATACCCATTCGATAACGCAGCAGCGGACCACTTAATGATGTTCCGACGACCACATGTTGGGAAACACTGGTCGAGACAACAGACTGTTGCCGTTGCAGAAGATAGCTGGTAGCGAAAACGGATTTGTAATACGGTTCATGTATTGTCGCCCTTCCTAATCGTCAAATATAGTTTCCTTCTTTTGGTTCAGTTTCAAATTGTCTCCCTTTATTGACGGCATAGTTTACATTCCGTCACGGTCAGCAATGACATTAGCGAAGTTTTGTTTATATTCTTCGCGGCTACGGTGAGGAAAAATAAAGGATTCTGTTCTAAATCTACAAGTTCTTTCAATAGAAAGAAAAACGCGGTACAACGCCATTGTAAAACCGGCAAGGTCCCTATATAAGGAGGGATATCAGTCACTTTATCAGGCGGTCTTTGCTTGTCATCCAGGTATAGACTCTCTGCTGTGGTGCCATCATCATCATCGTCGTCTTATTAGTTGTAGCCCTGGCCATTGCTGACATACAGTAAAATGAAGATTGCTTTCCTTGTTGCAGTTTGCGCATGTAAGTCCCTATATAAACAGTTTGACGTTTTCTTTTCATGTGAAAGTAGTCCTACGATGCCAAAAAAACGTGATAGTAACTTCTGCAAAACTGGTAATTAGTAGAGTTAGACCACGGTGCAGATTTATGAAAACAGGTAGGGAAAGAAAGAGGAAAGAGGAAGAAAAGTTAGCAATATTAAGAGGAATAATAAAATGGAAAGCAACAATAACAACCTAATAATTCGGCACATACTTTAAAATACGTCGTTGTCCTTTTGGTGCGTGTTTACAGTAAGAATATTGTTTGGAAGGTTAACAGGGTATTTTTATAAGGCGATGTGGCCTCTATTTTTTTAAATAATGAAGCAAGTCTACTATCTGCCGAAGACTGATCCCATTTCTTGCTGTTTTCCTATTTTAAAAAAATGTCTTCTTGTCTTACCTCCTCTCTAACTACTGACGTGACAGAAGTGATGATCTTTTTACAGTAACTAAAATGGTTCGGGCCGTCTATTTCTTAAAAACACGGCTACATTTTTTTAATAAGATAAGAGCAGGAATGATTAGATCTTTTTTTTTGTAATTATCTTATATCCTTCCCGTCCCCTTAAACGTTTTTTTAGGGCTCGCAAGGTAGTTCGGCAATTTTTCCTGTCTTCGGCGAGTCTTTCAACCTCATCAAGGGATTTTATGCCTATTAATTTGGCCTCTCTTAACGATGTCTTCTTTAGAATTTCATGTGGTCTGCCTCTTTTTCTTTGGCCTGTTGTGTTCCACTTGATAGCTTGTTTTGGGATTCTCTGATCATTTCTTCTCATCAAGTGACCAACATATGTCCATCTCCTTTTCCTGATCACCCATGAGACTGGTTGTTGTTCAGTCATCTGTCTTATCTCTGCATTGTTCTTGAATTCGTTCCACTTGATGTCGAGTATTTTCCTTAGGCATTTGTTTTCAAAAACAGTCTAATTTCTTTTCTATTTCTTTAGTTGTTTTCCAGCTTTCGCATGCATAAATGAGGTTGGATATTACATTTGAATTGAATAGTCTTAATTTTTTTTTGAGGGGGGGGCTTTAACTTTTGAATGGCATATGTTCTCAAGATTCTTGAAGATCGATGCTGATTTTGCAATTCTAATTCTAACTTCCTTTCTGGTGTCACTATCCTGGTCTATGTAGCTGTCAAGGTAAGCAAACTGATTGACTTCTTCAATATCTGTCACTTCTATGTGTGTTTTTCCATTTTGATTAATGGGAATTTTCATTATTTTTGTTTTGTCCATGTTAATTTCAAGTCCTATTTTGCTAGCCAGTGAAGACAGGCTATCTGTTTTTTCTTGCATGGAATTCACATTGTTACTGATAAGAGTTATGTCATCAGCAAAATTAAGATCTTTTAGTTGGGTTCCATGTAACCAGTCAATACCTGTGTTACCTGTGCAGCATGTTTTCATTATGAAGTCTATTGTAATTCCAAAAAGCAAGGGAGACAGTATACATCCTTGTTTCAACCTGGAACCATTCACTCGTCCCTTCTTCTGTCTTGACTGCACAACCATACCCATTGTATAAGTCCTTAATGATGTTGACAATTTTAGATGGTATTCCATATAGACTTAAAATTCTCCACAATGAATCTCTGTGTATGTTATCAAATGCCTCTTTAAATCTATGAAGTTCAGTATTAATGGTTTCTGCATTTCAGTATGTTCTTCAAGTATTATTCTTAGAGTAAAGATCTGGTCTAGACAGCTTCTCCCTTTTCGAAATCCTGCTTGTTCTTCTCTCATTGCTGTATCCACTATATCTTTAAGTCTATTCAAAATGACCTTGCAAAATACTTTTGACACAGCTGATATTAAGGTTACTCCTCTCCAATTGTTACAGTCACTAAGGTTGCCTTTTTTCGGTATTTTAACAATGATTCCTTTTTTCCATTTAGAGGGAACCTTTTCTTCTTTCCAAATCTTACTAAACATTCTCTGTAGTTGTGTCATGTTGTCGCCATTGATAGTTTTTAACATTTCAGGTGTTATTTCATCTTCACCTGTAGCTTTGTTGTTAGTCATTAAATTCACTGCTGTTTCAGTTTCATGCAATGTAATTTCATCTAGGTTGACATTTAGTTGTGGTAAGTCGGTTTCAAGGTTTAACAATTCTTTTGGGTGTGGTCGATTAAATATTTCTTGGAAGTGTTCAGCCCATCTTTGCTTTTGGTCTTTACTTGATGTTAATAGGGTTCCAGTTTTGCTAAGGATTGGTCTTTATTTAGATGTAATAGTACCTGTTAGCCTCTTTTGTATGTTATATAAAGTTTTGCTGTCTCCTGTTTTTGCTGCTTTTTCTGCCTTTTTCGCCATATTGTCTATGTATTCTCTTTTATCCCTTCTAGCTGAACTTTTTACTTTCTTGTCTGTTTCTTTGTATGTTGCTTTCGCCAGATCTTTTCCAAGCTCTGACTTTACATTCAACATGTCTAATTTGGCTGCTCGTCTTTCATGTATGTACTTCCATGTGTTTTCTGCTATCCATGTTTTTCTATTTGGTTTTTTAAAATCCCACGCTTGCTTGTATGTATAAACCATTTTATTAGACTGTACGAATAAAAAGCAGGTTTAAACCTTTTATAAGATTGTATGAATAAAGAGCTGGTATGGATAGATCTTTTTATAAGACTGTACGAATAAAGAGAAGGTATGTATAGATTTTTCTATAAGGTTGTAAGAATAAAGAGAAGGTATGGATAGGCCTTTTTTTTAGATTGTACGAATAAACAGTAAGTATTGTTAGAACTTTTTTTTTTATAAGAAAAGATTCTACGAATAAAGAGCAGGTGTGGCTAGATCTATTTATAAGATAACATCGTATGAATAATGAGCACGTACGGTTAGATCATTTTATAGAGCAGGTATGGTTAGATCTTGTTTAGATAACATTCAAGGAAAATAAAGAGAAGGTATCTTTAGTTTTTTTTTTAATAAGATAAAATTTCTTTATATAAAGAGAATATATGGCTACATCTTTTTATAAGATAGGACTGTATGAATAAAGAGCAAGTATAGTTAGATCTGTTTAATGAGATAAAATTTTATGAGTAATGAGGAAAATGTGGTTAGCTCTTTAAGATAAAATTTCTGAATAAAGACCAGGTATGGTTAGAAAATGTATAAACTAGCGAAAAAGTAGGAATAGCTCTATTACTTAAGGAGTACTGGTATTATTAAATCTTTTGAAAAGAATAAAGAGATTTATTTATTTATTTATTTATTTATATGAATAAAGAGAAGACTCTTCTTTACTCATTTCTGTATTATGTTATAGGTGTTCTGGTCCTTGAAGTCATGAGTCATGGCCACGGAGGAGGACACGGTGGAGGTCACGGTGGAGGACATGGAGGGGGACATGGCGGAGGTCACGGTGGAGGACACGGAGGGGGACATGGCGGAGGTCACGGTGGAGGACACGGAGGAGGACATGGCGGAGGCCACGGTGGAGGACACGGAGGGGGACATGGTGGAGGTCACGGTGGAGGACATGGAGGGGGACATGGTGGAGGTCACGGTGGGGGTCATGGTGGAGGTCATGGTGGAGGACACGGTGGAGGTCATGGTGGAGGACACGGTGGAGGACATGGTGGAGGACATGGAGGGGGTCATGGTGGAGGACACCACGGTTAAATTACATAATAATGTAGTTAGAAATCTTTATGCATATCTAATACACGTGGAGATATTAATATTGTTTCACAAGATACAGATCATGTGACCACACGTGACAGGAATGGAGGCGTGCCAACGTTTTGAAGTACACATGACATTCACGCATGACATTTATGACTGTTTGCTGCATATACGATAGTGAATGATGCCATTTTTGTGCGTGTGTGTAAATGATAACTGAAGGAGAGATTTTAAGTCTGTTGTATGATAGTCTTGTCACATGATCAACATTGTGGAGCACTATAATAAAACCAATGTATACAAAAATAAGATGCATGTTTTGATCAATACTTCTAGTCATTGTGTGGATAATTTATTCTTATTCGACGTACTTTTTTCTCGTTTTGCTGTCTGTCAGTTTGTTTAGCATATCTCTTCTAAAGCGCAATAATGAGAGAATTTTATTCACTGTTATAATGTATTATTGTGGAGGACACAATTGGAGGTTATGAAATACCAGAGATTAGATATGCTGGTGACATAGTATTACTGTCCACAACACAAAAAGGAGTGGAAAAACTAATTATGTCAGTCCGTAAGAACAGTGAAGAGCAAAACCTCTATCTTAATGCGAAGGAAACTAAATTGATGACAACTGACAAAACAAATAAGGCAGCTGAAATATGTATCAATGAGGAAAAATTGGAAGAAGTGGAGAGTTTTGATTATCTTGCATTACTTTTAACTAATAATGGAGACACATAGAGGGAAATTAAAAGGAGGACATCTATCGCTCTTCAGAAAGTAAAAAAAACTAAATAAGCTGTGGAGAGGAACAGACAGAACTACAAAAATAAGATTTTTAAGAGCATGCATCTTTCCCATCGCAACATATGCCTGTGAGACCTGGACACTTAATAAAACAGGTGAGAAACACATAAATGCCTTTGAATGTAAATGCTACAGAAGAGTTCTTCAAATATCATGGGCACAAAAAAAAAACAAATATATCCGGCTAACTCTGAATTAATATTCACTAATTAGATGATAGCCAGGATCTTTTCCTTTGACGAGACATCACAATGTAATAAGCAACCAAGTCCTATTCTGACGAATACGAAAAGGTGAAGTTTATTGGATGGAACTTGATGACGACTGATACGGGCTGGATGATAAGTAAGTTGAGCAATTTGTCTAATTACAGGCATTCAGCTCATCCATCAAACAGTCAGGCCTTATAACTGATATAAAGTTTTCATTCCAGACAAAAAAAGTAAAAAACAGGACTTCGGACTAAACATGTCGACAATTCTTAAAGTTCCTAGTAGAGCCCAAAACTCCATAATACAGATATAAACAAACACATCCGCACCGGTCAAGCGTCCATTTCTTTCTCTTCCATTAACTTAACACACAATCTTACATATTAGGGCTGAGCCGGCCAAATCACTCGCTGTCCTTATCGCATTCAGGAATGCAACTTTAAAAAATGTAGAAATTAAATCATATAAGTCTCCATCAAAAAACATAATGGGGTTTACACCAGCAATTATAATCTTGCATTCACATTCTACTTGTAAAAATAGTGGCATTTCTTGCCACAGAAAACAGTTCTGAACAGACGTCTGTTAGCTGTGCACATGTCCAGCTTTACTTGGGCAATTGGTAAGCGGAAAGTGCTTTGCTTATGCTGTACTTTCCACCCTTTTCAACTCTATCAGGCAGACAGAGAAGAAATAAGGTATATACATCTGAAAATCTAGCAGTTTCTGAGGATACCAGGAGGTGGATGTGCTAAAGAAACTCACTACAAACTGTGTATATGTACCTCCCTCCGGAATTTTCCCTTAACATTTGGCTCTTCTGAGCTACCCACAAGAAAATGGCTGTGAAAGGGACTGGAAGTGCCGCCCTTGCTGTTACATGACAGCAGGCCAACCCGACCAGGCACAGCAATTATATCCCAAACCTTTGGCAGTTCCAGCTTCTGCTGTGACTTTTTGTGCCAATTATATCCCAAACTTTTGCCAGTTTCACCTTCTGCTGTGATGTTTTGTGGCGACTACGTCCCAAACTTTTGCCAGTTTCACCTTCTGCTGTGATGTTTTGTGGCGACTACGTCCCAAACTTTTGCCAGTTTCACCTTCTGCTGTGATGTTTTGTGGCGACTACATCCCACACTTTTGCCAGTTTCACCTTCTGCTGTGATGTGTTGTGACGACTACGTGAAAATTTGAGGAGACACCGAAACCTGCGGTGAGGAAAAAAATGCTTGTTTCACCATGACATAATGTAACCTCCCAAACTGTGCACTCAACAGCTACTAGTTTTTGGCCAAGAACAATATGAGTGACGTCCCGTACCTTCCTTTTTCGCTGGATTTGGCTCCCGCGACTTCTTTCTGTTCCTCACATTAAAGATGAACGCTGAATAGTTGTCATTTTTAACAATGTTTAGGATATTCAGACAAAATCGTAGGTGGTTGCCTGACAAAATCGTAGAAACGGACTTCCAGGGAGCATTCTAGCAAGGGAAAGAACCATGAGATAGGCGTATCTGTCCGTAAAGGAACCACTTCAATGGTGATTGTAGCCAGTAGGAGCTAGTTTATTTATGTATAGGACAGGACCGGAAAATTTCCGACTACACTTTCCATATTTACCTGTTAGAGAAATCTGACCAAGAAAATGTCGGTCACTGATGCAAGTGCAATACCCAACGTGAGTTCAAGCACAGACAACAAAGCACACAGGACAAGCCGTAACAGATCTTCCAAGAAGAAAATCGAAACAATGAAACTAAGCAAGCTCATGGAAGAGAATGTGAAAGAAGAATATGACAAGAAAATAGGAGAATTATTCATAAACATACCAACAAAAACAAAATCGGTGGAAAAGGCATGCGCCTTGTTAAAACCAGCTTTTTACGAGTAACAGAGGAAACATGTGGTAATATGAAAAAAGGAGGTAGAGAAATATGCCAGCCAGCGATGCAGAAAGTACGTCGACAAGTTACGCAATATACCATCTGAGGCAAGCCAAACTAATGATAACAACACAGCTGACTCCATGGAACTGGAACGACACATACTACAAACTGAAATCAGAGAAAAACAGGGAAAAACAAGAAACACCACAGGACTGGAGAAACGCTGTAATTATTCCACTATGGAAGAAAAAATGCAGTGAAAGGGATTGCACACACTATAGAGGCATCTCACTGTTAAGAAATGCTGGAAAAATGTTCTGCAAGATCATAGAAAACAGACAGCGACCTATGATTGAACTACAGTTAAATGAAGCTCGGGTGGGATTTAGAAAAAAAATAGAACCTGTACAGATGCCATCTTTTCCCTAAGACAGCTAACAGAAAAATCAATTAACACAATCAGATACTGCGCATAGCTTACGTAGATCAAGAACAAGCATTTGATAGAGTATATAGATATAAACTGTAGGAAAGCTTACAGGATTATGGAATGTGTACACATCTGATAAACGTATGCAAAAACCTACATGAACACAGTCATTGTACAGTTAGAACAACTGTGGGGCGGCACTCTGAACCATTCATCACAAAATCTGGAGTCAGCCATGGTTGTGTACTATCTCCCTTTCTATTCATAACATTCATTGACAACATCTGCAAAGAAGCTAACATACATAGTAAAAACCCCACGACAAAGCTGCCCAACAGCTGAACCCCAGAAATAATGCCGATAAACCCACAAGACCTTCCAGAAGACAAACCCAATAGGAGGGCCCTAAACGAACTCCTTTTTGCTGACGATCAAGTACTCATGTAACATGGCCTTGTAAGTAATGATTATTGTTATTATTATTATTATTAATGAATATAATTATGAAAATATACTATAAACAAAATAGTAACATCGAATAGCGACAGATAAACATGGATAGGAAAGGAAAAGAAAGGTATAAAACTTCCATGACACGGGAACAAGACGCAGACAAAAGTAAACAGTGGAAACAACAGTGAATAGAAAAAGACGAGACTCAGTGACGCTGAGATGTAGGTAATACAAAGAGGGACGCCAGAAAGTAGGATGGTACAGTGATAACAAAGCGATGACTGGACGTTGACACGTGTAAACAATAGAAAACAAGAATAGAAAAGGCAGACACAATGAAAAAGCCAGGACACAATAGAATCTCCGACATGAAAGAGCAAGATAATGACTTAGGTAAATAACAATTGTATAGACGAAACTGACACAGACTGGCACGCGTTATGACGCGATTGCACACGGTTTTTAAATAAAGGAGTGACAGACTCGGCCAGGTGACCAATTAAATATTTAGAGGCGTGGCCCATTGGACAATTGGCTTACGACATATAAGTCACGGGGCAGTTTGAATGACGGACAATCAGAACGCTCATGGGAACCAGTGGACATCTGAAGGACATCCTTTCTGTTGTTCTTCTCCATGTCTCTTTTGGTCTACCCTTACTTCTGTTCCCTGTGCACTTATGCTAACATTGAATGCAGTACTGAACACAAGACTTACAGAGCTTTATAGAAGAAGTTGTGTTTATATATCTAGTAGCATTTTCTCCAAATGTCTACGCATTCTTAGACAGTAAAAAATATGCAGCCTTTAGTTTTTTTGTTGTTGCATATACACAATTATAGGTGTTTTTTTTTTGTCCCATCTGTTCGTACTTCCATTTAAGTAGGATGTCTTCTGTTGGTGGAAAACTGCCATTTTTTTCTTCATCATTTTCTTTCTTTTTGAGAGTGTGCTAGCTCCTGCTTGATTTAAAACTTCCTTCCTTAAGACAAAATCACTGATACATTTTTCTGAATCTTTTGTCCCAGCCGTTCAGTCTTTTGCTTTCACTTTTCGAAAGTAATAACATTTTACTGGTAACGTACGGTCCCTATTTTTTCTACTGATTCTCGGATGCGGAAGTGGTTTGCGGAGGTAAGTATATGTAAATGTAGTTTAACTTTATTCTGTCAACTGCCTGTCCATCTCACGTTAGTTTTATTTCTGAAATATGAAGTTGTAGAAAATTTGTAATTAAAATCATTTTGCCCTGATTTTGAGAGATCTATAATATTTTTATCCGCTTTTTTTCGTTTTAAAATCTCTTCTTATTTTTATGAGGCCTTCTGGTCCTTGAAGTCATGAGTCACGGCGGAGGAGGACATGGTGGAGGAGGACATGGCGACGGCGGTCATGGTGGAGGAACATGGCGGAGGAGGACATGGTGGAGGAGGACATGGCGACGGCGGTCATGGTGGAGGAACATGGCGGAGGAGGACATGGTGGAGGAGGACATGGCGACGGCGGTCATGGTGGAGGAACATGGCGGAGGAGGACATGGTGGAGGAGGACATGGTGGAGGAGGACATGGCGACGGCGGTCATGGTGGAGGAACATGGCGGAGGAGGACATGGTGGAGGAGGACATGGTGGAGGAGGACATGGCGACGGCGGTCATGGTGGAGGAACATGGCGGAGGAGGACATGGTGGAGGAGGACATGGTGGAGGAGGACATGGCGACGGCGGTCATGGTGGAGGAACATGGCGGAGGAGGACATGGTGGAGGAGGATATGGCGGTGGTCATGGTGGAGGAGGACATGGTGGAGGAGGACATGGCGGAAGAGGACATGGTGGTGGAGAACATCATGGTTAATTTTTATGAAGTCATCTTCACGCAGTTTAAAAACTGACATCCTGTAGCAGCCTCGTTTTCTGTACCTGAGAGTAGAAGTAGGAAACTCTCTAGATGAGAACGACGAGAACAATCACTTTGCATTATAAAATCTGTGGGAATTGTGTTAAAAAAATAAACTTGTCTTTTTCGATCAATTGTTGTGTGTTGCGTGTTAGATAATTTTTAACTCATGACGGCAATAAATAACAATGGCATCCAGTATTTCCTGTACCAAAGGATAAACTCCATGAATAAATAAAAATATAATTCACCATAATGTCATATGGTTGAATCAAATGACATTTGTTTCGTTTATGTTGCCTGTTGCTGTTTGTCACGTGGGGTTCTAGAGAGACAGCATGAAAGCTGAATGTGGTAATGGCTAAGGAGCTTTAGTTAACTGCTTGTAGCAGGATATGCCAACCAGAAGAGACTTCTTGTAGAGGGGTAAGCAAAGCATAGCTGACAAAGACCCTTCTCCCCCCTCTCTCTCTATCTATCTAGCTCTCTCTCTCTCTCTCTATCTCTCTCTCTCTCTTTTCAATGATACCCTTTGATAGCAGACTATAATTTGGCCGAATAAACATATAATCGAACAGGAAGACCCAAACGGTTCTAAGAATAAGCCATGCTGAAGACGAATGTGTCTGAAAGGCGTAGATATAGGTGCCTTCCTGAATACAGTGACATAATGCAGACAGCACCATTATCAAGGTGAACGCAGATGAAGGGGTTATTTTAAAGATTATGTGACCTTTCCATTTTTCTTATTTTTTTCCTCATAATCTTTTCTGCGTTTTAAGATTTTCCCCCTCTTTTTTGCTTTAGAATTTAGTTGCGTACAGCTTTTGTTGAATGCTAAGTTTCTACAGCAAGTTATTCCTGTTTGCCATGACAGGATTTGATAGTTTATTTATTAAAAAAATACTGCATATCTTCATTGTGTCCTTTAGATAGATAGATAGATAGATAGATAGATAGATAGATAGATAGATAGATAGATAGATAGATAGATAGATAGATAGATAGATAGATAGATAGATAGATATGTGTAGTAATTTTCATTGTAGCTTATTTACTGTCCCTAGCTGTTGCATTTTGAATGTTGTATTTTCTCTAGAGCACAAAAAATGAGCTCTCTTTCTCGCTTAACATACAGTTAATCACTTTCTGCAGTGGTTACCAACTTATTATAATCCACAATACTTTTTCTTCCCAGAAAGAAAAGGATCGACTATTAATTAATAGTTCTGTCCTTCATCAAGAACATTGAATTGCATATGAACAGCGGTTTCTCATCTATACGACACGAGTTCGAATTCCGCTAGGGTTAGTTAGTTAGTTAGTTAGTTAGTTAGTTAGTTAATTAGTTAGTTAGTTAGTTTGTTTATTTGTTTGTTTGTTTTGTCTTTTAGGTGCAATATTGAAAACCCAGCGTGTACACTCCTTGACGACCGCTCTAAGTAAGCAGCCACTAATCCCCAGTCTCAAAATATCCTCACAGCGGACGCTGAAAAAAACCGGTATACACAGACTGCAGTGACTGCTCTACATTTCATGATTTTTTTTTCTATCCTGAATACTCGTATTAGAGATACTGTTGTATGTACCGCTTGGATACGTTTTTTATATGTATTTCCCGTACTATCACAAGTGTAATCCTATGTACAAGTTTAAGTTTCATCACTGTGATGATCTATTTAATCCTTATTGTTTTAATAGCCGTGTAGGCTGTGCAGTCTGCTGTGCTCGACATCCAAGGAGGTAGTATGGCTGTTCCCTAAACGTTTATGTTTCATCGGCCCTTTCCCTAACAAGTAAAGTGCTTGGAGAGCAATTTTAGAGAGAATTAGACCTACTACCTTTGTATATCATGTCATATGTGTCTCATTCTTGGCATCTTCTGTGCTCCATTGATAACATGCTTCATCTTCTTCTTCTTCGTTCGCATTGATAACATGCAAATGCTGATGTTTACAATGATATAATAATGTGAAGTGCACTCTGTTTCTTTTAATTTTTAATTTTTTAAAAATCTTCACGTTTAAATTTGTGCTGTGCTCCCCTCCTCCTTATTCACCTACTTCTGCTCCTCCTCCTCCTCATCGTCATCATCATCATCATTATCTTCTTCTTCCCCTTTTTCATTTCCTAGACAAAAAGTCCGGTTGCTTCTCTAAATCCAGTAGTATAGTGTTACCAAACATGAAAAAAGATATAAGAACTCACACGCACACACAAAAAAGAAGGACAAAAGGTAAAGGACTAAAAAAGATAGTACATAACTCAGAACATTTCAGTTCGAGTACTCGTAATTACCGTGTACACCGAAATGCAATTAACAAAAACATATTTTTCCAAAGGTACAGTGATTTATTGATCTATTTAAGAAAACTAGAGTTTAAACAAGGTAATCAGACGCAGTACATCTATCATCTATCACACAACACACAGCCTTATTCGACAACCTTAAAGCTTAAATACTGAACTATAATAATTCATGACGAAAGTTTCTACACAACTTCAGTCTTAACCCGTCAGAAGTAATTTTCCTTGCTGGAAGATTGTACCCGTATATGGTAAGATTACTGTCCTCTCTTGTGACAAGAGTGAATGTGGGTTTTCAGTCTTGTTATACGCTCTAGCCGTGATGTCCTCCACCATGTCCCCCACCATGTCCTCCGTGACCACCACCATGTCCTCCATGGGCGCCACCATGTCCTCCGTGGGCGCCACCATGTCCTCCGTGACCGCCACCGTGTCCTCCGTGACCGCCACCATGTCCTCCGTGACCGCCACCATGTCCTCCGTGACCGCCATCATGTCCTCCGTGACCGCCACCGTGTCCTCCGTGACCGCCACCGTGACCACCGCCATGTCCTCCATGTCCCCCTCCGTGTCCTCCACCATGACCGCCACCATGTCCTCCACCATGACCGCCACCATGCCCTCCACCGTGGCCATGACTCATGACATCAATCACCAAAACACCTTTAAAAAGAAGAATATATCGCAGACTCAATTACGGGGTTCTTTCCCCTTCAGTAAACAATTAGCAACTCTAGAAAATCATGACTTAATTAAGACTTACTTTCATGCAAATATACTACATCTCCTCACCAAAGTCTTGCACTCACATGAGATCATACGAAATTATCACGAGATTTTAGAGAGCTTGGTTAGAACAGCATCAGATACTGGGAAAATGGCTAACAAACGTATAGTAGAACTATTGGATACCGGAAGAATGGTTAAAAACGTGTGATAAAGCTATTTGATACTGGGAAAATTACAAACAAACGTATGGTAGAGCTATTAAACATCGAGAAAATGACTAACAAGCTAATAGAAAATGACTGACGAACGTAAGGTAGAGCTATTGAATACCTGGAAAATACCTAAAAAAAAGTATGTAGAGCTATTATATACCATGAAAATGGCTAAAAAATATATGGTAGAGTTATTAGTTACCGAGAAATGCGGCAACCAAACGTATGGTAGAGCTATTAGACACTAAGGAAATAGCTAAGATGCAAATTTCTACAATCAGGAAACAAAGAGACTTTAGCTGGGTAAAAGAATATAACACAGAATTGTATGGTTAGAACTAAAAAATATCATAGAAAAAGTAATTTCCAGCTAATTCTCTTGTCATGTTTCTTCTCTCAAGTATAAAAGTGCTTTGTCCACGATATTTTCGGGAAAGTAGCTAACAAATTTATAGCAGAGCTATTAGATACCGGGAAAATGGCTGACAAATGTATATTAGAGCTATTAGATACCGGGAAAATAGCTACCAACGTATGGTATAGCTATTAGATAGTGAAAAATGGCTCCAAAATGTATGGTAGAACTGTCTATTAGATAATGGGAAAACAACTAACAAAATGGTCGAAAATGATCAAAGAATTTGTTCTGGTGAAATAAATTCAGTTTTTTTCAGTTAGAGGTCGTCATTGGCATAGACATGTTATGACAAAGGCAAAGAAATAATTTTCTTGTAAATGTCTGTTATTAAAAAGAAAAAAAAGCTCCTCTCAATAATAAAAGAATATCAGCGAAAAAGAAAATAAAAACAAGCACACAAACAGCAGAATTTTGCTGGAAACAAAAGGTAATTTAGAACAACTAAGGATGAAACACTTTTACGAGAAGTATACAAACAAATATACAAACTAACACACAGCAGAATTTACTGGAAACAGAAGGTAATTTAGAAGATATAAGAATGAAACACTTTTACGAAAAGTATGCGAGGTGCGCATGAAAACTCTTGCAACTAGTACTGACAACAAGAAGAGAACGAACAGTTAAATCTGTCCACACTAGTAGTTAACAGTTAAATACCTCTAATTCATATAAGGTAATCACCACTGTATACTTACAGGCGCCTATAGCAACAATGAAGGCAATCTTCATTTTGATCCAAATCCTTGGCAGTCTTAGGAGCAAGGAAGAAGAAGAAGAAGGTAATGGCTGAGTGAATTTTGATCTCTGTGAGGGCAAGATCTATGGAAAACAAGACAGAGTCTCTGGTTTTTATAACAATTCTGCACAGCCAAGCCAAGCATTATCAGGTCTCCGACTACAGTCGGCATACCAGAGAAAGGTATTTAAATTGGAAAATTGCGTGATTCGTCTTGAAGTAACTGGTAAAATGACTAGCAAAATCATCACTTGACCCTTGTGAACTTAAGTCTTGTGATGATAGTTCAAGGAGTACATACAACACGTTTTCGAAAAATAACGTCAGCAGTAATTATTACTGAAAAGTCAGCAGTTCTTTAGAAAGACAGTTAAGGAAAGGGTTGTACAACTGAATTTTGTTTGGTTTATTACTCGCAATGCAGCTCGAAAGGGAAATGAGCAGGTCTGCTGTATAGAGAGGCGTATACTGTATGACCTTATTATTGCAAACGTCAATTTCGGAAAGTATATTCTTCTTCTTCTGTGTTCGCCTTCAGAAATAGCGGCGTTATGGTTTTGAGATAGGCTATGATATCTGCACCTTTCGTCATTAAGCATCCGCCTTTGGCACAGCTTATTTCTGGGACCGAGTTTTCTTTCCTCATTCTATTCTTATTCATTCAGATAAATTGTGCCTTGTTTTTAAGAAGACACGCTTTGAGATTTAGAATAGGGTCTTCATTAGATAAGGCTGGTTAAACCCGTCGCACGTAGTCAATCATGAGTCACTGACCGATATCTCATGCAAATCGAGCATCCGTTTCCTCCCTCGCTCCCCATGTCAGAAATTATTATGACATATGATTGACCGAGAATACTGTTTATGAAGGGAATATAATAAAATTATTCATCTGCAGCTTTGTTAAAACTAAAGTTCATTAATGAGGAATGTATTATTTATGAAACTGAATAACACACGACACAATGACTGTACAAATTATTGTTTTTATTCCGATTAATTGGGAAGGTGGGGGAGGGGGGAGACATGCCGATTTGGCAATTTGCGACCCATGGCTGACATGTTAGCGTCGAGTTTGGCGAACAGTAACTGATTAAGATCCTGTTCCATTTCTCAGTTGGTACCCCCAGTAACAGGCCCTGCCTGGTTAACAGGGCAGGGATCGCTATTGTCCCCATGGCAGTGGAGTCTGCTAAAGAAGTATTTCACAACCTCTATTTTCTCGCTTCACTCAGAGTTTGAAAAAAGTGTAACCTCCGTGACCTGCTCCCGATCCGACACGATGCTGATTCACTGAGTCAACTTTGGTCTCCAGTCTTTGTGACGATGCACCTGATCATGGGCTTTAGTTACACAGCTTAAATAAGACTCACGGATCTCGGTTCATGGAAACTTAGTTGTACAGGGCCACGTACTATCACCAGACAATAACGAAAGAGCAAAGCTGTGTATTTTGAATTCATAAATCCTTCATACCAGTTCTTTGGATCATTCATGCTGATGTAGAAAATGGTGTATATGTATGTATTCAAGCAGAGTGTTCATTGTTTGAACGTTGCTGTCATGATAGCCAACCTAAAGACGTCTTACAGAAGAGTAACAATTTTTGTTTCCAGGAATATGGTGTTGATAGTGTCAGTAATGTCTTAGAGAAAAGACCTCATAGGAAGTCCTTTATCTACTTTTTTAAAAGAAACTCTACTTTCCATCATTGTTCCTCTAGACCATCTTAATTGCTTAAAACGAGTAAATAAAGAGTGGAGGTGCGATAACTTTCTGGACAAGCTGAATGGGAAAACGGTCAGCGATCCACGTCCGACTTCTTGCATCGGATTTGGAGAAACCACGGAGAGCCAGGACCTTATTCAACTTCCAGTTAGTCCACCTGGAAACAAATAGTTGTCAGAGGTCACAATGAGAAATGACTGTGGTCCCGAAAATGCGTCAAATAAAGTCGGATGTGTTATGTCGAAAGGTGCGTAACTGCCACACTATACAATCAAAGTCCTTTTGAGGGCAAACGAAGAAGAAGATGAAAAAATGGAAGGAAGGAAGAATGAAAGAAATGAACGAAAAATGGAAGGAATGAAGAAGGAATGGAAGGAAGGCAGGGAGGACAGATAACTTTGTCTTCTTGGTGAAGTTGAGGAAGCATTTCACACACGCACATGTGTATGTATGTATGTATGTATGTATGTATGTATGTATGTATGTATGTATGTAAATGAGATTAGTAGTTCGTTTAACAGTTATATGTAAGATCGTTAGAACAAGGATTCTAACCCACCATTTTATGATAAACGTGGGTGGCCATATAAGGACCTCCGTCCTATTCTTTCAGCTATTGTATTCAACACAACAGTCTTTGTTTGTCATATCCACTAAAGCTGCATTCACGTTTCAGGCAATATACGCTTCTTCTGATATCCACACAGACACACATACACACACCATAACTATTATTCACATACTGAAAGTATCACCTTTGCACCACACATAACACAAACAGAAACGAAAGCCGCCACCTCAATCAAACCACAGTCGTCAGCATTACATCTCCCCTGGATGCAGCTAATCAACAGCTTCATGTGCATATCCATGACTCGCTTCTTCATAGCAAAGTCATCATAAAACCTCCAGGCGTAAAGTCGTATTCACCAAATAGTCATTTATATATGTACGTAGTTACTTTCTGTAGTCATTTATATATGCACGTAGTTATTTTCTGTAGTCATTTATATATGCACGTAGTTACTTTCTGTATTGAGTGCATGGATACGAGTGAAATGTGAATGTTATACTTTACTTTTATTTTATGTCTCTCAGATTTCTAATGTTAGTTATGCTGGTTATATGAGCAGAGTATTTGTAGAATGTCTGGAACAGAGTGAAAGTTGTATGATAAAGGGCAGAATGTCAGACGGGCCTGAGTGCCCACTTCTTAACCCTTTTGAAATAAAGATTAATCAATCAATCAATCAACCATGCATTCACCATTATCACAGCAACTCGTATACATGTTCCACTTTCTGTAAGAATATTAATACACTGAGTATTCTGAATCTGAATCATTATTTTTCATTTTTATTTTCTTATCAGAAAGTTCCATAACTGTCTTCAATATAAAAAAAAAACATTTTATTCCATTCATTGAACTTCCTCATCCTGCTCTACCAATTTTTGTAATGACTGGGCACTTGCAGAAACGTGTTTCGCACTGGGGGTATTAGATAATGTTTGTGTATGTGTGTGTGTGCACCTCTTTCACACTGGGGGTATTAGATTATGTTTGTGTATATGTGTGCATCTCCGAGAGTGGGATAGTTCACAATGTCATTCTCATTAGACAACTTCACCGCATACCATAAGTGCACGCACTCTATGCCAGTGGTTTCCACCTTTTTAATATCCAATGACCACTTCCCAACAGTACGTACATTGTATAGATGTTGCGTACTACCAATTTCTTTCTGTCTTGACCTGGACACTTAACAAAACAGCTGAGAAACACATAAATGCCTTTGAATGTAAATGCTACAGAAGAGTTCTCCAAATATCGTGGACACAAAAAAGAACAAATATATCTATACTACAAGAGCTTAATATTGAAGAAGTCTTTCTAGTGAAGAGGATTAAAGAGAGAAAACTGAAATATTTTGGACACATTAAACGTCATGATAATTTAGAGAAGACCATATTTGAAGGATACATAATGGGAAAAAGAAAAAGAGGAAGACCAAGACGAAGATGGCTGCAAGACATCGTTGACGATCTGGAAATGGATGCAACAGCAGCAGGCCATCTTGCTCACAACCGAGAGACCTACAGGAGTGCTGTTTGGGAGGCAAAGTTCTGCAAGGGACATGCAAATGAATGAATGAATGAATGACCACCAATTTATGTTTAATATTATCTATCAATGCCATAAACCCGTAACTGTTTTTATTCAATTTATAACACTAAATACCCATTCGATAACGCAACAGCGGACCACTTAATGATGTTCCGACGACCACATGTTGGGAAACACTGGTCGAGACAACAGACTGTCGCCGTTGCAGAAGATAGCTGGTAGCGAAAACGGATTTGTAATACGGTTCATGTATTGTCGCCCTTCCTAATCGTCAAATATAGTTTCCTTCTTTAGGTTCAGTTTCAAATTGTCTCCCTTTATTGACGGCATAGTTTACATTCCGTCACGGTCAGCAATGACATTAGCGAAGTTTTGTTTATATTCTTAGCGGCTACGGTGAGGAAAAATAAAGGATTCTGTTCTAAATCTACACGTTCTTTCAATAGAAAGAAAAACGCGGTACAACGCCATTGTAAAACCGGCAAGGTCCCTATATAAGGAGGGATATCAGTCACTTTATCAGGCGGTCTATGCTTGTCATCCAGGTATAGACTCTCTGCTGTGGTGCCATCATCATCATCGTCGTCTTATTATTTGTAGCCCTGGCCATTTCTGACATACAGTAAAATGAAGATTGCTTTCCTTGTTGCAGTTTGCGCATGTAAGTCCCTATATAAACAGTTTGACGTTTTCTTTTCATGTGAAAGTAGTCCTACGATGCCAAAAAAGACGTGATAGTTACTTCTGCAAAACTGGTAATTAGTAGAGTTAGACCACGGTGCAGATTTATGAAAACAGGTAGGGAAATAAAGAGGAAGAAAAGTTAGCAATATTAAGAGGAATAATAAAATGGAAAGCAACAATAACAACCTAATAATTCGGCAAATACTTTAAAATACGTCGTTGTCCTTTTGGTGCGTGTTTACAGTAAGAATATTGTTTGGAAGGTTAACAGGGTATTTTTATAAGGCGATGTGGCCTCTATTTTTTTAAATAATGAAGCAAGTCTACTATCTGCCGAAGACTGATACCATTTCTTGCTGTTTTCCTATTTTAAAAAAATGTCTTCTTGTCTTACCTCCTCTCTAACTACTGACGTGACAGAAGCGATGATCTTTTTACAGTAACTAAAATGGTTCGGGCCGTCTATTTCTTAAAAACACGGCTATCTTTTTTTAATAAGATAAGAGCAGGAATGATTAGATCTTTTTTTGTAAGATAAGATTCTACGAATAAAGAGCAAGTATAGTTAGAACTTTTTAGAAGATAAAATTGTACGAATAAAGAGAAGGTATCTTATCTTATATCCTTCCCGTGCCCTTAAGCGTTTTTTAGGGCTCGCAAGGTAGTTCGCCAATTTTTCCTGTCTTCGGCGAGTCTTTCAACCTCATCAAGGGATTTTATGCCTATTAATTTGGCCTCTCTTAACGATGTCTTCTTTAGAGTTTCATGTGGTCTGCCTCTTTTTCTTTGGCCTGTTGTGTTCCACTTGATAGCTTGTTTTGGGATTCTCTGATCATTTCTTCTCATCAAGTGACCAACATATGTCCATCTCCTTTTCCTGATCACCCATGAAACTGGTTGTTGTTCAGTCATTTGTCTTATCTCTACATTGTTCTTGAATTCGTTCCACTTGATGTCGAGTATTTTCCTTAGGCATTTGTTTTCAAAAACAGTCTAATTTCTTTTCTATTTCTTTAGTTGTTTTCCAGCTTTCGCATGCATAAATGAGATTGGATATTATATTTGAATTGAATAGTCTTAATTTTTTGGGGGCTTTAACTTTTGAATGGCATATGTTCTCAAGATTCTTGAAGATCGATGCCGATTTTGCAATTCTAATTCTAACTTCGTTTCTTGTGTCACTATCCTGGTCTATGTAGCTGTCAAGGTAAGCAAATTGATTGACTTCTTCAATATCTGTCACTTCTATGTGTGTTTTTCCATTTTGATTAATGAGAATTTTCATTATTTTTGTTTTGTCCTTGTTAATTTCAAGTCCTATTTTGCTAGTCATTGAGGACAGGCTATCTGTTTTTTCTTGCATGGAATTCACATTGTTACTGATAAGAGTTATGTCATCAGCAAAATTAAGATCTTTTAGTTGGGTTCCATGTAACCAGTCAATACCTGTGTTACCTGTGCAGCATGTTTTCATTATGAAGTCTACTGTAATTCCAAAAAGCAAGGGAGACAGTATACATCCTTGTTTCAACCTGGAACCATTCACTCATCCCTTCTTCTGTCTTGACTGCAAAAACATATCCATTGTAGAAGTCTTTAATGATGTTGACAATTTTAGATGGTATTCCATATAGACTTAAAATTCTCCACAATGAATCTCTGTGTATGTTATCAAATGCCTTTTTAAATCTATGAAGTTCAGTATTAATGGTTTCTGCTTTTCAATATGTTCTTCAAGTATTATTCTTAGAGTAAAGATCTGTTTGAGACAGCTTCTCCCTTTTCGAAATCCTGCTTGTTCTTCTCTCATTGCTGTATCCACTATATCTTTAAGTCTATTCAAAATGACCTTGCAAAATACTTTTGACACAGCTGATATTAAGTTTACTCCTCTCCAATTGTTACAGTCACTAAGGTTGCCTTTTTTCGGTATTTTAACAATGATTTCTTTTTTCCATTAAGAGGGAACCTTTTCTTCTTTCCAAATCTTATTAAACATTCTCTGTAGTTGTGTCATGTTGTCGCCATTGATAGCTTTTAACATTTCAGGTGTTATTTCATCTTCACCTGTAGCTTTGTTGTTAGTCATTAAATTCACTGCTGTTTCAATTTCATGCAATGTAAATTCATCTAGGTTGACATTTAGTTGTGGGACTGGTAAGTCGGTTTCAAGGTTTAACAATTCTTTTGGGTGTGGTCGATTAAATATTTCTTGGAAGTGTTCAGCCCATCTTTGCTTTTGGTCTTTACTTGATGTTAATAGGGTTCCAGTTTTGCTAAGGATTGGTCTTTATTTAGATGTAATAGTACCTGTTAGCCTCTTTTGTATGTTATATAAAGTTTTGCTGTCTCCTGTTTTTGCTGCTTTTTCTGCCTTTTTCGCCATATTGTCTATGTATTCTCTTTTATCCCTTCTAGCTGAACTTTTTACTTTCTTGTCTGTTTCTTTGTATGTTGCTTTCGCCAGATCTTTTCCAAGCTCTGACTTTACATTCAACATGTCTAATTTGGCTGCTCGTCTTTCATGTATGTACTTCCATGTGTTTTCTGCTATCCATGTTTTTCTATTTGGTTTTTTAAAATCCCACGCTTGGTTGTATGTATAAACCATTTTATTAGACTGTACGAATAAAAAGCAGGTTTAAACCTTTTATAAGATTGTACGAATAAAGAGCAGGTATGGATAGATCTTTTTATAAGATTGTACGAATAAAGAGAAGGTATGTATAGATTTTTCCATAAGGTTGTAAGAATAAAGAGAAGGTATGGATAGGCCTTTTTTTAGATTGTACGAATAAACAGTAAGTATTGTTAGATCTTTTTTTTATAAGAAAAGATTGTACGAATAAAGAGCAGGTGTGGTTAGATCTATTTATAAGATAACATCGTATGAATAATGAGCACGTACGGTTAGATCATTTTATAGAGCAGGTATGGTTAGATCTTGTTTAGAATAACATTCTAGGAAAATAAAGAGAAGGTATCTTTAGATTTTTTTAAAAAATAAGATAAAATTTCTTTACATAAAGAGAATATATGGCTACATCTTTTTATAAGATAGGACTGTATGAATAAAGAGCAAGTATGGTTAGATCTTTTTAATAAGATAAAATTTTATGAGTAAAGAGGAAAATGTGGTTAGCTCTTTAAGATAAAATTTCTGAATAAAGACCAGGTATGGTTAGAAAATGTATAAACTAGGGAAAAAGTAGGAATAGCTCTATTACTTAAGGAGTACTGGTATTATTAAATCTTTTGAAAAGAATAAAGAGATTTATTTATGTATATGAATAAAGAGAAGATTCTTCTTTACTAATTTCTGTATTATGTTATAGGTGTTCTGGTCCTTGAAGTCATGAGTCATGGCCACGGAGGAGGACACGGTGGAGGTCACGGTGGAGGACATGGAGGGGGACATGGCGGAGGTCACGGTGGAGGACACGGAGGGGGACATGGCGGAGGTCACGGTGGAGGACACGGAGGGGGACATGGCGGAGGACACGGTGGAGGACACGGAGGGGGGCATGGTGGAGGTCACGGTGGAGGACATGGAGGGGGACATGGTGGAGGTCACGGTGGGGGTCATGGTGGAGGTCATGGTGGAGGACACGGTGGAGGTCATGGTGGAGGACACGGTGGAGGACATGGTGGAGGACATGGAGGGGGTCATGGTGGAGGACACCACGGTTAAATTACATAATAATGTAGTTAGAAATCTTTATGCATATCTAATACACGTGAAGATAATAATATTGTTTCACAAGATACAGATCATGTGACCACACGTGACAGGAGTGGAGGCGTGCCAACGTTTTGAAGTACACATGACATTCACGCATGACATTTATGACTGTTTGCTGCATATACGATAGTGAATGATGCCATTTTTGTGCATGTGTGTAAATGATAACTGAAGGAGTTTAATCAGAGATTTTAAGTCTGTTGTATGATAGTCTTGTCACATGATCAACATTGTGGAGCACTATAATAAAACCAATGTATACAAAAATAAGATGCATGTTGTGATCAATACTTCTAGTCATTGTGTGGATAATTTATTCTTATTCGACGTATTTTTTTCTCGTTTTGCTGTCTGTCAGTTTGTTTAGCATATCTCTTCTAAAGCGCAATAATGAGAGAATTTTATTCACTGTGATAATGTATTATTGTGGAGGACACAATTGGAGGTTATGAAATACCAGAGATTAGATATGCTGGTGACACAGTATTACTGTCCACAGCACAAAAAGGAGTGGAAAAACTAATTATGTCAGTCCGTAAGAACAGTGAAGAGCAAAACCTCTATCTTAATGCGAAGGAAACTAAATTGATGACAAGTGACAAAACAAATAAGGCAGCTGTAATATGTATCAATGAGGAAAAATTGGAAGAAGTGGAGAGTTTTGATTATCTTGCATTACTTTTAACTAATAATGGAGACACAGTGAGGGAAATTAAAAGGAGGACATCTATCGCTCTTCAGAAAGTAAAATAACTAAAGAAGCTGTGGAGAGGAACAGACAGAACTACAAAAATAAGATATTTAAGAGCATGCATCTTTCCCATCGCAACATATGCCTGTGAGACCTGGACACTTAACAAAACAGGTAAGAAACACATAAATGCCTTTGAATGTAAATGCTACAGAAGAGTTCTTCAAATATCATGGGCACAAAAAAAAAACAAGTATATCCAAACTACAAAACTTAATATTGAAGAAGGCTGCCTAGTAAAGAGGATTAAAGAAAGAAAATTTAAATATTTTGGACACATTAAACGTCATGATAATCTAGAGTGACCGTCTTGGTGGGTACATAATGGGAAAAAAGAAAGAAAGGAAGACAGAAGCGAAGATAACTGCAAGACATCATTGATAACCTGCAAATGGATGCAACAGCAGCAGGGCATCTTGCTTACAACCGAGAGGCTACATGAGAGCTGTTAGGGATGCAAAATTCCGCAAGGAACATGCAAATGACTGACTGACTGACCACATATTGCTCTGCCGTCTATAAAACCCAACTTAGGGCAGCATAGGCGGCTAACTCTGAATTAATATTCACTAATTAGATGATAGCCAGGATCTTTTCCTTTGACGAGACATCACAATGTAATAAGCAACCAAGTCCTATTCTGACGAATACGAAAAGGTGAAGTTTATTGGATGGAACTTGATGACGACTGATACGGGCTGGATGATAAGTAAGTTGAGCAATTTGTCTAATTACAGGCATTCAGCTCATCCATCAAACAGTCAGGCCTTATAACTGATATAAAGTTTCCATTCCAGACAAAAAAAGTAAAAAAAACAGGACTTCGGACGAAACATGTCGACAATTCTTAAAGTTCCTAGTAGAGCCCAAAACTCCATAATACAGATATAAACAAACACATCTGCACCGGTCAAGCGTCCATTTCTTTCTCTTCCATTAACTTAACACACAATCTCACATATTAGGGCTGAGCCGGCCAAATCACTCGCTGTCCTTATGGCATTCAGGAATGCAACTTTAAAAAATATAGAAATTAAATCATATAAGTCTCCATAATAAAAATAATGGGGTTTACACCAGCAATTATAATCTTGCATTCACATTCTACTTGTAAAAATAGTGGCATTTCTTGCCACAGAAAACAGTTCTGAACAGACGTCTGTTAGCTGTGCACATGTCCAGCTTTACTTGGGCAATTGGTAAGGGGAAAGTGCTTTGCTTATGCTGTACTTTCCACCCTTTTCAACTCTATCAGGCAGACAGAGAAGAAATAAGGTATATACATCTGAAAATCTAGCAGTTTCTGAGGATACCAGGAGGTGGATGTGCTAAAGAAACTCACTACAAACTGTGTATATGTACCTCCCTCCGAATTTTTCCCTTAATATTTGGCTCTTCTGAGCTACCCACAAGAAAATGTCTGTGAAAGGGACTGGAAGTGCCGCCCTTGCTGTTACATGACAGCAGGCCAACCCGACCAGGCATAGCAATTATGTCCCAAACATTTGCCAGTTCCAGCTTCTACTATGGTGTTTTATGGCAACTACATTCCAAATTTTTGCCAGTTTCACCTTCTGCTGTGATGTTTTGTGACGACTACGTCCCAAACTGTTGCCAGTTCCAGCTTCTACTGTGGTGTTTTATGGCAACTACGTCCCAAACTATTGCTAGTTCCAGCTTCTACTGTGGTGTTTTATGGCAACTACATCCCAAACTATTGCCAGTTTCACCTTCTATTGTGATGTTTTGTGGCGACTACGTCCCAAACTTTTGCCAGTTTCATCTTCTGCTGTGATGTTTTGTGGCGACTACGTGAAAATTTGAGGAGACACAGCAACTTGCGGTGACTGCTTCACCATGACATCGCGCCCTCCCCCCCCCCCCACCTCCCATACTGTGCACTCAACATCTACCAGTTTTTGGCCAAGAACAATATGAGTGACGTCCCCTACCCTCCTTTTTTCGCTGGAATTGGCTCCCGCGACTTCGTTCTGTTCCCCAAATTAAAGATGAACGCTGAAAAGTTGTCATTTTTAACAATGTTTAGGACATCCAGGCAAAATCGTAGGTGGTTGCCTGACAAAATCGTAGAAACGGACTTCCAGGGAGCATTCTAGCAAGGGAAAGAAACATGAGATAGGCGTATCTGTGCGTAAAGGAACCACTTTAATTATGATAGTAGCCAATAGGAACTAGTTTACTTATGTATAGGACAGGTCCGGAAAATTTCCGACTACACTTTCCATATTTACCTGTTAGAGAAATCTGACCAAGAAAATGTCGGCCACTGATGCAAGAGCAATACCCAACCTGAGTTCAAGTACAGACAACAAAGCAGTACTATCGGTCGTCAGAGCACACAGGACAAGCCCCAGCAGAACTCCAAAGAAGAAAAGCGAAACAATGAAACTAAGCAAACTCATGGAAGAGAATGTGAAAGAAGAATATAACAAGAAAATAGGAGAATTGTTCATAAACTTACCAACAAAAACAAAATCAGTGGAAAAGGCATGTGGCTTGTTCAAGACCAACTTTTTACGAGTAACAGAGGAAATATGTGGTATATGAAAAAAAGGAGGTAGAGAAATATGCCAGCCAGCGATGGAGAAAGTACTTCGACAGGTTACTTAATATACCATCTGAGGCAAGCCAAACTAATGGTAACAACACAGTTGACTCCATGGAACTGGAACCACACATACTACAAGCTGAAATCAGAGATGCCACCAGAAAGGCCCCAAAGAACATCCCCGGGATGTGATGGAATACCCAGTGAGTTAATCAAATGTGCGAAAGAAGTTGGAATATCTTGGCTTCAAAGACTCTATAACTTGGTATGGGAAAAACAAGAAACACCATAGGACTGGAGAAACGCTGTAATTATTCCAATATGGCAGAAAAAATTCAGTGAAAGGGATTGCACACACTATAGAGGCATCTCACTGCTAAGAAATACTGGAAAAATGTTCTGCAAGATCCTAGAAAACAGACTGCGACCTGTGATTGAACCACAGTTAAATAAAGCTCGAGTGAGATTTAGAAAAAAAATAGAACCTGTACAGATGCCATCTTTTCCCTAAGACAACTAACAAAAAATCAATTAACACAATCAGATACTGCGCATAGGTTACGTAGCTCAAGAACAAGCATTTGATAGAGTAGATAGATATAAACTGTAGGAAATCTTACAGGATTATGGAATGTGTACACATCTGATAAACGTATGCAAAAACCTACATGAACACAGTCATTGTACAGTTAGAACAACTGTGGGGCGGCACTCTGAACCATTCATCACAAAATCTTGAGCCAGGCAGGGCTGTGTACTATCTCCCTTACTATTCTTAACTTACATTGACAACATCTGCAAAGAAGCTAACATACATAGTAAAAGCTCCACGACAAAGCTGCTCAACAGGCCAACCCCAGAAAGAATGCCGATAAACACATAACACCTTCTAGAAGACAAACCCAATAGGAGGGCCCTAAACGAACTCCTTTTTGCTGATGATCGAGTACTCATGTAGCATGCCCTTGTGAGTAATGATTATTGTTCTTATTATTGTTGTTATTATTATTATTAATGAATATAATTATGAAAATATACTGTAAACAAAGTAGTAACATCGAATAGCCACAGAGAAAAGTGGATAGAAAAGGAAGAGAAAGATACAAAACTTCGATGACACTAGAACAAGACGCAGACAAAAGTAAACAGTGGAAAAACAGTGAATAGAAAAAGACGAGACTCAGAGACGCTGAGATTTAGGTAATACAAAGCTAGGACGCCAGAAAGTAGGATGGTACAGTGATAACAAAGCGGTGACTGGACGTTGACACGTGTAAACAATAGAAAAGTCGAATAGAAAAGGCAAACACAATTAAAAAGCCAGAACACTATAAAATCTCCGACATGAAAGAGGAAGATAATGACTTAGGTATATAACAATTGTATAGACGAAACTGACACAGATTGACAAGCATTATGACGCGAGTGCACAAGGTTTTTAAATAAAGGAGTAACCAACTCGGCCAGATGAACAATTAAATATTTAGAGGCGTGGCCTATTGGACAATTGACTTACGACATATAAATCACGGGGCAATTTGAATGACGGACAATCAGAGCGCTCATGGGAATCAGTGGACATCTAGATGGTGGAGCCACAATACTTACTGGTTAATCCATCAAGCTGGACTTGAAGATAAAAAGGAGAGAGGAGAGACAGGAAGGGAGACGAAGAAGAAGAAGAAGAGACAAAGAGGGGTCCCCAGGGCGAAAGAACAGACAATCAAGAACCAAGAAGTACGGAAGTAGAGAAGAGAAAAACAGCAGAAGGAGAACCCACTCAAGAGAAGACACGAGAGAGAAAGAAGACGTAGAATTAAATAATACAGTGAACTTTTCATCTGACTTGCTCTGATTAGTGAAGTGGTAAAGTTTTGTGAAACCTCCATGTGTGGTGTGTTGATTAAAGAACATCTTCTCCAGTAATTTGATCGTAAAGAACATTAATGTCTTCAGTCATCAAGAATAAGATTGCCAATCTACAATATTATACTGGCGCCGGTGACTTTTCCCCGACATTTGGGAGGAGACGTCCAAGGTACGTCAGCCGCCACATTGTGAAGTACTAACGATCACGTGGTGACGTTATAACCAAACATTTTATGATTTAGATAGACATAGAACATTTTATCTTTCTAATAGTCGTGGTTTTCAGAACTCAGACTTTATCAATATTAACAACGAAATCAACGAGGACAGGACAAAGTGAAGCACAGGCAACCACGTGCTAGAATGAACTGATGTGGTTTAGACAAAAAACAATTGTTTCTTTAATAATGGTGGTATACAGAGAACATTAATTAGACATTCACAAAGAGCGACAACATCAACGACGGAGGGACAGTGCATTCGGCCAAGAACAAGAGACAGGTAAGTTATGTATTAGTTAGATTGTTGTTGTAATTACAGTGTATATTTGTTTGATTTATACTGCTTTGTTAGTTTTTTTTCACTAGAAATTATTGATTATTTCACTGATTATTTCATAGAGTAAGAATAATACAGAGATTTTTCAGAGAGAATGATAGAGAAAATGACACAACAGATTGCTGAAACACCTGAAATAGATATACAAAAATGGGAGATAAGATATCTGAGGAGAGAAGTAGCTAGGTTAGGTAAAGAGTTGAGACCGGAAAGAAATATGAGAAAACATTGCGGATTTTATCATGGAACAGACTTTAGACAGACACAGAACTCTTTTTATAGAAATGAGAGAGAGGGAACAGTAAACATCTACCATAACACTGGACACTATAGAAACATGAGTTACCAAGGCACACAAACAGCCTACAACGAGAAAAGGTAAAGAGCAAAATACCAGCACAATGCTTTTACAGGAAATAACAGGAGATATATGCCACACAACACTGAAAGTTTGGTTAGGACTAAGAGGAACGAAATAAATGCTATAGTGAGTAGAAATCAAACAAAGACAGACGAAGACGTAAAAATGAGACAAAGGATGTAGCCACACAGGGATCTTGTAGTAGAAAAGATAAACAAACCAACGCCGATATAACACTAGTAAAAGACAGTAGCACTAGTACAGATATAGGGTTGGGCGGGAAAGATGCAAGTACAGCTACGGAGTTAGTCAGAAAAATTACAAATACAGTTGATGTAGGCATTACAATGAATGAAAAATATTTAACACAGACGAAGGATGTGGCCACAACCACAGTAACCACAGAAACACGTGATGTTTGTTTAGGAACAGGACGTTTAGTGTTTAACTATGCAACCACTTAGTCACTGTATACACAAAAAAAGACATAGACACCAACACCAAAATAAAAGTAGTAAGAGACAGTAGTACTGGTATGACGGATACAGAGTTAGGCAGGACAGATTCAAGTACACAACCAGTAAGAAGGGTGGAAGCAATCAAACAACAATTAATGAAGAAAAGTAAAGGTCAAGATAGTAAAACTCATCAGGTACCAGAAAGATCTAGTCAGTTCAATGGAAATGTTGTAAACCGAGAGCAGAAACTCAGCCAGGTAGATAGGCAGATAATCAGACAGGGAGACAGGCAGATAATCAGACAGGCAGATAATCAGACAGGGAGACAGGCAGATAATCAGACAGGGAGACAGATGCCACAGGCAGATAAATCAGACAGGGTAACTCACAAAGAAAACGAAGCGTTTCATCTAAAACTGCTTATTCTGATGAAATGTTGTTAACCTTAGATGATGATGACAGACCAGGTTATAAAGAACTGAGAACTTTTATTACAGATCTCTTAAGATATGCTAGACATAAGACCTTAAAATCCTCTGTGATACAAAAATGTCTGTTTGTGCTATCCAGCATTTGACACAGAACAGGGAAAAGAATATGTAACAGATTTTTTAGACGATCTCGTGTCACATGACCCAAAATTACAAAAATAGTCGAGTATATGGCAAAATAAACATGATCACAGAGTGAGTCACAAGGTACACCATTGTAATTTAGTTCAGAAAAAGGAAATTGTTACCCCAGATGATGTAGACATCAACAGAGTGGAGAAACGATTTGTGTATTCAGGTATGCCAGAAATATGACAGATTTTGTCAAAAATGTATAAAGAATCGGCAGTAGTAAATATCTATATGAGGGAAAAATTCATCATAGCTGCCATAGATCTGATGTTAAATGATTTTACGTATTCAGAGCTATGGCCGATTTAAAAAATGAGAAACGTACTGATCAAAGTAAATTTCAAAATAGAGGTATAACAGAAAAAGGGAAGAAGTAGAATGACCATTAAATTTTTTTTTACTAATGGGAAGAATCAAGAGTATGTATGCTTTCTTTTTATTTACCATAAGGGTTTATTATCTTTCCATCTTATAAATGCTAATAGGCTGAGAGAAGCACAATGAAGAGGTTGCTATATTTTTTGATACAAGGGTTTGAAATTGATATACATAAATGTATAATATATATATTTTTTACCACTGATATTTGTGTTCTCGGCCAAGATACGAGACAAATATGGCTCGCATTGATGATGTATTTTTTGTATTACTTTTATTGTATCGCCCTAAAACTGTGAATGTCAGTGTTATACCAGGTATTAGTTATATATATATATACACAATTATACATTTTTCTCGATGATGGTGATGATAATGATGATGATGATGATGATGATGATGAATTACATGTTTCTAATTTTTGAGACATTGAGACAGACTCTGGCGTAAAATAGATACATTAGAGTGGCATACTTGGATTTTGCTTTATTGGTTAGTGTAACCGACACGGTTGTATTGGAAGTAACAATATGAGGGCATCCTCAGCACTAGCAAAGATTGACATGGAGACCCAAGATTTATCACCGATAGATAGGTACTTAGGGTTAGAATAATTGATGTTCGTGGAATAATTTCGTTGAGAGTATGATGGGGGTATTATGGTTTTCAAGTAGCCAGTAAATCACATGTTTTCACACTGAGTTTGTGTCTGGGAATATGTGTGATATATCCTACTGTTGCCATTGAAGATGAGAATCGGGAGCGTAGCCAATGTAAATTCATCAAAAGGTCAATGAGATGATTTGTTTTGAAGTTGGGCCTCAAATGTTTAGACTTTATTTTGTTGTCATTTGAAAGAATTATGTTTTTTTTTTCTTGAGTGTGTATGTGAAAACACTTTGATACAGAATATATATCACCATAAGAAGAAAAATGAATTAATGTTTTAAGGGCATTTTTTAACAATATGTAAATTTATCATATACGTATTTTTTCTATGATGATTATGAAGTATTGAGAGAATTTAATTACCATGTATTTAGACAAAGCAGTCGATATAGCTGACGGTTAACATTCTCACTAAAAACAAGGGGAGGTGACTGCAAAGTGATTTTTTTCTTCAGTGTGTAGTTCAGATGGAAACATATATTGTGTAGCTTATTACTTAAAAGCTGGAAAACAACTAAAGAAATAGAAAAGACATTAGACTCTTTTGGAAACAAATGCCTAAGGAAAATACTCGGCATCAAGTGGAAAGAATTCAAGAACAATGCAGAGATAAGACAAATGACTGAACAACAACCAGTCTCATGGGTGATCAGGAAAAGGAGTTGGTCACTTGATGAGAAGAAATGATTAGAGAATCTCAAAACAAGCTATCAAGTGGAACACAACAGGCCAAAGAAAAAGAGGCAGACCGCATGAAACTCTGAAGAGGAAATTATTAAGAGAGGCCAAATTAACAGGCATAAAATCCTTTGATGATGTTGAAAGACTCGCCGAAGACAGGAAAAATTGGTGAACTACTTTGCGAGCCCTATGTGACATTTAACGGCACGGGAAGGATGTAAGATATAAGATATAAGATAAAATTATATGCAAGGCACTTTGCTACTTTATTTTTATAGTCATAATGTTAACACTATGACTAAAACAAGGAGAGGTTTGTAGCATGGCCTTGTAAGTAATGATTATTGTTGTTATTATTATTATTAATGAATATGATTATGAAAATATACCGTAAACAAAACAGTATCATCGAACAGCGACAGAGAAAAGTGAATAGAAAAGAAACAGAAAGGTATAAAACTTACATGACACGGGAACAAGACGCGGACGAAAGTAAACAGTGGAAACAGTGAATAGAAAAAAGACGAGACTCAGTGACGCTGAGATTTAGGTAATACAGAGGAAGGACGCCAGAAAATAGGATGGTCCAGTGATAATAAAACGGTAACTGGACGTTGACACGTGTAAGCAATGGAAAAGACGAATTGAAAAGGCAGACACGATGAAAAAACCAGGAAACAATAAAATCTCCGACATGAAAGAGCAAGATAATAATTTAGATAAATAACAATTGTATATACGAAACTGACACGGACTGACACGCGTTAGGACGCGATTGCACACGGTTTTTAAATAAAGGAGTGACCAACTCGGCCAGCTGAACAATTAAATATTTAGAGGCGTGGCCTATTGGACAATTGACTTACGACATATAAGTCACGGGGCAGTTTGAATGACGGACAATCAGAACATTCATGGTAACCGGTGGACATCTGAAGGGTGGAACCAAAATACTTACTGGTTAATCCATCAAGCTGGACTTGTAGATAAAATAGTGAGCGGAGAGACAAGAGAACTAAGAGGAACCAAAAAGTTCGGAAATAGAGAAGAGGAAGAAGTACAAAAGTAGAAGAAAGAGGCTAGCGGACTTCAGATCGTCAGAAGTAGACAGAGAAGAGAAGAACAGCCGACGGAGAACACACTCCAGAGAAGACATGAGAGAGAAAGAAGACGTAGGTAACGACAGATGGAACAGATGGACACTTAGAGCAATAGATACTCAGGAAAAGCAGTTTTGAAGAAGTAGACAGAATGAAGATGTTTTTCAAGTGATTAAGAATATGTGTTACTTTGAAATTTCGAGTACAGCTATTTATTCGTGTAATTGATTGACCACGTGTTGCAGATCTGATATAATACTGAGTTAGGACATGTTCTCGTATCAAGTGTAGAATATTGTGAATCTGAGAACATTGAGAAATGCTGTATGTAGCATATGATAGAGTTTGATATTGTGAACAAATGATTAAGTGGTTCAATCCAACTGATGTTGTCGACAATACATCTTGAACTTATTTGTAAAAATAAATGAATTCAAGGAACATTTCATCGGACGTGCTCTAGATTTAGTGAAGTGGTAATGTTTGTGAAACCTCTGAGTGTTAATCCTCAATATTATATTATAGCCACTTCAGAAAAAGACCTACAGCAGAACATGGATAATTTAGCAAGGGCATGTCAAAGCCACAACATGAAGATTTGTACTGAAAGAAACAGAAATCATGACCATAGCGAGAGAAGAAATTCAAACAAAGATTTTCCTAGACAACCAGCCCTTGAAACAAGTGAAACATTTCAAATACCCAGGTAGTATAATATCATCCTCAGGGACAGCTGACTCTGAGATTGAGAGTAGATGCAATAAAGCGAATCAGGTCATTGGACAAATGACTCCTTTACTGAAAAACAAATATATCACAACTGAAACAAAAACACGATTCCCCCCCCCCCCCCCCCAACTCCATACTATCAATGTCAAACTTGGACACTAACAGCCAAAAACAGAAGAAAAATCATCACAGCAGAAACGAGATCTTTAAGGAGAATACTAAATGTGACAAGAAGAGACCACATAAGAAACGACACCATCAGAGCAAAGGTTGTAGTAACACCAATATATATATCTCCAGAAACAGCAAGTCAAATGGTCTGGCCATGTAACACGGTTACCACCAGACAGTATATCCCAGACAATATTCACACTAAGATTTGCAGGTAACAGGAAAAGGCCATCCACACAGGAGATGGAGAGAGGAAATTACAGAAGCACTAAATATCCCATTATATGAAGCAAATCATCGAGCCCTATCAAGACATCTATTTGTCCCCTTAAGACCGAAAGGAACAGATACGGCTGTTGATAATCTGCAAATGGATGCATCAGCAGCAGAGCATCTTGCTTACAACCGAGAGGCCTACAGGAGAACTGTTAGGGAGGCAATGTTCTGCAAGGAACGTGCAAATGACCGACTAACTGACTGAACCGAAAAGGGAAAGCGACAAAACAAGACACGAAATCTTGGCCTATGGTTCAGACACGGATATGTTTCAGCAATAAGCAGTGTGTAAGTACACAATAACAAAAGTTAAATGTAAGAATAGTACAGCGGTGGTTTAAATGCAGGAAGAAGAGGACATAGCACTAAATAACCAAACACAAGAGAAAAACAGGGGAAGACAACACTAAATAACCACATACAAAATAAAAACAGGGGAAGACAACACTAAATAACCACATACAAAAGAAAAACAGGGGAAGACAACACTAAATAACCAAACACAAGAGAAAAACAGGGGAAGACAACACTAAATAACCACATACAAAATAAAAACAGGGGAAGACAACACTAAATAACCACATACAAAAGAAAAACAGGGGGAGTCAACACTAAATTACCACACACACAAGAGAAAAACAGGGGGAGGCAGTACTAAATAACCACACACACAAGAAAAACAGGGGGAGACAACACTAATAACCACACACACAAGAGAAAAACAGTTGAAGACAGCACTAAATAACTACATACAAAAGAAAAACAGGGGGATATAACACTAAAGAACCAGATACAACAGAAAAACAGGAGGAAACAACACTAAATAACCACACAAAAGAAAATCATGGGGAGACAACATTAAATAAAAAAATACAAAAGAAAAACAGGGGGAGACAACACTAAATAACCACACACAAAAGAAAAACAGGGGGAGACAACATTAAACAACGACATACAAAAGAAGAACAAGGAGAAACAACACTAAATAACCACACACACAAGAGAAAAACAGGGGGAGACAACACTAAATAACCTCGTATAGAAGAAAAACAGACTAACTTCTTTTTTATATTGAACTATGATTTTTAAAATTAGTATATTTATTTCACAAACCATACTTTACTTAATATACTAGCGGTACTGCATAATCACAAAATTTTGTTCAGCAGGTGTAAATTCAGGACAGTTATTTATACTGTTATATTAATAGATGGACAATTTTAAAAGAAACGTATGCACTTTTGACTTGCTTGAAGCATTTTAACCTCTCGTTGTCCTCCAGCTTGTTCAGCTTTTAGAGCAATCTAGCGAGTATTTCAGTCCGTGTTGGTAGTATGAATGTCTTCATTTGAGTCAAGAATGAATATTTGTGTATGATTAAATCACACATTTTAACCATGATGACCTCCACCGCCATGACCTCCACCGCCATGACCTCCACCATGGCCGCCGCCGCCATGACCTCCACCGTGGCCGCCGCCGCCGCCATGACCTCCACCGCCATGACCTCCACCGTGGCCTCCGCCGCCATGACCTCCGCCGCCATGACCTCCACCGCCATGACCTCCACCGCCATGACCTCCACCGTGGCCGCCCATGACTTCAAAGACCAGCAGACCTGGAGAAGGAAAGAACAGGGGAAATAACATTATAAACAGCTGAAAATCCACAAGGACACACTAAAACAAAACGTTTCTACTCTAAATTCTGAAGTCGACAAATAACACATTTTTACTCTTTATTCAGAAGTTAACAAGTAACTTCCTGCTTATGTTCAAACTTACTGGCACAGAGAGCAACAACTAAAGCAATTTTCATCTTGCTCGAAGTTTGGGATGACCTGAGGAAGAAGCACAGCCGAGTGAACCTAGATCTTCACTACGGAAAGATGTGTTGCTGAACTAAAATATATCCGGGTTTATATAGAAAACTACGGCATACCAGACTGCTCATCATTGTTTATTTTGGTGACATACAGTTAACACAGAAACAGGATAAAAATAATTTTAAAATGGGCTAGTTTGTTTACATCATGTCTATAGAAGCCGGCAAACTGTGATGATAAAATTGTTGATCGTGCATGAATGTAATCTATGCGATGTTGTGAATCGAGGCAGTCATACATACAACTGACGTAAGACGTTGAATGTTATTTTCATATCCTGACCAGAAAGGTGACGTGGCAATAGAAAGAACAGTGCAGTATGGATTAGGGCACTTGTGAAGTGGTCAGTTAACTCGACTCTCTTTCTCTCTGCGAGGTCGGTGATATGAATTCAGCCAGAGGTGTTCTCGTTCACCCAGCTGTAGAAATGGATACCTCGCCCATCCAGTAGCAGGAGAAGGTGAGACGTTCAGGTGCGGTAGTGACCAGATCACTTTCTAGTGTTCCACCAAGTCAGAGAAAATAAGGGCACATATATCACACTCCCTAGGTGCGTCTAAAGCAGGACATGCCTAACTTTGCCTTCACTTTACTATGGGTAATCATTCTATGCTGGGAAACGAGTACTGTTCGTACTGTTACATTATCCTTGTTCTGAGTGTAATGTACACTACCTGCAGTGAAAAAAAAAGTGAATGACGCTAGTATATTGGAAATAATCACGTGACAAATTAAAGTGGAAATAATTGACATATATTATGTGTGGTATATGGAGGGGCCCTGAGATAATTTTTTAAGACGGTGAAAAACTATCACGTCTATTCTTTCCATTAGTCATTCCGTCTTCATCCATTACTGGCCCCCTTCTAGAAGTACTCTGTGCCTTCCCATTCCAGCAGACAAGCCTTTAGGGCCTCGGAGAGAAGTAAATGACTGGACCCCCCATCCCAGTCCCCCACCCTCACCGAACCTAGCAGTATGTAAGTAAATTATTACTCTTAAATACTGAATGCATGCTAATTGTATATAGCTCACAACTTTTATTTGTGGAATACATGCTATACGTGCACAGCGTAGTCCTGATATGAGAGAGAGAGAGAGAGAGAGGGAGGGAGAGAGAGAGGGAGAGATAGAGAGAGGGAGGGAGAGAGAGAGAAAGAGAGAGTTAGCATACACAAAACATTCTATGGTGTAATAAAAATCTTCTACACAGTACATCAAACTGTTTCCTGTAATAACTACCACTTTCCCGTTTGAATGGCTGATAAGACTTTCAAATTCATCGAGTTTATGCCACAAATATATTTTTGTCTTAATATTTCTATTGCCCATTTTTAGATTTACTTCTGTGAAATGAATTGTTCTTATTTCTAGACTTTCAACATTTTCCTGCTGCATCATGGGTAGCGGACGTGTACAGTCATTTTCGTTGTCTCATTCTCTCAATCCCACATTCTCACCGCATGATTTCCCACAGTTATTTCCCCCTTTTTCAATCTTCGCTTTAAATGCAGGCATACCTTAGATTCGTGCACGGTCAACTATTTTATTAAGAATGTTTTCTCTTAAGACTTCCAGGAAAATTTATCTAGTTTCAAAATGAAGGGATGTTTTTCCTCAAGTATTTTGATTATCTGAGCAAGACACAAGTAGTGTGCTGGGCTAGCAGATTTTGTATATAAAAGCTGGATGAATCAATTCTTTCCACCGATCTCTCTCCTTGTTTAGAGAGAAAGATTCGTTTTCTTGGCTTCTTTCTACAGCCACCACAGACTTTGAAAAAGATGAAGATCGCTGTCCTCATTGCTGTCTGTGCCTGTGAGTATTTGTGTTTATAGATGGGGATAAGAAACTTGTATTTATGAACACAGCGTTGTAAGGTAAGTGATAATATGGAACATACATATAGTTGCATAATGGGGAAAAGAAAGAAGGGAAGACCAAGGCGAAGATGGCTGAAAGACATCGTTGATAATCTGCAAATGGATGATGCATCAGCAGCAGGGCATCTTGCTTACAACCGAGAGACCTGCAGGAGTGCTGTTAAGGAGGCAAAGTTCAGCAAGGGACATGCAAATGACTGCTCCAAGTGACATTCTGCTGTTTAAGAATGCACTTTAGAAAACCATACTCGTTTTCTACTACATCTGTGTATTACAAAAGTTGATTTCGTGATTACTTGAAGAAGAAGAAAAAGAATGGATCTTTTTTGTAGACTTCCACTCATTAAATTTTAAGTTGATTTCGGATCAGTTGTTTCAAGTTCTGAATTCATATTTCCACAAAATGTTGATATTTTTTTGGCTTTTACTGTTTGGTGATGCCCCGTTTGTTTGGTCAGATTCAGCGTAAAGCTGAAAAAAGAAGGGAAGAGAGGAGCGAACGATCTTTATCTTAAAAGGCTGAAGAAGATGGATCATGGAAGCAAGTGATAGATATGAAGTAGATACTTGTAACATTTGTACACGGATGAAGGAAGCTTGTAATCTTCAAGGAAGATAGAAGGGTATTCCAAAATATGAGCAGCAGAGTAAGCTTGCAAAAGATTAAGTCTTTTCTTTTTTTGGAAGAAGAATATTGTTTAATGGTTGATTAAACTTTCGCTATGATTTAAATAAGAGTAGTTTCCAGAGCTAAGGCAGAATATTATTTAACGGAGTTCTATCAGCTACACGTAACTTGGCTTTGTTGAATAGGAGCCTGTTCTTTGGAGGTAACTGAGAGGTAGAATTCTGATATGTTTTTGCTGATCTGTGATCCGTGCTTCGTTTTTGTCACTAATAGTCTTTACAGATCGCTTTTGTAGAGTATAAAGACTTTTCATTTTTAGTTAGTTTCGTTTCTGTTATAATATCATATGGGCAAATGAAATGTACCACTATAATAGCTTGCTAGAAAATGCTGGTACACAAAGAACTGACGGTTAAGCTAAGAAGATAGCGAAGAATCTACAAAAGTAGAATTTTTTTTGCTGCAAGCAGCCCCATATGTTTTGGGCACTGACATGAAAAGAGAGAGAGAGAGAGAGAGAGAGGAAAAGTGACAGAGGGAGAGAGAGAGAGAGAGAGAAAGATAAAGAGAGACAGACAGACAGAGAGAGACAGACAGAGAGAGAGACAGAGAAAGAAGAGAGAGATATAGAGAGAAGAGAGAGACAGAGAAAGAAGAGAGAGATGAGAGAGACAGAAAAAAAGATATTCAGATAGAGAGAGAGAAATAGAGAGAAACAGAGAGAGAGAGGAGAGAGAGATTCTGAAGATGGTAATTAAGATAATCTATGAGACCACGATTCTGGCAAAGACAGTTTCATACTCTATGCACTTATATTTCCTAGGTCTCCTGATATCTGAAGTCATGAGTCATGGCCACGGAGGAGGAGGAGGAGGTCATGGAGGCGGTCACGGGGGAGGTGGACACGGAGGAGGTGGTCACGGTGGAGGAGGCCATGGAGGTGGTGGTCACGGCGGAGGACATGGAGGGGGTGGTCACGGGGGAGGACATGGAGGCGGCGGTCACGGTGGTGGACACGGAGGAGGTGGTCATGGCGGAGGACATCACGGTTAAAAGGCAGGACAGTTTTAAACCTGGACCAAGACCCTCATGTTTTACAATGCAGGAACGCCGACCCCGCTTTCTACAAAGATAATGAATTTTTGCCTGTCCAAGATTGGAAATAGGAATACAGACCTTCAGAAAATCATCAGATGTTTGGATGCAGCTACTTTAATATGACTTAACGTGCAGCAATATTTACCTTCACAACCAGCATGGTAAACACGAACACAGTACAGCTGTAGCTGCAGCCGTTTGTAGGAATACCTTGATTCTGTATAACATGATCTGGACAGATGAAAGCATTAAAAATATCTATCCCTAATATTTCTGTAGACTCTTGTGAATTTTTCATTGCATTTGTTTCTGATATTAATTCTCTCTCTCTATCTCTCTCTCTCTCTCTCTCTCACTCTCTCATTTTCTCTTTCTCTATGCTTCCCTCTCTGTCGGTTCATTTCTCCCTCCCTCCGGCTCACTGACTGATTGAATGACTGACTGACTCACTGATTCATTGACTGACTGACTGACTCACTCACTCATTCACTCACTCACTCACTCACTCACTCACTCACTCACTCACTCACTCACTCACTCACTCACTCACTCACTCACTCACTCACATTATATCATAACCTTCAAGTTTAGTAATTAATCTAACAATGAAGTTAACTGAAATCACTACAAGTTTCAGAAACATAAACTACTGTGTATTATGAAATGAAGAACATTTACACTATTTTGTCTGTCTGTATCAATTTATACTTCTAATTTGGTTAGATGAAATCATCATCTTGGTACACTGGACAATTCCCATATATGCTCCAGTCTCCTTAATATGTCCCTTAGGGGTTCTTTACCAGGGGTATAGGTATCCTCTGGGGCCATGGAAGAAAAATGATGGGGGTATGAGACTCGTTCGTCTTTTTCGTTGTTTTCGCTATTTTCAGCTGCCAAAGGACTTTCAACGTAAGCTACAATACACACGGAAGTTTGATCCCACTGCTTAGAGACGGGGGGAATTTATTGCTGGGGGTTTCTCTCTCTCTCTCTCTCTCTCTCTCTCTCTCTCTTTCTCTCACACACACACAATTCCCCCCCCCCCCCCACTTCTGGTTGGATTCGAACCCGCAACCTCCCACACACGAGTCGAACGTCTAAGCTGTATCTCTGAGCAATTAAATCAAGTTGCTAGATTCGAGTTTTCTTCCAGATGTTCTTGTTCATGGTTGTCCACGCGTAAACTAAGATCATTCTGTTGACATCTTTCGAAATTCATACTGGCACCGAATAGGACTGGTAATGATGATGATTTTGGCGATCTAACCAAAGGGTACGCGGACAAATTGGGCAAACTATGAGGGGTCTGAAACTGTAGAAAGATTAAGAACCCCAGTTTTAGCGTATAAGAAATGATGACATAAGTTCTGTGCTCAATTTCTTGTGTAATGGCCCTAACGCTCTCCTTGTGCTGATCGGGGGAGAGAGAGAGAGAGGGGGGGGGGGACTTGGGCCCCTGCTCTCTCTCGTATTCTATTCTCTTCCTCATAACTAGTGCTACTTTTATTATCTCTCAACTACTTACATCTACTGGATATTCAGCTTGCTGTCTGCTTAAGCAGAGAACTCATGTCTCTTCAAGCCTGCCTCCTTTGTTTTCATATCTTGCGTAAGCATGTGTCTGTATATGTGTGGATATATGTGTATGTGTATGCGTACATACGTGTGTATGCGCCTGCATATATATGTGTGTATATATATATATTTGTGTATTGTATACGTATGTGTTACAAATATATGTATATATATGTATATACGTATATATATAATGTATGTACCTTGTATATATATCTGGATGTGCGTATATATATTTGTATATATATATATACATATGCATTTTATATGTGTATGTGAACATATGTGACAGCATATGTTTATGTGTATGCATACGTATGTGTCTATATATGTATATGTGTGCATGTGATTCTATATTTGTAGTATATTCTTGGATTTGTGTGTGAATATATGTATCTGCATATACTCGTGTATATGACAAGTCTGTCAAAAGTCTAAAGTAGTTTAAAGTAAGGCTTGATTGTTGTATTTCTTTTATACTGCCTTTCTACACATTTGTTAGTTTGAATGAAAGTAAGAATGCAAATTTATTTCAAGTAGTTACATAAATCAGAGTGTGGAGTGTATGGACAAGAGACAGTTTATTATTTATTTATGTATTATTAGATGCATATTAACAAATATTGAATGACTGTGACTGAGTGAAAGCTGTATGATGAAGGGCAAAGTGTTAGACGGGCCTGCGTGCCCAATTTTTAACCCTTTGAAAATAAAATCTATTCGTCCGTTCTCTCACTAGATTTCCCTATGACGTCATCCGTCCATTTCCGACTCCAACTTCGGCTTTTCTCGGTTCCGTTCGGTCATACTTCTTTACAGCGGTAAAAAAAGAAATGTATTTCCTTTTCTTTGTCTGCTCTCGTGTCTCATTCATTTTGGAAAAGGTGAAGGGAGGTAACTCGGAGAAGCGAGACCCTGCACCAAAATATCATTATGTGAGTGAAGGTAAACTAGTACGTTCTTCGTTATGTCAACACTTTCGCTGTCCCACTGCTCTGAATGAACGCTTCACCGCGTAGACCGACTAGAGATGGGACAGAGAGGGAGTAAACACTGTTAGGCCGACCTTGTGTTGTAGTACCTGCAATAGCCTTGTAATCTGTTTCTTTCTGAGCGTTAGTTATTTCTGTGGGGGGAAAGGGATCCCAGCTAACAGACCCACTGGCAAATGCCCTCTGTTCCAGAAAATGTTTAGAAAGATTTTACTATCCTTGAACAATGCTGTGAAAAAGGGACATTTCTGGACATTTCTTAATAATTATTGTAAGATACACAAGGTTCTTAACATATATTCTATAGACCCTTATGACTCGATTTAAAAAAAAATCTTAGCACAATGTGGGTTTTCTTTATTACTTTATTTTTAGTGAGGGTTCCACTGCGGCTGTCAGGTCGGAAAAGCTACCCAAGACCTTAAAAGAAGTTACGAATCACCGATATTGTAGAGATGGTGATATTGCTCATATTTATCTAATCTTTTTTCACTCTTTCAATAATTTTAATGCTGTACGAGAATAACTTTTGTTGAAAACTTTTGGTAGAAAGAAACTGGAAGGAAGTTGCTCTATAATTTAAAAATGTGGAGTAAGTTAGAAGAAAAAGCTGATGTACGGTCTCGGAGGGTCCTAGAACCGCGCCTTGTTTTCCAGACTGGCTGTCTCCACCCAGCTATAATTAACAATGTCTTCAGCTTTCTGTAACTTCTTTAGTTTTCCACTCCCCCCCCCCCCGACACCTCCTCTAGCGGCTATCATGTTTCTATTTCCTTTCCCCCCACCCCTTTCTACCATTTGTTTTCCTCCTCTCTCTCCAACTCTTCTTTACGATTGGCTCTATAGGGTATCCTTTGTTGTGGTCCACGTGATCTTTCTAAGACTAGACACACATTTCCTACTTTTGGAGGAGGCCACAATAAGATAAGTTCTTCGTTTTTGTGTGTATGTGTGTGTGTTTGTGTGTGTGTGTGTGTGTGTAAAACGTTGTGCATGTAATCCTCCAAAAAGGCTCACGCCGAAATATCGAATGTTGTATGTTTTTCATTTATATTCGTTTTTTCTCACTTTACTCACTCCCTCCCTCACTTTGTAAAACTGCACCATACACCTCTATCTACCTTTATTATTTAAACCAGTTTTACTGCAGTCGCCATCCCTTTTATCTGGTCATCACCTGACAGGCTTCTTTCATAAAATAACCTCAGTATCACATCATCTACTAGAGTATACGTGAGAGGAAAGGGTACAGTTTAATAGAGAGGTATGAGGAAAGGGTACAGTTTAATAGAGAGGTATGAGGAAAGGGTACAGTTTAATAGAGAGGTATGAGGAAAGGGTACAGTTTAATAGAGAGGTATGAGGAAAGGGTACAGTTTAATAGCGAGGGATAAGGGAAGGATACAGTTTAATTGCGAGGGATAACGTTTTTTTTTTAAATACAACCAGTCTCTCTGGTTTACGAACGAGTTCCGAAGTCGAAATTGTACGTAAGTCAAAACATTTAGGTACGGTTGGTATCTACGTCAATTTGTCAAATGTTTGTCATAGTACACAATATAATGTATCTGTCTATGCATAACAAAACATTAAAGAAAATTAACTTCCGTTGTTTTGATACTTGGCGTAATGTAGCCCCTGTTTGTTTTACGAGAACTTGTATGTAACTCTAAATTTTTATATAAAAAAGTTCTACGGGGTTCGTTTGTAAGTATGGGTTGTGCGTACGCTTGACAATCGTAATACGTGGACTGCCTGTATAAAATATAGTGACAAATATGATAACATATTCAACATAGATATTCTGTACACAAAGAGATGATACAGATTTATATTTCAGTTAAGCGTAAAACGCTAAAAGTTGAGAAAATCGCTCCAGCTAAATGGTTAGATATGTGTCTTACATTTGAGGGAGTAAAGATACAGGTAAAATCCCCGTTTTCATGCCATTAAACCATATTGGGGATACAGTGTTAGGCCTGTATTTATAAGACCTTTGGCACATGAAAGTGCGATGTGGTCACTGTCACGCTTGGCTGAAATTTACCTTCACAGATTTCTCTGGTACCCATTTTTAGAAGCTTGGTGGACCCCAGAAATGTACATAATGAGAAAAAGAAAGAGAGGAAGACCAAGGCGAAGATGGGTGCAAGACATCGTTGATAATCTGCAGATGGATGCATCAGCAGCAGGGCATCTTGCTCACAGCCGAGAGTCCTACAGGAGAGCTGTTAGGGTGGCAAAGACCCACAAGGGACATGCAAATGACTGATACCAGAAAAAGTGCCCACTGCTGGAACTTGAACTCGGTACCACCGGATTAGTAAACCTGGCGCCAAACCACTCAGCCAACCAGGTTACCATTTTAGAAAGCAGTTCTCGGTCTTTTGGCTGAGATCAAAGCGTCCTTTTGGCAGGCATCCTGATCAACATGCATTTAGGATAAGACAAAAGTTTAGTTTTTTTTTTCTTTTTAACTACGAGATGTCCGAAGCCTGCCCTGTACATTCGATCCCGGGGGTAAGGTCCACATCTCGTGTACGGGTAGGCCTGGTTTGCAGTTCCACCGGGTCCATGACCTGTTGTTTTCGTTGTCTTAAAAAATTTTTTTTTGAGAAAACAGTTTCACGAACAAATGAGAACTAGAAACTTGTGATTTTTTTTATCAAAATTGTAATAATTGAGAAGCCAATTTCCCCTCATACTCTGCTCTTTTCTTTCTCTCTCTCTCTCTTTCTCTCTCTCTCTCTCTCTTCTCTCTCACATACACATACACTTTCTCTCTCTCTTCCTCAGTATCGTGATCTCTTACTTCTAAAAAGTTTTAGCACCATAAGCTGAGGATATATATTCACCTCGAATTAAAAACTTAAGCAAATAATCTTTTAATATTCTCATGATAGTCAGAAAGAACAAATGAAGATGTTTTCGGAAAGAAGTTCCTGAAACTGAAGAATGAGCACAAGGACAAAAAAAAAACAATGACAATTCTTTAACATGAACTTGGAAGATGAAAGTTAGTGGCATGACAATCACTGGAAAAATTTAGGAAAAAGAAGAAATAAAGGCAGACTCCGTCGCACAGAAAAACACAGGGCAGTGGACCTGATTAAGCAACGCGATTTATTCCGCGAAATGGAAAAAAAAATAACACCATCAGTAATAATGATAAAGAATATTAAAAACTTGCAATGGATAGGATGGAGAAGCCGTGGAGAAATGTTCACGTGGTCTGAGACGTCCATCTTTGCTTCTCAATGAACTTTGTACCCTTGATGGAAAAACTTCGGTCAAGGGAAATAACACAGTGAATTTTAATGACCTATATTTATTTAGATTATGTTCCTTGGTTGATCCAGAAATCTAGGGAGAGGAGAAAGTAAAAACACCAACTTTGAGAAAAAGTGTGATTTGGTTCTTTTATTACAAAGCAGAATTTTTCTTACATCTCCTTTGTTATCTATTACAGCTGTTTAGTATCTGAGGTAAAACTTTATTGTATACATTATTTTTCTTGCTTTGGAGCAGACGTGCTACAGACAGTTTTCACTTCTCATGACTAGAAACATTCATATAAACTTATAGATTCTACTGTTATATTTGCATAAAAAAAGCTGATGTATTTGCACACCTCCCTAAGATGATATGTTTGAACATCACCCCAAGCTGACGTATTTGCACACCTCCCTAAGATGATGTATTCACACACCTCCCTAAGATGATGTATTCACACACCTCCCTAAGATGATGTATTCACACACCTCCCTAAGATGATGTATTCACACACTTCCCTAAGATGATGTATTCACACACCTCCCTAAGATGATGTATTCACACACCTCCCTAAGCTGATGTATTTGCACACCTCCCCAAGCTGATGTATTTGCATACCTCCCTAAGCTGATGTATTTGCACACCTCCCTAAGCTGATGTATTTGCACACCTCCCTAAGCTGATGTGTTTGCACACCTCCCTAAACTGATGTGTTTGCACACCTCCCCAAGCTGATGTATTTGCACACCTCACTAAGCTGATGTATTCGCACACCTCCCTAAGCTGATGTATTTGCACACCTCCCTAAGCTGATGTATTTGCACACCTCCCTAAGCTGATGTATTTGCACACCTCCCTAAGCTGATATGTTTGCACACCTCCCTAGGTTGATGTATTTGCACACCTCCCTAAGCTGATGTAGTTGCACACCTCCCTAAGCTGATGTATTTGCACACCTCCCTAAGCTGATGTAGTTGCACACCTCCCAAAGCTGATATGTTTATATACCTCCTTAAGCTGATGTAATTGCACACCTCACTAACCTGATGTATTTGCACACTTCCCAAAGCTTATATATTCGCATACCTTAAGCATCTCAGATGTTTCATTCCAACGCGTATAATAAGAATATGTACACGTTTTATCAGACTCCAGTTTATTTTATAATCTTGTAATCCTTGTACGCTGTCTCTCTTATATTACATCCCTTGATAGCGATTTCTCTTAAATGTGATCTGGCGCTTTCTCAGAACCTGATGATTAAACCACTCGTAGCCAGCTGTTGTCCTAGCCCACAGTTTTGTCTAAAATAAATAACTTGGGTCTATTATTTCAAGACGGTTTGCAGATATTTATCAATAGAATTCAATTTTACAGGACGTTAGTATGAACTCTGTTATGATCTCTGGAGAGACATTACAGTCATAGATACAGCGAGCGTATAGACAACAGATGTAGTTGGACATTTAGCCAGCCATATACTTTTATTTATTTACTTATTTTATTCACATTTTTATTGATTAACAAGAGGGAGCAAAATATCTCGGCCGCAGTTTTTTTATGGCTGGACATGATAAGTCTGCACTTCAGGCAAATTGTGAAATATTTATTTGCCCTACATATCCAGCATTGTCGCTGACAAAGATATACATTATTATTTCCCTTGCTTTTTTTTCTGGAATTGCCACAGACTTCATAATGAAAAAAAAATGATCCCCAGGTAAAGTTGGGATTAACTGAGTACATGGGACACAAATTGTGAATTGTGATCGTGAATTCGATGCAAGAAAAAAAACAGATACCCTGTCTTCATTGACTAGCAAAATAGGACTTGAAATTAATAATGAAAAAAAGCAAAAATAATGAAACTTTCCATTAATTAAGAAAGAAAAATATACGTAGAGGGAACATCTGATGAAGAAGTAAACCAACTTGCATACCACGGCAGCTACATAGACCAGGATGGTAACACAAGAAAGGAATTTAGAATTAGAATTGCAAAAGTAGCATTGACCTTCATGAACCTTGAGAACATAAGGCGCTCAAAAGTTATAAACACAAAAACTAAGCTCAGATTATTCAATTCAAATGTAATATCCGCCCTCATTTATGCATGCGACAACTGGAAAACAACTAAAGAAATAAACAACACATTAGACTCTTTTGAAAACTGATGCCTAAGGAAAATACTCGGTATAAAGTGGAACGAATTCAAGAACAACGCAGAGATAAGAAAGATGAGTGAACAACAACCTGTTTCATGGGTAATCACAAAAAAGGAAATGGAGATAAATCGGTCACTTGATAAGAAGAAACGATCAGAGAATCCCAAAACAAGCTAACAAGTTGAACACAATAGGTCAAAGAAAAATAGTGAAACTCTATAAAGAGGACATTGTTAAGAGAGGCCAAATTAGTAGGCATAAAATCACTTGAAAGCTCGCCGAGAAGAGGAAAATTTGGCGGACTACAATGCGAACTCTATGTGACGATCAACGGCACGAGAAGGATATAAGATGCAAAATTACCGCTGATATGTATTTCATTTCATTCCTTTGCATGTCCCTTGCGGAACTTTGCCTCCCAAACAGCACTCCTGTAGGCCTCTCGGTTGTGAGCAAGATGGCCTGCTGCTGCTGCATCCATTTCCAGATCATCAACGATGTCTTGCAGCCATCTTCGTTTCGGTCTTCCTCTTTTTCTTTTTCTCATTATGTATCCTTCCAATACGGTCTTCTCTAAATTATCATGACGTTTAATGTGGCCAAAATATTTCAGTTTTCTCTCTTTAATCCTCTTTACTAGCCAGCCTTCTTCAATATTAAGCTCTTGTAGTATAGATATATTTGTTCTTTTTTGTGTCCACGATATTTGGAGAACTCTTCTATAGCATTTACATTCAAAGGCATTTATGTGCTTCTCTACTGTTTTGTTAAGTGTCCAGGTCTCACAGGCATATGTGCTGATATGTATACATAACAGAAAAATAGATACTTTGCACCTGTCTGCACTATTAGTGAACCCTAGTTGCGTTCTTTACAGCATGAAATTTCATAGCTTTGGGAAGATGTTATTTCAGCACACAGCATCGATGTCTCAAACGGTATTGACTCTGGAACATAACCTATACTAGAAGAATTAATTGGAGGTGAACTGAAAAATTCTATAGCCTCTTTCATTGCTAGGATATGTTTGACGTTCTCTGGTCCACAATTAAAAACCATTAGAAAATACAGTTGTGATCACAGACTGTCAATAGTTTGTCTAGTTTTACTGATGCGGTGCCGAATATGTGTTGGTGATAACATCCAGCCGCCTCAACCCCATTCATTCATTCATTCATTCATTTGCATGTCCTTGTGGAACTTTGCCTCCCAAACAGCACTCCTGTAGGCCTCTCGGTTGTGAGCAAGATGGCCTGCCGCTGCTGCACCCATTTGCAGATCGTCAACGATGTCTTGCAGCCATCTTCGTTTTGGTCTTCCTCTCTTTCTTATTCCCATTATGTATCCTTCCAATACGTTCCAATATGTTGGTGATAACATATCCAGCCGCCGCAACTCATTCTGTTGGTGATAACATATCCAGCCGTCGCAACCCCTTATGTTGGTGATAACATATTCAGCCGCCGCAATTCCTTATGTTGGTGATAACATATCCAGCCGTCGCAACTCCTTATGTTGGTGATAACATATCCAGCCGCCGCAACCCCTTATGTTGATGATAACATATCTAGCCGTCACAACCCCATATGTTGGTGATAACATATCCAGCCGCCGCAACCCCATATGTTGATGATAACATATCTAGCCGCCACAACCTCATATGTTGGTGATAACATATCTAGGCGCCGCAACCCCATATGTTGATGATAACATATCCAGCCGCCGCAACCCCATATGTTGGTGATAACATATCCAGCCGTCGCAACTCCTTATGTTGGTGATAACATATCCAGCCGCCGCAACCCCTTATGTTGATGATAACATATCTAGCCGTCACAACCCCATATGTTGGTGATAACATATCCAGCCGCCGCAACCCCATATGTTGATGATAACATATCTAGCCGCCACAACCTCATATGTTGGTGATAACATATCTAGGCGCCGCAACCCCATATGTTGATGATAACATATCCAGCCGCCGCAACCCCATATGTTGGTGATAACATATCCAGCCGTCGCAACTCCTTATGTTGGTGATAACATATCCAGCCGCCGCAACCCCTTATGTTGATGATAACATATCTAGCCGTCACAACCCCATATGTTGGTGATAACATATCCAGCCGCCGCAACCCCATATGTTGATGATAACATATCTAGCCGCCACAACCTCATATGTTGGTGATAACATATCTAGGCGCCGCAACCCCATATGTTGATGATAACATATCCAGCCGCCGCAACCCCATATGTTGGTGATAACATATCCAGCCGTCGCAACTCCTTATGTTGGTGATAACATATCCAGCCGCCGCAACCCCATATGTTGGTGATAACATATCCTGCCGCCGCAACTCCTTATGTTGGTGATAACATATCCAGCCGCCGCAACTCTTTATGTTGGTGATAGCATATCCAGCCGCCGCAACTCCTTATGTTGGTGATAACATATCCAACCGCCGCAACTCCTTACGTTGGTGATAACATATCCAGCCGCCGCAACCCCATATGTTGGTGATAACATATCCAGCCGCCGAAACCCCATATGTTGGTGATAACATATCCAGCCGCCGCAACTCCTTATGTTGGTGATAACATATCCAGCCGCCGCAACTCATATTGGTGATAACATATCCAGGCACCGCAACTCCTTATGTTGGTGTTTTATTTTATCCAGGATATTCATCTTCTTCCTGAGCTGATTTTTAGAGCAGTGGTTCTCAGAATTCGAGATTCTCTCTCTTTTCAACCCAGTGTGTTCCACAGCCTTCCACTTATATATGAAATCATCATCATCATACAGAAAGGATTTTCACCATTTTACATTATTTTCCTATACAAAAAGAAATCCACCCTTGAAAAAAATTCCTGCCTTTAGATTTAACATTCCTCTATAGGGGAACCACCTGTCTGCTGCTTGAGAATCACTGTTTTAGATATTAGTTTTTTTTTGTTTGTTTGTCAGCCTCGGTATCGTCTTCTCTATCAGTTGAATGCTATGTTTAGTACACGTGAAGCAGAAAAGGGTTGCCTGTGGACAGTTAGTTGCGTTTCTTGAAGTCGTATATCTAAAATATCTTCTACATCCACGTGAGGGTCGTCAAGGGATCCACGAGGGGCCATAATGCGTCAGATTCTAGTTTCTTCCACGCAGCGAAATATGAGACAGCTCTGGCTGGATTATGATACATTGTTCCTCCTTTACATTAAAAAAATGTTTACCTGCCCTGTTCAGTTCTCTTTCTCCTTTCTCTCTCTCTCTCTCTCTGTCTCTCTCTCTCCGTCCGTCTCTCTCTCTCATTCACTCTCTGAGTGAATGTTAAAGAGCGAAACGTAAATGTTATATTTTATGTCTCTCAGCTTCAATGTTAGTTATGTTTGTTATACGAACAGCATATTTGTAGAATGTCTGGAATAGAGTGAAAGATGTATGATAAAGGGCAGAATGTCAGACGGGCCTGCGTGCCCAATTCTTAACCCTTTTGAAATAAAGATCAATCAATCAATCAATCAGTCAATCTCTCTCTCTCTCTCTCTCTCTCTCTCTCTCTTCATCGTTCTTCTGTTATTTTCCCTTCTCTCATTCTTCCCTTGTCTCAAACCCCTCCACTATCTAATTCTCTGGCCATATCTCTCCCTCTCTACCTTCTCTTCTTATCCTTCCGCCCCCCTCCCCTCGTCCCCTTTATATGTAAATCATTCTCATTTCTCCATTAATCTCTCCGGAGTGAACAGAGAGAAAGTTGTATGATAAAGAGTAGAATGTCAGACGGGTCTGCGTGCCCATTTCTTTAACCTTTGGACATAAAGATCAATCAATCAATCAATCAATCTAAGCATAATCATCTCTCACTTCTTCCCAGTTTATGTTGAAGAGGGGAAGTCACTAAGTAACTCGCAAATGCATGTTACAGAAAAAAAACTAAATGCGACAATAATTTGAACATTTTAAATTTTTGGACCTCCATTACGTCCCTATTTCTCAACGTAATCGCCACCAACATTGATACATTTGTCCCATCGCGTAATCAGTGATGCAATCCATGGCGCAAAAATCGCGAGTCCGATTTCTGAACCATTTTTTTACTTCTGTTTCCACCTCTTCGTCACTCGAGAATCTTCTCCCTCCAAGTTGGTTTTTCAATGGAGCAAACAGGTGAAAATCACTTGGAGCTAAGTCAGGACTATAAGGTGGATGTTACTCGTCTATCAGCTCTGATAATCTCATTCACACGTTGCACAGTCGCTTTTGTTGCAATTTGAACAGGATGGCCAAGTCGAATTTTTTCAACAATTTCGGTGCGTCCCTGAGAAAATTCTTTTACCCAGTTATAGACCGCTTTACGTGATAAACACTTTTCTGCATAAACTGTAATTATTTCCTTATGAATGTCCTCAACTGAATGTCCTTTAGCCCACAAAAATCGCAATACACTTATCTGTTCTCTTTGGTACACACTAAGAGTTGGGTAGCCATTATGTTATTGCTTTGCGCATGCGCACGTAACTCCCAGCGCTCCCCTACATACGGCTGTTATAAAGTTGGATGATGGTACTATCTAAGGATATATTTAAGTACTACCTGATAACTCTCTCTGAACCTTAAGTGCCCAGGGCACATGGGGCTTCCGCAAGGGTTTTCCACAAATGCCTGTCCTTCGCCTTTTTTTCTGCTCTTGCCCAGGTGAGCCCTCTATTGCTCAACATCCTTTCTGTTGTTCTTCTCCATGTCTCTTTTGGTCTACCCTTACTTCTGTTCCCCTGTTCTTTGATGGTTTGTGCTAGTTTTCCAGTCTGGTTAAGTGTTCTTACATTCCAGCTGCCTATTTGCATCTTGTGTTTAGGTTCCAGGAGGTCTGCAGTCGGGCTGGGGACTTCCAGTGGCTAGCTTTCATCCACAACCTTCATGGACTCAGTTTTCTGATAAGCATTTCTCCTTCCACCTGCATTTGTTTTTTTCCTTGCTTCCGTTTCTGTAGCAGTCTGATGGTTTTTTTTACCAGATAGGGTTGCTGGCCCTATGCCGAACCCTCCTTAGTAGCCTTTTACGATCATGCGTGGTAGGGTACAGTGGTCCTATTCTTTGCAGATCCCGGGTACCACACAGGGGACCTGATAACTGCCACTGATAAAATATTTCAATTTGCGAGTTACTTAGTGACTTCCCCTCATACATGTATTGAAACCTCCATTTTTTCCCATAATTAGAACCACTTGGTGCAGTGATTTTCATTTTTTAAAAAATGTTAAACTTCTTTCCCATTATCCATCTGTTACTAATGGGATGGACTCTTTCCTGCTCGAAACAGCAAACTTCAGGTTTATACAACTAACGTTCCACTGATCTTGAAGCACAGGCATCGGATCAAATGGAAGAGTGGATTTCAATGACCTGAGTCCTGTAGTCAACTCAAGAAAGAAGCTTTCACGGCCGATTCTTATCACCACGGCTGCCATTATCCCCATATAAAACAGCTGCATTTGGTTTAATTACTCTTGTAATAAGTCAGTGAAGTCTTATAAGACAATCATCTCGACTCCATTTTACATGAGAGAATTATATTGGCGCTCGCATTATTATTATTATTATTATTATTATTATTATTGCACGAGAGAATCATTTGGCTCCCTTTGTTTTTATTGCAAAAAGTGCATCTTGGCTTCTATTATTTGAGAGAATTTGAGAGCACTGGCTCTCATTATTTGTCATAAGTTGTCATGTTCTCAGTTCTATCGTCAATCATTTTTTACAGCCCCGAACGATCCTACAAGATTTGGCCAGAAATTAACCATGTCTGAGCAAAACCCAGCTTGCCGCATCCACTGGAATGTAAGAGCGCGGGATATAGTGTGCGAAAACCCAGTCGAGTGCCACCCCACGGACATGACCCGTATCCCTCTTCGGGTACCACCTGCCGCCATAGCCTCTACCAAAAACCCGTTCTGTGGGTGCCCGCGTGAGCCGGGCGAGTGCTGGGAGTGTTACACGCCAAAATTTCTTGAAACTCGGATCCTGAGACCGCCTCTGATGTGTTATAAGCCGCCCTGCAATTTTGCTATACCGGCAGTGTCGTGCCAGGAACCACGCAGGCCGTAAGTAGCTGTTGGTTTTTATACAGATAAAAGAGATAACGACTGCGGTAAAACTGGTTCTAGTAATAAAGGTAGATAGAGGTGTATATGGTTCTAGTAATAAAGCTAGATAGAGGTGTATAAAATAAGATTTTTAAGGGCATGCATCTTTCCCATAGCAACATATGCCTGTGAGACCTGGACACTTAACAAAACAGCTGAGAAACACATAAATGCCTTTGAATGTAAATGCTACAGAAGAGTTCTTCAAATATCGTGGACACAAAAAAGAACAAATATATCTATACTACAAGAGCTTAATATTGAAGAAGGCTGGCTAGTGAAGAGGATTAAAGAGAGAAAACTGAAATATTTTGGACACATTAAACGTCATGATAATTTAGAGAAGACCGTATTGGAAGGATACATAATGGGAAAAAGAAAAAGAAGAAGACCAAGACGAAGATGGCTGCAAGACAGCGTTGACGATCTGGAAATGGATGCAACAGCAGCAGGCCATCTTGCTCACAACCGAGAGGCCTACTGGAGTGCTGTTTGGGAGGCAAAGTTCCGCAAGGGACATGCAAATGAATGAATGAGAGGTGTATATGGTTCGGTTTTACAAAGCGACAGAGGGAGTTAGGAAAGTGAGAAAAAAAAACACAAGCGGCAGAAAGTATGAAAGTAAGATGAGAATGTATAAGTGAAAAACGTATAACATCCAATATTTCGCCTTGAGCCTTTTTCAGTGATTAAATACAAAAACAACACAACATATAAATAAAAAGAAGAGAAATGAAAATGAAAAATTTAGCTTTGTGGGATCCTTCCTAATACAGAATACAACAATGGGTCTTAATGACGAAGCAGGGGACCACAAAGGAAACCAACTTCAACCAATCGGATGTCAGCGGCGGTGAAAAGGAGGGAACAATATTGGGAGGGGGGCACAGGAAAGAGACCAGGAGGCAGTAAATATGCTGCTAGAGAATAAGGTGGAGGAGGAGGGGGGGGAATTGTTTTCGTCAACATCGTAGCGACATTTCCATGAGGGCATGGACACATGTGGCAAAACACTTTTACTAAAGACACCACCACGGAAAACGGGACATCTCTGTTAGTGCAATCCGCTCCTGTTCTTCTGGTGTACGATCTCGGAAGGCTCTAGAACAGCGCTTTATGTTCCAGACCGGCTGTCTCCACCCAGAGCTGGAATTAACAATATATTCAGCTTCCTCTAAACTTCTTTAGATTTTCACCTACTTTCTGCCTTTTATGCTATTTCTTACTAGTTATACGCACTTCGCTGCAGTTTTATTTCATCAGTTTCACGTTATCTCCCAGCCCCTCCCCCCTCCCCCCAAACCACCTTATTCTCTAGCAGCAGCTATAAAGTATTTATTGCCTCCTTTTCTCTTTCATGTGCCCCCCCCCCCCCCAATATTGTTCTTTCCCTTTCACCGCCGCTGACATCCGATTGGTTGAAGTTGGTTTCCTTTGTGGTCTCCCTGCCTCATCATTAGAACCCATTGTTGTATTCTGTATTAGGATGGATCCCACAAAGCTAAGTTTTTCATTTTCATTTTTCTTCTTTTTATTTATATGTTGTGTTGTTCTTGTATGTAATCCTTGAAAAAGGCTCACGGCGAAATATTGGATGTTGTATGTTTTTCATTTATATATTATCATCTTACTTTCATACTTTCTGCCATTTGTATTTTTTTTCTCGCTTTCCTAACTCCCTCTGTCGTTTCGTAAAACTGAACCATACACTTCTATCTACCTTTATTACTAGAACCAGTTTTACCGCAGTCGTTGTTATCTCTTTTAAATCTCATAAAATTGCAGTGTAATGTAGAACGCTCCTTACCTATCAGACGCAAGAAGAATGGGCAGCCAACGGTCCTTTAGTTACAGAAAGTGCATCGCGTATTTGTAGATGTTGTATTGATTGACATGTGTATGCGTGTGTCAAGGAAATGTTTGGATAGTGTTGTTCTACGAATTTTTGTTCTAGGAACGGAGCTTTTTCTTTCCTGGTTTGTCTGGTTGTCTTTTTCCTCATTCTCTGTAATGTTCATTTTTAGATCGGGGAACTTCTTTTTCTTTTTTTTCACTATATGGGGAACTAAGTGTTGGTTTGTAGAAAACCTAACTTTGCTAATCTCATCTGTTTGCTTTTCACTTATCGCTGTTTCGGTTGCTGTTGCTGCATAGCTCTTTCTCTTGAGTCTTCCCCTCTTCATACCATTCATCTTTTGTAACGTTTTCTGATCTTTTAACCTTCCGAATTTTTCTTCTCGTTTTTGAACTCTAAGATGGCTGCAAGACATCGTTGATAATCTGCAAATGGATGCATCAGCAGCAGGCCATCTTGCTCACAACCGAGAGGCTTACATGAGTGCTGTTGGGGAGGCAAAGTTTCGCAAGGGACATTCAAATGATTCACTTTGAGCTCTGCTATTTCTTCTGTCTTCATAGTTTCTAAAAAGTAGTTGTCGCTAGTTCTCTTTCTGGTGAATTGTCATGCTGTCTGTGATGATTCGGAGTAGCTTGATTTTGAAACAAGTCAATTTTCCTTATCATTGTATGCTAATAAAGGATCACAGTATGTACGCATGATGTATATCAGCAGCAAACAGGTTAGTTTGAGATCGGTATAAGATATATTTGCTTACGAGCCGAGTTGGTAATAAAGTTAATAAAATGAAGAATGACCATTTCACATTATATTAAAATAGGCCGCCAGAGCTCCCATGTGACCCACTATGTTTTGATTGGACGGTTGATGAGCCAGGCCCAAGTGACAGCTACGGTATAAATGGACTTAACTGGCATGACTGGAAGATGGAAGACATCACCAAAAACTCATTTCAGCCGGTGGTTAAAGGATTCATACCCCTTCATCCAGGTATGAGCTTACAGGTGCATTTTTTAAAAAAGATGAATGTACAGCTGATCTTGTAATAGACGAATCCTTACCATATACAGCTTCGATGTGGGCAGGGTAAGAGAACCATGGGACGACTCAAAGAGACACGAAGACGTACAGCAGAGAAATGCTGGTAAACGAAGGACTAACATGGGAGATAGCCAAGAAGATGGTGAAGGACCGACAAAAGTGGAAATCTCTCGCTTCCATCAACTCCGTGTGTCTTGAAAAGGGATAAGAAAGTACAGCACAACATATTTTTAAAAATACGAAAAATTGATGGAGAAATATAGACTTGGCTTTTTGGCCTCCTTCTAGGAAGAAAGTTTCTTGTTGTATGTGATCCTTGAAAAAGGCTTTTCCCGAAATATTGGATTATTGTATGTCCTTCACTTGTATGTGCTTATCTTGTTTCTGCCCAATTTCCTCCTTCATTCTAACTATTTTTTTCTAACACCCATCTATTTTCATTACTAGAACCAGTTTTAGGATATAAAAGAAATTGGTGCCACCAACTGGAGAGAGCAGATTAGGAATAGAGAGGAATTGAGGCGAACTTTATCTGCAGCAATGAGCTTTAATGGCTCGGAAAGCTGAAGAAGAAGAAGAAGAAGAAGAAGAAGTTTTACCGCAGTTGTCATCTCTTTTATGTTACATAAGGCAAACTGATCGGATAGCCTGTAGCCTATGGTGACTTTATTCTGTTTAAAATCTTACATCTTCTGAACTGTAATCTCTGCTGTACTCCGTCAAACTACTGCGCTGTTATAACCAACTTTAAGAACGTTAGCTATTAACTTCAAAGACGTGTTTTTTTCATCTCTTAGGAACATGTATGTGGGTAGTTGTCTAATCAATGGATCTACACAGCAGGCTTACGGATAGTTTCATAGGGGGAGGGTAGAAGGTAAAGACGTTGTTCTATATTTGGCAGTCAGTCACCCGTAACTGACATGCTGGCGTCAGGGCTGTGAACCATAGCTGACATGCTGGCGTCACGGCTAATGAACCATAGCTGATATGCTGGCGTCACGGCTGATGAACCATAGCTGACATGCTGGCGTCACGGCTGATGAACCATAGCTGACATGCTGGCGTCACGGCTGATGAACAATAGCTGACATGCTGGCGTCACGGCTGATGAACCATAGCTGACATGCTGGCGTCACGGCTGATGAACAACAGCTGACATGCTGGAGTCACAGGTGATGAACCACAACTGACATGCTGGCGTCACGACTGATGAACCATAGCTGACATGCTGGCGTCAAGGCTGGTGAACAACAGCTGACATGCTGGCGTCAGGGCTGATGAACCATACTGACATGCTGGCGTCACGGCTGATGAACCACAGCTGACATGCTGGCGTCAAGGCTGATGAACCTAGCTGACATGCTGGCGTCAGGGCTGTGAACCATAGCTGATATGCTGGCATCAGGGCTGTGAACCATAGCTGACATGCTGGCATCAGGGCTGATGAACATTGGCTGACATGCTGGCGTCAGGACTGTGAACCATAGCTGACATGCTGGCGTCAGGGCTGATGAACCATAGCTGACATGCTGGCGTCAGGCTGTGAACCATAGCTGACATGCTGGCGTCAGGGCTGATGTACCACAGCTGACATGCTGGCGTCAGGGCTGATGTACCACAGCTGACATGCTGGCGTCAGGGCTGATGAACCATAGCTGACATGCTGGCGTCAGGGCTGTGAATCATAGCTGACATGCTGGCGTCAGGGCTGATGTACCACAGCTGACATGCTGGCGTCAGGGCTGATGTACCACAGCTGACATGAGGCGTCAGGGCTGATGTACCACAGCTGACATGCTGGCGTCAGGGCTGATGTACCACAGCTGACATGCTGGCGTCAGGGCTGATGTACCACAGCTGACATGCTGGCGTCAGGGCTGTGAACCATAGCTGACTAAGACCCTGCTCCATCTCTCCGTTAGTAGTCCCAGTAACAAGCCGAGTCTGGCTAATGGGCAGGGATTGCCATAGTCTCCATGGTGGCGGAGTCTGTTTAAGAAGTACTGCATACTTCCTGCTTGTTTGCTCCACTCAGGGTCTGAAAATATGACAGCCATAACCCGCTCCTAATTCGACATGATGGAGATCATCAACAACAACTTTACCGCGTCGGCTGCAAAGAACACCAGCTCACAGTAGTAGTAGTAGTAGTAGTAGTAGTAGTAGTAGTAGTAGTAGTAGTAGTAGTAGTTAGTAGTACAGTTAGATCCAACAATTTTTCAATACTAAAAATATATATATATATATATATAATTGTACACTAGCATCAATTTGTATTCCCAATATCAGCTTATACCCACGTGTCAGTGTATGCTCTAATCAGTGTAAACCCATATCATTGTCATACCCACATTTGCGCGTACCCACTGAAGGTGGAATTTTCAGTGTGGAATTTCTCCTACCAGGATAAGGTTAACAATTTATATCTATATAATATGTTCATAATCAAATTTACACGAAACGTTTGTTACTTATAGAGGGAGTGGTTAGTGCCCAAATGGAATAGATGATGTCTAAGTAGGAGTAACTCTAGACTTAACAGTACCTTGGGCACCAACTGGAGCCAGGTGTACTTAGGGGAGTGCTTCGTGCTTGGTATGCCGGGGGGAGGGGGGGGGGGGGACGTTTAGACGAAAGGGTTTCCCGAGAACTCATCTTCCATCATGAATACAGCCAGGTTCTGATCCGAGATAAGAGCTGTGTAGGTACTACCAAAAAAAAAACAAAAAACACAGAGAAAGCTTAGAACAAGTTCATGGAGACTGGGCGCCAGTCCTAGCAAGACCTGGCACTGAAACAAGGAATAAGATGAGATATATAATGGTTTTTGTTTCAATTCAGTATAATGAAAACAAATAACTAAGGAAAACACTCGGTATAAAGTGAAACGAATTCAAGAGCAACGCAGAGATAAGACAGATGATGAGCGAACAACAACCAGACTTATGGGTGATCAGGAAAAGGACATGGAAGAGAGGCCAAATTAGTAGGCATAAAATCCATTGACGAGGCTGAAAAAGCTCGCTGAAAACAGGAAAACTTGGCGAACTACCATGCGCGCCCTATGTGTCGTTTAACGGCACGGGAAGAATGTAAGGTAAGATATAATGGCCTGGAGAGTGGATATATTTCCTGCATCAGTATTTTCGTCGCACGTGAAACTCGTTTCTCTCTCTGTGTAACAGCAGTCTTCTGTCCGTGAAACCTCAGCAAACGTCACTGATTATATGTTCCATAAGTCTCTGTAACATTCAGCAGCTTCACTGATTATATGCTCAATAAGTCTCTTTAAATCCAGAAACTTCATTTTATTATATGCTTCATAAGCCTCTTTAGCATCTATAAACTTTACCGATTATGTTCTTCGAAGTCTCTTTAACATCCAGAAACTTCACTGATTATATGCTTCATAAGTCTCTTTAATATCTAGAAACTTCACTGATTCCATTCTTTTAGTTTACCCGAGAACCGCTGAATCAACGGCAACTGTGCATCCTTGGCTGGTGACAGAGGGGTTCTGTATCCTCTGCTGCTGCCGCCCTTCAGCCAATAAAGATTCAAACCTCCGCCAAAGTGTACGTGACCTGTATTTCCAAAGAAGAGCTGTGAGGGCGCTTTTGGAACTGCTTAAATGTGATGATAATCCTAAACTGTTTTATTGACTTGGTTAATCTCTACTAGCATCGACTGTTATATAACAAAATCTCTACTAGTGTCGACTGTTATATAAAAATCTCTACTAGTATCGACTGTTATATAACAAAATCTGTACTAGTGCCGACTGTTATAGCAACATCTGTACTAGTGTCGACTGTTATATAACAAAATCTCCACTAGTGTCGACTGTTATATAACAAAATCTCTACTAGTGTCGACTGTTATATAACAAAATCTCTACTAGTGCCGACTGTTATAGCAACATCTCTACTAGTGTCGACTGTTATATCACTTTACTTTCAAATGTTACTAACTACTGCCCACTAGAAATACCGTATATAATTTCCTCCTGTCTTATGCCAGGTTTTAACAAGGCTCCGCCCCCACCACACACGCCAGTCTACATAGCTAATCATCCAATGGAATGCTACGGTGCCTTGCCAACATGCAAGAGAGAACCCTTTGCTATGGACGTCAACTATTTCAGGGATTGGCGATGCAGCAAATCGAAGCCTCCCCCTCCGTGGAGACCTCCTTACGCACAATGGGCAACAAATCAAAATCTCTGAAATCAGACTTTCTACAAAAGCTGAGGAAGTGGACCGCCTCCAGGAAAACAAAGTTTCATTTAAAAAAGCAGTTATATATTTCAAGACATTAAAATCCACGCGAGAAGAATCAATGAATATTCACGAGCTCAAAAATTCTCTTCAGAATTCTAAAGCCAGATTTATTTCTAGAGAGCTGTGCTACTTTTAGTGTGCTCCGTTCTTGTGTGTGTTCAGGGCCGAGTAAAGGTAAAGTACGGGAAAAATAAAAGGCGTGGTTATGTGTACGACATCACTTTTAGCAAAGCCAGACACTGCAAGCAAAACTCTGTGTGAGTGACACATTTGTTATTGGAATTATTGTTATTTTCACCTCAGTGGAACTACACGTAGAATGTTTTCAACTGGGGACCCAGAAATAAAAATACCATTAATCCAGAAGACAAGAAAGAAAGATGTGGGCCCAATAGAACTAATGACCATAGTAGAAAGGACCATCAAGAAATATTCAGAAGAATATCCATGTGTTCTCTCTCTTTCTCTCTCTCTCTCTCTCTCTATATATATATATATATATATATATATATATATAGAGAGAGAGAGAGAGAGAGATGGTTCAGCCTTTAAAGGAGCAAATAACTCAGAATATGGAATAGGAATAGCATATCCTGAAGGAGAATATGAAGAACTACATGAGGCATCCCGTGACTATTGCACAAACTATGAGACAGAGGTCAATGCCATAGAGGCAGCTGTTGGACACTTGAAGTATTTTTATACAAAATTCTCAAAAAGCCAAGAATTCTGTCATCTTCACCAACGCTAATCAGTATTGGAAGCATTAGATCACCCAAACGGGAAAGACAAGATATGTCAATCAGTAGCATATAGGATCAGCTCCTTAATAAAAACATACAATATTAAAATAATACTACAGTGGAAACCAGGACATATCGACATTGAAAGGAAAGAGAGAGCAGATAGACTGATTAAAAAAAGGAGCAACAGGAAACCAATCTCTTTACAAACAGTAAATAATAAGAAATAACAAAAAGGAGGAATGGCTGAATGACTGGGCATTGGGAAACACAGGAAACGCAGTTTTCAAATACATGACCACCATGAATGTGAAAGAGGCCATAAAAATCATATATATATATATGGGTGTATGTGTGTGTGCATGTTCAAGCATAACTCTGGAACGCATGCATCAATTTCAACCAAACTTGGCACGCATATGACATACAGTCTGGAGAAAAGAGGGAATAATCGTGAAATAGAACGGTGCTGGTCTAAGAGCAGCATTTGTAGCCTCCCATGACAAGTCCCGTGTGGTTACCGGGGACCAGGTCTAAGTCTGGGACGAAAAGAATAGGACCACTGCCGCCTTCCACGTGTGTCGGAAGAGGCGACTAAGGAGGTGGGGGGATAGGCCAATGAACTGTTCCATTTTAAAAAAACTGAAGTGTTACAGAAACACGGAGAGGAAAACCAGTGGATTAGCCACACTCTGAGGAAACCCGACACCAGCTTAGTAAGACAGGCACTGACATGGAATCCTCGAGGAAATCGAAAACAGGAAAGACATAGCTTAGCTTGGAGAAGGGACATTATGGCAGTGCTCAGAGACAAGGGATGCGCATGGAAAGAATCAGAGAATAATTCCAAGAACAGTGATGACTGGAGAGCCTTTATCCTTGACCTATGTTCTCGGGGGAATGAAAGGCGATGATGATGATGATGATGATGATGATGATGATGATGATGATGATGATGGCAAGTCCAAATAATTTTCATGGTCTCTTAGTCTCTTAGTCAGGCACCACCGGCATGGGGGTGGGGTGAGAGAGGGATGGGGGTGGGATGGGGGTGACATGTAAATGTAATCGAAAACGACCGATATTAGTGTCGATTCCACAGTTTTTGGGGTCGCTGAGATGAATAGTGACACTCCCGATGCCGTTTACGTCAAAGTTCAGAACCCATCGGCAGGGGGGGGGGTGAGAGGCGGTGAAAATTAGGGTAGGATCTTCAATTATTTTATTACGGAACCTCTACACGCCGAAACTTTGCAACGGCACAAGGCTGTGTGTAAAGAGGATGCTCGGCAATGTAGCTGAAGCGACTATCTTAACAGGACAAGGAGAGAGTGAAGCAGTTTTTATCCCACGGATACCGCTCATTCCAACGGATCTCCTTTTAACTTTAAGAGATTGCAGTTTCCAGTGAGACTTGCGTTCTCGATCACTATCAACAAGTTACAGGGGCAGTCTACACATTATAGTGTAAAGTCTTTTACAAATTCACTATAATATTAATTTAACTCAAAACTTGATTATATACAGCATTTTTAGTTTCACCTCCAGGAGCAAGAATAAATAATTTCTTGGGTGGACCCACCCTTGAGCAAGCAACATAAAGTTGAAACATGGGGAACTCAAATCCACTTCTCAGTATTAATAATTAATAAATTCCTGACCAAAGCTGGGTAATCAGCTAGTACTAAATAAACTAGAGCAGACCATCATTCTGTCAATTAAGAACAAGGCACACCCCCATGAACGCACGCATACACCGGGTAAAGCCCGATGAAACGCCCAAATGCCCACTGTGTGATAACAGCTAAAAAAACAGTCACACACCATCTACTAGATTGTTCAGAACTCAAAGATTTACTACAGGAACACCCACTAGATTGTTCAGAACTCAAAGATTTACTACAGGAACACCCACCTGAACATCCAAACATTGAAAGTACATTATATATAAACTCAGTATAATTAAAGAAGACCTGCATGTACGTTACAATGGCTTCGAGGCTAAGATCACAAATTCAAATATCTGCTAGATCTGAGAAATGAAATACAATGAAATTTGTTGTTTTTATCTCAGTGGAACTGCGTGAAGAATGCTTATATCTGACGATCAGGCAATCACGTGCCGTGCCGCGTGCCGTAGGCGATCATTTCTCTCCACAATTCCCTGTCTTTTGAGTTGATTATGAGAAGCCGATGACTTTCTTCCTAGCCACACTGACAGCCAATCCAGCAACTTCTCTCTCTGTTCCTCTGTCTCTTCTTCCCTCAATTTTTCCAGTTGCCACAATGTGTTCCAATTTTACTCTTCTCAGAAAATGTCCTACAAATCTCGCTTGGCTGCCTCTGATCTTTGCTATAATTTGCCTTTTTAATGCCAGCCTCTCCTAAGACTTCTTCGTTGGTTTTCTTAGCTGTCCATGGTACTTTCAATATCCTTATTATGAACCACATTTCCATGGCCTCCATTTCTCGCTGTACTCTCTTATTCATGGTTCATGATTCACACTCATAAATCAGAATTGGCTCGATGTAACATTTAAGTACTCGGAATCTTGTTTCCATTGATATGGATCTGTTGCACAAGATGTGTCTCATTTTCTGGAATGCTGACTTGGCCTGAGCACATCTGCTTTTTATTTCATTGTGACATTTTCCATCCCTTGTTATAATTGTTCCTAAGTACTTGAATTTATCAACTTGTTTCAGATTTGTGTCATCAACGGTAATGCTACATTTTGGTGGTATTCTTTTATTTGAAATGACCGTCACTTCAGTCTTCTTTTTGTTCAGGGTGGACCTTTCCTTTTACTTTCATGAGCTACCATGTCCAAAAGAGCCTGTAGTTCCCCTTCACCTTTAGCAATCAGAACTGTGTCGTCTGCATATCATAAGTTGTTAAAGTTGTACCCGCCAATTGATATTCCTGTCAAGCTTTCTATATTTCTTATTATGTTTTCGCTGTACAAGGAGAAGAGGTCAGGAGATAGAACACATCCTTGTCTCACTCCCAATTTTATGTCTTGGAATGCTCCTATTTGCTTCTCAACCCTCATTGCTGCTGACTGCTACCAGTATATGTTTTTGATGAGTTTCAGATCTTTCCCATCTATGTTGATGTCTTCCAGCATTCTCATAATTTCTGTGTGTCTCACTTTATAGAATGCTTTACAGTAGTCTATAAAGCATAAGTATAGGTCCGTCTTTACTTCTATTAATCTTTCCATAAAAGTTATATATATATATGGCATTAGTTGTGCCTTTTCCTTCGATGAAGCCGCACTGTTCTTCAGTAATTTCTGGTTTTATTTTGCCCCGACTCTTCTCATGACAAAACGACAAAACAAAGCAGGATTTTGGTAACGTGGCTCATAAGACTAATGGTTCGATGGTCTTCACATTCAACTGCACGTTGCTTCTTTGGTAGGGCAATGAAAACTGATTGCAAAAGATGTGATGGGACATAGTTACTGTTATAGATGCCATTCAGCAATCTGGTAATTATTTCTATGCCAAGCTCTCCTAATGCTTCCAATTCTTCCTTAGTGATTTTATCTTGTCCTAGTGCTTTGTTGTTGTTCATGTGTTTGATAGCTTCTTCCGCTTCTGCTTTTAATATGGGGGGGGGGGGGACTTCATTATTATCTCGTACAGTATACCTATTTTGCTTCTAGTGTCCTCATAAAGTTCTCTAATGTATTCGCACCATCTTGCCATTATTTCGTCCATTATTGTATGCCCCTCCTTTGACTTCAGGCAACCAGTCTTGTGGTATACCCTTTTGTGTGTTAACTCCTTTATCTGTTTGTATATATCTTGCGTCTCCATGATGGTGTGTCTATAATTCTTTACATTTCTTATTTAGCCACTCTTCTTTAGCTTTATTGCATTTGTGTCTTATTTCTTTATTTATTTTGTCATATTCATCTTTATCTTCCTTAAGACTTCTTCTCCGATCCATTAGTTGCAAAATTTCTTCTGTCATCCACTCCTGTTTAGTGTGTCGTTTATTTGGAGGTAGGATTTCAATAGATGTTTGCTGAACAGAGCATATTCTAATGTTCATCGACCGTTTCAATCTTCTCTGTAGTATTTATTATATCTATTATGTACTGTGGGCCTATATTGTTCATGTATTGCTTTATCTTTCCGTAACAGCTCTCTATCTAGTTCTTTGTTTTTAGCTGCTACTTTTAACCTCTTTAACCTAATTCTCACTTTTCCTATAACGGGGATGTGATCACTGTTGCAGTCTGCGCTTGGTCTTGTTTTCACAGATATTAGTGAGTTTCTGAATCTTCTGTTGATCATAATATAATCTATCTAAGGATGTCTGGCATATTTTGATAATATACATGTAGCACTGAACTGGGACCGTATTACCGTGACTGGCTTAAAGGAAACTAAAGGGTAAACTTTATATACACACACACATATATATATAAAGAAAAAAGAAAGTAGAAAGTCACAATAGCAATCACAAGTCCATTCATATAGCAAGATAAACGAAACAGGAAACACAAGTTTTTCCGCCGCAAAATATATTTTTGAAAAACTGCAAGAACTGATCATGACATTGTAAATCAATGACTACCTCAAACATTAACCCAGTTATGAAACTATGGGAGTGTGATGATAACTGAAAAAAAACCCATATAAAACAGTCATAACAAAGGCATGAGTTTTACATATAGACTTTATTGTTCTGATTCAATTCATGTACAGATTTATGCATAATCTGGATTAGTACTCCCTATATATATATATATATATATATATATGCCAAGATGTGAAAAATTAAGAAACGACACTGTATGGTCCATGAGTGTTCTGGATGTCACAGTTCTGCTACCTACAGTGATAAGAGAGAGAGAGAGGCAGAGAGAGGGATATATAATTTACTTATGCTCATATTTATGTTTTGTCTGCATTGGGTGAAGTTATATCCAGCTTAATTTTCGAAAACAAAGCTGTCTCCGTGCATTATGCTCAGTCAAACAAACTGTAAAGACGTCTATCTAAGATGTATAAAACGCTCTGCTCAATAGCTGTAAAGCAAGCTATCTTGATAATTTATGACTGACATTCTTCAACGATCAAGACTAATCTTATGTTTTCCACCCCTTGCAGTCCAGCTTCTGTTACAATACTCATCAGGACCCACCTTCCTCATATATTCTGCCAGTATTCCACATATCACAAAGGGTAGTGTTTTCATGTTCAGCAAATTCTACCATGCTCCCCTTCAAACCAGCCATCTTTCTCCATCCCATGAATAGCCTGGATGCAGGCTTTTCTCTCTCTCTCCTTCCTCTGTAACATTGTTAGAGCCTGCTTTTCGTCTTGGGGCTTCCGGTTCCGGTAGGCGCTGGGTGAAGGACGGTCACACCAGTCTGGAGGAATAAGCCCGCGCGAGATCAGGTCATCTCGCTCCTGCAGCATGCTGAGGTAGAGATCGTAGTAGAAGGACGGGTGGCGGCAGGCGTGGCAGGCTGAGGTGATTCCAGCTGAAGGTAGCTGTGGAAGCAACAGATGATAGTTTGTAATTTATGCGTTTGTATGCAAAAGATGCAGGATAACTTATATTGGTGAAACTGGTCTCAGACACAATTAACATCACCGCTGTATCTAGCCCAAGAGGCAGCAGTAAGAATAAATGACGAAACAACAACTTGGTTTAACATAAAACAAGGGCTCCGTCAGGGTGGAGAGTTTTTAATATCTTGGGTCATTACTAACTAATAATGGAGATACAGTGAGGGAAATTAAAAGGAGGACACCTACCCATCTTCAAAACATAAAACAACTAAAGAAGCTGTGGAGAGGAATATATAGAACTACAAAAGTAAGATTTTTAAGGGCATGAGCCTTTCCCATCGCAACATATGGACCTGGACGCTTAACAAAACAGCTGAAAAACACATAAATGCCTCTGAATGTAAATGCTAAAGAAAAGTCCATCCGAAAGCATGGGCAGAAAAAAGAACAAGTATATCCATACTCATCCATTCATTCCTTTGCATGTCCCTTGCGGAACTTCGCCTCCCAAACAGCACTCCTGTAGGCCTCTCGGTTGTGAGCAAGATGGCCTGCTGCTGCTGCATCCATTTCCAGATCATCAACGATGTCTTGCAGCCATCTTCGTTTCGGTCTTCCTCTTTTTCTTTTTCCCATTATGTATCCTTCCAATACGGTCTTCTCTAAATTATCATGACGTTTAATGTGGCCAAAATATTTAAGTTTTCTCTCTTTAATCCTCTTTACTAGCCAGCCTTCTTCAATATTAAGCTCTTGTAGTATAGATATATTTGTTCTTTTTTGTGTCCACGATATTTGGAGAACTCTTCTATAGCATTTACATTCAAAGGCATTTATGTGCTTCTCAGCTGTTTTGGTAAGTGTCCAGGTCTCACAGGCATATGTTGCGATGGGAAAGACGCATGCCCTTAAAAATCTTATTTTTGTGGTTCTGTCTGCTCCTCTCCACAGATTCTTTATTTGTTTTACTTTCTGAAGAGCAATAGATGTCCTCCTTTTAATTTCCCTCATTGTATCTCCATTATTAGTTAGTAGTGATCCAAGATATTCAAAACTCTCCACTTCTTCCAGTTTTTCCTCATTGATACATATTTCAGTTGCCTTGTTGTTTTGTCAGTTGTCATCACTTTAGTTTTCTTTGCATTAAGATAGAGGTTCTGCTCTTCGCTGTTCTTGCGGACTGACATAATTAGTTTTTCCATTCCTTCTTGTGTTGTGGACAGCAATACTGTGTCATCAGCATATCTAATCTCTGGTATTTCATAACCTCCAACTGTTATGGCATCGTAATATTCTTTGTCTACATCTTCTCTAACATTCCTCATTATATTTTCAGTATACAAGTTAAATAAGTAGGGTGACAATATGCACCCCTGACGGACCCCTTGTTTTATGTCAAACCAACTTGTTGTTTCACCATTTATTCTGACTGCTGCTTGTTGGTCTAAATACAGCAGTGATGTTAATTGTATCAAATGTGTTGGAAATCCCATACTACAAGAACTTAATATTGAAGAAAGTTGACTAGTAAGGAAGATTAAACAAAGAAAATTTAGATATTTTGGACATATTAAATGCCATGATAATTTAGAGAAGACAGTCTTAGAAGGGTACATAATGGGAGAAAGAAAGAATGGGAAAAAGAAAGAGAGGAAGACCAAGGCGAAGATGGCTACAAGACATCATTGATGGTCTGCGATTGGACGCATTCAGCAACAGGGCATCTTGCTTACAACCGAGAGACCTACAGGAGAGCTGTTTGGGAGCAAATATCCGCAAGGGACATGCAAATAATTCACTAGTCTCAGGTTAGGGGACCGTATGCAGAAACATCTGCACGATATCATCCAGCATGCTTCGAAACCAGTCCCTAAACACTTCAATGGCTCCAACCACAGAGTCAAATCTGATTTTCTGGTAACAGCCATCAAACAATGGCACTCTGATGACAGAAGACGCCTAGCGCTTGAGAACCGCTATATTCTGGCATAGGGGACGCTGGAACCACATGGTTTGAACTCGTTATTCAGCTACACCTAACATTCCCCTCTCCCACAATCATAATCTCTCTGCACTAAGTTCCAGTCCCTTCTCACTTGTGACACATAGTTCAGAATCTCACAGCATCAGATTACAACCCCTCTGCCCCTACTATAATCACCTATTTCACCTTCTCCCGGCTAGGTTACCATTTTATCACTCTCTCTTCTCTCCACCCCCCCCCCCTTTCCTTATTTAAGATCAACCTATCACACATCATACGTCTCCATTTCAACGTTCTCTACACTTCACCATGTGCATTTCTGAACACAGCTTCTTGCAAGCCACACAATGTGCTCCATTCATATTATTCCATTTTTTCCATTCATATTCTTTACATGGCGTTCATGTGAATGTTTACTTTATCTTCCTTCTATTTCTTCGTCCGGTGTCACAACTGTGTACTTGTTACGTAATAAAGCTGTTCCTACTTTTTTCCTAGTTTATTCATTTTGTTATCACAGCTTTACTGCAGTGGTTTCGTGTTTACTTATACACCAATTATTCATGCGCAATTTAAGCTGCACGACATGACTGTGTGTGGGTGAGCGTAAGAGTGTGTGTGTGTGTGTTTGTGCGCGCGCGCACGTTCAAGCATGCGTATTGCAGGTAGAGGGAACGTAGCTCACCGATTAAAATGTACTTTAAAATAGGGGAAGAAACTGTGATTCCGCGGTACAGCAGAGTGTTGCACAAGAATTATGTCCCTTTTGCCAGATCGTAAACTCAACCTCTACCTTCCTGCTTACTTCAGTGGAGCGTCATTCCTTAATTTTATCTGCAGTTCTTGGTCTGATTTACTTGAAGGATTTATGAATAATGAAGTGTTGTTGTTGTTGTTGTCACTATCTCTCCCGGAAACTGCCTGTATGATGTTCTTAGCAGTCGCCGCTGTAGAGGAGTCGGGAGTACAAATATTGAATCGCTTTGGCTGGAGTCACCACGGCTAGCATGAAGGCTAGAGTCAACCTAAAAAAAGCAACGTTTTTCCACAAGTTGCACGACAAGAGGGGGTTGGTTTGGGGGGGGGGGTGGGTGGATGAAAGGAACAACAAGCTCTGACAAATCAGACAGGGTGACTCTGCTACTAAAAGCACTAACGAAGAAGGGGGGGGGGGGGAAGGCTTGGGTTCAAAGGTCAGGACATTTGTTCCGTCATACTACCACAGTGACCTTTTGCTCTCATTAACAACAAGGAAGAAGAAGAAGAAGCAGACGAAGAAGACGTGTGGCAAATTTAGAAAACAAGTTATTAACAAACAAACAACACACACAAACAAACAAACAAACAACCACATTAAACTAATATTGGCAACGTACAGTAGCTCCCTCTCACGTATTCAGGGCCTTATATTTGGTTTCAAGCTTTACCGCAGAAACTGTAAACCGCGAATATTATAGAACCCTACATAATATACTTTTTTTTCTAAAATATCTATATGCACACCTGTGCTACAGTTTAATTTAATAACTATACACATTAAAGCGCATTAATGCTTCTCTTTAGCTTAGCAGAATTGCCAACATCACTAGTTGTGTGCTTTGGAGTCATATTAAACCTAATAAATTATACAAAGCACTGTGCAGTAGTTACAGGGAATGAATCATCTTTTTTTGTTAGTATAAGTATATATAAATCTTTGAACATCAAAAAGACAGAGACTATGGTTATATCTAAGAAACAGAATCCACCAACATGCAGTATAAAATTAAACGGAACTATTCTAAAGCAGCCCCCGTGTGGTATCCGGGATCTGCAAAGAATAGGACCACTGTAGCCTACCATGCATGATCGTAAAAGGCGGCTAAGGAGGGTTCGGCATAGGGCCAGCAACCCTGCCTGGTTAAAAAAAAAACTATCAGACTGCTACAAAAACGGAAGCAAGGGAAAAAGCAAATGCAGGTGGAAGGAGAAATGCTTATCAGGAAACTGAGCCCATGAAGGTTGTTGATGAAAGCCAGTCACTGGAAGTCCCCAGCCCGACTGCAGACCTCCTGGAACCTAAACACAAGATGCAAATAGGCAGCTGAAATGTAAGAACACTTAACCAGACTGGAAAACTAGCACAAACCATCAAGGAAATGCACAGATACAAACTAGACATACTAGGAATACAAGAAGCAAGATGGACAGGACAAGGCAGAAGGAAATTAACAACACAGCACACAGAAGATACAATAATATGGTCAGGTAAAGAAGCTCTTCATGAAGGAGGAGTAGAATTGATTATAACAAAAAAGCGTCAAGAGCATTGCTGAAATGGACCCCAATAAATGAGAGATTATTATATGCACGGTTCAACTCAAGATTCACAAAGCTGTCTATTATAGTTTGTTATGCACCAACAGAAGCAACTGAAGAGGAATTAAAAGAAGATTTTTACAACAGCCTCCAAGCCACAGTAGAAACAATACCCAAGCATGATATGCTACTCATCTTGGGCGACTTTAATGCAAAAGTAGGTGAAGGAAATGAAGATAGAAGAAGAATCATGGGAAGAGAAGGAATCGGAGAAATAAATGAAAATGGAGAAAGGCTGTGCAGTTTCTGTGAAGAAAACATGATGACCATCGGAGGGACAATTTTCCAACATAAAAACATCCATAAGGTGACTTGGAGGTAACCAGATAAAACCACAGAAAACCAACTCGATCACATACTAATAAACCACAAATGGAAACGGTCACTACAAGATGTACGAGCAAGGAAAGGAGCAGATGTAGGAAGTGATCACAACCTTCTGGTAGCAAAAATAAAACTAAAATTAAGGAAGCCAAAATCGGAGAACACAGAAAGATACGTTTTGATACAAAAAACTGAAAGACCAGCAAACAAGAAATGAATTCTCAATAGTACTTAAGAACGCTTCAGTGTCCTACAAGACGAAGTAGAAATGTCCATACTAGAGTTCAGTAAAACACTACAGGAAACAGCAAAAGAGGTGCTGGGATATCGGAAACGGAGAAAAGGGGAATGGATAAGCAAGACCACATGGGAAAAGATAGAGCAAAGAAAAGAAATCAAGAAAAAAATTACTGAACACCAAATCACAACGGCTTAAAGTTTTAAGTAATTATGCACAAAAAGACAAAGAAGTGAAGGAATCATGCCATCAAGATAAACGTCAATACTATGACAACTTAGCAGAAGCAGCAGAGAAAGCAGCATATACAAATGACATGAAAACCATATGTAAAATCACAAAGCAGATGACAGGTAACTTCAACACAAGACGTGAAGTGCAGTAAGGACACAAAATGGACAACTGGTCAGTGGAGAAAAAGAAAAAATCGAAAGATGGAGGGAACACTTTAACACCCTACTAAACAGAACACAAGCAGCACAAACAATAGACATACCTGAAGCAAAAACGGAACTAAACATCAATACAGGACCCATAACAATAAGTGAATTAAATGAGGCGATAAAGAAGCTAAAATCAGACAGGGCACCAGGTGAAGATGAAGTGACTGCTGAGATGTTGAAAGCAGAAGAAACAGAAACACCAAAACAACTTTGCCGGATATTACAACAAATTTGGGATCTAGAAAAAGCCCCAGAGGAGTGGAAAACTGGGCTTATAGTAAAACTACCAAAGAAAGGTGACCTCAGAGATTGCGGGAACTGGAGAGGCATTACCCTACTGCCACTCACCAGTAAAGTATTTTGCAGAATAATCATCAACAGAATTGTACCAACACTTGAGGAAAAACTTTGGAAAGAGCAGGCAGGATTTAGGAAAGGAAGATCATGCATAGACCACATATCTGTACTTAGACAAATATTAGAGCAGGCAAATGAGTGGCATAGCACAACATATGCATTATTCATAGATTTTGAGAAAGCCTTTGACAGTGTCAACAGAGATGCACTGTGGAAAATCCTAAGATGGCATGGCCTCCCCCACAGGATAGTAAATGTTATCAAAGCCCTATATGAGGGTTTTCAGTGCAAAGTGATCTGTGGAGAACATACCTCCAGCAGCTTTAGGGTACAAACAAGAGTGAAACAGGGATGTGTACTATCACTAACATTATTTATCTTGGCAGTAGACCGGTTAATGAAGGAGGCAACATCAGACAAACGCAGAGGATTACAATGGACCCTTGACACAGTGCTGGAGGACCTTGACTTTGCGGACGACATTTGTCTATTATCAAGCAGTCACAAAGATATGCAAGATAAAATAAACCAGCTAACTCAGAATGCAAACAACATAAGACTAAAGATCAACGTAGGAAATACAAAGTTAATGAAGCAAAATGTGAACAACAGAAATGTACTCGGAGTAGATAGCAAGTTAGTGGAGGAGGTCAACGAATGTGTATACCTTGGCAGCAGAGTAGTAGAAAATGGAAACAGCACAGAAGACATCAACAGCAGACTTACTAGAGCAAACCAGGCTTTTGCAATGCTGCAGACTATATGGAAATTTTAAAAAAAACTAAGCATAAATATGAAAATCAGGATATTTAAGAGTAATGTTCTAAGTGTACTACTCTATGGAAGTGAATGCTGGAAAATCACCAAAACCATAGAAAACAAGTTGAATTCTTTCCAGACTAAATGTTTACGAAGAATTAGAAAAATATTTTGGCCAAACACCATAAGAAATAACATCTTATTGGCAGAAATGCAGATGAAGCCACTGACAACAATTATTGAGGAAAGACGCTGGCGAAGGTTGGGACATGTGCTCCGAATGACTGACAACTCACTACCAAAAATAGCACTAAGATGGACACCACAGGGGAACAGAAGTAAGGGCAGACCAAAAGAGACATGGAGAAGAACAACAGAAAGGATGTTGAGCAATAGAGGGCTCACCTGGGCAAGAGCAGAAAAAAAGGCGAAGGACAGGCATTTGTGGAAAACCCTTGCGGAAGCCCCATGTGCCATGGGCACTTAAGGTTCAGAGAGAAGGAGATTATAAAGCAGGTGCAGAAATTCAAATACCTTGGAGCAGTAATAACTTCAGATGGGAAATGCAGAACAGAAATTAGGAACAGAATAGGCCAAGCAAAGACTGCATTTCAGAGAATGAGAAACATATTATCCAACACATCCTTATCAATGAGTGTTTAAAAAAAACGAGTCCTAAAATGCTATATTGAACCTATCTTGTTATATGGAAGTGAATCATGGACAATAGGCAGGTCTGCACAAAAATCATTGGAAGCAGCAGAAATGTGGTTTATTAGAAGAATGTTGCGAATCCTCTGTACAGCAAAAATAACTAATGAAGAATGTATGAGAAGAGCTGGAGAGACACTAAAAATCTTGTTAAAAAAATAAGAGAGAGACAATGTACTTTCTTAGGACATGCAATGAGAAGACGGTGCACTGAAAATATTATAACAGCAGGAAAAATTGAAGGAAGAAAATCAAGAGGAAGACCAAGAGAAATGATACTGGACAGTCTGACGGGATGGTGTGAAAGGAGATCACCAACTGAGCTGATGGCCTGCATGAAGGATCGTGTACTCTGGAGAAGCATAATAGCCAACACCAGTCGGCACGGCACCTAATGATGATGTATAAATCTAAGTATATAAATATACTCAAAGCTGCTGTAGTATAGTCGTGATAACAAAATGTTAAAACTATTTAAAACAAAAATGGGAACGGCTTTATTAATGATCGGGCCACACAGTTGTAACACTTCAGTTCATACCTTCATCATGCAAAAACATACGGGACAAAGAAATAGAGAAAGAAGGCAAAATATTACTTCACATCAGTAATATATAACAGATAAGAAAAGTAACAGAAAAAGGAGTATTTAGCTGTGACTAGGAAGATACTGGGTAGTTATAGCAGCGCCGCGAGCCGTGGATACTGTTTATTATGTAAAAAGGTAAAGGTAATCCTGCCATACTTCAGAGACACATAGACGACATGGTGTTAGTGCTCATATTTTCCTTGACCTGTCAGAACACTACAGGATGATGTGATCAGTATCACGCCTGGCTACTTTTCCTTCCCCAGCTCCGTCCTGTTTATACCGTGGGTGTTATATAGTAACTGTGTGAGCGGGAGACTGGAGATGTTACATCGTAACTGTGTGAGCGGGAGACTGGAGATGTTACATCGTAACTGTGTGAGCGGGAGACTGGAGATGTTAAATCGTAACTGTGCGAGCGAGAGACTGGAGATGTTACATAGTAACTGTGCTAGCGGGAGACTGAAGATGTTACATCGTAACTGTGCAAGCGGGAGACTGGAGATGTTACATCGTAACTGTGCGTGCGGGAGATTGGAGATGTTACATCGTAACTGTGCGGACGGGAGACTGGAGATGTTACATAGTAACTGTGTGAGCGGGAGACTGGAGATGTTACATCGTAACTGTACGAGCGGGAGACTGAAGAAGGCAGGAGGATGGGCCCGTGCGAAATTTATGGATTCATTTTGCTGATGTTTTAACATTGGGGTCGTTTTGTTCCCCCACCCCTTTTTTTATTTAATAATAATATTTAATAATATTATTTGTTTAATAATACTTTGAAACGGCGGATAACTGAAACCACACTTTATGAAACGGCGGATAACTGAAACCACACTTTATGAAACGGCGGATAACTGAAAAGAACTAATCTTTCTTAACAACACTGTCAATCAGTCAGTAATTTTCATATTCCTTGCGGAACTTTGCCTCCCTAACAGCTCTCCTGGAGGCATCTTAATTGTAAGCAAAATGCCCTGCTGCTGATGCATCCATTTGCAGATTATCAACGATGTGTTGCAACCACCTTCGGCTTGGTCTTCCTCTCTTTATTTTTCCCATTATGTACCCTTCCAAGACTGTCTTCTCTAGATTATCATGACGTTTAATATGTACAAAATATTTACGTCTTTTTTTCTGTTAATACTCTTTACTAGCCAACCTTCTTCAATATTAAGTTCTTGCAGTATTTGTATTTGTTCTTTTTTGTGTCCATGATATTTGAAGGACTCTTCTGTAACATTTACATTCAAAGGCGTGATATGTTTTCAGAAGTTACCAGATATGACTTTAAACACATCAACAGTCTGACAACGCATTTATAAGCCGTACCTGGTCATAGTAACTTACGTGCGTTCCTTATCTTTAAGTAAAAGCAATGTATCGAGTCACCCATGAAAAGGGGATCATAATCGTGATTATAAAATATAACTTCATACATTATATACGTCACTGGACTGGTCGAATTGACAGCGACACGGCTTCTCGGCTAGATAGGGCTAAAGTCTCTGGGATCGACTCCCGGTTTTGTCAGTCTTCTCCTCACAAGAACAGATGTTCAGCAAGAAGAAATAACTAGAGAATTCCCCCCCCCCCCTTAAAAAAAAAGCTGTCAAATAGGACACAACAGGCCAAAGAAAAATAGGTCAACACGGTGACACTCTAAAGAGAACATTGTTGAGAGAGGCTAAATTAATGAGCGTAAGATCTCTTGACGAGGCTGAAAAACCCGCTGAACAAAAAGTAAAAAAAAACAACATGACGAAACACAGTGTGAGCCCTGTGTGACGTTCAGCGGCACGGGAAGGATATAAGATGTAAGAAACTGCAGACAAACTGTCACTTAATAAGTAAAATGTTTACCCGCATGGCACACTGCATAGCAAGGGGCAGGAAACCTGCATGACGAAGTACAATTAACCCCACAGGGTGAGGTACACTAAACCTGCTTAGAGAGGCACATTAAAGTACATTGTGCACACACAGCTGTCATTGGATGAAGGACATAACGGGATATCATACAAAGTATAGTCCATTAAATACGGGAATTCTCTCTCGTCACTGAGAGAAAGAAGAAAAAAGAACACACTCGATATCTACATGGTTCTACTGTTTCCAGATCCAGGAAGTCATTAACGGAACCAGAGGGAACGAGGCAGGTTACAGAAAGTACTTTACATAATGAAATACAATTCAATTTTGTTGTTGTTGTTGTTGCTGCTGTTGTTGTTGTTCTTGTTGTTGCTGTCCTCCTCCTTCTTCTTCTTTGTCTTATTCTTACCTCTTTCTTGCTTGTTGTTGTTTTTGTTCTTCTTTTTCTTTCTTGCATGCTGTTGTTGTTCTTTTTTCTTGTCTGTGTTGTTATTCTTCTTCTTCTTCTTCTTTCTTCCTTGTTGTTATTCTTCTTCTTTCTTGCTTGTTGTTATTATTATTCTTCTTCTTTCTTGCCTGTTGTTGTTATTCTTCTTCTTCTCCTTTCTTTCTTGCTTGTTGTTGTTATTCTTCTTCTTTCTTGCTTGTTGGTGTTATTCTTCTTCTTTCTTGCTTGTTGGTGTTATTCTTCTTCTTTCTTGCTTGTTGTCGTTGTCCTTATTCTTCTCCTTCTTCTTCTTTTTTCTTGCTTGTTGTTGCTATTCTTCTTCTTTCTTGCTTGTTATTGTTATTCTTCTTCTTTCTTGCTTGTTGTTGTCCTTCTTCTTCTTCTTTCTTGCTTCTTGTTGTTATTCTTCTTCTTTCTTCTTCTTCTTCTTTCTTGCTTGTTGCTGTTGTCCTTATTCTTCTTCTTCTTTCTTGCTTGTTGTTGTTGTCCTTATTCTTCTTTTTCTTCTTTCTTGCTTGTTGTTGTTATTCTTCTTCTTTCTTGCTTATTGTTGTTATTCTTCTTCTTTCTTGCTTGTTGTTGTTGTTGTTCTTCCTCTTCTTTTTTTCTTGCTTGTTGTTGTCCTTATTCTTATTCTTCTTTCTTGCTTGTTGTTGTTGTCCTTATTCTTCTTCTTTCTTGCTTGTTGTTGTTGTCCTTATTCTTCTTCTTCTTTTTTTTTTCTTGCTTGTTGTTGTCTTTATTCTTCTTCTTTCTTGCTTGTTGCTGTTGTCCTTATTCTTATTCTTTTTTTTCTTGCTTGTTGCTGTTGTCCTCCTCTTTCTTCTTCTTTGTCTTATTCTTACCCCTCTTTCTTGCTTGTTGTTGTTTTTGTTCTTCTTTTTCTTTCTTGCATGCTGTTGTTGTTCTTTTTTCTTGTCTGTGTTGTTATTCTTCTTCTTCTTTCTTCTTTGTTGTTATTTTTCTTCTTATTTGCTTGTTGTTGTTGTTATTATTCTTCTTCTTTCTTGCTTGTTGTTGTTTTTCTTCTTCTTCTCCTTTCTTTCTTGCTTATTGTTGTTATTCTTCTTCTTTCTTGCTTGTTGTTGTTGTTGTTCTTCCTCTTCTTTTTCTTGCTTGTTGTTGTCCTTATTCTTATTCTTCTTTCTTGCTTGTTGTTGTTGTCCTTATTCTTCTTCTTTCTTGCTTGTTGTTGTTGTCCTTATTCTTCTTCTTCTTTTTTTTCTTGCTTGTTGTTGTCTTTATTCTTCTTCTTTCTTGCTTGTTGCTGTTGTCCTTATTCTTATTCTTTTTTTTCTTGCTTGTTGCTGTTGTCCTCCTCTTTCTTCTTCTTTGTCTTATTCTTACCCCTCTTTCTTGCTTGTTGTTGTTCTTCTTCTTCTTTTTTTTCTTGCTTGCTGTTGTTATTCTTCTTTCTTGTTTGTTGTTGTATTCTTCTTCTTCTTTCTTCTTTGTTGTTATTTTTCTTCTTATTTGCTTGTTGTTGTTGTTATTATTCTTCTTCTTTCTTGCTTGTTGTTGTTTTTCTTCTTCTTCTCCTTTCTTTCTTGCTTGTTGTTGTTATTCTTCTTCTTTCTTGCTTGTTGTTGTTGTCCTTATTTTCTTCTTCTTCTTTTTTCTTGCTTGCTGTTGTTATTCTTCTTCTTTCTTCCTTGTTGTTGTTATTCTTCTTCTTTCTTGCTTCTTGTTGTTATTCTTCTTCTTTCTTGCATGTTGCTGTTGTCCTTATTCTTCTTCTTCTTTCTTGCTTGTTGTTGTTCTTCTTTCTTCCTTGTTGTTGGTGTTGTCCTTATTCTTCTTTTTCTTATTTCTTGCTTGTTGTTGTTCTTCTTTCTTCCTTGTTGTTGCTGTCCTTATTCTTCTTTTTCTTCTTTCTTGTTTGTTGTTGTTATTCTTCTTCTTTCTTGCTTATTGTTGTTATTCTTCTTCTTTCTTGCTTGTTGTTATTCTTCTTCTTTCTTGCTTGTTGTTGTTATTCTTCTTCTTTCTTGCTTGTTGTTATTCTTCTTCTTTCTTGCTTGTTGTTATTCTTCTTCTTTCTTGCTTGTTGTTATTCTTCTTCTTCTTTCTTGCTTGTTGTTATTCTTCTTCTTTCTTGCTTGTTGTTATTCTTCTTCTTTCTTGCTTATTGTTGTTATTCTTCTTCTTTCTTGCTTGTTGTCGTTGTTCTTCTTCTCCAGGAGGTTTGTCATGGGAAATATGAAGAACCACTGCTTTAGAGAAGAATCCCATCCAGCGCTATTACTTCGACATTTATGTGCTTCTTCGTTCAAACATATCTGTTATTTAAAAACATGAATGAGAAAGGGCATTCAAACTATGCGGGACAGATCACTTCTAAATACCGTGTTACACCCGAGTGCAAGTTGCAGTCTGGTACACAGCCTTGTTTCTTTGTGTACCTTCACAACGCGTCCCTTGGTTGTCACAACCAGGGACCTCGATTTACAAGCCATAAAATCGATACGCCCAGAAGTTATCGATAGGGTGGTTTATAGGCGTGGTGGCCCTGCACACTTTCTTTGATTCTGCCCAGCAAAGTGTTGTTTACGCAGGCGGCTGGTTTCCATATTTTGAGATACGGAACAGGCGCCGTTATTTTCTATGCAAGACGATCGACGTAGGAATAGCAGCAGCATTTTTTGCAGCCAAAACAGGAGATTTTTATCTGCCCATTTTTTTCCCTTAGGTCAGCAAGGTAAGAGACGAGAAGTCATAACAGAATGAGTAACATTTGGTTATTTGTTATGTGCTGTATGTATGATAAGGTAAGCTAGGTAAAGGTAACACTGTCGTGTCTTAGAGAGACAGGAGACATGGTGTTAGTGCCCATATTTTCCTTGATGTGTCAGCACACTAGAGGGTGATGTGGTCAGCATACTAAAAGGTGATGTGGTCAGCATCACGCCTGGCCGTCTTTCCTTCCCCAACTCCAGAAGAACTCGGCTACCCATTTCTACAGCTGGGTGACTGAAGCGCCTTCGGCTGGATTCGAACCCTCGACCTTCGTCATGAGAGACTAGTATACTAACCACTTCGCCGCTCATATGTCCTATATATGATATATTTCGTTATTTTCCTTGTCAGATTTTCCTTCTGGCATCTGTTGACATGATTCCTTTCTGACAATGAATTCTTTATACTGTCAGCAGAGTAGTAGAAGTAAATGCTCCGATTCCGAGAACAAACTTATGCAGTCTTTGCTACATCTACAGAAATGGGAGCCGACAATGGCAGACCACAGGCAAACTTTCCTTTATAAACTGAGAGCCGGTAGACTCTCGCCTTGTTCGTGTCGAAACAGTTTCTAAAACTTCAGAAAGAATGTAGGAACTCCGTGTTCTCTCTACTGACTTAAGAGTCCAAATCTTGACTGGAGAAAAACCGTAGGACACGGATGAGAAAATTTTTTTTTTTTATAGTTAAATTTCCTTAACTATCTTCTCCCTATCATTTTTAAATATAAATTCATTTTTTAAAATAAAAAAAGTAAATTTTATTTCTGTAACGGAAAACTTTATTTTGCAGGCTTATAGATATAAATATCCGTTTTCTGAGTTGAAGATTAGCGTTATTGTGTGTGCTATTATAGCAGTACTGTGATGGTGCGCGTTATTAGCGTTACCGTGATTGTGCGCGTTATTAGCGTTACTGTGATGATGCGTGTTATTAGAATTACTGCGGTAGTGCGAGGACCTTTAAGACTCTAGCCTCGCCTATGTACTTATAATTTACTTCGATCAGTTTTTTCCAGTTCGCTACTTGTTATAGCCACTAAGTCGAGTAGTCTCCCCTGTCCGACTTGCTACAGGAGTTATTTATCTGTGAAATGTTATTGTGAGGCAGAGATGTGTATGGTGTGCTCATATGGAGTGCATCTTTTTGTAGGTAGACATTTTCTGTCCCCAGATATCTTATATCAGATATTATCGCACTATGCAGCTGGACTGGTGGTGTCTGTGTGCGTGCGTGTGCGCGCGCGCGCGTGTGTGTGTGTGTGTGTGTGTGTGGAGAGAGAGAGAGAGAGAACGGGAAGGGCGCTTTACTTAGTATGCACAAACCTCTATCCACCAACCACTGGAAACCACTGGTTGCAACAAACCTACTCGATGCCCGCCTATGCCCTAATTGTACTAACCAGTTTCTATAACACTCCGTATTACAGCACGCTCAGCTTGGAAACACTCCTTCGCCCTAGTTCTTTCTTGCTCATGTCGCCTTTGATATCTTCCCCTCCCCACTCTCTCTCTCTCTCTCTATTTCTCTTTTTCTCTCTCTCTCACTCTCTCTCTCACTCTCTCCATTTCTTTCTCACTTCCTCTCTCTCTCTCTCTCTCTCTCTCTCTCTCTCTCTGGTAATATACGCACCAGATGTGGCATGGAGCAGTCCGCGTAGAAAGCCGGCTGAAGACTTTTCCGGTTGTGGAGGAGAATTTTTCCGGTTTCCAGGCCTCCCTTCCTGAACCAGTCTATATCCCTCCACCTGGTCATCCTCTGCCATTCGGACTCCTCCATTGTTAACCGGCAGATGGCATCGTCAGGGTTCGGGTAGTAGATGTTATACCACGCCCACTCGTTATGAAAAGACATTGTGAAAGTCGCGGGAGTGTTATTTCGGGTGTCGTTTCAGAGAAAGTTGGAAGCTCTCTGTTCAAGCGACTGATAAAGCGCGAATGTCTGCAAGGAAAATGAGCACATCTTGTCAAGATTGATTGATTGATTGATTGACCTTTTTTTTCCCAGAGTGTCGAGAACTGGGCGAGCTTGCTTGTCTGACATTCTGCCCTTTATCGTACAACTTTCACTCTGTTCCAAACATTCTTCCAAACAAAATACAACATTTACGGTTCTCTCTTATCTATGCACTCAGTACAGAAGGTAACTACAAACATACGTATTTTGAAAACAAAAAGTTACTCTCGCAGTCTCACACTACAGACTATCTGCCATACCTTAATTTCAGTACAATTCAAAATAAATAATTAACTGAATTCTGTACCTGTGAAAAGAGTCTAAAATCATGCGTAAATTTTATGAATCACGGAGACATGTAGTGGACATCAATCAGGAGTGATCTATGTACTAGATGTGATCTATGTACTAGATGTTATCTATATACTAGATGTGATCTATGTACTAGATGTGATCTATGTACTAGATGTGATCTATGTACAAGATGTGATGACAAAGAAAGGGCTTTCAAGAGGACTCTAGATCGTGCGCACAGACATGTAACCATGTTGCTCACTTAAGTAAGGTCTGTCAGGTTAATACTGCTTTATGTCAATGTTCATATGAATGGGTGGGTGGGTGGATGGGTGGGTTGATGGATTGATGGATGGGTGGGTGGGTGAAAAGATGGGCGGGTGGGTGAATGGATGGGCGGGAGGGTGGATGAACGGATGGATGGATGAGTGGGGGGGGGGGGTGGATTGGATGGGTGTGTGGATGGATGAATGGATGGATGAATATTAGAATGGATTGATGGATGGATATTCGAATGTATGGATGGATGGATGTGCAGACAGAAAGACCTTTTCATAGTTTTTGTAAGTAATATTCATCTGCTTACGCCTGATCAGTTAACTAACGTGTGTCTAATCTAACGCGAATACAACGTACAATCATTTGTTCATTAATATCAATCATGTATCACTGTAGTAGTAGTAGTAGTAGTAGTAGTATTTGTAGTAGTAGTAGTAGTAGTAGTAGTAGTAGTAGTAGTAGTTACTAAATCAGCAATGTAAGAAAAAATGTAATAATAATAATACGGAAATACTTCTAAAAGTTATTCTTTTTGCACTATAAAAATATTTTCTACGTTCACTTCCAAACAACTTTAGTGCTCTGTGGTTGTATCCTTCATGCACATTTAAGTAACAAGCTGTGCATGAATTCTCATGGATGATCCAAAAAAGAAGTTGGACATATGTAGGCCATGTGATGAGAAGAAACAATCAGAGAATACCAAATCAAGCTATCAAGTGGAGCACAACAGGCCGAAGAAAAAGAGGTTCACCACATGAAACTCTAAAGAGGACATTGTTATGAGAAGCCAGTTTAGTGAGCATAACATCCTTTGAGGAAGATGAAAGACTCGCCGAGAACAGGAAAACTTGGCAAACAACCATGCGAGCCCTATTTCACGTTTGTTTGTGACGGATGTAAGATGTGCATGAAATCATTAGCCTCTCATTGCGAAGGTCGGGGGTTCGAATCCAGCCAGAGGCGCCCCAGCCTCCCAGCTGTAGAAAAGGGTTCATTCATTCATTTGCATATCCCTTGCGGAACTTTGCCTCCCTAACAGCACTCCTGTAGGCCTCTCGGTTGTGAGCAATATGACCTTCTGCTGATGCATCATCCATTTGCAGATCATCAACTAGTAGAAAAGGGTGCTTGGCTTTTTTTCAGAGGTAGAGTAAAGGTAGCCATGCCTTAGAGGCACAAAGGGATATGGTGTTAGTGCCTGTATGAGTGGAGAAGTGGTTACTGCACTAGTTTCTCATGGCGAAGGTCGGGGGGGGGGGGGGGTTGGGGATCGATTCTGACCAGATGCACCGAAGTCACCCAGCTGTAGAAATGGGTAACCGATTTCTTCTGAAGTTCGGAATGGAAAAGCGGCCAGGCGTGATGCTGATCACATCACTCTTTAGTATGCTGACCACATCACACTCTAGTATGCTGACCATACCACCGTTTAGTATGCTGGCCACATCATCCTCTAATATGCTGATAGATGGATGAAAAAATGGACATTAATACAATAATCCTTAGGTGTCTCTATGCCATAACAAGACAAAGTTTACCTTTCTCGTCTGTTAATGATTTAACTGTGCATTCACTTCAAGAATTAACTGCAGATTCGCCTCATTCACCTCAGTGACTGTTAATAGACCCTAAAGCAAAAACACAAGTGAAGAATAGTATCTCGGGGCGCGAGACAGCACGTTTATTGAAACTGATTCATATTTGTTATCGTTTTATTTCTTTTCCTCGTCGAATGTGGAACTAATGCAATAACACGTTATTTTCTAGCAGGTAGTGGCAGGATATCAGGTGCAGCATGAGTACTACCTCTGAACCTCACCTGGCATGTTACCACACGGGGCCCGAGTTCGACTGGTGGAGGTGCAGGGAAAGCGGTTATGTTGGCCGTCCTCCGTCTCCATTTCCTGCGCCATTCGAAACTCCGCCCCGTGTGTGGAGACCCGATAGCTCAGACCCACGAACTGGGACCAAGGATTTGTCTGCTGCAGCAGGTGATGACAAGAAAGATCATGGGGAAAATTCGGGCTGTAATGGCCCGGCCAGTGGAGGCCACGACGGTTTTGATGGTAGCGAAGAAGCCCGTAGTAAGTTAAATCACTTGATTGTGCCGTTATTTCGTTTCTTACTTTCATCTGCTATTTCTCTCTCTTATATTCTTTTTCTTTGTGTGTGTGTGTTCCCATGGCTATTTTTGTCTTCTTTCTTATCTTCTTTATCTGTGTCTTCTTCTTCTTCTTCTTCGATCTCCCTGGAACTGCGAGCTAGTGTTATTTGTAGCCGATGCGGTGAGGATGTAGAGGTACAGCATCATGTCGACTTGGAAGCGAGTTATGCCGGCTGTTTTTTTTTCTGTCCTTGAATAAAGCTAAAAAAAAATAGTAGGGACAGTACAAGGCTTCTTTCTCAGAGTCTGCCGCCCTAAGTACTGTGGCAGCCCTGCTCCGTTAGCCAGGTCAAGAACTCTGTACGGGTAATATCACGTGAGAGGTGGGACAGGGTCTTGGTCAGCTGTCATTAGCCAACCCTGATGCTAGCATACTACCTAAGATTTGGTGATTGCCAAATTGGATAGGGCCTTTACTCCTTCTTTTTCTTTCTTCTTCTTCTTCTGGGACTTCCGGTTCCAACATGGCGGAAGGGCGAATTTGACCGTTGATGATTGTGCCTCTGTTTGTCTTTCCCCACGCCTTGCCCGCGCCAGTTTCCTTGTGTTGTTGGCTGGGAGTCCGGTTTAGCGCCCTACATACGGAGTTAAGTGCTCTGGGTGTCACTGTGAGTTGTGACTTTCTGTAGCGCATGGATTTCCCCGCCAGTGATCGGTCATTGATAAACATGGCTGATGCATTCCCACCGTGTTCTTTGGAAGTTTGGGGCCGTATAGCTGCTTATAGCAGGCTGTGAGTGCCTCCAGACTGAGGACATTTTGCGGAGATGTATGCATTCATCGTGCATGGATCATTTTTCGTCATTGTGCATGGACATCTCGTGGGACGGTTCTTGCGCATTCCAGGAGATACCACTGACAGACGGACTTGACCTGCAACTGTACTCTTAACTGGTTTTCTAACGCCTAGTGTTTTTTCTATCCTCATATTGGCTGTGTACCGAGCTACTGAACTTAGTGCTATGGCACCGTGAGCTATGAACTTCGCACAGATAGCATTGATGTTTCTTTGCTATGTCCATCTGGCCAGTGATGAACTATGATGGTCTTTGTGTGTCCTGGTTTGGCATGGCGCCATAGCTACGAAAAATCGTGCCGAGAGCGACGCTGACTAGTTTCGCATGCAGACTGTTGTAGTTCCTAAAATGGCGTCCTCGCTTGTGGACTCATCATCAAGGACTGCTGCAAAGGACCATCGATGTACATTCTTTGCGATATTCACTGGCACAGGCGGTGGAGCAGTTCTGTGAGTATTTGTTCCCGATGATACCGAGAACTTACTACTGAACTGAAATGAACATTAGCTAGGCCAGTTTTCTGACATAGCCCAGCAAGTTCATTATCGCGAAAATATCTTTCTTTCTTATATTTCTTCCTTAAATCATGGATCTCATGACATGATATTCACAGTTTTTGAAATGTGTACACTGTAGGGACGAGACGACCACTTTAACGACATTTCATGCAGTGAATGGCCACAGTAAATTATGAATATAACATGCAATTACCTTTTTTTTGCCAAAATCGTTTGCAAAATAAATGAAGAGCAATCAGATATCTTAATTTTTTTTCACTCTTTATCGGAAAATGAAATACAGTATGTGTTTTACTTCTGACTGCTGCTTTAAAATTTTCTGATTTGTATTTTCACATAATTTTGTCATAACATCATTAATCAAAAGAATTTTGTCAGTTCAAAGAAAAGGAGACCGGGTTTGTTTAAGGGGAGTTAAATCTAGAAAACTAAAGATTTTGATGTATATTTTCGGTAACCTCCCTTAGACAGAGCACAAAAGGAGCGTACAGTATTTTGTATAGTTCTAGTCGCCGAGACAGGCTCCAAGCACAGATATATGCTCATAGTTCATGCGTTTAATTGTACAGTCTCTCGTGTTCATAAATATTTATACATTTCAATTTTAGGAATATTGCGAAAGCGAACGCATTTCTCCTACAAATTGAAGAAAAAAAAAGTAAGCTTGATATATTTGCAGTTTTCATTGAAATGGATACATTTAATTGTGTACCTATCTGGCTTTGTTTTTCTCTTAAGGCACATCCTCAACGCACCCACCCTGCCCCCCTGTTATATACTACTCGACCAATGCCCTGTTAAACTAGGATATGCATTACACAACTAAACACTTCGGCCAGCAAACCATTTTATCTAACAGTACGAAGGGAGCACATTTATAACTCACCTACTGCACTATTTTCTAAACTCGTAATTGTGGTGGATGAGTTTCATGTGGGGACACAAGTTTCTCAGTGTCAGGTTGAAAAGTGCTAAGGAGGAAGGTATTACTACGCCCGTCCGCTGCTTCGTTCTCTGTCAACGCCTCCCTGCTGTTCCTTTTTTCCTTCACCGTTCCCCCCCCCCCCCACCCACGATCCTTTCCAACGCCCACGGGGAGGTGGGGAGAGATTAACGCACACGGGGAGGTGGAGAGAGATTAACCCCCACGGGGAGGTGGGGAGAGATTAACGCCCACGGGGAGGTGGAGAGAGATTAACGCCCACGGGAGGTGGGGAGAGATTAACGCCCACGGGAGGTGGGGAGAGATTAACGCACACGGGGAGGTGGAGAGAGATTAACGCCCACGGGAGGTGGGGAGAGATTAACGCACACGGGTAGGTGGGGAGAGATTAACGCCCACGGGAGGTGGGGAGAGATTAACCCCGACGGGGAGGTGGGGAGAGATTAACGCCCACGGGTAGGTGGGGAGAGATTAACGCCCACTATGGGAGACACTGGTTTATTTTATTTTATTTTATTATTACAGAACTATACTGGCCGCTGTGTAGTGGGCCTGAATACCAAGAGCCTGTACAGACTTCTGACCTGGATGACGTGGACATATCAGGGCTAGGCAGTGCCCGCAAGAAGACCCCCAGGCTGATCCACAAGCGGCCGCCGTGGATCCCCGCCAAAATGCCCAACAAATGGGGCGTCGCGGGCCACCCTCCACCGTACACCAACTACTGCAGGGAAACTTTGTTCGACACCAGAAAAGCTGATCCCTCCAAAGTTGTTATTAGGACCACATTTTAAAACGGTGATTGTCACCAGTGTCATCTTTCTTTTGAAGAGTTAATATAACAATGATGGTGATAAAGATTAAATATAATAACTGAGAATAAAGAGTAAATATTATAGCTTTCATGATAAAGAGTAATATAATAACTTTCATGATAAATAGTAAGTATAATAACTTTGAGAAGATGGCTGCAAGACATCGTTGATGATCTGGAAATGGATGCAGCAGCAGCAGGCCATCTTGCTCACAACCGAGAGGCCTACAGGAGTGCTGTTTTGGGAGGCAAAGTTCCGCAAGGGACATGCAAAGGAATGAATGAATAACTTTGAGAATAAAGAGTACATATAATAACTTTGAGAATTAAGAGTAAATATTATAACTTTCATGATAAAGAGTAAATATTCCAACTTAAGAACAAATAACAAATATAATAATTTTGAGAATAAAGATTAAATATTATAACTTGGAGAATAAAGATTATATATCGTATCTTTGAGAATAAAAAGTAAATGTTATAACTCTGAGAATGAAGAATAATTATTATAACTTGGAAAATAAATAGTAAATGTATAATAAAAAGTAGATATTTTAACTATGAGTACAAAAAATAAAATATTATAGCTTACATCATCTCTTAGATGCTTTCTGTGCAAGCTGTATATTACTGTATTATCTAACATTAAATCGTTATCTGACAAATTTAACAACTGGGAAGCAAGGAGATTACGCACATTAAACACTAGACCATGTATATGTGTGTGTCTCAAACTCTGTAACCTGCTTAGAACGGAATTCCAAATAGGTGTGTTTCTGTGTCATAAACTCATTTCCTTTCTTGGTGTTACAATTTCAGACACTCATAATAGTCTAAGCACATTGAGCATCCTTGTTAGAGATGCAGCATGGCTTAGTGTGAACATAGTTCTCCAGCGGGTGGGCGCTTGGTCGTCCTACTGGAGTTCGTAGTTCTGAGTTACACTTATTTTCTTGCTATTTTTCTTTCCCCCTTGGTTTAAAGTATCTGTATTTCTCGAGGTTAATCATATACAACGGTGCTTTATCATTTTATTTTATAAAACATTTAATAAATTTGTGTTATCTTTCGTTAAAAAATATTAAGCCTCTATGCCTTGCCATTTTAGTATATTTAACCATTGCCTTTATAGCGACATTTTGTACTTTTAAAAGTTTATATTCAACCAAGCAACAAAGCGGTTAGCCTTTATTTTGGTTCTCTCATCGCGCGAGTTGATGGTTAGATCTTTGTTGGAGATGTCCCAGTCAACCCAGATTTACAAATGGCCACGGCTGTCCTCCTGGAGCTAGGAAAGGACGAGCAACGACCGCGACAATGATTACATCGTTTTCTATTATGACAACGGGTCAAGGACGTACGAGGAATAATCAGCACATGCCCTGCATTGCTTCAAAAACTTGCATGAAACGTGGAGGGCATGAAATATAGCTTGTAAAAATCTCTAACACTTTTTGAAAACATTTTTTAATGTAACTAAACTTTATGTTGAAGTTTGTCTAGTAAAGAAGATTAAACAGAGATAATGTAAGAATTTTGGACATATTAAATGTCATGAGAATATAGAAAAGACAGCCTTGGAAGGTTATATAATGGTATATAAAGAGAGGAAGACCAATGCGAAGATGGCTACGAGACATCGTTGATGATCTGCGAATGGACATCTTGCTTACAACTGATAGGCCTACAGGAGAGCTGCTAGGGAGGCAAAGTTCCGGGAGGGACATGCAAGTGACTGACTGAAATTCTCTGTTATGTGGTTTGAATCAGGCATACTTTGTGTTTTTATTTTTTTGTTATAGATATATACATTCGTATTTTGTGTAGCAACAACTTACCAACAGCTTAGAGATCTATTCAGATTTAGAACCATTCACCTTTTTCCTGGTTTTGGTTTCATGTAAATAGAAGTTATCAATTAAAGTGTTCTTTTCGCTATTTTTTTAAATTGTCATATTGACCGCATATTGTTTTTTTTCCTGTCATATTTAGCCAATTTATTAAGTTTATAAGCGCTGTCATGTCGTAATAAACTCTATTCTGAAACATCAGTTCTCGACTGTTCTTTTCTATTTGTGTGTGTGTATTTAACTAAAGCAATAAGGTAAAGATCTACGCCGGAAACATCATGAGAAATGTAAGAGAGGAACAAGAAACCATTAAATTTGACTCTTACAACATTGGGGGGGGGGGGCACCAGATTCTAGAAATTAGATACGCCGATGACACTGCCCTTTTATGACACAGCTCACAAGGACTGCAGCAGTTGATTCTCTCAACCAGAAAACACAGCGAAGCTCAGAACCTCTTTTGTAAACACCAACAAAACCTAAGTAATTACAACTGACAAAATGAGAAGCAAACCTAAAATTACATTGGACCAGAAAGAGCTTCAAAAAGTAAATAAATTCGAATATCTTAGTTCAATCATCACCACCAATGGCAACAGAGCAGTGGAAATCAATAGAATTGCAGTTGCGTAACAGAAACTAGCACACATGAAGAGTATGTGGCAAGGTACCAACAAGAATTTCCAAAGAGTTTACATATTCCCAGTGGCAACATACAGATGCGAAACATGGACATTTAACAAACCATTAGAAAAGAGAATAACAGCACTTGAAATGAAATATTACAGAAGGGCACTTAGAATATCATGGATAGAATGAAAATCAAATAAAGAGAAACTAATAAGATTAGGTGTCACATAAAATTGGCTTATTAACATCATAAAAATGAGAAACCTGAGATACTTTGGCCACATCAAGAGACACAACAGCTTGGAGAGGTTGACAGTAGAAGGCATAGTGCCCGGGAAAAGAGAAGAATGGCTATCTCGCCGCAGATGGACTCAGAACATCACGAAAAGTCTGAATGTGTCACTGCAAGACGCCGGTCAACTTGCCCAAGACCTTTTTGCATTCAGGGAGGCTGGGAGAGGGACGACGTTTTGGACAGGACATGCCACATGAATGAATGAATGAATGAATGAATGAATGAATGAATGAATGAATGAATACAATAAAGAGAAAACATGCCAGAATTCTTGGCTAATATATTTTGGTTATATTGCTAATTGTAAACTTTGTAAAAGCGTTACCATATACGAATACTAAATGATTATGAATTAACAAATGAAACGTGTGCACACAAGCGTAAAGTACTGAAATAAGCTGAGGCAGTGGGAAATGATATTCCTTGGAAATAGAAAAGTGAATGAATGTTTTATATTTTCCCACTCATGAGAGTTCAGAATTAACAACAGAATTTTCCAAAGCTGTGAAATAGTAGATCTGATGTGGGCTAGTTTGTGGAGGTTTGTACTGTGATTCCATACAAGGACAAGCAACTGTTCACTTTACATATGAAATTGTAACTGATTTTTTTTTAAAAACTGATATTTTGTTGAGTGTAGTCTAGCAACCTTCCCAGAACAAAGAATGTGAAATATGGCTAAACAGACTTGGGATACCATCGCAAAGAGAGTTCCTGGTGCCTATCTCTGAGTACTGAAGACAAGATCATCTTCTCTCGTGCGATCTTTATTCTAGTGATTGTTTAGTGGCTTTCTTGTGAGATTGTTGATAGTTTTTATTTGTTTTGTTTTGTTTTTCTGTTTCCTCTTCAAAGGTTGTAATGTTTGGAAGGTTTTCACTAAAATCATTTTATCTCTGTTGCTTTTCTGTACGATGCATGTGGACCACGCTAATTACGGTACCTCACTTTCTATCCGTAAGTTTTATTAAGGTTACTGAACCAGAAACGAGGTACAAGAACTGTTCATTACTTCATCTTTTGCTTTCTGTCTGAACCTCTTTGTAATGTATTCTTAGATCTGCTAACGTTTTGTCACTGGTTCTCAAACTATGGACGATACTGCTCCAAAGAAGAGAGTGAAAACCTTGGGGCGACGGAGGGGGAACGACGGGAGGCAGGGAAGTATGTATGTATGATTGTATGTATGTATGTATGATTGTATGTATGTATGTATGTATGTATGTATGCACGCATGTAAGTATGTATGATTGTATGTAAGTATGATTGTATGTATGATTGTATCTATGTATGTATGTATGTATATATGATTGTATGTATGTATGTATAATTGTATGTATGTATATATATGGGTATATATATATATATATATATATATATATATATATATATATATATATATATGAATTCAAGAACAACGCAGAGATCAGACAGATGAACAAACAACAACCTGTCTCATGGTAGATCAGAAAAAGAAAATGGACATATGTCAGTAATGTGATGAGAATAAACAATCAGAGAATCCCCAAACAACTATCAAATGGAACACACCAGGCCGAAGAAAAAGAGGTCGACCACGTGAAATTCTAAAGAGGACATTGTTAAGAGAAGCCAATTCAAGGGCATAACATCCCTTGATGAGATTGAAAAACTCGCCGAAGACAGGACATCTTGGCGAACTACCATGCGGGTCCTATGCGACGTTTAGTGGCACAGGAAGCTGATTTTGTAAGAATTTCCGTGAACAACGAAACACAATGTAAGCACCGGTGCTGAACAAGATTCATCTTCTTTTTATTTTACAAACGCTGGCAGTGTAAAGTAAGACGAGGTGAGTCATGGTGTAAAGGGACCTTTGTGTGAGTGTGTGTACTTGGATGACGGACTGAATATTGGCAACTTACATTTTGTTAATCAAACGTACAGGTTCTTACATCTTACACCCTTCCCGTGCCACTAAACGTCGCACAGGGCCCGCATGGTAGTTCGCAAAAGATTTCATATCTTCGGCGAGTTTTCAGTCTCATCAAGGGATGTTATGCCAGCTGAACTGGCCTCTTTTAACAATGTCCTCTTTAGAGTTTCACGTGGTCGACCTCTTTTTCTTCGGCCTGTTGTAGTAGGGCTAATTCTGTATAACTATAACTGTGGTGATCGGGGTATTACAGGTTACCGTGTTACTATTATGTTATATGTGTGTCTTTATAACTATCCTGTTATATGTGTGTCTGCATATCGTCATCATCATCATCAGCAGCAGCACCATTATCATCATCGTCATCATCATCCTTGTCCTTCGCTCCCTACGAAGCATATGTCACGGATAGAAGCTCTCTAGTTGTCCCTGTTCTTTGCTTTATATACTCTATCTTGTTATGTGCATGTCTACAAAGCTATTCTGTTATGACTGTTTCTAAGTTACTATTCTGATATATCTGTCTCGTAGTTACTATTCTTTTTTCTCTAAGTTACTATTCTTATTTATCTGTTTCTAAGTTAATATTATGTTATATCTTCCTCTAAGTTACTATTCTTATTTATCTGTTTCTAAGTTAATATTATGTTATATCTTCCTCTAAGTTACTATTCTTTTATGACTGCCCCTAATTTACTATTTGTATATGACTGTCTCTAAGTTACTATTATGTTATATCTGTCTCTTCTTCTTCTTCTTCTTCTTCGTTCGCTTCTACAACCAAGATCGCCCCGTGATCCTGCTGAATTTACTCCTGTGGTCCTCGATGTGTCCCGTGGTCCTCCTGTGGTCCCCGAGAGGCCGACAAGAGATCCCCGAGAGGATCACAAGAGGTTTAGAGTATCGCGGAGCTTGGGCCTGAATTCTTGGTGGGTCGCAGAAGCGGGATTGCGAGACACCGTGGTTTTCGTTGCACCAGTTTAATCTAGAGTTGGACTTTCTCACCGGAAAACCTCGAAGTGGTTTGGATATCAGTATATCCCCGCTGGGTGAGAGGTGTTTGCCCATCCAGCCTAGAGTTGGACTTTCTTAGCGGAAAACCTCAGCGTGATTAGGATACGCATACATCCCCGTCGGGTGAGAGGTGGTTGCCTATCTAAACTGCACTGGTCCAGTGTCTCTGACTTCAGCATTTTGTAGTCGTGGCCGCTACCCTTCCTAGTTGTGACCAGGACGGAGCTTTTGTCCAGGAGGACGAATCCTCGCCACTAGTAAGTTTCACCCCTGGGTTTAGCCGGTTTAGGCGTATTATCCCAGCATGGGCGTGTTTAGGACGAGACCGACCTCTAGAGCGGAGATGTCGTGACATGAGTAGTCATCAAGTTTCACCCCTGGTTTAATCCGGTTTAGGCATATTTCACCAGCATGGGTGTATATAGGACGTGGCCGGCCTCTAGAGCAGAGGTGCCGTGGTATGAGTAGCTCTCCCCGCGAGACTACTGGGCATACCGATTAGCTTCACTTTATCCTTTCCATCACCTTTTCACATCGGCACCGCACGGCAACCCTAATTGCTTTTTCGCATTTTCTTCATTGGCCGGGAGGAGTTTTACTCCACGCGCGACATCCGAAGAATCTCGCCAGCAGTGTCTTAGATTAACCCAAATATGGGTGTATATATGACGTGGCCGGCCTCTAGAGTAGAGATTTGAGTAGTACTGACCTCGATATTACTTCTTACTTCACTTAATCCTTTCCTTCACCATTTCCACGGCGGCTCTGCGCGGCAAACTTAGCCGCATTTTTCTTCACTGGCCAGGAGAAGTTTCCCCCACGCACAGCAGCTGAAGAATCTCGCCAGCAGCAGGTTTTCGGAGTTTTCCTTCTCCTAGATGAGCTACCAAATAAGACTCTCATCCACCCGAAACGTCTGGTTTTCAGGCGCCAGATATTCGCCTTCGCCCCTTCTCCTGTCAGTTTAAACAGTTCCACCACGAGAAGGCCAGGAGCTGGACTTGGACTGTCAGAGGTTATTTGAGACGCACGCCTTGGAGACATTTAGTTGTAGTGGAGAGCGTATCCTCCAACCCACCTCCGGCTATGACAGTCCTTAGAACCATATCTTCTCTGTTATGTCTGTCTCTAACTTACTATTCTGTTACATCTGTCTCTAAGTTATTATTCTGTTATTTCTATCTCTAAGTTACTATTCTGCTATGTCTGTTTCTAAGTTAATACTTTGTTATGTCTGTCTCAGCGTTGCTATTTTACTGTATCTGTCTCTATACGTTTACTATTTTACTATATCTGTCTCTATACGTTTACTATTTTACTATATCTGTCTCTATACGTTACTGTTTTGGATCTACTGCCTCTAAGTTATTTTCTGTCGTGTGGGTCTGTACATAACTACTCAGTTATATTTGTCTTTATTCTATTATTCTATCATGTCTTTCTTTGCTATCGTGTCGTTTTTGTGTGTGTTGTTATTATTGTTTTGTTTTGTTTTGCCTGATAATTTTCTCCATGCTGCATCAAGGTTTCTTAATTCCACCGAACTTCCGCTGACTCCTGCCAGACGTCACCAGCTGATGGTGCCCGCGTCTGTTTTCCTGACAGAAGTCCAGACCTGGTCCATGAGGTCATGGAGGAGACTCTAGACCGTGGGAAATGTCTTCCTCCACCGCCAGCGCACTCGGGTAAAATGTTCGACTGGTGGAGGATCACCCCTGGGGGTGGCGTATATCAGCAACACCGTCCCGCACCGGCTCAGCAACCTCCTCGCTACTTCCCACTTAGAAAGAGCGGTATGTAACAATCTGAAGTTACGTCCTGGTTCTAGAAACTGTTACAGGCAGTTAGCCATTTGTTATTACAGTTTTTCTTTGCCTACATTGTGTTACAAGTATCAGGTGTAACTCAAGTTTTCTAAATCAGCTCGCCGTCATCATCATCATCTATCATGGTAATCATCATCAGGTGGCCTGAATGATCACGTCTTTCAATGGAAATGAGAAAAAGGACGGCGAAATGGTTTTCTCATAGAAAAGTACCAGAGTTACAGAACATGGAGATGCGTTGTTGCTGGGCTGCCCTCTCACGTTTAAGTAACTGCTTGAAATGTTGCAAGTTCCAGGCCCGGTCATTCATTAGTCACTCTTTCGTATCTGTAAACATCATCTCTATGATTTGACTCTGCGCTTTGTCTGCTAGTTCCGTTGGTCACTTTATAACAAGTGAATGTGTTAAAATTTCATTTATCCTCGGTCTGTGATCTCGTCTCTCCACTTTTCTGTTGGCATTCCTTATCACCAGTGTAGCCCAAGCACGTACTTCAAACTTCTCCTCAGTATGTCATTCAATGTACAAAGACTGAAGATTTTCATACATTAGTTAAGTGAACATGAACTGAAGACATCCATACATACGTTAGGCGTACAGGGACACTAGACATTCGTACATACATTAAGTGTACAGGGACACTAGACATTCGTACATACGGTAAGCGTACAGGACTGAAGACATTCGTACATACATTAAGTGTACAGGGACACTAGACATTCGTACATACGGTAAGCGTACAGGACTGAAGACATTCATACATACGTTAAGTGTACAGCGACTGAAGACACTCGTACATAGATTAATTGTACAGGGACTGAAGACATTAGTACATACGTTAAGTATACAGAGACTGAAAATATTCATACATACGTTACGTGTGCATGGACTGAAAATATTCATACATACTTTAAGTGTACATGGACTGAAGACTTTCATACATATGTTAAGTGTACATGGACTGAAGACTTTCATACATATGTTAAGTGTACATGGACTGAAGACTTTCATACATATGTTAAGTGTACATGGACTGAAGACTTTCATACATATGTTAAGTGTACAGGGGCTGAAGACTTTCATACATACGTTAAGTGTACATGGACTGAAGACTTTCATATATATATTAAGTGTACAGGAACTGAAGACATTCCTACATACGTTAAGTGTACAGGGACTGGAGACATTCCTACATATGTTAAGTGTACAGGGACTGAAGACAATCATACATACGTTAAGTGTACAGGGACTGAAGACAATCATATATACGTTAAGTGTACAGGGACTGAAGACAATCATACATACGTTAAGTGTACAGGGACTGAAGACAATCATACGTACGTACATTATGTGCCGTACCGGATAGCGTTAGCGATCTTGCTTCTCCATCTTGTGCGGTACTTGTTGCAAGGCATGATTCGACAAGGAGATGAGGGCACGAAGGTGGTTGCCCTTTGCCTTCCATTCTGTTTGTATAAGGTTTTCTCCGCTAGCCTTTGCCTTCCATTCTGTTTGTATAATGTTTTATCCTCAAGACTTTGCCTTCCATTCTGTTTGTATAAGGTTTTCTCCGCTAGCCTTTGCCTTCCATTCTGTTTGTATAAGGTTTTCTCCGCTAGCCTTTGCCTTCCATTCTGTTTGTATAATGTTTTATCCTCAAGACTTTGCCTTCCATTCTGTTTGTATAAGGTTTTCTCCGCTAGCCTTTGCCTTCCATTCTGTTTGTATACGGTTTTCTCCTCAAGACTTTGCCTTCCATTCTGTTTGTATACGTTTTTTTTCCGCTAGCCTTTGCCTAAAGAAATTGACCCGCAAGGAAGCAGGGCATCTGTTTTGGTCTGCTGCTGTTTATTAAAATGTTCACACTTGACCTCTGTATCTACAGGCCGTCCCAGCACCCACCATTCAGTGGAGGCACTTGGTAGAAGGATAGGCTCCTCAAACTAATGAGACCTGTTCTATATGTTCTTCCATAGTTTAGTGCAATAGCTCTTAACACTTGGTCCATGGACCCCCAAGGGATACACGGATGGATTTTTGAGGGCACACTGACCAGCAAATGGATTGACTAGATTAATATATTCTTAACGCCAGGTGCATTATATTATTATTATTATTATTATTATTATTATTAATGTGGGGTCCACGGCCGTCCTTGGGCTGGAAAGGTTTACAGCTGTTCTCAGACTAGAAAGGGAGTCCACAGGAAAAAATGAAGTACCTCTGGTAGAGTGGGCTCTGTCATGACTTGAAACCATCACTTGAGTATGTAACATCATGTATAATCCACGTTTGGTTCATCATATTCCAAATCATCATTCTTTGTGTGGCCGCTATTTTGCAGAACTGTGCTGGCCTATTAAGCGCAGCTGTGAGAAAGTAGACCCGGAAATAGAGTGCGACTTCGACGAGGACTTCTGGCCAGAGAAGAAGAAGAAAAAGAAGATTTTCAGACATCTTATCCACTGCTCGCCCTGGAGACCGACCAAACTCTCGAACGAATTTGGCATCATCAAGTACCCACCGCCATATACGAGATACTGCAGGGACAGAGAGAAACCGCTGAATTTTGTGTGTAAAGCTTAGATCTTTCGGGCTGCCATACTTTCTAGGACATTTAAGGTTGTTCCCAATTTGTATTTCTTTGTGTGTGTGTGTCTCAGACTCAGTGAGTGATCTGTCATGACCCTGCACTGTGCAACTTTGAAAACTCATGAGAGTGATGTTTGTTGCTGTCATCGTGTGTGTGTGTGTGTGTTTGTTTTTATTTGTGTGTTTGTTTTTTAGTTTTCCAAATAAAAAAGAACAGTTGGTATTATTCCCCTTCCTATCTCAAAAGTAGTACTTTCTTGCAGCACTTCATCTCCTCTCTCTCTCTCTCTCTCTCTCTCTCTCTCTCAGGTGCTCTCTTTTTCTTCCTCTCCCATACTTCTTCTCATTTAGGAAATGTACATGAAATTGTTTTGGCATTGCCTTCTCTTTCTCTCCGTGGATGTACATGAAATATTGTTATTTTCTTTAAACTCTCTCTCTCTCTCTCTCTCTCTCTCTCTCTCTCTCTCTGTTAGTCCATGATTTTACTTATTCTATATTGAAACAGTCCTAAGAAAGTGGCCTGACTAAAGCTGCAGAGTTGGAAACGAGCTCTGTTTCTGCACGTCCACATCAAGTACCTGAACTCTGCGAGCAGGCCTAGTAGCTTGGTGTGTGTGTCCGGCTGAGTTATAGGGATAATGTTTAGCATGATAGCTTTGTCTATCTTCTGTGCTGTGTGTGTTTCTATTATGTTCTGTAGTGTTGCTATAATTATATTGCACTCATAAAATATGTGTTCTTCTGTTTCATGTATATTGTTCCTGCATAGTTGGCATGGTGTTGTCTGTTTGAATCTTTGAGCTCCTCTCTGTGTGATGGGTGTCATGTTGTAAATAAGCCGATATGTAGTTTCTCTGGCTTTCGGTACGATATTCTTAAGATGGAGGTTTTTGAAAGTTTTTTACAGTCGGAGAGGCCGTATCTCCGAACTCTTTTGATCCTGAGATGTAGTGGGAGTGCTTGCTTTCTGATTAAATCTTTGCAGATGTAATTTGTTTTATGGTGTTTGAGTGGTTCGTTTCCGTGTATGGCTTGAATGCAGGTTTTAGAATGAATTCAGATTCTCTACTCCAAATCTGAAATCAAAGTCTTAGTAAACCACACGCTTACAGAGACTTTTAGGCTAACTAGATCTGTGAGACAGGGCTGCCCCCTCTCTCCTTTACTGTACACACTCACTCTGGAACCACTTCTAGAGAAGATCAGACAAGACACAACAATCCAGGGAACCTTCATACCTGGTAGGGGAGAGAGAGTTGCTTGCGTATGCAGACGACACAATCTTCTTCCCACAAACAGAAGGATCAATAGCAAACATCCTAGACACATTCACAGAGTTTGGTAAAGGTAGAGAAGCTAAACTAAACATACAGCAATCCTTAATAATGAGGATAAGCAGATGGCGAAATAAAAGGGCCTTCCCCTTTCGCCTCACAGTCACAGACAACATAAAACTTTACGGCATCACTTTCCAGTCACACCCAAATAAAACACACACACCGACATGGGAGAAACTTGTAACACAAATCACAGACATGCTTAAACAATAACAAATACAAAGCTACAACGATATTTGCTAGAAGCTACCATAGTGAACACTTACATCATTCCAAAAATAATCTACATAGCTACAGTACTAGACCCTCCCAAACAGACAATCACGGAAATCAACAAACAGATCAGACGCTTCATCTTCACAAACACTGTACACAGCATCAAAAACAAAACTCTCATATAGGACAAACTGCACGGAGGAATCGCCCGCCAAGACATACAAACAAGGACCTTGTATGATCAAACAAGGACCTTGTATGACAGGATCAGTCACGTGGGCCGCATCATCAAACACCCAAAACAGCACGCGCTAGCTCACTACTACGTGGGACTCAGACTATCGAGCCTGATCCCACCAAACAACCCACAGACACACAGTTTTGATACATCGCCAGTCTTCTACAAAACCTTTGCATTTCTTCCGCTGCGATATTCTTACTAGCTGCAGAGTTGTTCCCCTTCATTTTCCAAGAACCATTAAATGTTACATTTGTTGAGTGAGGTAGCTCAAACTTTAACTATGAATACGACTGATATCAGTTCAGATAAACGTATGAGAAGATGTGTATAGACTAAGTAATCTTGGTGTAAAATATTAAACGAGAATGTTTCGTTATTTCTTCCATAGATCGTCTGCATAAACATACAAGGTCAACAACTCTTACATGATTAAGAGGGTTCTTTGATAAGGATGGCTTACTTCCCTTCCGCTCTTGAATTTTGCAAATTATGAGAAATATTCTTATTTCAATGAAAGAGTACGCTGGTTCGAAGCACAACAGTGTTAGAAGCTGCAAATAGAAAAACAAGGAAGATATCTTTGTTGGCGGGTTAATGGCTTGGAGTTAATTGTTAATTGATTGTCATTTTCTTTGTTGTATTACTTTGGTTGTTGTGTTGATTTTGTTTGGTCTCATTTCTTAATTTGATGATTTCTTGGTTTCAGTGATCTATCTATCTATCTATCTATCTATCTATCTATCTATCTATCTATCTATCTATTATCTGTCTGTCTGTCTATCTGTCGGCCTCTAGATTCGGTTGGCTTCGTTGATTGATTCTTTCATTGTTTACTTTTTATTTTATTTGGTTGATTTGCAATTTTCAATGTTTTGTTTGTTTCATTGTTTTGTTTGTTTCCGTGTTTTTTCGTTGTTTTGTTTTTTTTTATTGGTTTGTTTGATTCATTGTTTTGTTTGCTTCTGTTTTTGTTTTTTAAATTGTTTTGTTTGTTTGATTGGTTTGTTTGATTCATTATTTTGTTTGTTTCATTGTTTTCGTTTGATTCATTGTTTTATTTGTTTCACTGTTTCGCTGGTTTAGTGGATTTGTTGATTAGGTTCGGCTGATTTATTTGATTGCTTGTTTTGTTTGAACAGTTCATAAATGTTTCTGCACCTGCCAACCTTTGCTACCTGTAAATAGTGAAGAGAATCTTAAAACATAGGTATCAGATCAGGTGAAAGTGGACAATGCTGGTTTACTGACAGCCACAGGCAGGCCTAAGAGGCCGGTTCTTTCTCATTTTTAAACAACTGGTGGAAGGGCTGAGCCTCGTTTCCGAGCTCTACACCTTCTGGGTACATGTCGTAACCTGCGTGCTCCACATGATGATGATGAAGTCTGGTGACAAATCTACTTTTTGTGCTTGCTCCAGGGAGTAATGAAAGTCACTGTCGCACATCTCTGTCTAGTTTGTGTCTTTATATAAAGTCGCTGTCACACATCTGTCTAGTTTGTGTCTTTATATAAAGTCACTGTCACACATCTCTTTCTAGTCTGTGTCTTTATATAACGTCACTGTCACACATCTTTATCTAGTCTGTGTCTTTATATAAAGTCACTGTCACACATCTCTTTCTAGTCTGTGTCTTTATATAAAGTCACTTTCACACATCTCTGTCTAATCTGTGTCTTTATATAAAGTCACTTTCACACATCTCTGTCTAATCTGTGTCTTTCTATAAAGTCACTGTCACACATCTCTGTCTAGTCTGTGTCTTTATATAAAGTCACTGTCACACATCTCTATCTAGTCTGCGTCTTTATATAAAGTCACTGTCACACATCTGTCTAGTTTGTGTCTTTATATAAAGTCACTGTCACACATCTCTTTCTAGTCTGTGTCTTTATATAACGTCACTGTCACACATCTTTATCTAGTCTGTGTCTTTATATAAAGTCACTTTCACACATCTCTGTCTAATCTGTGTCTTTATATAAAGTCACTGTCACACATCCCTGTCTAATCTGTGTCTTTCTATAAAGTCACTGTCACACATCTCTGTCTAATCTGTGTCTTTATATAGCAGTAGAGAAAGGTGGCGTGGCAACCTAGAAGAAGATCTACGTGCCCTGGGGGTGGACAACTGCCAGAAGTTGACTAAGAACAAAGAGGAATTGAGACAAGTCTTGTCTGCAGCAAAGAGCTGCAATGGCTGAATGAATGAATAAAGCGGCACGGGGGAAAGGCTTGAGTGATGCTCAGAACTCACGAGAGCTTGACCTGGGAAGTTGTGGTTTAGTTTTTGTGCTAGAAGGACGGACTTGGGCTAGACGCTGGAGATAATGTAACTGTTTCTTGGATTTGAGTATCACTGCCACCATGTTGGAGTTAAATATCTCCACCTGTAACTGATCATCCTTGCCTCAGCTGACTGGACTCTGTTCGTCTGTAGACAAACAAAAAAGAAAAACTGTTCCTATGTGTTCTTCGTTAAGACAAGAGAAGAGATCACTGCGTAATGTACTACACTTTCGTCACGACCGTTACATTATAACCGTGTCTTACAACGTATATACACAACCGTTACATTATAACCGTGTTTTACAACGTGCATACACAACCGTTACATTATAACCGTGTCTTACAACGTCCATACACGACCGTTACATTATAACCGTGTCTTACAACGTGCATACACAACCGTTACATTATAACCGTGTCTTACAACGTGCATACACAACCGTTACATTATAACCGTGTTTTACAACGTGTACACACGACCGTTACATTATAACCGTGTCTTACAACGTGCATACACGACCGTTACATTATAACCGTGTCTTACAACGTCCATACACGACCGTTACATTATAACCGTGTCTTACAACGTGTACACACGACCGTTACATTATAACCGTGTCTTACAACGTGCATACACGACCGTTACATTATAACCGTGTCTTACAACGTGATACAGGACCGTTAAATTATAACCGTGTCTTACAACGTGCATACACAACCGTTACATTATAACCGTGTCTTACAACGTGTATACACGACCGTTACATTATAACCGTGTCTCACAACGTGCATACACGACCGGAGAGGACTAATGTACATTGATGATATGGTCAAACTGTCGACAGGCGACTTTATTATATTTATTCCTATACTTTCACTCCAGTATAAGTCGACCTTCACTCCAGTATAAGTCGACCTTCACTCCAGTATAAGTAGACCTTCACTCCAGTATAAGTCGACCTTCACTCCAGTATAAGTCGACCTTCACTCCAGTATAAGTCGACCTTCACTCCAGTATAAGTCGACCTTCACTCCAGTATAAGTCGACCTTCACTCCAGTATAAGTAGACCTTCACTCCAGTATAAGTCGACCTTCACTCCAGTATAAGTCGACCTTCACTCCAGTATAAGTCGACCTTCACTCCAGTATAAATCGACATGAGCAGCTAATTGGCGGTTACAAGGAAATGAATATAACAGCAACAAGGTCACAGGCTTCCTAAGGTTACTCTTAGTAGAGATTATTCGATTCTAATTCATCACTAAAAGAAGTATTTCTCCTGAACTGATCCATCCATCGATGTCCTTGGTCGGTGATCAACTCAGCAGTTATCGCCCTGTACGCCCTGTGGCGTCTTGCAGGGCAGCAACAAATTCTCTCCATTTCTCACGGTTCGCGGTCAGAACTTTGTACCTCAGCTTTGTTCCATGCCAATCATTTCAGTTTATCTGCAGATCTCACCAGGCAGCCTTTACTCAGCCTCTTTCATTCATTCTTTCTTTCTTTCTTTCTTTTTTCTTTCTTTCTTTCTTTTTTCTTTCTTTCTTTCTTTCTTTCTTTCTTTCTTTATGTCTTTCTTTCCGTTGGGTGTCCACCGCATGAGTGTCCTAGTCCAGACTATCATAACTACAAAGGCTGTTTCTGTAGAACTTCTGAAAGCGAAACGCAAGTTGTTATAGCTTCTGGTTTCAACAAGAAAATGTTCTGCAATGCGAAGTCCTCGAACTAAGTTAAAGAAAGCATAAGACACACACACACACAAAAATCCTATGACCAGAGCTTGGATTCTCGTTCTTTTCAAAGTCAGAAATATTATAGAACTTAAATTGTCTTCTCTCTCGCTTCAGTGAAAATTATGAATATCTGTAGAAACTCTGATAATGACAATATGTATACATAAACAATGAATATATGTTGAACCTTTTAATAATGTAAAACTTTTTTCATGGTTCCAGGCTCTTTTTTTCCGCAATTCTTTTCTGTTGCATGGGCTTCACTGTAAGATGACATCATGATTTTAAATACTCAGAATCATCCATTGATATCATCATATATTGCCGTTATCAGAGTTGCTACAGATATTTTATTTCCAGCTTTATTCTGGCCTTTATTTGATTCGACTTTCCTAACGCGATCTCGCTGTTTTTTTTTTTTTTCTGCTTGTGGTTACACTAGCCTACATACGCCCCTGGTTATCCTGTCAAGAAGGTTCTAAAACAAAAAAGAAGCCACACTTAAACATCAGGTGGTTGAACTGCTTCTCCTGACAGATTCTATCAAATAAATAAATAGCACGTAAAACAGCTCTCAAAGGGACACAATCTTTGATAATGTCTCCTTAAGCCTCCGTGGTTGATACGACAACCCCCAAACCCCCTCCCCCTCCAAAAAAAAAAAAATAACAGCAATAAATATTCTATTACTGAAGTCTTACCAATATTTTTTGCATCTTAGCGTTTATGTACATCGTGTACATATTTATGTACCCAAAAAAAAAAGAAAAACCAACGAGTTACATAATTCTATATTTAACCACTAGACAGTACACGATCCTCGCGGGTGATATCAACTCTTGCTGATCTTAGTTTGCTTTGGTTAATGTTGGTGCTCTCGTCCTGTTTGGTTTGTGACAGCGTCGACTAATCTCGGCCGGTGGCTTGTATCGACTCACCTGTGATTGCTCGAGTATTAAGCACTAAATTGTAGCTTTCCAAAGTCTCAGCTCACTCGCGCGGGGTAATCACTGTGGTTTGCTGCTCACATGAAAGATGCCGTAAAACTGCTTATTTTGTGAAATTGCTTTTTCGCCCGAGTTTCTGTTCTGTCTTTCTCTGTACAAAATAAAGCTCGTCCTTACACGTTCATTTATTTTAAGTTAACTTTTGAGTGGTATAATCTTTGTCAGTGCAACTATTACACCAGCCAGGCAAACTGCCTAGGGTGCAGGCCTAGTAGCAGGGCCTTAGAGAGCAATTATGAAAGGTGGTGCAAAACTATTACCCCTCTTTTTATTTCTTTTCCTTCTTCCCCCTTCCCATATTGATTAATCATTCTGTTTTCATCCACTACCCTATTCCCTCCAACCTCCCCAGAAGACGGAAAGCCTTCCACCTCCTCTCTCTTTAAAACAAGGAAATCCCTCCATCTTCTCTCCCTTAGGGAAATCCCTCCATCTTCTCTCTCTTTAAAACAAGGAAATCCCTCCATCTTATCTCTCTTTAAAACAAGGAAATCCCTCCCTTTAAAACAAGGAAATCCCTCCATCTTCCCTCCCTTTAAAACAAGGAAATCCCTCCATCTTCCCCCTCTTTAAAACAAGGAAATCCCTCCATCTTCCCTCTCCTTAAAACAAGAAAATCCCTCCATCTTCCCTCTCTTTAAAACAAGAAAATCCCTCCATCTTCCCTCTCTTTAAAAAAGGGAAATCCCTCCATCTTCTCTCTCTTTAAAACAAGGAAATCCCTCCATCTTCCCTCTCTTTAAAACAGGAAAATCCCTCCATCTTCCCTCTCTTTAAAACAAGAAAATCCCTCCATCTCTTTAAAAAAGGGAAATCCCTCCATCTTCTCTCTCTTTAAAACAAGGAAATCCCTCCATCTTCTCTCTCTTTAAAACAAGGAAATCCCTCCATCTTCCCTCTCTTTAAAACAAGGAAATCCCTCCATCTTCCCTCTCTTTAAAAAAGGGAAATCCCTCCATCTTCCCTCTCTTTAAAACAAGGAAATCCCTCCATCTTCTCTCTCTTTTAAACAGGGAAAGCCGTCCATCTTCTCTCTCTTTAAAACAAGGAAATCCCTCCATCTTCCCTCTCTTTAAAACAAGGAATGCCAACCACCTTCCCTCTCTTTAAAACAAGGAAAGCCCACCACCTTCCCTCTCTTTAAAACACGGAAAGCCCACCACCTTCCCTCTCTTTGAAACAACGAAAGCCCACCACCTTCCCTCTCTTTAAAACAAGGAAAGCCTTCCTGGCTTCACAGTTATGCATCGCTCCCCCTCCCCCCCCCCCAACACCCACCACCTCCCTCACCCTCAAAGGATCTAACTGTGAGAAGGGTAGTACAGACATTCTTGGCTTTAATTAACCTTAACCTAGCTACGGCATAACCTGGCTTTAGTGCAGGATATGTGACTGCAGGTTATTCTCATCATTTTTAAAATATTACGTTGACGTGCTTTATATGGAAATAAAAAATATTACCCCACAAAGATAAGTATTTGAAATGTCGCTCAAAATGTCATTTCTCTCAGTAATGTAAATCAGACGAAGACCTTTTTGGTTTAAATTATTAACTGTAGAACTATGGATTTAACCCCCCCCCCCTTTTTTTGTAGCAAACGCTGTGTCAAATCTTAAACCGCAAAAGAACATATATGTGTTGATATATGTTCTTTTTTTTAAGGAGCAATGTTCTGGCCTTTTGATGTCTTCAAGAAAAGTAGTCACTGCTGTATTTTGAACGTTTTTTTTTTAACGATATGTTTTTCAGTCGTAAGTGAATTCAGGGACGTAAATAAAGCCAGCACAAAGCACTGTATAGTATTAACTGAAATTTTCGCTCACTTTGATCAAAAACATGAGAGTAAGATAGGAATTATTAGGTACATTTGTGCTTCCATAACCTGTCTACGGTTATCCCTGGTCTGTGGTTTTATAAAAGTGTTTACGGTAACCTGGCTCTCAACAGTTTTATGGAGTGAGAACCTCAAGGTGGCTGTGTCACTAAGGTCCACTTGATTAACCCTTAATTTGGGCCCGTTGCCTGCTCTGCCTCGCAACCATGTTGACTTCTTTAGGGTCACGTGATAAGGGTAATGATGGCGGGAGTGTTTGAAACGTCTGTAAATCTTCTAGCAGGAACTGTTTGTTGCACAGCTCAAGAGTTTGATAAATGATAATATGATCGTGTGCATAAATTCCCGTTTTCCCAGAAGCTCTGATGACCATTGAGCCGCAAGATTTCTTTTCAGACAGCAAAACTCCTCTGCTCCTACGTCTGTCACTTTTTTTCCCACCGTACATTGTTTACCACTGTCACATTACCTCTGTGTCACATTACCACTGTGTCACATTACCTCACATTGTCTTTTTCAGATACCATATGTATATTTTTAGTGTGTCATAGTATCTCTCTGGAACCTCGTATTTGTTTCTTTCATCCATCTTTTACAATGTCACGCTCCCGAACACGTACTACAGGGCGGCACCAGGAGTGGGCCCCGAAAGAGGGCCACGGAGGAGAAACTCTGGGGCTCCTACAAAAACTTGATGACAGCAGGATACATGGAGGCAATCCAAATCCCTGTTTAGAAAGCTCAACATAGAAGAAGAAGAAGAAGAAGACAATTCCACGTTGGTACACAACGACATGAATAAAGTGTTACACTGTAACAAGAAATTATTAAAGTCTAATTATAGCAACCAAAAAACAAAAACAAAAAACAAAAAACCCGAAGGTTCCACTACAAAAAATTCTTTACAGATCTCTGTATTTAGGGAAAGGTTGAAGGCAGAAGGGCAAGAGAACAAACACGTTATAGATCAATGGACACAATAAATTTATGACATTGGGTTCACCTTGACCCTGTTCAGTGTTAAAACAAAAGACAGACCAATTTGGAGCCCAATTTAGTTTTCATAGAATACTTGCCTCTGCTTCGTTCTCCGATCATCTAAAGTTTTCCTTGACAAAACCTGCAGAGAACTCAGCCTTATTAGAATTATGATGGGCGTAGATGTTTGTGAGATGGCTTGGACACCTTGGTGGTCGAGAATGGACAGACAAAAAGATCTTATATAGAAGCTATAAATGGAGACAGAGCAAGAGGCAGAGAAAGACAATGGCGGTGTGACAACCTGGAAGACGACCTATGAGCCCTCGTAGTGGAAAGCTTATAACATTGTCAAGGTGTAAACTCTTATTCTTGATTAATACCGACTTTATCTCCACACACATCCAGATTTCTGTTGTCTTAGATTAGGTTTACAAACATTGCCACTTCACTAATCAGAGCAGAGCAAGTGCGATGTAAGGTTCTCTGAATTTATCTATTTAATTCTGACTAATAAGATCAAGATGTATTGTCGACTACGTCACTTGGTTTGAAACACTTAATCATTTGTTCACAGTATCAGACTTTGTCATATTCTACGTGCAGGATTTCTCAATTTCTCAGCTTCACATTATCCTACACATGATACGAGAACATTTCCTAATTCAGTATTATATCAGATCTGCAACACGTGGTCGTCAGTTACACGACTAAATCACTGCACTCGAAGTTTCAAAGTAACAAATATTCATAACCACTTGAATCACTTGAAACACAGCTTCAATCTGTCCTAAAACTACTTCTTCAAAACTGCTTTTCCTGAGTAGCTCTAGGTGTCCTTCTGTCGTTACCTACATCTTATTTCTCTCTCGAGTCTTCTCTGGAGTGTTCTCTCCTTCTGCTGTTCTTCTCTGACTGTCTGTCCTTCTCTTGTCTGGATCGGTCTCTATTTATTGACCGTCCTTATTCCTCTGTCTACGGACCCCGTCCTCTGTCTCCTCTCCTCTACTTCTTCTTCCTTCTTGGTTCTTCTTCGTTTTCCTGTCTCTTCGCTCACATTTTTTATCTTCAAGTCCAGCTTGGTGGATTAACCAATAAGTATTTTGGCTCCACCCTTCAGATGTCCACCGGTTCCCATGAGCGTTCTAACTGTCCGTCATTCAAACTGCCCCGTGACTTATATGTCGTAAGTCAATTGTCTAATAGGACACGCCTCTAAATATTTAATTGGTCAGCTGGCTGAGTTGGTCTCTCCTTTATTTAAAAACCGTGTGCAATGGAGTCTTAACTCGCGTCACCTAACAGGTGTAAAAGTGTCAACTCCGTTTATACAATTGTTATTTACCTAAGTCCTTATCTTGCTCTTTCATCTCGGAGGTCTTATTGTGTCCACGCTTTTCATTGTGTTTGCCTTTTCTATTCGTCTTTTCTATTGTTTACACGTGTTTACGTCCAGTCACGGCTTTGTTATCACTGGACCATCCTACTTTCTGACGTCCTCCCTTTGTATTATCTATATGTCAGCATCATTGAGTCTCGTCTTTTTCTATTCACTGTTTCCACTGTTTACTTTTGTCCGCGTCTTGTTCTAGTATCATGGAAGTTTTATACCTTTCTATTCCTTTTCTCTGTCGCTATTCGATGTTACTATTTTATTTACAGTAAATTCTCATAATCATATTCATTAATGATAATAATAACTATAATCATTACTTACAAGGCCATGCTACAAGCTGACAGGAGAAGACAAAGAACAAGGAATGGAGACAAGTCTTATCTGCAGAAGTGAGCCGCAATGGCTGGGAAAACTGATTAAATTGAGGAAGGTAGTAGTGAAAGGGTACAGTGTTGTGCGGTTAACCTATGAAAAAGTATATAACGTACTTCAGGCGAAAACGTTGTATTTTTCGAAGGCTAACCTTTGCCCTTTCACATTACCTTCCGCAATCCTCGGCGTTCCTTATCTGATAAATTATAGAAAATAGTGGAGACTGATAATCTGATAACGTCATGATAATCTAGAGAAAACTGTCTTGGAAGGGTACATAATTGGAAAAAGAAAGAGAGGAAGACTAAGGCAAGACATCGTTGATGATCTGCAAATGGATGCATCAGCAGCAGGCCATCTTACTCACAACCGAGAGACCTACAGGAGTGCTGTTAGGGAGGCAAAGTTCCGCAAAGGACATGCAAATGAATGAATGAATGAGAGAAGACTGTGAAGTGGAATCAATATAAAAATCTGGTTTAATGGCCAAAGTTTCTCTATATTTTCAGTTTGTCATATAAGGTAAAGACTACGAAACTGTGGGCAGTTTGAATAGTGAAGTGGTAAGTTCTCATAATTAAGGTCAGTGGTTCGAATCCTGTAGAATGTGCCTCAGTCACCCAGCTTTGGAAATAGGTACATTGCTTCTTCTGGAGGTGGGGAAAGGAAGAGCGACCCAGGTGTTAAGCTGGCCACATCACTCTCTAGTCTGCCCATATGGGCACTAACACCATGTCATAAGAGGTGTAGTTTTACCTTTACCTTAAGAAACTGTAAAAAAAAAGGCAGAAGGATGTTTGACGCTTGTGTTTAGCTTTAACGTTAAGTGGTGTGAGATGGGTCACTTGCTACGCGGTCACGTAGGAAACAACTTACAACATTCCAAACATGTGAGAGTGACTGGTAATAAATTTACATCATTCTGAACATGTGACCACAGTGACTGTAATAAATTTAGATAAAAATGATTTAATTTTATCTTTTATTTCCCGCCATTTTTGACGTTAAAAGAGTACGTCAGTGATTTATAATAATTACTCAGGTATTCTGACTCCTAGTGATTTCTAATAACTATTCAGGTATTCTGACTCCTCCGTCCTAGTGATTTTTAATAACTATTCAGGTATTCTGACTCCTCTATCCTAGTAATTTATAACAATTATTCAGGTATTCTGATTCGTCTGTCCTAGTGATTTATAACAATTATTCAGGTATTGTGACTCATCCGTCCTAGTGATTTATAACAATTATTCGGGTATTCTGACTCATCCGTCCTAGTGATTTACGAGCACACAAAATGATCACTATTGAAGTATCAGGAACAGAAGAGCAGTCAGATTACCCACGAAATGGCGCTCCTTCTCCAGATCGTTAGCCCAGTCTGAGACCGATCACGGTGAACTTAATCCAGTACAGGTTAATTGGACATAAAAGAGTTAACCAGGCATTCCTGGTAAAGAAGGAAATCAGAAAGAGCATGAAGATACGGCTAGAAAATATCTGGAAAACTCGACCGCTGTTTATGACTGTTGATTTAGTAGAAAACAGTAACTGATTTAAAAACAATCAAGTGAGAACATTGACAAGAACAAAAACAGGGACACGACAGTTTATGTTTATATGTAATGAAATACAGTATATAAATATACACGAGGCAACTACAATAAATCTGTAATAACAGTTACACGTTCCTTGCCTTCTTCTTCTTCTTCTTCTTCTTTCTTCTTCTTTCCTCTTCTTCTTCTTCTTCAATCTCCCTAGAATTGCGAGCTGGCGTTCTTCGCAGCCTATGCAGTGAGCAGAGCTTAAAAAGCAGGGGGTGTGCAAGACTTCTTTAGCAGACTGCCGTGAGGGCAATGGTGATCCCAGTTAGCCAGATTAGGTCAAACTGGGGGGATACAGACAGAGAGGTGGGACAGGGTCAGCTGTGGGTCCCCAACAGTGGCACTAGCGTGTCAACTGTGAGTTGCTAATTTCCAAGTCGAACAGCCTCTTCATGTCCACTTTCCTCATAAAGTAGGAACAACTGTATCCAGTAACAAAGTACAAAGCTGTAACGTCTGGGATTGCGTCTTACACATGTAAAGAAGAAAACTAAGGATAGAGCATGGTTAGACGTACCTATCTGGTGTGTAACCAATTAAAACGATAGGAAAAAAAAAGGTTTACTTATCTTATGGCTTGTGGGCAGGCAAAATAGTGGGGTGGGGGCGAGGGAGTGGGCGTGAACTGCTCTGGGGCCTGGAAGACTTCCCTTGTTTGAAAAGGGGCCCTTACAGGATGAAAACAAAATGTGCTGTAAGAGAAACAATTTTTGTATCTCCTTTTCAAATTCCTCTCAGAGAGTCTGCTTGCGAGTTGCTATAACGCAGTGTTTCCCAAAGTGGAGGAGGAGGTGGTTTTAGTATCTGGGGGTTGGGGAAATTAGAACATATTTATATTGTACTTTTTCAGAACTTGGCTGACTGCTATGCTGCCGGGGAATGGGGGGGGGGCGAGTATCAAAATCTTTGAGGCTTTGAGGTGGGGCATGATTTAAAAAAAAAAACAAAACAAAAGGTTGGGAAACACTGCTCTAGCGGAAAGAATGTATGGACAGAAATAAGAAAATAAATACATTACTAGACTGCATCGAATAATATAACAATGATGGCAAACAGCAGAACGTTTACAGGAAAGATGCATTTATTGTGCGTGTATAAACTCTTAACTCTGCCAGAACATTCGAATGTGTTCGTATACGTAAAGCTCGAGGAAAGACCAGTCTGAAAGAAAGATGTTTTTTAATAACTGGTTGACGAAAAACATGGAGTGATTGAAGGAAACGGTGTCAGGAAGTGGCGAAATTATGACCTTTCAGATTTATCACCCTCCTAGTTTTCCCCTTGTTTCAGGGGGGAAATTAGAGGCAGGATACATTAGCAGGGCTAGGATACTCAGAGATAACAGGGAACTTGGGGCCAACAGATCCACTCAGTGCTGGCTGGTAAAAAGCTGCCTTATCTATCGGTTGCTTTGATCGCCGATAGCTGCCTGTCCTGGTCTGTGCTGCAAGAATCCTACATTACGGACACTCGTCCAACAAAACGCGACACTGGCCACGTTGCTTGGACGATGAAAAGAATTTTTATTACATCGGACCGAAGCAACTGAATAATTAGGATGAATAAAGAATTTTTAAAAACTCGTTTATTTAAAGAGTGAGTAATTAGAAATATATTAATTGTTTAGGGTGAAATGAACACGGCCGACAGAGCAGTCAAACTCTGCTCCGTAGATTTACCTTCAGAAATATTTGCTTAACAAACGAAATCGGAGAAAACGCAAGATTTATAAATCCATCACCGATTCACGTAACAGATTTTCATACTCTGTCCGTCCTCGCTGTCCTTTACGTGAGGACTTTATGGCCATCGTTGATTATAATGCGCAAGAGGAAGGAGAGATCATTGCGTATTCAGCATGCCCTGTTGATTTATAGTACCCTCTTGAGTTGTGCCAACAGCTGGCGGTGTCTCACAGATTTCTTTCTAGTTCTGTTCTCTTAGTTTCCTTGGTTGTCTGCAAATTAGGTTCAGTGGCTGCAAACTGCACAGACAGGGTTGCCAGCAGGTGCAGGGAACTAATCTAGGGAATTTAGGGCCCAACTTTAAGGAGAAAATGTTAGACGTTACTACTTTGGAGAATTCTGTAGAATTATATCTTGTAAATAAAATATTTTCAGCTTTTTTCAAGTTCTTGAAGCTGACATTTTGCTCATAACTTTCATGCAGCGGCATCTTAATTCTAGCAAAGAAAATCTTAGTCACCTCTTTACCATATTTCCATGAAAATACCGCTTTGTAGGTGGAGGCTGTCAAGCAGTTTTTATTATTTTGCATTCTCACTTTGTAGAACTATTCCATCTTAGACATAGTGAAAGAATCTAGGAAAACAAGAGGTCCAAGAACAAGGAGACAAGAAGTTATAAACACAGAAATGGCTTCTATCTTCTTAACTTAGGAGTACCTCCGTCTTTCCCTTCTCTATCTCTCTCTCCCCCCTCTCTCTCTCTCTCTTTCTCTTTCTTTCTTTCTTTCTCTTCTCTTCTCTCCCTCTTTCTCTCTGAAAGTTTTAGAACTTTAACTTTTCAACTTTAACTTTTTTATTATTATTATTCTGGATGTTGTGCCCGAGTCTAGTCCCCAGTGGTTCTCAACCTTAACTCCAAGAGAGGACTCCCATTTTGTTTTTCATTTCTTCAGACTGGATTGGCTGAAAACCATTACAGTTATTCTAAGTGAAATGTACTCGTATTTACCCTGATGATCTAAAGAGCTGTGTTCGCCCCTTAACCAGTTCCCACTCTCGTACTCTCCTTTAAGTCAGCATGAGTAACTTCACTAAGCAATTTACACACACAAACCCAGTCATCTTTAATATGTAATAATCTTAAAACAATGAAATCAAATCAAATGATTCGCGTAGTGGCATTACTTCGAGCACCCAGAAATATAGTTATGAGTGCATAATACTACAGCACATATAGCAATGCAATAATAATCCAGTTTTGCAAAGATATTTACACATGTTAAACGAGGCAGAGTTTAGATTAACATATCTCCACCTTTTGTATGGCCGGTTATCCACTCAATACTCGTAACTGCTTTCGCACTTTATTGTCAATTCCATGAAATATATTTATGTCTCATAGTAACAAGTATTCAATGTGCTAGGTTCACACCTTGTTTTGTATGATCGGTTTCCAGTCATTAGTCATAATTAGTTCCGCGCTCTTTGAGTCATATATATATATATCAGGGTCCGGCATAAAGCATAGCTGAGTTTAACTGACGTAGTGCGTAGAAATTGAATATGTGTGACAAAAAAAAAAAACAACATGACGTCAGAGATGAAGAAGACAAACGGTCATTTTTAACAATGGCTTCTTGGCAAACACAACATTGCGCGTTCACCGTCGAAACTTATTTTAAAAATGGAGAATCGTCTATTACTGTATAACGGAAGTTTCATCGCCGTTTTGAGTTGCATCCCCGTGATAATGTTCCCGATCGAAGGACAAAACAATTTTGAGGTGGGTCAAAAAATGTAAGGAAATCGCTAATTGCCTTAATAACAAGTCTACTGGTCGTCCAAGAACTCAACAGACACCTGAACGAATTCAAGAAGTTCGTCCGCAACGCATTGCTGAGTTGCCCTCGGCGATCAGCTGTTAGGAACGCTTTGTCACCTTGCATCCTCTTACTGTTAATAGTGATCTTTATGTGCAGATGCTAACTGAATACTTCATTCCAGACATGGCCAATAGAAATAAGAGATAATATGGTTTCAACAAGTTGGAACAACTGCCTACACAACCCGTCAGTCCATGGCCATGCTGCGACAAGTATTTCCCAATCGTCTTATATCCAGATTTGGGGATATTCATTGGCCGGCAAGGTCACTGGATTTATCGGCGGCAGACTTCTTTTTGTGAGGGTATCTCAAGAACACGGTGTATGCTAGTCGACCACAGTCAGTTGCAGACCTAAAAGACCGATTCCGACACTGCATTCAAAATATCCCTTTGAACATGTTAAATGATGTTATGCAGGAATTTTCCAGACGCCGGACTGAATGTATCAAATGTAATATATCTTATATCCTTCCATGCCGTTAAATGTCACATAGGGCTTGAAAGGTAGTTCACCAATTTTTCTTGTCTTCAGCGAGTCTTTCAACCTCATCAAGGGATTTTATGCCTATAAATTTGGCCTCTCTTAACAATGTCCTGTTAGAGTTTCACGCGCTCAGCTTCTTTCTCCTTAGCCGGCCGTGTTTCACTTGATAGCATGTTTTCAGATTCTCTGATAGTTTCTTCTCATCACGTGACCAACATATGTCCATCTCCTTTTCCTGATCACCCATGAGACTGGTTGTTGTTCGCTCATCCGTTTTGTCTCTGCATTGTTCTTGAATTCGTTCCACTTGATGCCGAGTATTTTCCTTAGGCATTTGTTTTCAAAAAAGTATAATTTATTGTCTATATCTTTAGTTGTTTTTCAGCTTTCGCATGCATAAATGAGGGTGGATATTACATTTGAATTGAATAGTCTTAACTTGGTTTTTGTGCTTATAACTTTAGAATGCCATATGTTCTCAAGATTCTTGAAGATCGATGCTGCTTTTGCAATTCTAATTCTAACTTCTTTTCTGGTGTCACCTTCCTGGTCCATGTAGCTGCCAAGGTATGCAAATTGATTGACGTATTCAACATCTGTCCCTTCTATTTTTCCATTTTGATTAATGGGAATTTTCATTATTTTTGTTTTGTCCTTGTTAATTTGAAGTCCTATTTGGCTAGTCAGTAAGACAGGATATCTGTTTTTTCTTGCATGTAATTTACATTGTTACTGATAAGAGTTATGTTGTCAGCAAAATCAAGATCTTCTAGTTGGGTCCCATGTACCCAATCAATACATGTGTTACCTGTGCAGCATTTTGTCGTTATGAAGCCTATTGCAATTCCAAAAAGCAAAGGAGATAGTATACATCCTTATTTCACGCCTGTTTCAATCTGGAACCATTCGCTCATCCCTTCTTCTATTTTGACAGCACAAACATATCCAATATATATATATATATATATATATATATATATTCATTTATTTTTCATAATAGTATGTCTATATTAAATGTACTAGGCACTAGTCAATCAGTGTCGACACTTCTTTATGTGTACACTCATCTGTTTTGTATATATTCTCTCGACTTTATGTCTTCTCAGTTTATCTCTATTAAATGTACTATAGCCTCACTAAGCTACAAATTACATGTACAACAAAATATAGCTCAAATTAAACAATACCAATAATACAACACCTACAAACACTACAACATCTACATCTACAACATTTGCTCTACATCTACATTTGCTCACGTGAGCCAATGGGTCAGCGAGTTTATAGCTCTTTTCACACATCATCTTGTCCACAAACACATCACATGTTACTTACATATTTGTTTCCTTCACAAGATCCTTCAAGACTTTTGTTCTAACAACAACAAGCTGTCATTCAACATCTACTCATTATCAACGATAAATCGCTGCTGATTTCAATCTATCACTCAACCTAAGACCGAAGAATTTTAGTCTGTTTAAACCGTATATCTTTATACACCCTGGAATTTTCCATTCCTAAAAGGAGGCTAACCTGTGTTTTCTGGACACTTGTCTTGTCTTCTGTCTCCCTGTAACTGCGAGCTGGTGTTCGTTACAGCCGATGGTGTGAGGGTGTTGAGGTGCAGCATCATATCGGCTTGGGAGCGGTTTATGGCAACTATTTTTTCAGTCCCGGAGTACAGCTAAAAAGCATGGGGTATGCAATGCTTCTTTAGCAGGCTCCACCACCATGGGAACTATGGCGATCACTGCCCCGTTAGCCTGGCTAGGCATGTTACTGGGGGTACCAACGGAGAGGTAGGACATGGTCTTGGTCAGCTATGCTTCGCTAACCCTGGCTCTAGCACATCAGCTATAGGTCGCTGATTGCCTCATCGGACAGCGTCATCACCCCCTTCTCGAACACTAAGAATTTCCTTTCTTAGACAAAAGTCGCACTAGTCACTGCATTATGGCCAGCAGCCTTGGCCTAGAATAACACGCTAAGTCACTGGACTGTCTACGTGGCAAAAATATCATTCGTTTCCTACACATTACTTGCACTGTACGGTTCAGTCTCTTCGCGCTCGCTTCATTTGTTTCCATTGACGGGCCCTAGTTTCCTCCTCAACTGAATATGGACATAGAATAACTCAGTATATAGCTTGGTCTTTCGTCAGCTCCCCTCCAGTCCTCATGTCGGATGTAAAAAATTATGAATCACCTTTGACCCTTCCCGAGAGGCGTAGGGAAAAAAAGTCCGGTATTTCTTCCGCGATCAGAAATACGGTTAAATTCCTCACCATGGCCTTAACTGAAAAGAACTTCGGTTTGTTGCAGTATCAACATAAATAGTCTTAACTAAATGTACACAATATACATAATCTTTTATTAAACATATGTAACTTGTACACTCTTAAGTGCCTCCGTGGTGTAGAGATTAGTGCATTAGCATGCCGATCAGAAGGTCCTTAGTTTGATGTCATGCTTGGACGAAATTTTTTTCGGACCATCCGGCATCAGGGTCAGCCCAGCCTCAAAATATGGGTACCTGGGGTAAGAAAGGAAAACAAAGACAACGAGGACAGATGCTGGCACCCCTACCTCAAATGCTGCAGTGGCCTAGAAATGTGAAGGCAATAACACTTCACACCCTTACGGCATGCAAATGCTACAGGGCATGGATACACTCTTAACTAAATATGCACAACATATACGAGGTAAAATCTTCAGCTAAATATAAAGCATATATATTTTTAACTGAATCTGTACATTTTGTAAGCTCTTGGCTAAATCTATACAGCGTGTATACTCTTAGCTAAATCTGTACGATTTAATTATGAATTTTAACAAATGTAACGATTTATAAATCCAACTCCAGAGAGTGAAAGGAAGAGCGGAAATATAATCCAGCATCTCAGAGACTTCTGGGTAAATGGCCCTTGGAGTTGATGGAATTTATGGTGGGGGAGGGGGGTGGTTGGGTCGGAGAGGGAATAGGGTAAAGGTAAAGATAACCGTTTCATATCATAGCAGCACCTAAAGAAGTGTGGCTTTAGAACATGTAAGAGCAACCTGGCAGCCCTGCCTTCCCCAAGTCATTAAGAAGTCAGAAATGCCTTTCTACAAGTTGCATGAGCTGCATCGAACCTCAAGTTCGATTCGAATCATGAACCTTCCCATTGAGATACTAGGATACTAACCACTTCACCAGCCAGGAGCATGAGTATTGGAGGGAATAAGGATTTGATGATCTAGGACAGGGGACTATCACATAGTGGGGATTTCCCTCTTCGGAGGGGAGGGAGGAAGGAAGAGGACATTTTAGGTTTTGGGAGATGGGGATGAAAACAAACCTGTGATCACAGATTGACAGACTCAGGCTGTAGGAATATCGTTTCATATTGTAAAAACGACAATATTCCAACAACTCGAGTCTGCCAATCTGTGGACTCAAGTCTTCCCCCTCCCCTCCCACATTCCTGAAACCTTAAAATTCGCCACCCTTTCTCCCCCTCTCCTCCTCCAGGAATAGGGACTTCTGTACAAGGCTTCTATGTTACACAGGAGTACTGAGTACGTGTAGCAGAGGCCTGGAGATAAACTAACAGAAACGAAAATAGAGGTCTTCGAAATGTGGATATACAGAAGAATATGGCGCATCAAGTGAACAGAGAAGAAACAAGGAAGCGTCAGATCTGCTGAAACTGAAAAGAGAGGAACATTGAAACTCATAATAACAACAACAACAAAAACAAGACAACAAAAACAAGGAAGCTGATATACTCTGGGCATCCCAGGGGCATAATATTTTATTGAAGACTGTAACTCTAGGCAAGATCGAACAGAAGAGAACATGAGGATGACAAGGACATAGATAGATGAGCAACATCAAGGGATGGACGGGAGCCAGCTTGGCCCAGTGCTCTACGAAGGCAAGAGACAGAAAAAACTGGAGATTCATTGCAGTCAACCTTCATCATCATCATAGGAATAGGAGAGAGGTGGGAAATACCCTACTGCTTGAGAATCCCTGATCTATGAAGACGTGTAGCTGTTTCGTCTTCTATAACAGTTTCCTGCATGCTCGAGACCAGAAAGAAAACATAATAAAACAGAAATGTAAAACACTAGCAATGGAAGGAGCTGAAAATGTGTTCTCAACATGATAAAGACTTAACGCTTTCCCTTGACCTTATATACCTAACCATCCTAGACCTGCAACACGAAACTTGCTTTGAGCTAAGAGAAATGTTTTGTTGGATTCTATTTCACAATGATGATTACTAATCCTTACATCCCTAAAGAAAAAGAAAAAAGAGGGTGATAACTGCTTCTGTGACCTCAGAAGATAGGCGAGACTCTCTCATCGAGGCACAGCTGAAAAACAAGGAGTTCTCGACTATCTTAAAAGCAACATTGTTAAAACTCCATTATTTTGTAAACTGAAAAATCCGCCAAAGTGGTTTCATCTTAACCATAACGTCAATGCTTTCAGAAGGAAATAACGCGAAGCCATTTTACTGCCAGTCTCACGGTGGCGTTTGGGACGTAAACGGCGTTTTAAGAGGTTGGAGTAAGAAACTTTACCCACTCAAATCGCTGCCAAAAATGCAGTTCAACTGGTTTTCCAATCGTAAAGAACCCGATACCTGGACAAGAAAAAATATGGAATAGGTGTAAAGGCAATTTTCATGAACTGCAGCGACGAGAGACGTCGATGGGGGTGCCAGAGTGGGAAACGCGTTAAGATGTTAGCGCAGGGAGAACCGACCTGGGGGATGGGGAGAGAGGCTGTTTTCTGGTGTCTCTTTACTAAGTAGATTCTAGGGTCGTCTGTTCCCCTCCCCCACCCCCCACCCCCACCCCCAAGCGTTTAACCGCCGTATCCACCTACAAGTTTTCTGCTTTTTTTTTTTTGGGTCTTCTCTTGGTTTAACATGGCTTTGTCAATGTAACCTAACGCTTTTGATCACGACATGTACAGCCCAGAGTGTAAACAGATCTTCTTTGTCTTGACATAGGTGTCCTGTTATTGATCCATGGGTTAACCTACTCTGTACTTGTAAAGTAATACGCCCCTCCCCCCCCCCCCCCAACCAAGCTGGAAAATAATCGGAGATTTTCAAACTTGTAGCACACAAATCCGTACAAAAACAAACAAACAAACAAGCAAAAAACTACAAAGAAATCACGTTTTTTTTTTGTATTTTCAAAGAGTAAATCACAGTAAACTGCTTAAAAAAAAAAAAAAGCTGAGATAAGCAAATGAGAAATGTTGAACAAATTTTTCAACATGGAAAGATTTTCTTGCTGTTCAAATACTAAAAAAAAAAAAAAAATATCCCCCCAAAAAAGCATAAGCGATTTGTTGAATATGTAAAGAAGAAATACACAGAGAAGGTGCTAGATTATAACCGCTGAGCTACAAGGTATGAGACTTTCTGAATCACAGATGAACATCGTTTAGACTTGATGGATATTACATCAGCGGTGACGACAGAGCCAAGTAGTAATATATTGCCTGCAAGCTTGGCAGTGAAATAAGGCGTAGCTATCCCGGGTAAAATTATCCCTCTGCGTCCTTACTGCCGTGCTAAATGTTCTGCGGATTTAACAGGAAAGATGTTTTTCCTCCAGTGTAGGTTTTAGCGGGCTGGAAAAACACGTTTTAAATTTACCGTTTCCAAACTCTTAGACTTCTGAGCAGTATGTTTCTTCATGTTGTTGAAAGATTTAACAAACATTACTCCCCTTTGCATGAGGCTTTTTTTTTTTTTTTGGAGGAAAAAAACCCTTACCTCTTTCAATCTCCAACATGGTTACAACTATCATAATTTGTCCCGGAAAAACATGGCAACGCTTATAATCAGTGAGTATTCTCAAGTACTGATGTTTGAATCACCATTCTAAAATGTCCATCGCCTGGAAGTAAGTTAAGCCACGAAGTGATGAGACAAAATGCCTTTTTTCTTTCTTCAAACGGCCTGCACCTTGTTTCAGTTTTTGGTAATCTTTAAAAGATCTATAAAAAAAAATGGATGCTATGGTTCCTAAAATTCCGCTAAGAGTAGCTGTTTATACCAGTTCTGAAAGTTTTTCCATGACACGAGAAAGAACACCAAAATGACACGTTGTGTGTATGCAGTTACCGGATGTTTGTAACATTATTGTTCAGTGTCAAATGTTATCAGTTTGACTTTTATGCAAAGGAAAGTTGTGTGGAAAAACAGCAGTCCGGCATCTGTTGTAAGACTGACTTTCTGTGTGTGATGAGAACAGAAGGCACATACAACCATCGCCACAATACTAGTACAGACCAGGCGATGTCCACAATCTGAAGTAGACTGAAGTTCTTCTAAGATATCCATCTTGGCGCCTGAGAATGTTCGAAGAAGAAAGAAAGAAAAGAAAGAAAGCATAAGTAAACTGGAAAGCAGGAAATCTTTGATAAAATATAGCAGGAATTCCTTCAGATAAACTTCTGCGGATGAAAAATAAAAGGTAAATGCAGCTCTGTAATCCCGGAGTTAGCGTTCTTGATCAATCAATAAAGATATTGTGGTCAGTATTATGTAAGGCCGCTTTTGACGTTCTGGTTCCAAGAGGAACCACATGGGTTACTTGGACATATCCGGCAGGACATAAACCGCGAGAAACAGTGCACTATTTACTTCGCTACTCCGGCACCCAGTGCTCAGCTGGAAATGATCGATTTAGCAAATGAAGTTAAACTAAGGTTGGTGGTACCCAAGCTCATATGGAACTGATAGGGTTAATTAAGGTGGGTCGTACCCAAGCTCATATGGAACTGATCGGGTTAATTAAGATTGGTGGTACCCAAGCTCATATGGAACTGATCGGGTTAATTAAGATTGGTGGTGCCCAAGCTCATATGGAACTAATAGGGTTAACTAATTTTGGTGGTACCTAAGCTCATATGGAACTGATAGGGTTAACTAATTTTGGTGGTACCCAAGCTCATATGGAACTGATAGGGTTAATTAAGATGGATGGTGCCCAAGCTCATATGGAACTGATAGGGTTAATTAAGATTGATGGTACCCAAGCTCATATGGAACTGATCGGGTTAATTAAGATGGATGGTGCCCAAGCTCATATGGAACTGATAGGGTTAACTAATTTTGGTGGTACCCAAGCTCATATGGAAGTGATAGGGTTAATTAAGATGGATGGTGCCCAAGCTCATATGGAACTGATAGGGTTAATTAAGGTTGATGGTACCCTAGTGAAGAAAAAACAAAAGATAATAAAGAAGAACGCAACTAACTTTATAGAACTTTTACCCATAAAAATGCGCCCCCTCCAACTCTATATTTAAAAAAAAGGCACCCAGGGCATATACCCACTCTACCTCCCTCTAGCTACATGTCTGCTTAGTACAGGCATGCTCAAGCTGTGTGGAGTTTACAAATAGTAAACATTCGATTTAACGTACAGGGCGGAAAGTTGCGTCCAATAATGCCGAAAGTCTGTTAAATCGAGGGTTTACCTTACTGACTATTTCAGCTCCTGCAGCTGAAGATATTCATATGAATTTACGACTCCACAAGCTGCCATCAAGTATGTACCCAACTCTTACACAACACTAAAGACTTGAGTTAGTTTTATTGTGCACAGTCGGGTATACATTTAACACATTCCTGATTAGGGAAGTGGTTTAGCGTATTTTTTTTTATCGTACAGAAAGTCCGTGGTTCGAATTCCGCAGGAGACCTCGTCATCACCTCGATGAACAGGCGCCTGGTTAGTTCTGGGGCTCGGGTAGGAAAGGCAGCCAGGAATGATGCTGAACAAATCCCTCTCCGTGGTTTCGAAGAATCAAGGAAAATATGTGTACTGATACAATGCTACTTGGGTCTTCTTCTTCTTCTGTTACCCGGGAACTGCGAGCTGAGTGTTCTCTGCAGCCGATACGGTGAAAATGTTGAGGCACGGCATCGTGTCGGATTGGGAGCGGGATATGGCGGGCATTTTTGTTCTGTCCCTGAGTGCAGCTAGAAAGCTGGGGGGTGTGCAGTACTTCTTTAGCAGACTCCATCACCATGGGAACTATGGAGATCCCTGTCCCGTTAGCCAGGCTAGGCCCGTCACTGGGGGAGGGGGGAACGACCAACGGAGTGGTGGGACAAGGTCTTGGTCAGGTGTGGTTCCCCAACCCTGACATTAGCATGTCAGTTATGGGTTGCTGGCTGCCAAATCTGGCAGCGTCTTCACCTTCTCCTATGTAGCATGCCGGGCTTGCCTTCGCCTGCTTGTCTCTACACACTCAGTGAAAACTCTGAAGGCGGCAGCATCTTGAGACCACTAGATTTTCTTTAATGTAAAACTAGACGCAATTACAAACATCCAGAGCTGCCCACAGAAAAGCGATAGAGCGAAATATGTTTGATCAGTCTGGAAAAATTAAAGATAGAAGAACTTTAGACGCGAGAGAGAAGAACAAGCACAGGCGAATACGCTGAATCAAACCTCAGACTTCAGTAGGGCATGCAACCGTCTTGCGGTTTCTGCATGATAACTTAGGAAATTAGCCATATATGAAAGCCGTTTCGATATCAGTGAATGGTGATAGAGGTTTGTAAAAAGCATTGGCGGGTCAGTTTTGCATACAGAAGAAGTTTACAAAGTAGTTACGTTCTGTTAACCCTTTCATTTCAGATTAATTTCTGTGTCCAGCTAGACCAAGGCGAAGATGGCTGCAAGTCATCGTTGATAATCTGCAAATGGATGCATCAGCAGCAAGGCATCTTGCTTACAACCGAGAGGCCTACAGGAGAACTGTTAGGGAGATGTTCCACAAGGGACATGCAAATAACTGACTGACTGACTGCCCAACTAGCCAGAACTTTGATAATACATTTTGATAGAAACTGGGAGGAAGTTCCTCTATAATTTAAAAAAAATTGTGGGCCGGGTTATAAATATGCTACTTTTCATTTTATTTAGACTTTGCCACAATATAGCTCTGGGCATTGATTCTTTGATGCCGCAATCTTCATTTCTCTTATCCCTGAACATTGATTCTGTGATGCCGCAATCTTCATTTCTCTTATCCCTGAACATTGATTCTTTGATGCCGCAATCTTCATTTCTCTTATCCCTGAACATTAATTCTTTGATGCCGCAATCTTCATTTCTCTTATCCCTGAACATTGACTCTTTGATGTCGCAATCGTCATTTCTCTTATCCTTGAACATTGATTCGCACTGATGTGCAGAATCTACTAACATTGGCAGTGTTATTTTGGAGGAAAAGTGCTTAAGGCAGTACTTAATGAAATACATACGGTGGTACTTTATGCTATGTTGGGGAGTGAGGGGAAGGGGAGCAGGTGAGGACGCTGTCCAATTTGACAGTCAGTGACCTATAGCTGGCATACTAGCTTCAGGATTGGTGAACCATAGCTGGCATACTAGCTTCAGGATTGGTGAACCATAGCTGGCATACTAGCTTCAGGATTGGTGAACCATAGCTGGCATACTAGCGTCAGGATTGGTGAACCATAGCTGGCATACTAGCTTCAGAATTGGTGAACCATAGCTGGCATACTAGCATCAGGGTTGGTGAACCATAGCTGGAATACTAGCGTCAGAGTTGGTGAACCATAGCTGGTATACTAGCGTCAGAGTTGGTGAACCATAACTGACATACTAGCATCGGAGTTGGTGAACCATAGCTGGCATACTAGCGTCAGAGTTGGTGAACCATAGCTGACAAACTAGCGTCAGAGTTGGTGAACCATAATTGACATACTAGCGTCAAGGTTGGTGAACCATGGCTGACATACTAGCGTCAGGGTTGGTGAACCATAACTAACCAAGACCCTGTCCCACCTCTCCGTTGGAGTTCCCAGTATAAGACCTAATTTGGCTAACGGGCCGGAGATCGCTATAGTTCCTGTCCACTTAAGAAATATTGCACACCGCTCGCTTGTTTAGCTCCACTCAGTGATTGAAAAATAACCACCACAACCTACTTTCAGTCCGATACGATGCTGTTCCTCAACATCTTCACTGCATCGTCTGCAAAGAACACCAGTTCGCAGTTCTAGAGAAGAAGAAGAAGAAGAAGTATGTGACGGCACAGATAAGGAACAGAGCAATCCAAAAGTTTGTTATTCTCTTCGCCCTGGAAAAAGATAAAATGACTGTTCGCGATAAACTAGCAGTGGGTCCTCCTCTAATGCTGACTTGCGTGTGGTCTCAGAATCCAAGACCGGTTCCTACTTCATTTTCTGTCTCTTGCGTTGCCTGGATGGTACAACTTGTTTATTCCAACCTACTTCTTGATTGCCTCTTCGTCTTTGGCCATAATCATTTCCCAGCGCCACAGCTTTAACAGCATATTGTGGGGAACTTCAAAGCTAAAAGAGGGAGGTAGCATTCGGCAGTAGTCAGGATTCGGAATGTCATGATAGAAAGAACGGTTTAATTCAAACATGAGAGATGGGGATACAGGAGCAGTGTGTATGGAAAGAAGACCTTTTAGATCACTACGGCATCTGTTTTCTGAATTGGAGCAGTACAGCTAATTCCAGCCCCAAGCCCCGCCTCTCTGTCAGCCCCGACAACTTTCTCAACCCGCCAATTTATTGGATTACCATAGGAGAGGCTATCCCCTTTTCCGCTGTCGATGCTAAGATGTGAGCCAGCGAGCTGCAGGCTCTGAGACATTGACGCAATGACTGACAGAGTGAGTAATTCGTTCAGTTGTCAAGTCAAACTGACGGAGATAGTGGGCGAAACTCACAGGCCGTGCAGTCTTTGCTAGATGAAGAGTCGGGCGGGATGAGATGAGTCGCATTTTCTGAAATGTATATGAGGGACTGAAACAAAAAGGCGATATATCCGATCTATGAGAGGAAGTTTGTATGGAGGTGCAAAAGGATTTTTTCTCCCCTCACTGCTTTCGACATTGCGTAGCCATTCAGTTTTCATCCACAAGAGACCCCAATTTAAGCTCTTCGGACCCAACTTTAATGCAGGAAAAACATTCCTGGCCCAGAAGCGAAGTACCTGCTGGACTCCTCTGGTCTTAGATATATCCACAAATAAAAATACACAGAGAGAGAGAGAGAGAGAGAGAGAGAGAGAGAGAGATGAATAAAGAGAAAGCTCTTTAAAATGTTTCAAATTAGCTATTTTCTTTCACTTAATAATCAGTTTCCTCCGAAAAAAGTTTAACCCGAATTATGTAATTCCGTTATACATAAATTTTGGATTCGGAAGCTATAAGAACCACTCTTCAGACTATCAACAGACTGTTTACCTATAGGCCCACCACAGTGGCCGTCAAACTGTGGCTTGCAAAAAAAAATTTCTCGGGGCTCACCCAGCCTCAGGAAAAAAAAAATGAGCACCAGGATTAACGCTCTGGGAAGAAAGAAGGATGACGCCGCTAGCTACGGAGTTCCTACCAATGGCGACACTAGTTGGCCATTTCTGGTCAACAGTCAGCGGTAGATCACTTATGGTTTGACTGTGTGCAATGACGTTTGTTCAAAACTGATATCTTACCTTACTTAGTTTAACTATAAACTTTTACCTTTATTTCTGATAAACGTATCCAGAAAGTTAATTGCTTAAGTAAGAAAAATAGAACATTTATTCGAACATTATCAATATCTCGTGAAACAGGCAATTTATTTACAAATTTACACGTGTTTTACTTTGAGAGAATGAACGAATGAATGAGCGAATGATCTTTATTTTAAAATGGTGAACAATTGGGCACGTAGTCCCGTATTACATTCTGCCCCTTATCACTCTATATTTCATAGCTGCTTTTGACTGGCTACCTTCCCTACTCAAGTTAACCGTGTCTGACCAATAAAATGGCTTGTCTAGATTCTGCCTATGCCGCAGGATGTAACTAGGTAATTTTAAACTGCCATTAGTCATATATGTCAAGGTTTAATATGATATTAACAGGCTCCTACCTAACATTCTGCCTTGTTTGTCCCACTTCAGGAGCAGGGACAATGTTATAATTGTAGCAATAAACATAATGTGAATAAAGTGGTGCCTGCAAACATAGCAGCAACAAACATATCAACCATAAACATGGTACAAATAAACACCGCGCCAACAAATGTAGGATCAACGTAGTACTAATATAGTACATACAAACATCTCTCTCTCTCTCTCTCTCTCTCTCTGAACCTGAAGTGTCCAGGGCACCTATGGCTTCCTCAAGGGTTTTCCATAAACGCCTTTCTTTTGCCTTTTTTCCGCTCTTACCCAGATGAGCCCTCTATTGGTCAACATCCTCTCTTTTGTTCTTCTCCATGTCTCTTTTGGTCTACTCTTACTTCTGTTCCCCTGTGGCGTCCATCTTAGTGTTATTTTTGGTAGTGAGTTGTCAGTCATTCGGAGCACATGTCCCAGCCATCGCCAGCGTCTTTGTTCAATAATTGCTGTCAGTGGCTTCATCTGCATTTCTGCCAACAAGATGTTATTTCTTATGGTGTTTGGCCAAAATACGTTTCTAATTCTTCGTAAACATTTAGTCTGGAAAGAATTCAACTTGTTTTCTATGTCACTTCATCTTCACCTGGCGCGCTGCCTAATTTTAGCTTCTTTATTACCTCCTTTACTTCACTTATTGTTACTGATCCTGTATTAATGTTTATTTCCGTTTTTGCTTCAGGTATGTCTATTGTTTGTGCTGCTTGTGTTCTGTTTAGTAGGATGTTGAAGTGTTCCCTCCATCTTTCAATTTTTTTTCACTTTCTCAGCTGATTCCTTATAGTCCTTATTGCACTCTCACATCTTGTGCCGAAGTTACCTGTTATCTCTTTGTGATTTTATATATGGTTTCCGTGTCATTTGCATATGCTACTTTCTCTGCTGCTTCTGCTAAATTGTCATAGTACTGACGTTTATCTTGACGGCGTGATTCCTTCACTTCTTTGTCTTTTTGTGCACAATTACTTAAAACTTGTTCTTTTGGCCTTTGTGATTTGGTGCTCAGTAATTATTTCTTGATTTCCTCTGTTTTTTTTTCACATGTGATCTTGGCTATCCATTCCTCTTTTCTCCATTTATGATATTCCAGCACCTCTTTTGCTATTGCCTGTAGCGTTTCATTGAACTCTAGTATGGAGATTTCTGCTTTGTCTTGTAGGACACTGAAGCAGTTCTTAAGTATTATCAAGAATTCATTTCTTGTTTGCTGGTCTTTCAGTTTTGTTTATCAAAGCGTGCCTTTCTTGGTTGTCCGATTTTGGCTTCCCTTAACTTTAGTCTTATTTTCGATACCAGAAGGTTGTGATCACGTCCTACATCTGCTCCTTTCCTTGCTCTCACATCTTGTAGACCGTTTCCAGTATGTGGTTAATAAGGTTTTCTGTTATTTTGTCTGGGGACCTCAAAACCACTTTATGGATGTTTTTATGTTGGAAAATTCTCCCTCCGATGATCATCATGTTTTCTTCGCAGAACCAGCATATTCTTTCTACATTTTCATTTATTTCTCCGATTCCTTCTCTTCCCATGATTCTTCTTCTATCTTCATTTCCTTCACCTACTTTTGCATTGAAGTCGCCCAAGATGAGTAGCATATCATGCTTGGGTATTGTTTCTACTGTGGCTTGGAGGCTGTTGTAAAAATCTTCTTTTAATTCCTCTTCAGCTGCTTCTGTCGGTGCTTTCTTCCCTTGTATTCTGGTCCTGTAGCAGTCTGACGGTTTTCTTAACCAGATGGGGGTGCTGGCCCTATGCCGAACCCACCTTAGTCGACTTTTACGATCATGCGTGGTAGGGTACAGTGGTCCTATTCTTTGCTTCCCAAGCGTGCGCCCAGGTCCCGGGTACCAGACGGGGGACATACAAACATAGTGCCAGTTTATTCATATTATGTTTATTGCTACAATTATAACATTGTCCCTGTTCCCAAAGTGGGACAAACAAGGCAGAATGCTATGTCCGTTAACCCTTGACATTTGTGGTATCACACATATACACACATACACGTATATATACACACACGTTCACGTAAACATATGCTGACACAAACGTATACAACACACACATATATTGGAGAGAGAGGGGAAGGGAGAGGAAGAGTGTGAGAGCAAGCATAACCTAATCTGAAGATCGCATTAGCAATTCTCTCACATCTGAGAGGAACTGACATGAAAAAACAAGGAAACCTCCAGCTCATTGTTTGGTAACTCACGCGACGCTACTATCGAAGGGAGACAATTACACAATGAACACTGCTAGAAATAGAGGACATGTCTGCATATGCTGAAAAAATATAACATATTTATTTTTCGTCAAGAAATATTATCAATGAATTATACTGAAAATAAAAGAAAAATTGTATTTCTTTTTAAGCTAGAAAAGGTCTTAATGTTAATCGGCTCGAGAAAATGCAGGATTAGTAATATGGATTTAATGATAAACAATTTTCATAGAAGAATTTGAACGAAAATGAAACGTCGGAAGGTGCACTTTCTACTACGCCACTTGTAGAAAACATTTTTATCTAGAGAGATACCCGAAAGGGTGTCTCTTACATAACAAAATGGCTGCACTAGTTATATTATATAAGAAATTATCCTCGCATCAGACACGCACGGTTGGAGAGATGACTCTATCGCTCGGTCTCACGAGAAGACATTGTCTTCGTGGATACGCCAGTTACATTAGACGGACTTTCTTCAGATTCTCAGCCTGAATTTTTTTTTCTGGATCTACTCTGATACACTTGACTTCTACAGAGAGTGGCGATAATATTAACGAGACTTGCACTCGTCAAGAACCAGATGCAGGCGCATCATATCAACATGGAATATCTGTAAGGCATCTTGCAGAGGAAAAGATTTTCTCATTTCTCAGATAAGCTTTTGATTGCGCTCTGCCTGACACGTTTATGATTGTGTCCTTCCAGGCAGATTTATGACTGTCCCCTACCAGACACGTTTACGATTGTGTCCTTCCAGATAGATTTATGACTGTTCCCTACCAGACAGGTTTATGATTGTACTATATCAGACAAATTTATGAGTCTGCTATACCAGATAAGTGTAAGACAGTTTTATGATCGTGCCCTACCAGACAAGTTTATGATTGTGTCCTACCAGACAAGTTTATGATTGTGTCCTACCAGACAGATTTATGATTGTGTCCTACCAGACTAGTTTATGACCGTGCCCTACCAGACTAGTTTATGATTGTGTCCTACCAGACAAGTTTATGATCGTATCCTACCAGACACGTTTATGACTGTACCCTACCAGACAAGTTTATGACCGTACCCTACCAGACAAGTTTATGACCGTGCCCTACCAGACAAGTTTATGACCGTGTCCTACCAGACAAGTTTATGACCGTGCCCTACCAGACAAGTTTATGACCGTGCCCTACCAGACAAGTTTATGATCGTGTCCTACCAGACACGTTTATGATCGTGTCGTACCAGACAAGATTATGATTGTACTATATCAGACACATTTATGAGTATACTATACCAGATAAGTGTATAATTTTGCCCCACAGATAAGTTTATGACCGTGCCCTACCACACAAGTTTATAACCGTGCCCTACCAGACAAGTTTATGACCGTGCCTACCAGACAAGTTTATGACTGTACCCTACCAGACAAGTTTATGACTGTACCCTACCAGACAAGTTTATAACCGTGCCCTACCACACAAGTTTATAACCGTGCCCTACCAGACAAGTTTATGACTGTACCCTACCAGACAAGTTTATGACTGTACCCTACCAGACAAGTTTATAACCGTGCCCTACCAGACAAGTTTATGACTGTACCCTACCAGACAAGTTTATGACTGTACCCTACCAGACAAGTTTATGACTGTGCCCTACCAGACAAGTTTATGATTGTGTTCTGCCAGACAAGTGTGTGACTGTGCCCTACCAGACAAGTTTATGACTGTACCCTACCAGACAAGTTTATGACTGTACCCTACCAGACAAGTTTATAACCGTGCCCTATCAGACAAGTTTATGACTGTGCCCTACCAGACAAGTTTATGACTGTGCCCTACCAGACAAATTTATGACCGTGACTACCAGACAAGTTTATGATTGTACTATATCAGAAACATTTATGAGTATACTATACCAGATAAGTGTATAATTTTGCCCCACAGATAAGTTTATGACTGTGCACTACCAGACAAGTTTATAACCGTGCCCTACCACACAAGTTTATGACCGTGCCCTACCAGACAAGTTTATAACCGTGCCCTACCAGACAAGTTTATAACCGTGCCCTACCAGACAAATTTATGACCATGCCCTACCAGACACTTTTATAACTGTCCTACAAGACATGTTTATGATCGTGCCTTACCAGACAAGTTTATAACCGTGCTCTATCAGACAAGTTTATAACTGTCCTATCAGACAAGTTTATGACCGTGCCCTACCAGACAAATTTATGACCGTGTCCTAACAGACAAGTTTATGACCGTGTCCTACCAGACAAGTTTATGATTGTGTCCTACCAGACACATTTATGACCGTGTCCTACTAGACAAGTTTATGACCGTGTCCTACCAGACAAGTTTATGACTGTGCCCTACCAGACATGTTTATGATTGTGTCCTACCAGACATGTTTATGACTGTGCCCTACCAGACATGTTTATGATTGTGCTATATCAGACAAACTTATGAGTGTGCTATACCAAATAAGTGTATGAATGTGACCTACAGACAGGTTTATGACTGTGCCCTACCAGACAAGTTTATGACTGTGCCCTACCAGACAAGTTTATGACTGTGCCCTACCAGACAAGTTTATGACTGTGCCCTACCAGACAAGTTTATGACTGTGCCCTACCAGACAAGTTTATGACTGTGCCCTACCAGACAAGTTTATGACTGTGCCCTACCAGACAAGTGTGTGACTGTGCCCTACCAGACAAGTTTATGACTGTGCCCTATCAGACAAGTTTATGACTGTGCCCTACCAGACAAGTGTGTGACTGTGCCCTACCAGACAAGTTTATGACTGTGCCCTACCAGACAAGTTTATGACTGTGCCCTACCAGACAAGTTTATGACTGTGCCCTACCAGACAAGTTTATGACTGTGCCCTATCAGACAAGTTTATGACTGTGCCCTACCAGACAAGTGTGTGACTGTGCCCTACCAGACAAGTTTATGACTGTGCCCTACCAGACAAGTTTATGACTGTGCCCTACCAGACAAGTTTATGACTGTGCCCTACCAGACAAGTTTATGACTGTGCCCTACCAGACAAGTTTATGACTGTGCCCTACCAGACAAGTTTATGACTGTGCCCTACCAGGCAAGTTTATGATTGTGCCCTACCAGACAAGTTTATGACTGTGCCCTACCAGACAAGTTTATGACTGTGCCCTACCAGACAAGTTTATGACCGTGCCCTACCAGACAAGTTTATGACCGTGCCCTACCAGACAAGTTTATGACTGTGCCCTACCAGACAAGTTTATGACTGTGCCCTACCAGACAAGTTTATGACTGTGCCCTACCAGACAAGTTTATGATTGTGTCCTACCAGGCAAGTTTATGACTGTGCCCTACCAGACAAGTTTATGATTGTGCCCTACCAGACAAGTTTATGATTGTGTCCTGCCAAACAAGTGTGTGACTGTGCCCTACCAGACAAGTTTATGACTGTGCCCTACCAGACAAGTGTGTGACTGTGCCCTACCAGACAAGTGTGTGACTGTGCCCTACAAGACAAGTTTATGACTGTGCCCTACCAGACACGTTTATGATTGTGTCCTGCCAGACAAGTGTGTGACTGTGCCCTACCAGACAAGTGTGTGACTGTGCCCTACCAGACAAGTGTGTGACTGTGCCCTACAAGACAAGTTTATGATTGTGCCCTACCAGACAAGTTTATGACTGTGCCCTACCAGACACGTTTATGATTGTGTCCTGCCAGACAAGTGTGTGACTGTGCCCTACCAGACAAGTTTATGACTGTGCCCTACCAGACAAGTTTATGATTGTGCCCTACCAGACAAGTTTATGACTGTGCCCTACCAGAGAAGTTTACGATTGTGTCCTACCAGACAAGTTTATGATTGTGTCCTACCAGACAAGTTTATGATTGTGTCCTACCAGACAAGTTTATGATTGTGCCCTACCAGAGAAGTTTATGATTGTGTCCTACCAGAGAAGTTTATGATTGTGTCCTACCAGAGAAGTTTATGATTGTGTCCTACCAGACAAGTTTATGATTGTGCCCTACCAGACAAGTTTATGATTGTGTCCTACCAGAGAAGTTTATGATTGTGTCCTACCAGAGAAGTTTATGATTGTGTCCTACCAGACAAGTTTATGATTGTGTCCTACCAGACAAGTTTATGATTGTGTCCTACCAGACAAGTTTATGACTGTGCCCTACCAGACAAGTTTATGACTGTGCCCTACCAGAGAAGTTTATGATTGTGTCCTGCTAGACAAGTGTGTGACTGTGCCCTACCAGACAAGTTTATGATTGTGTCCTGCCAGACAAGTTTATGATTGTGCCCTACCAGACAAGTTTATGACTGTGCCCTACCAGAGACGTTTATGATTGTGTCCTCCCAGACAAGTGTGTGACTGTGCCCTACCAGACAAGTTTATGATTGTGCCCTACCAGACAAGTTTATGACTGTGCCCTACCAGACAAGTTTATGATTGTGTCCTGCCAGACAAGTGTGTGACTGTGCCCTACCAGACAAGTTTATGATTGTGTCCTGCCAGACAAGTGTGGACTGTGCCCTACCAGACAAGTTTATGATTGTGTCCTGCCAGACAAGTGTGTGACTGTGCCCTACCAGACAAGTTTATGATTGTGCCCTACCAGACAGGTTTATGATTGTGTCCTGCCAGACAAGTGTGTGACTGTGCCCTACCAGACAAGTTTATGATTGTGCCCTACCAGACATGTTTATGACTGTGCCCTACCAGACAAGTTTATGATTGTGTCCTGCCAGACAAGTGTGTGACTGTGCCCTACCAGACAAGTTTATGATTGTGTCCTGCCAGACAAGTGTGTGACTGTGCCCTACCAGACAAGTTTATGATTGTGCCCTACCAGACAAGTGTCTCTCTCTCTCTCTCTCTCTCTCTCTCTCTCTCTCTCTCTCTCTCTCTCTCTCTCTCTCTCTCTCTCTCTCTCTCTCTCTCTCTCTCTCTCTCTCTCTCTCTCTCTCTCTCTCTCTCTCTCTCTCTCTCTCTCTCTCTCTCTCTCTCTCTCTCTCTCTCTCTCTCTCTCTCTCTCTCTCTCTCTCTCTCTCTCTCTCTCTCTCTCTCTCTCTCTCTCTCTCTCTCTCTCTCTCTCTCTCTCTCTCTCTCTCTCTCTCTCTCTCTCTCTCTCTCTCTCTCTCTCTCTCTCTCTCTCTCTCTCTCTCTCTCTCTCTCTCTCTCTCTCTCTCTCTCTCTCTCTCTCTCTCTCTCTCTCTCTCTCTCTCTCTCTCTCTCTCTCTCTCTCTCTCTCTCTCTCTCTCTCTCTCTCTCTCTCTCTCTCTCTCTCTCTCTCTCTCTCTCTCTCTCTCTCTCTCTCTCTCTCTCTCTCTCTCTCTCTCTCTCTCTCTCTCTCTCTCTCTCTCTCTCTCTCTCTCTCTCTCTCTCTCTCTCTCTCTCTCTCTCTCTCTCTCTCTCTCTCTCTCTCTCTCTCTCTCTCTCTCTCTCTCTCTCTCTCTCTCTCTCTCTCTCTCTCTCTCTCTCTCTCTCTCTCTCTCTCTCTCTCTCTCTCTCTCTCTCTCTCTCTCTCTCTCTCTCTCTCTCTCTCTCTCTCTCTCTCTCTCTCTCTCTCTCTCTCTCTCTCTCTCTCTCTCTCTCTCTCTCTCTCTCTCTCTCTCTCTCTCTCTCTCTCTCTCTCTCTCTCTCTCTCTCTCTCTCTCTCTCTCTCTCTCTCTCTCTCTCTCTCTCTCTCTCTCTCTCTCTCTCTCTCTCTCTCTCTCTCTCTCTCTCTCTCTCTCTCTCTCTCTCTCTCTCTCTCTCTCTCTCTCTCTCTCTCTCTCTCTCTCTCTCTCTCTCTCTCTCTCTCTCTCTCTCTCTCTCTCTCTCTCTCTCTCTCTCTCTCTCTCTCTCTCTCTCTCTCTCTCTCTCTCTCTCTCTCTCTCTCTCTCTCTCTCTCTCTCTCTCTCTCTCTCTCTCTCTCTCTCTCTCTCTCTCTCTCTCTCTCTCTCTCTCTCTCTCTCTCTCTCTCTCTCTCTCTCTCTCTCTCTCTCTCTCTCTCTCTCTCTCTCTCTCTCTCTCTCTCTCTCTCTCTCTCTCTCTCTCTCTCTCTCTCTCTCTCTCTCTCTCTCTCTCTCCTCTGTCTCTTCTTCCCTCCATTTTTCCAGCTGCCACAATGGCTTCCAATTTTCCTCTTCTCAGAAAATGTCCTACAAATCTCGCTTGTCTGCCTCTGATCTTTGCTGTAATTTGCCTTTTAACCCCAGCCTCTCTTAAGACTTCTTCGTTGGTTTTCTTAGATGTCCATGGTACCTTTAACATCCTTCTTATGCTAAGCTTACCAGCCAAACTTTCTTCTGAGATTTAGAATTACTCTTGTAATGAGATATAAACAAAGACAAGTATGAAATAGTTCATATAAATAATTCTAATAGGTCCAGCGAGCAATCAGGAACGGACATTTTTGTACAACTCGTATGAAAAAGCTGGCAATTCACTAACCATTCAGATTCGGTATCGTCTTGCCGGAGGCTGTTTAGGCGTGGCATCAAGACATGTGGTCGGAATCGACCTGACATATAAACTGTTGACGTGAGCAGACGATACTGCCGGAAAGAGACTGAACCTGACAGGTAGATTAGCTGTAGAATCCCCCCCCCCCCCCCACCTTCTTCTGTGTGTTTGGCTTATCTTCGGGAGAGACTCTTTAATGAGAGAAGACAAAGAGAAAAGGAGTAGGGGAAAGGGGAGAGAATTAAGAGAGAAAGAGAAGAGAAGAGAAGATCAATTACAGTGACGATTGTCTTGCAAGGTTCAGAGCTAACACAAGAGCGAAGAGTGAAACATCATTTCATTAAAATCAGTTCAGAGTGTGTGTTACGTATGTATGTATGTACGCATGTGCTTAAGCGTATACGTAAATATATTTTACATACATATGTGCATATTCAATACGCAAGAATGTTTATGACTGTGCCCTACCAGACAAGTTTATGATTGTGTCCTGCCAGACAAGTGTGTGACTGTGCCCTACCAGACAAGTTTATGATTGTGTCCTGCCAGACAAGTGTGTGACTGTGCCCTACCAGACAAGTTTATGATTGTGCCCTACCAGACAAGTGTGTGACTGTGCCCTACAAGACAAGTTTATGATTGTGCCCTACCAGACAAGTTTATGATTGTGTCCTGCCAGACAAGTGTGTGACTGTGCCCTACCAGACAAGTTTATGACTGTGCCCTACCAGACTAGTTTATGACTGTGCCCTACCAGACAAGTGTGTGACTGTGCCCTACCAGACAAGTTTATGATTGTGCCCTACCAGACAAGTTTATGACTGTGCCCTACCAGACAAGTTTATGATTGTGTCCTGCCAGACAAGTGTGTGACTGTGCCCTACCAGACAAGTTTATGACTGTGCCCTACCAGACAAGTTTATGACTGTGCCCTACCAGACAAGTTTATGACTGTGCCCTACCAGACAAGTTTATGATTGTGCCCTACCAGACAAGTTTATGACTGTGCCCTACCAGACAAGTTTATGACTGTGCCCTACCAGACAAGTGTGTGACTGTGCCCTACCAGACAAGTTTATGACTGTGCCCTACCAGACAAGTTTATGACTGTGTCCTACCAGACAAGTTTATGACTGTGCCCTACCAGACAAGTGTGTGACTGTGCCCTACTAGACAAGTTTATGATTGTGTCCTGCCAGACAAGTTTATGACTGTGCCCTACCAGACAAGTTTATGATTGTGTCCTACCAGGCAAGTTTATGACTGTGCCCTACCAGACAAGTTTATGATTGTGTCCTACCAGACAAGTTTATGATTGTGCCCTACCAGACAAGTTTATGACTGTGCCCTACCAGACAAGTTTATGATTGTGTCCTACCAGACAAGTTTATAACCGTGCCCTACTAGACAAGTTTATGATTGTGTCCTACCAGACAAGTTTATGACTGTGCCCTACCAGGCAATTTTATGACTGTGCCCTACTAGACAAGTTTATGATTTTGTCCTGCCAGACAAGTTTATGATTGTGCCCTACCAGACAAATTTATGATTGTGCCCTACCAGACAAGTTTATGACTGTCCTACTAGACAAGTTTATATGTGTGCTATAACCAGCTTTGGTCTTTTAGTCCCTACTCAAGTCTCTATACACAGCACAGACAAATATGGTACCGACAAGCAAGTTACTTGTTTCTGGGCATTAACTGAGTTTTCTGATATGATATAAATCTAGGTAAGGGTAGAACTGCTAATCCCAGGAGACATCCTGCTGATGTGCTGCTAGTGCCCGTGTTTTACTAGACCTCTGTGCATACCAGAGGATGATGTGATCATTATCAAGCCTGGAAACCTTTTCTTTCCTAGCCCCAGAAGAAGTCAGGCACCCATTTTCTACAGCTGGGTGATTGGGACACCCCCAGTTGGACTCGAACCAAACACTTTTCGCCATGAGAGACTAGTGGAGTTGATATGTTGAGAGTTTTTCTACATAAATGTGTGGTAGTCATCCCAGGACAGAAAAGAAAACTAAACTGTAACTTGATCTCAAGAAAACTAGTGTAAATAAATCAAGTGCCGTGCCGCGTGGCGTAGGCGATCATTTCTTTCCACAATTCCCTGTCTTCAGTTTGATTATGAGATCCGCCGGTGACTTTCTTCCTAGCTATACTAACAGCCCATCCAGTAACGTCTCTCTCTCTCTCTCTCTCTCTCTCTCTCTCTCTCTCTCTCTCTCTCTCTCTTCCTCTGTCTCTTCTTCCCTCCATTTTTCCAGCTGCCACAATGGCGTTCCAATTTTCCTCTTCTCAGAAAATGTCCTACAAATCTCGCTTGTCTGCCTCTGATCTTTGCTGTAATTTGCCTTTTAACCCCAGCCTCTCTTAAGACTTCTTCGTTGGTTTTCTTAGATGTCCATGGTACCTTTAACATCCTTCTTATGCTAAGCTTACCAGCCAAACTTTCTTCTGAGATTTAGAATTACTCTTGTAATGAGATATAAACAAAGACAAGTATGAAATAGTTCATATAAATAATTCTAATAGGTCCAGCGAGCAATCAGGAACGGACATTTTTGTACAACTCGTATGAAAAAGCTGGCAATTCACTAACCATTCAGATTCGGTATCGTCTTGCCGGAGGCTGTTTAGGCGTGGCATCAAGACATGTGGTCGGAATCGACCTGACATATAAACTGTTGACGTGAGCAGACGATACTGCCAGGAAAAGAGACTGAACCTGACAGGTAGATTAGCTGTAGAATCCCCCCCCACCCCCCACCTTCTTCTGTGTGTTTGGCTTATCTTCGGGAGAGACTCTTTAATGAGAGAAGAGCAAAGAGAAAAGGAGTAGGGGAAAGGGGAGAGAATTAAGAGAGAAAGAGAAGAGAAGAGAAGATCAATTACAGTGACGATTGTCTTGCAAGGTTCAGAGCTAACACAAGAGCGAAGAGTGAAACATCATTTCATTAAAATCAGTTCAGAGTGTGTGTTACGTATGTATGTATGTACGCATGTGCTTAAGCGTATACGTAAATATATATTTTACATACATATGTGCATATTCAATACGCAAGAATGTTTTACATCTGCGTATATTACACGTGTGTGTATGTATATGTTTATGTCGCCATCATCATCACCGTGTGCCGTGCCGACTGGCGTTGGTTATGTTTCTCCATATTATCCGATCCTTCATGCAGACCATCAGTTCAGTTGTTGATCTCCTCTCACACCATCTCATCAAACTACCCAGTATCATTTCTCTTGGCCTTCCCCAGGCTCTTTTCCCCTCTGTTCTTTTCCTGTTGTTGTGTATGTACATATATGTATGTAGGCAAGCATACTTATTTGTATGTGTACAAGCCTGGATGCCTTTTTGCGAGAGTAATGTTGTTGTGTATATGTGTAATGTATGAAAGTACGGCCGTATGTGACTATGTTTTGTACGTGATCTTTGAAAGAGGTTTCGCCGAAATATTGGATTGTTGTATGTTCTTCCGTTGCACATGCTCATCTCACTTTCAGCAGTTCTTTTTCTTGTGCGCCTTCCTCCTTTCTTTCTATATATATATTTTTTTTGTGTGGTAAAACTGAGCCATTGACTTCTGTCTACGTTTATTGCAGGAATATAATGCGCAATGTGTCAGCTCTGAGACATAAACAGCGGCCTCCGAGAGAACTTTTGTGAGCCAATGCAACCTTTCCACCACCCCCGCCCCCCCCCCTTTTCTGTTTTCACCTACTACGCACCCCTGCCCCTCCTTTCTAAACCCTCCAGATAATGGTAAAATCTCCCTTTCCATGCCATGGCATTAAGGCACATGAGGATAACGGTGTTAGGCCCGTATTACCAAGATCTTCGGCCCATGAAAGTCTCATGTGGTCAGTATCACGCCTGGCCGCATTTACCTTCCCAGATTTCTATGATACCCAGTTTACACAGGCTGGGTATGCCCCTGGACCTTTTTTGGCGTGGTAATAGCAGAAAAAGTTCCCACTTCTGGGACTTGAACCCGGTACCACCGGATTAGTAAACCGAGCGCCCAGCCAGTCAGCTAAGCAGGTCGCCTCCAGGCCCACCATTAAAACAGGAAAAAACCCTCCGGGGCCCCCGGGACACCCTCCGGGTTGGACACTCTTCCCCCCCCCCCCCCCACACACACACATACACACACTGGCCATTACTGATCCATAGATCAATGAGCACAACTTTATGAGTACAAACACAGAAAAGTCCCGAAACATATTTATACGAAGTGCTTCAATACTCTGTGAGGACTTCCAGTGTCAATCATCCACGATAAACAAATGTAAATAAAATATATGAGAATCTCAACAACAACAAACAAAAAACCGATTTCTTTTGTTTGCTACGACACAGAAACAAGCTTCAGCTATTTCTCATAAGGTACTAAAAGTTAAGAACAAATTAGTTTTTCTCTCAGAGTGCACCATATCGACTCCTCCCTCCAATGGGTGACACGAAGATCCAGGAGAAGGATATGAGGGTCAAAGGATAAGCAGCAACATCAAATTCATTTGCTGAGGGACTCAAGGCGGTGGCAGGAAGACAAAGTTTGGGAACCACTGATTTAGATGGATTGGAAGTTGTTGTAATGTTATTCAAAATCTAGATCTCTGCAAATTTCCAATTCATCTCATTCAATAGACAAAAGGTCAGATCTATGCAGGTTACAAGTTTATATCACTCAACAGACAAAAAGTCGGATCTATATAAACTACCAGTTTATATCACTGAGTAGACAAAAGGTAATATTTTCAAATGTTGTTTATTTTATTTTTTATGTAATTAATCTTTCCCATCGCAACATATGCCTGTGAGACATGGACACTTAACAAAACAGCTGAAAAACACATAAATGCCTTTGAATGTAAATGCTACAGAAGAGTTCTCCAAATATCGTGGACACAAAAAAGAACAAGAGCTTAATATTGAAGAAGGCTGGCTAGTAAAGAGGATTAAAGAGAGAAAACTTAAATATTTTGTACACATTAAACGTCATGATAATTTAGAGAAGACCATATTGGAAGGATACATAATGGGAAAAAGAAAAAGAGGAAGACCAAAACGAAGATGGCTGCAAGAAATCGTTAACGATCTGCAAATGGACGCAGCAGCAGGCCATCTTGCTCACAACCGAGAGGCCTACAGGAGTGCTGTTTGGGAGGCAAAGTTCCGCAAGGGACATGCAAATGAATGAATGAATGAATGTAATTAATTTCATTACTTAATTGTCGGACCTTGTATGTAAACCTTGTTTGGGTGCAAATTTACATTTTATAACTAGTGGGGGGGGGGGGGAATATTTTATCCAGATGTTACAGACCAACAATCCCTTGGTCATGCACTTTTGTACTCCAGGCCAATCTAGCTCCCCCATCATGACCGCCAACCCAGGTTCTCTTCTCCTAGGTATACTGTGTGCTAATTATGCATAAATCCTGAGCATTCACTTAAGCAATACACAAAATATTGACATACAGTACAAATCACTAAGTCAGAAATTAAGGATATAGCATTTTAATCTCACTATACGGCACAACAGCGCACACAACTGATATTGACACCAACATGACATCAAGACAGGTGTCATTATAATGGTAGTTAAACATATTAACATAGGATAATGACTTCTCATGTTGCATTATTTAAACCTGATGGACCTGTGGTCCTATGACATTTTGGCCCTACAGGTAGCCTACACTACGAATCTAATGTGCAATGGCACTTATTCCACACAGCTACCGCAGCCGTGACACACCTCTATATAACCGCGTTGCTGCAGCACAAGATCAGTCTACATGAGGGCATAATAACTAATCAAACATGTTGCCCATCCAATATACTGATAAATCAAACTGAAGTCATACACAGGATTTCCATATGGATATATAAACACAGCAACCTACATCCATCTAACTGCAAAATTACATAATCTATACCACAATCGGCACCGGCAGAATATCACCATAATACTCATATATCCATAGGCACACGAACAAGACATTGCCCGGCAACTGCCTCTAACTTCGAACACGCCCGCCAATGGTTATATATATATATATATATATATATATATATCTCCTTCCGAACAACTACAAATCACTTGGACGTTGACGGTGTGGTCAAGGTCGTACACCCTTTGATCTAAGCGTGCCTCTTCCACATCTATACAAGTTGTCAGTTTATATTACTCAATAGACGAAAAGTCAGATCTATACAAGTTACCAGTTTATATCACTAAATAGATTTTTAAAAATGGTCAGACCTATACAAGTTACCAGTTTATATCACTCAATAGATAAAAAAATCAGATCTATATAAGTTACCAGTTTATATCACTAAATATATTTTAAAAGGGTCAGATCTATACAAGTTATCAGTTTATATCACTCAATAGACAAAGACCAGAACTATACAAGTTTATATCACTCAATAGAAACTGCGCACATACAAGATTGTTTTGTACAAATATAACAGAAAAATGGGATAGACTTAAAACACACACACACACGTTCTGTTAAGATACCTCCAGCCCTGATATCTAACTGGCCATTGTGAGTCAAGTTATAATGAGAACACAGTTTTGTAGCATTAGACCTCGAAAGATTGGTAGACAAAGCACTTTAGTGAGACGAACTGAGCCAGAGGTGTGAGAAAGCGCAGTTCGTTAGTACGCTGAAGTTATCAGATAAAATCTTGAAATGAAGGTATCAGACAAGGAAGATCTTAAAATAAGGGTATCGAGTATATTGAGAAGTGGGACACTCGCCTATCCTCACTTTCTGGAGTGCACCCAAAGATCCAGACCTTCTGGCAACTTCGGAAGTCACTTCAGGTCACTGCGGTTAACAATACTAGCAATACAGCCTTCATTTGCCTCTCATATCACTTATGGGTTTCAATAAGATCTGGACTGGCTTTGATCCGATAGGTCCTGACAACAGTCCACGCTCTGAAACAATCATCTCAGCTCTCTGACAGATGAGATTTCATTTTAAAATACAGCAATGCAGTTTCATTCACAAAACACGTCGTACTGAGTATTTAAAAAGATATTATTCCTTCCACTACTTCTTGTTTGTGAAGGTCCGGGGACATATTCCATTGTCTGTAGAGCAAGCAGAGCCAGGGATGTTTCTAAAGAGAGTGTCGGCCTGTTTGACATTTACATCACTGAATCAGAATTTCTCAGCGGGAGACACTAGCTGTACGCGCTTCTTGTTTCCAGCAGTGAAACCAGCACCGAGAAGTCTCCAGGGACAGCATATAAAACACAGAGATTAAAATTAACATCTGTCTGTACAAATTTACGATGAGAATTTACTGCATGCAGTCGTATGCCCACATATTTCAGCGCATGCCCCCCCGAGGCGCCGTCACAAGCTTTTGTAGGTTTATTTTCTATTTGTGACAATATATATCGAGTTTTCTCCCTTTTATTGAAAGAAACAGCAAAGGTGTGAACTATGTTATAAAATAATTAGGCTACAAAAATAATTGAACAATGGCAGTAGTGAAGGAAAACGGTACACCGCTGCTCAGAAAGAAGCAGTAAAGGAAAAAAAAAAAAAAGATTGACTAAGAAATATGTCTCATGGCGCCCGCCATACAGAAGACCACTCTCCGCCGTGTCTTACAAAGAAGTCCAAACGCCATCGACGTGATTAGTTTTGCTGTTGTGGCACGTTTGTTGATGACTGTGAATGAGAGGCAGGGCATCAACGCCCTCGTGAACAAAGAGGTGTACGTTTTAATTCTATAAATGCAAAAAACATTCTAGAAAAGACAAGCGTTTGTTCATAACCTGCTAACCGAGGTCTAACCAGAATTGTGGCCAGAGATTACCTGATTGCCCTCAAGATGTTGCCATACACTGTAGCGAGCTATTGAGGGCAAAACGCTGTGAAATAAGACGGGGACTCTTATTTTGATGTGATAGAAACATTAATAGTATTACAAGAGATAAATCTCCCTCCCTGCCGGTTCTTTCAGATCTCTCTCCATAGCCTCATCCGGGATCGAAATCTCCTTGATAGCTTTCGAATTTAGACCATGAGAAGTGTGCTGGCTACGCGAGAGAACAACGTCCGGGTCACTGAAGGTGGATGAAAAGGTTATTGTTGTTCCAGAAACTTGGACAATATCCGGCCGTGCAAAGCAGCTCTTCCAGTTCTTGTTGAAAGTTAATGAATTACTTTATCGAAGATTGAAGTCTTTCTGGCATTAGCGGCCAGGAAAAGTGGGAAGAAAAACAACTATGTGTGGAAAAGAATTAATGGAGGAGAATAGAAATTGGCCTGTGGAAGCAATTATAATCGTTAATAGGATGTTTTCTGGGTTTTTTTTTCTTTCCACAATTTTGAATATTAAACCTAAACTGTGTCATAATCTCACGCAACCTGGCATTAAATAATTCTTACAGTTCATCCACAGCTCCGTAAGCTGTTGCACTGGTAACATGGCTGTTACTTTGTAATAGAGGGTTGTGATATGTAGAGATATTTCTATGTTTACGGTATTGTCTTGGTGAAAATAATCTGGTACCAGTGCCAAAAGCATAAGTGCAATGAGATGTAATGAACTGTACATAGTGCCTGAAAGTACTTCAGTCCATGACTTGCAATTCTCATTTTTTTAAAGCTATTAAATTTCACAAGTTGTTGCTTGTCATTGTATGGCTGTGACATAGTATTAGTACTGGAAAAACGAGCGTAAACTTGACAGTACAGGGTTGTAGAATGAGATTATACACGATTATGTTGAAAAGTAATGTTTCCTGTTTTGTTAGGAAAAATTTAAGCATATAAGTATATCACCGTCATTTACAACTTTTGTAAAGGTGGGCACAGTGCGTTTTCGTGCCATATTAGACTGACTTCACTCATTTACACACTGATCTTTACACGACGTCGCACATTAAAAACGAAAATAAAACTCAGTTATTCAGATGTGCTTTACAAGTATAAAACATATTGTACTATTTATTTTGATAGCTCGAAACGTAGATTTGCCTCGTTATAAGTTTTTCTACTGTACATTGTTCCAGTTTTTCCACACCACGTTCACGAGCTTATCAAGTGTTTTTCAGTTCAGCAGTGAACTATATTTACTATAATATATAGTCCTCGCACTTGAGAAAGGTACCAAATCTGTAAGGACTTCTTCATCAAAATTAGCATGCCGGATGTAGTCTGCTGCTGGAGGGTGAAGATGCAGCATGAAATAGGTGTTAGTGACTCAAAGCTGACTGTTAGCGTCATGACGAGCAAACCATATTCCAACAACACCTTGACCTTATCTCTCCGTTGGTGTCCGCCAGTAACAGAGTGAGTCTGGCTAACTGGTCAGAGCCCCCGTTGTAGTCCCCATGCTAGTGGAGTCTGATAAATAAACAATGCACCTTTTTCAGCTCTTTAGCTTGACTCTAAGGCATGAAAAATAGCTGACGTAACACACTTCCCGTATTATACGATGCTTCAAGATCTTCGGCGCCTCGGTTGCAGATATCTTCATGCTCGCAGTTCCAGAAAGACAGAGAAACAACCAGAAGAAGATGTCCATTGTTCCAATGTGAAGGCTATGTGTATCAACTCATCACATAAGGCCATCGGCAGTAGAAATGATCTGAAAAACGTTACCAAAGAAACTGTCTAGCCACGAGAGAACAGCGTACTAACTGCGCTACTAGCACCTCCAAAAACGGTGTTTTGTAAGCATAGTCATTAGTAACTGTTCAGTAGACACGTTCTACCGGAGTCCGTGTCCGAATCCAAGGTAATTCTCTTGTGATTTTTCTTTCTCTCACGTCTCACTAAAGTGCTTTGTCAACGAATTTTTCAAGGTTTAATTCTATAAAACTGTGTTGTCTTACTTTATCGTACGAAAGCCTCGTTGTTTCCTATTTATACAAAAAATCGTACCTGAAACTATACCTGAAAATAACTTCATGTAATAAGTATTTGTTCGTTTGTTGTTGTTGTTGTTGTCCAAGTATGCACCAGACGTGGCAGGAGACTGTTTGTATGTTTGTCTAAAAAAAAGTTGGTACCTGCTAGAGAGACTGAATCTAAGTTACAGAATTTCTGTGTCACGACCTCGTTTCTTTCCGGGTGTCATGATCCCTCGTGTCTACTGAACAGTTACTAATTGCTATGCTTACAAAGACCTTTTTTGGAGCTGCTAGTAGCGCAGTTAGTTAGTACGCTGTTCTGTCGTGGCTAGACAGCTGCTGGTCCTACGGGAGTCAGTGCTCGAGTCCCAGGTAATTCTTTTGTGATTGTTCTTTCTCTCACATCTCACTAAAGTGTTTTGTTTACCATTTTTTATTGGTCAAATCCTACAAAACTGTGTTCTTTTACTTTAACAAAGTAACTGACCCCTTCCAGTGTCCCTCTTTGGATGAAATTCTTGTTCATGTTTGTTCTCATCAGGTTGAAAGTCCTGGCAACCGCTCAAACAGCTAAGTAGAACAAACGCATACCAGACCACTCGCCACACTTAACTCGCGGACATAGATGATAGCAAACCCCTCCGTGGTCAGGTGCAAGCCCCGTTAAGCAGAACATACGGTCCAGACACACAAACAAAGCCACGTGGTCAGATCATCTACAGGAAACGAAAGTATCCACAGCAACAGTCTGTGTGATAGGGAAGTATTCAACATGAAACAAGCAGGAACACTGAAATAAGACTGCCAGGATCAACCCAACACTTATTATCTATACCCTGTGACGCTTTCGGGGTAAAAGGTCATTGATTATAGCTCTCCAGTCTGACTTGCTTTTGGCTTGTGATTCTCTGCATGTATCAGTTCAACTGGCGGCTGTTTTCATGCCATTCTTAGATATTACATAATACTATGCCGTGTTCTACCATTTTGATTATGGGACACAGTCTAAACAGAAATCAAGAGATAAGAGAAATGACGACTTGTAAAACTGGTTCTAAGAATAAAGTAGACAGAGGTGGATGGTTTAGCTGTACAGAAAAAAGATAGAAAGAATGAGTAAAGTGAGCGGAAGAAAGAGCGGCAGGAAGTAAGATGAGAATGTATAAATGAATAATATATCGACAATCCAATATTTCGGCAAAAGCATTTTTTCAAGGATCACATACAAAACAAAAACAAAACAAACACAGCTGATAAAAGGAAGAAAAAAAATAGATGAAAAATTAAGTGCATAGCTTTTCTGGTATCCTCGTTGTAGGAAAGATGGGCACTAAGTGCTTTTTACAACGAGGAAAAAAAAAAGAAAAAAGCTAAGTACATAAATGAGATTGTTGATGAAAGTCCATGAAAGTAATGAATGGAGACTAGAAATTTTTTTTTTAAACCTCGCTGTTGTCAAGGAAGAAATGGTTTCAACATTTTTCTTATCATTATTGATTCATTGCTCTCAGTATGTTACAATCATTCAAAGTTTCAGATTTTTTTTTCTTTTTATATATTCTAACCTTGTTGAAGCTTTCATCGTCATCATCATTATCGTCGCAGTCGTTTTTGTCGTCGTCAATATAGAGTGAACTCACTGATACAAACACATTAAAATAATGATCTCGGGGGGACTTTAATAGCAGATGGCAAATGTGCAACTGAAAGTAGCTCTAGAATATGAGCAGGAAAGCTTTTTTTCTTTATTTTTAATGTTTTTTTAACCATAGAAAGAAGATTCTCACAAATAAACGCCCATCATTGAAAGCAAGAAAAAAAGCTACCTCAGCTGTGAATAGGGCGTGCATTGTTGCACATTTCTCATAAGAAATAAAGCTTTTATATTACTCATAATCAGAAACCCATTTTGTTTTATCTCTTTTTTTTTCTTCAAAGACCTTATCACGCCCCCCTCACACCTATCTGATTGATTGCTCGCACTTTGGCAATTGTAACCTCCCATGAGAATAGCCGTGTCCTCAATGATGTTGTCAATCATATCGTCTGTTAAGGTAGTTATTATTGAAAGTAAATGACAAAAAAGCGTACGACTACCTTGCGTGACAGATTTCTTAGCGAGAAAACAGACTGGACTTGGACAAGCGAAAGGTTTTCTTGAAAACACGGACACGTGAAAAACAGTCCGTGTATTGCTTGAGAATATAATATGGTCACGGTGAAAGTGGAAATTTCATCAGTTAATTGATTTGTTGATCACAATAATAGCAGTTTTAATCATAATCTGGACGGCAGAGAGCAAATTGCTCTTGGAATAAATGAATATTGAAAATGGGTTTGAAAGACGAGCGTCTTTGATCAACCTCAATTGACGGAAATGGTGGGATATTCTCTAAACGGAAGTGAATGCAGCAAGTCAGGGGAGACTATTTTGATCTGAACCTTATAGTAATATAATCATGATCATAAAGAACGTTCAGTTGTTGTCGCATTACTGATTTTGTTAATTCAGCAACAAGAGACAAATGATTAGTTCAGTAGTAAGAAACATTACAATCAAATCTGTTCAGTGGCGCTTAGGGAATTGGCCATTTTCTTTGTAGATTGGAATGCTTGGTTATGTTTGAATGCTCCTTCCCTTGTGTTCACAGAGGGCGCTGCATACAGTACCTGATAGTTTGAGTGGCAGTGTGGGATATTTTCCTGTGTGCCAGTTGGCACTGCGAGACAGATTGGACGCTAATATAAGTTATGTTGTAACAGTTATTTCGCTTGTTTTAATGCACGTTTGGCTGTCGGCCTTCTTTCTTTTTCTTCGTTTTTTTTTTCAAACTTTAGTCTTCAAATGCGGATTAAATATATGAATATATATATCGTGTGAGCGCGCATGTGTGTGTGTGTGTGCGTGTGCATTTAAGTAAATCTATGTACGGGTGTAAATATTTTTAACCGCCTATTTGTAAATATGTGTATGTGTGTATATACGTGTATATTTATACGTGAAAATGAACAGCATGAGAATGTATGCAGCATAGAGGTTAAGGCCACCAGAGGCAGCAGAGAATCTATCGTTGTGTAGCACCTTCCTGCGGTACAGATGTTACAGCCCTTTCATGGCATTACCAACCAGTTTGGAACTCATTCACACCATTCTACCGATAAATGTTAACAATTGCTATCAGTGGGACCACTTAATATAAAATAATGTACTAGTTTACATTAGTAGGTAAAAAAAAAAGGTAAAGGTAATCCTGTCATGCCTTAGAGGCACATAGGGATATGGTGTTAGTGCCCATATTTACATTAGTAGACATTTATACAAACATAGATCTCTGTACTCAATAGCCCTTTAGTCATTTTCCCACAATGGATAAGGATAATCTACAGATATTTTGGAGCAAGCATATTATTAACAGGCGGAACAGTAATTCCGAACAGAAACTTATTTCTTTTCAAATTAAAATAACTGAAAAGTGTTAATTAACAGGCTCAAAGGTTCAAAGGTTCAAAAGGTTCAAAGGTTCACAATCAGACTCCTGCGCCATTGCATTCAGGACAGCCCCATATGTGTTCCACCATATGCCGCACATTCATCCAAGAGTAAGTTTGCTAATAGTTCCCATCAAGCGTTGGCCTTTATGATGCGTTTTCTGCCACACAGTTCACACTTCCTACCGGCGCCCTTAATGTGTCCGTAGCTCCAGCAACTGCTTCACAGTTACATTGTTCCTCCGTTTCCGCTCTTCATTTTCCCGCAGTCTTTCCATTACGGCTGTAGCAATGTCACCCTTGTCCATTCTCAGCCTGCCGTTTATTTTAGCCTGTCCAGTAAGCCTATCTGCCACTTCATTGACATGTGCTCCCACATGCCCTGGACAGTAAAGCCAGGTTAGACTCCTCACGGCTGACTGGCTTAACAAATGAATCGATTCTTTTCGAGGCGATATTTTCTCAATGTTACGAAGCATATTCTGTGAATTCGTCGCAACGACGCCGAGAATTACATCAAAGGCAAAAGACTGAAGTGCATAGAGGTATTTATTTTAAAAAAAAAAGGAAAAGAAACAGAGGTCCTCAAACAAGATATATTATTGAGGGTAATTATGGCTTGCATGCATCAAGTGTCCGAACGAGTTTACACTTTGGGTGTTTGGCTTTTGACTGTGGAACATTCAAGTCCTAATGCCTGGTTAATTTTTTTAAAATTACATATTACGTTAATATGGGCTGAAATTGTTACTATTCTTTTAATTCATTAAATATTAACATAGCATTTTGTTAACGGAATTTTAAGGTGAAAAGGCAAAATCCCCGTTCCCATGCCATTAAGGCATATTGGGAATATGGTATTAGGCTCGTATTTCCAAGACCATCGGCACATGAAAGTCTGATGTATCACGCCTGGCCGCATTTACCTTCCCAGATTTCTCTGGCACCCAGTTTTAGAGGCTGGGTGGACCCCGGGTTACTGAATCTGAAAGACATAAACTGCACTTCACAGAAACTGAGCAAGAAATTTCGAATTAAAATGTTTTACTGTCATAATTTGACATGCGAAAACCAATAAGTAACCTCATGCTTGAATATGAACTAGCAAGAAATACTCTTCAGATGGATTAGTTGTATGGTGTAACATATCAATGGCTGACAATGACAGATTGAATGAATATGAATGACAGAATGAGCGAACTTTACTTTCGGAACTGAACAGGCAGACCCTTCTAACACTCTGTCCTTCATCATTCAACTATCAGTTTTCAGACAGTCAGTTATGTAAACTAAACTTTCAAACACTCAACTCAGTGAGACAAACTAAACTTTCAAACACTCGGTGAATAAACTGAACTTTCAAACACTCAGTTATGTAAACTAAACTTTCAAACACTCGGTGAATAAACTGAACTTTCAAACACTCAGTGAGATAAACTAAACTTTCAAACACTCAGTGAGATAAACTAAACTTTCAAACACTCAGTGAGATAAACTAAACGTTCAAACACTCAGTGAGATAAACTAAACTTTCAAACACTCAGTGAGATAAACTAAACGTTCAAACACTCAGTGAGATAAACTAAACTTTCAAACACTCAGTGAGATAAATGTCAGAATTATTCTCTTCTCGCAATTGTTGGTGGTCTATGGCCACAGCCGAACTCACAAAACGCATGGCTTCTTGTGGTATTTCCAGGCAGTCAACTGGAGGATTCCGCCACAAATATCGACTCTCTCAAGTCCACGGTGACAATAGTTGCATTACCAGGTGCGATTCAGTAAGCGTGATGGCCTGGCTGTGTTGTAAGTACAGGGTGAATGTAACGAGTCTCTTATAGACCGCATTCTTCAGCTTCACACAAGGCTCTGCGCTCCACACTTAAATGTTACGCATTTTTTCCCTTCCACTTCACTTCTGGCTGTTCCCATTCTCATTCATTCACCTTCGACATTATTGTCACTCCTTCATCCAAGATTGAGCCCTTAATTCCAGCGTACTTCCATGTTTTCCTACAATTCTGAGAATCTGACTTTCACTCATTCCACCATGACCTATGGTAATATATCTTTAAAGGTTTAAAAATGAACAGAATGTCAGCTTTGCAATGCAAGTTTCTAGAATTCAGACCGCGAATCACACATACAAGGACTAGAACTGCTGTGAGGTTGAAGAGAGGACAAAATATTAGATATAGGGCTGCAGACGTAGTACGCTGGTCCAATGAATTCACCAAACTGTGTTATAAAAAATATCCCCGTTTCCATGCCATTAAGGCATATTGTGGATACGGTGTCAGGCTCCTTTTCACAAGACCTTTCACACATGAAGGTATCACACCTGGCCGCATTTACCTTTCTAGATTTCTCTTGTACCTATTTTGGAGGCTGGGTGGATACCAGGGTCTTTTAGGTATGGTGATACCAGGGTCTTTTAGGTATGGTGATACCAGGGTCTTTTAGGTATGGTGATACCAGGGTCTTTTAGGTATGGTGATACCAGGGGAAAAACAACAAAAACTCTCCACTACTGGGACTTGAACCCATTACCACCGGATTAGTAGGCCGAGCGCCTGAATACTCAACCATCCAGGTCGCCAAAGTGTGTTACTTGTAACTAAAAGTTAAAATACCAACACAACAGCAGCAACATCTCCTGCCACCACAATTACTTCATTGAATTTTAACAGCATTAAATCTTAGATCCTCACTTCCCTCTGTCTTCTTTGCTAATAGACTCGGAAAAGATGTTCCTTGTTCGTCCAATGTGATATCCACCCAACCTAAATACAGCGCTAATTTTCTATGACAAAAAATACTTTCCTCTACGGCTTAATACAAAAGCAACTGAAGTTATCTGTAACGGATAATGTTTCAAATCTGCCAAAATCAACAGCCTTAACACCAACATTAGCAATTACCATCACAAGGAGGTCGAGGATCTGAAACACCAGACCAACTTAACACCCCTGATGACACCCAAGTCTTGACATTAAATGGTCGAGAGATGGAGTACATTCATACACTCCAGCATGAAACGTTAAAATTAGTTGATGCCCCACTGCTACACAAGAGAATCAGGACTCCGCGTTTTTAATTCAAGCAGTGAAATATTTTTCAGTATCTCTTTATTAAAAATATAATTCCGTGAGTTGTGTGTTTCACTGAAGCTATAACAAAAGTATTAAATTCGGGGCAGGAAAGAGAATTAGTCACGACAAACGTAAACCCAAAACTGTATGTGTGTAATGTGAAGGAGAAAACGATTTGGGAAACCTTCGTGGACCGCTATGAGAGAGGGGCCCAACTGGTGGATTGTTTCGATAAAAAAATTTTACCCGTTTAAAGAATGGGCCCAGATGGCTTCAGGGGTCCTGTGGTGAATGAAAACAGACAAGCGGCAGAAGAAAGTTGCGGGGGGGGGGGGAATTGCTTGCTTATAACATTTTTATCTGGGGCCCATTTGTTCTTGTTTGGGAAGACGTCTTTACAACTGTTTTCTAGAATCCATTTCTCAAAATAGAACATGTAGAAGGAATCAGATTCTCAGATAATGTTAACACACGGACAATGTTCTCAGCACATGAACGAAGTTCTCACCACACGGACAATGTCCTTAGCACATGGACAAAACCCTCACCACATGGACAATGTCATTAGCACATAGACAAAATCCACATGGACAATGTCCTTAGCTCATGGACAAAATCCTCACCACAATGTTCTTAGCACACAGACAAAATCCTCACCACACGGACAATGTCCTTAGCACACGGACAGTGTTTTCGGAGTATTTTCAACGACTACCCAGAAAGTTTGTGAATAACGCAGATATGAAAGTTTCATAAATCGCTTTCTCAGTCACTTCAAAAAATAAATCACACTTTGTGTCCTTGAATGGTTCACGGTTGCACGGGCCCACATCGAATCCTACCTTTGTAGTAATTATTAGTGAGATTTAAAAAAAAAGAGGCGCACAAGTACTCATGTCATTTTGAATGGCACATATTGATGATGACGATGTCGATAATGAAAAATAATGATACTGGTAGTAGTAAAATAAGCAGAATATGAAGTTAGCAATTATTGTTATTATTATTATTATTCCAGTCCTGGGTCAACCTTTCCTATTTTGTCTTTCCATCTCTGTGAAGTTCTGCCCGATATGTCCATCTCCATGTTGTTCTCAATATCTCTTGTCTTGTTCTTGTCCCGCTGGTTCAGTCAGTTCATTGCTTCTATCTTCTGCTCTTTGTCGTGCACAGAGGGCGTCTCTCCCACTGCCGTCTCATTTCTTTTATCTCTAGGATTATGATAATGTAGAAACTACAAGTTTCAGTGATTTTTTTTTCTAGAAAAAAAGTAAAACGTATACCATGGATGACCAGAAAAACAAATGAAGACGATCTCAAAGTAAATGCAGAAAACTACTTACAAGATGGGAAAAAAAATCATCATATTGTTTGACATGTATAGGAAAGCAGATGTTAGAAATGCTTAGAATTGCCGGGGAAACTCAACGGGAAAAGACGATAACAGAAAAATACCCAAATGGGTTGAGCATTTGATATGAGAAAGGGTAATACAGCCCAAATGATTAGAAACACCAGGAAAGATGGACAGCATGATCGCATACGTATACCAAAAGAACACATACTCAAGCAACTAATTATATAATTGATAATTAAATATAGTAATAATATGAAAACTGCAGACTTCTAACTAAATCTTCCAAACTGAGAGAAGAATTTTTTTTTCATTCGCGAGTAACAGGTTCAGTCGATTCAGCAATTACCCAAAAGAAAAACATTTGCCCACTGCAGTAGCCAAAATCTGAATATACATCATTCGGAATCGCGATCTTGAGTCACATAGGGCAAACTGGCAAAGTCTCCACTTCTTGAAGTCATCAAGCTATAACACCTGCAAGTACTCACAACGGATACATTACACGTGCGTGCACCCTGCGCTGGGGTTGCCCGTCACCTTCTACACCCACTTGTGGCTTGTCAAAAGCTTTTTAACTCCAATCCGTCTTGTAGCGCAGATGGACGACGTTAACGATCGTTAGACTAGGGGTCTTTTATTTTCTTTCTGGACGCACATTATGTTCTTATGGAGCAAAGTAAGAGAAAATATTACCCCCAAAAAAATGCGCTCCCCGCGAGTGTTGGGGGGAAAGTACAAATGTCGCGAGGGCAGGTACACGAACATGTTGCTATGTACTCGAGCTGAGAGGAATATTTCTCACGTGGTCTTCACGAGACTTCTCACTTTCAAGGTGATTATACCGAGTTTTGATGAAATTTGGTGTTTTTTGTTTTTTTTTTACGGAAAAATCTGAGGACTTTTAGCAAAACATTCTATTTTTTTGCAAGACTATTGGGACATTTGATAAAATTTGTTACTTACTGTGGGACAATTTGGGATTATTTTTAAGGTGTTTTTTTTTCCAAGAAAAGGCGCATATGCTAAAATAGTATAAGTAATTTGTTTTTGTAATTTTAACAAAATTTACCACTTGCAGTTTGGTATTCTAGCATATATTGCACGATATAACTTGACTTTCTTACAGTTAGCGTACATGGCGTGAAACTGACGCGAAACTGGCGTGAAACCGGCATGAAACTGGAGATTTCTGCGGATATGAAATGCATGCATTTTGTTTTACAACAATAGAAACTTTATAAGAATTTTAGTGATAGCTATGAACAGTAACCACCATGAAAAGAGAGCAAAGACGCGAATGGGATTTTTTAAAAAGTCATTTACAACCATCATCATCATCATCATCATCATCATTATCAACATCATATGGAGTGATGGCGGTCATGCTTCTTCACAAATTTCAGTTATTGATGTTTTCTCATCAGCTCAGATGGTTATGTTTTGCTGTGTTATCGCGTTTTTCTGTCAAAGACGGTTTCCCTTATGGTCTTCTCATCTTCATATATCTTTCCTGTTCTTATGGTCTTCTCATCTTCATATATCTTTCCTGTTCTTATGGTCTTCTCATCTTCATATCTTTCCTGTTCTTATGGTCTTCTCATCTTCATATATCTTTCCTGTTCTTATGGTCTTCTCATCTTCATATATCTTTCCTGTTCTTATGGTCTTCTCATCTTCATATATATTTCCTGTTCTTATGGTCTTCTCATCTTCATATATCTTTCCTGTTCTTATGGTCTTCTCATCTTCATCTATCTTTTCTGTTCTTATGGTCTTCTCAGCTTCATATATCTTTCCTGTTCTTATGGTCTTCTCATCTTCATCTATCTTTTCTGTTCCTATGGTCTTCTCATATTCATCTATCTTTCCTATTTTTATGGTTTCAAGCCCGCCTCTTCTCTTTATATGTCCAGTGAATGATGACTGTCGTTTTGTTAGACATTACCTTTTTATCTAAGCTGTCCATGGTGTTCTTAACATTCTTCTAAGAAACCATATCTCGATGGGGCTTAAGACGCTTGTCCGATGAGGCAATCAGCGACCCATAGCTGATATGGCAGAGTCAGGCTTAGCGAACCATAGCTGACCAAGACCCTGTCCCACTTCTCCGTGGTACCCCCAGTAACAGGCCTAACCTGGATAACGGGACAAGGATCGCCATAGTCCCCATGGTAGTGGAGTCTGCTAAAGAAGCACTGCACACCCCCTGCTTTTTATCTGTATCTCGGGACTGAATAAGTAGCTGCCATAACCCTCTCCCACGCCGATACGATGCCGTGCCTCAACAACTCTACAACATCGGCTGCAAAGAACAACAGCTCGAAGTTACAGGGAGTTTTTACAAGTACAAGTAATCTCTTTCTAATCTCCAGTGACAGAGATGCATTGCATAAAATGTTTCTCATTTGCCTGAAAGCTGTTTCGGGTTGGCGTGTCTGTCCTTGATTTCAGAGGTGTATTTCCAGGCTAATGTTACTCACGCGCCCAAATATTTAAATGATGCAAAGATAAACACATACTTCAAAAACCCCAAAACAGCCCCCCCAAAAAAGTCACTTTATCACCTGATTGTACTCCTCATACAGCTTCCGACATACTCCTTAGAACGTCAGCGATAAGTCAGAAATAAAGAGGCAGTTCTAAATTTGGTTCAAACGTAACGCTATATCCAAGATTCTTCAAAATTAGTCTACCAGCTTTTACGACTCGAAACCTCTAGACCAAATTTCTGCCTTGGATCCGTCAATGAAAGTTTGCACTTCCGGTAGCTCAGTAGACCCTGCTGGTGGCTAGTAGCCCGGCCAGGTCAGGACGATACCAGATCATTTACATTTTGTTTTGAGAACGACCGAGACTCGACTCCCTCCAGGAGACTAAAACAGCAACAATAAGGAAAAGGGAGAACTTCCGAAAAGAACAAAAGGGGAGAAAAATCTTTTTACTGTTAAAGCCCCCCTACATTCTCTCCCCTAGTCGCGTTAGATGCATCTTTCGTGTTGACCTTTCCACTACAACAAGAAAAGTCCCGCTCTATAAACAAAACGGATAGATTCAGTTACAAGCGTCGCTAATGTGGCTACACGAGGCAAGAGGTCGTAGGTCATTAAAGTCGTTTGTTCCTCTTAACCAGTCAAACTTGAATTCTCTATATTACTTGACTATCAAAGAATTAAAATTTACGTCTAATTAACTTAGCTGGCTTTTGAATGTGTAGTCTCCAGCAGTGGTTCCCACCTTTTTTTTTTACATCCGAGGACTTTTTTCCAACTACTGTACTTGTAAGTCGCAGGCTACCATCTTACAAGCAACATAGCAAATGGAATAAACGCTTGATTGTTTTGATTCAGTCGTCACGTGCTATGCCTGGTGGGATAGTCGAGCATGACTCTCCACGGTATCCGATCTTTCATGAATTCAGTCAGTTCTGTTGTTCCGCTTCTCCCATGCCATTCTATCAGGCCATCTTTCTTGGCCTACCCTCTTCCATTCCTACCTCCCATATTCCCTTTTCTCGTGATATTTTCGATTCCTCTTCTCGTTACATGACCAGTGAACCTAGACTGCGTCTGAGTAAGTGTGTTCATTAATGTTCGTTTCTCACTGGGTTTTCTTAGGCATTCTTCATTTGTTATTTTTGCTGTCCTTGGTATTCTTAACATTCTTCATGGGAACCACATTTCAGTTACTTTATTTTATAGATGACACTTAAACATCAAATTCATAACGCAGCCCTGGACCAGTTGATAATGAGCTACGACCTGCAGATAGAGACCACTTATTCTATACAAAGAAATCTCCAAAAGGTCGATGTTATGTTGACTAACAAAGTAATTTTGTAATTATTTGTTAATTCTAAGACAAGCTATAAAATTCTGGCATTGAGTTGTGACCTGTAACGGAAGAGGGTAGACCAAGAAAGAAAATCTTAGATGGCCTGACAAAATGGCACGGGAGAAGCACTGCAACAGAACTGATGGAAAACATGAAAGATCGGAAAATGTGAAGAGACATGAGAGACAATGCCTCCAAGCATGGCACATGATGATGACTGGGATACTTGAATATAATGTATAATGAAAATATAACTCAAAAGCAATTTTCGCCTTTCATTGCTAATCTATGCTGTACTTTCTGCTAGAGTCTTCAAAATACAAATCCACAACGCGTGAAGCCCTGCAGGAGTACTTTATGTTCTTATACTTTTCTGCAGCTAAAATTTAGACGCTTCGTGGAATTAGTTTATAGGTGAAGGTAAAATCCTCGTTTCCATGCCATTACTGTATAATGGGGATACTTAGTTCCGTATTTCCTTGAACTCGGGCACATGAAGGTCTGATGTGGTCATTGTCACGCCTGGCCGCATTTACCTTTCCAGATTTCTCTGGTACCCATTCATACCCCAGGCTCTTTTTGGTATGGTGGTACCGGAAAAAAATCGCCACTGTTGGGACTTGAATCCGGTACCACCGGATTAGAGGACCGAGCGTCTAACCTCTCAGCCATATAGGCCGTCGGAATTAATTTATACAGAAAAAAAATATTTTAAATATTAACTTTTTCTACTAGATTCCCTTGCTTTTTTTTTTCAAAGACAAGACAGAATGTAAACTTCATTTTATCAACAGCTTCGTCTAGTTATTTTATTTCGGGGTGCATTAAAAAGAATGACATAACTAAGGAGTGATGCAAATACCGTTTTGAATGACAAGTATTCATCTTCAATTTTTCACTGTTTCGTTACGTCACTCTTTCGACATAGCACTATTTTGAACCGCTTCCCTTTATTTCACACATCTTTCACCTGTGCACATTCCTTTATATAAAAATTTATGAAAAAAAAAGATTTAAGGAATTAATATTTTCCCTCAAAATGAATTCATTCATTTGTATAATGAATAGCACTTTGTAACATCAGAACCAATTATCTGAGAAGACTATGTTAAAATTGGTTCTTCTAAGAAAAAAAAACAACAACAAAAGAAATTAACTGCCAAGAAGACAAGTTGAGTGATAAAAGTGTGAACAAAAATACTGTAGAGTAACGTATATAAGATGCGGAGAGTGTAAAATATTCACACTGAGCAGCTTTTTTACATTATCTCCATCTGAACAGATGTGATACAGCAAAGTCAAGAGCAATAATCTAGTGAATTAAAGACAGCAGCGGAGATAAAGACAGTTGCACGCCGTGCACTCTTATCAATAAAGCGATCATTGGCCAAACCAGCTTTTGTCTTCGGCTGCGAATCCCTGGTGTTAGAGAAAACACGGACTGACGCCAAGTGCAACCCTGAAAGGTCTTGGAGTCATTAGGACCTATTTCAAAGCGAGGCGAAGTCTTAAGAATAACCACATGGCAGAAACGGCCCATATGTCCCGCCATTGTCCTTACTGCCTTCTCTTTTGTGTGCCATTTTTGTCCGGATTATGTCCCCTTTTTTTCGCCGGCAATTTTATCCGTTTGTAGCGAAGCCGGGAAGCAACAAGTGCACAAAGCACATGCTACACCGACAACATTACTAAAATAAACGTGCAAGGAAAGTATAAGACAGAGGATAATATATTCATCATCATCATCATGTGCTGGGTCTCTTTCCTACGTATAGTTTTCTTATAGTTGATATAACTGTTTCTTATTTTTTTTTGTTATTCCATCCTAAGCAATGGCCGATTGCCAGTTAGTACGAGCAGATTTAAGGGGGGGGGGCCAGCGTCACAAAAAAACCCTCTGAAAATACACATCATTCTTTCAAATGACAATCATTTGTAACTATGTTGTTTGCTGTACTAGCGCTTTATGCTACTTTTTAAAAAGCAGTAACATATAATTTGTTTGGTCTGTCTGATACAGTAATATACGGGTTGTTGACATATCATATGTTTGGTCTGTGTGATACAGTAATATACGGGTTGTTTACATATCATATGTTTGGTCTGTGTGATACAGTAATATACGGGTTGTTGACATATCATCTGTTTGGTCTGTGTGATACAGTAATATACGGGTTATTGACATATCATCTGTTTGGTCTGTGTGATACAGTAACATACGGGTTGTTGACATATCATATGTTTGGTCTGTGTGATACAGTAATGTACGGGTTGTTGACATATCATCTGTTTGGTCTGTTTGATACAGTAATGTACGGGTTGTTGACATATCATCTGTTTGGTCTGTGTGATACAGTAATATACGGGTTGTTGACATATCATCTGTTTGGTCTGTGTGATACAGTAATGTACGAGTTGTTGACATATCATCTGTTTGGCCCTAGGTGGTCATTAACCAGTTGCTGAGGGCTAAACAGGCAACCAAAATATACACTGCAAGAGCTTTGCACTTACGAGAAAGCAAACTACAAAGGTAAGTCAAAAAGTAATCGCAAAATAAGAGACGTAATTTTTTTTAAATATAGGAAAATACTTTTTAACCCCTTTCCCCTACCTCTTTCGTCGAGGATTTGTATTTTGAAGACTCTAGCAGAAAATATTCTCCAAATATCGTGGACACAAAAAAGAACAAATATATCTATACTACAAGAGCTTAATATTGAAGAAGGCTGGCTAGTAAAGAGGATTAAAGAGAGAAAACTTAAATATTTTGGACACATTAAACGTCATGATAATTTAGAGAAGACCGTATTGGAAGGATACATAATGGGAAAAAGAAAAAGAGGAAGACCAAGACGAAGATGGCTGCAAGACATCGTTGACGATCTGCAGATGGATGCCGCAGCAGCAGGCCATCTTGCTCATAACCGAGAGGCCTACAGGAGTGCTGTTTGAGAGGCAAAGTTCCGCAAGGGACATGCAAATGAATGAAGCAGAAAGTATAGCATAGATTAGCAATGAAAGGGGAAAATTGCTTCTGAGTCGTTTCACACATTTTCAGTGGTTATGTCCCTTGACGTGCCGTTACCCCACTCGTCCACGTAATGAAGGGAAGACGGAGCAGAATCCTGAAACTCCAGTAGGATAAGCATCAGCTTAACACTGAGAGGATAAAGCACTGACCACTCAACCCTGAAGAATTACTGACACATTCTCATTCACCTCTGGAGCATTTTTCTCTTGAAATCTTTAGACTTTACCAATTTTCTCATAATATCTCAACTTTTTTTCGGTTAAAATAATGTCCAGAAAGCTGGGGTGCTATAGAGATGCGAAAGCGACACTCTTTATTTTAGTAACACATGAATAATTAGTGTATAGGTCTACACAACTAAGTACATAACTATACACGAAGCCACTGCAGTAAAGCTGTGATAACAAAATGTATAAACTAGGGAAAAAATTAGGAACAGCTTTATTAATTAACGAGCACATAGTTGTGATGTTTCGGTGTGAACCTTAATCATAGAAAAAACTCACAGGACGAAGAAGTAGAGAGAGAAGATAAAATATGAATTCACACGAATGATGTGTAAAAAGGAGGAAAGAAAAAAATAGAATAAATAAAATAAAAGAAGCACTTATCTGTGGCTTGTAAGAGGCTGCAGCCAGAAATGCGCATAGTGGAGTGTTGAGAATGTTTAAATCGAGACTTGTAATGCGTTGATAGGTGGGTCGTAAAGGAGGGGTGGGGATGGGGGGGGGGTGATGGTACCGCAGAAAGAGGACAGAGTGATAATCTAGCCGGGAGAAGGTGGAATAGGTGACTGTAGTTGGGGTAGAGGGGTTGTAGTCTGATGCCATGAGGACGTTTTGAAATATGTGTAGCAGGTGAGAAAGAAGTGGAACTTGGTGCAGAGCTAATATGCTTGTGGGAGAGGGGAATCTTAGGTGTAACTGAATTGCGAGTTCAAACCATGTGGTTCCGAGTCCCATATTCCTGAATGTAGCGGTTCTCAAGCGCAAGGCGGCTTCTATCATTGGCGTGGCATTGTTTGATGGCTGTTACCAGAAAATCAGATTTGCCTCTGTGGTTGGGGCCACAGAATTCCAAATTTTTTCCTAGTTTATAAAGTATTATGTCTGCATACCGCCTCGTCTGCCTTTGTTGAAACCAAACGCGGTCTTTTCATTTCTTACTTGTCAAATAAAGAAACATTTGTTATAGTCACAAAAATGGATCAATGAAGTTTTATATTAAAAATAATTTACTGAGTTGATTTCACTTGTGTACATCCTACATGACTCTATGGATGCTTTTTAAGAGTGTGCACACAGCGAATGTGTAAAATCCATCTCTAAAGTGTGGTCCAACAGAAAAACATCCATAAACGTCATTGAGAGATCCATGCGAGTGTCTGTAGTGAATGTTCCGTGTGACTCACTGAAGTCTGTGTGCTCCGCGTGAGTCACTGAAGTCTGTGAGGTCCATGTAAGTCACTGAAGTCTGTAAGGTCCATGTGACTCACTGAAGTCTGTGTGCGCCATGTGAGTCACTCTGTGTGCTCCATGTAAGTCACTGAAGTCTGTAAGGTCCACGTGACTCGCTGAAGTCTGTGTGCCCCATGTGAGGCATTGTAGTGTGTGCCCCATGTGAATCACTGCAGTGAGTGTCCCGTGTGAGTCACTGTAATGTGTGGGTCATGTGAGTCACTGTAGTGTGTGCCCCATGTGAATCACTGCAGTGAGTGTCCCGTGTGAGTCACTGTAATGTGTGGGTCATGTGAGTCACTGTAGTGTGTGCCCCATGTGAATCACTGCAGTGAGTGTCCCGTGTGAGTCACTGTAGTGTATGCCCCACGTGAATGAATCATTATAGTGTGTGCCCCTAAATATTTTTTACTATAAGCTTGTAGCTCCTAAAATTAGTGGCACTGCTTCCAGCCCCCCCCCCCCCCCGAATGACCAGAAAATCTAGGAGGTGGCAAGGAAAAGGGATCGGGAAGAGTGGGCGGGTGGGAAGTGGGGTGGTATCAGAACCAGCTGAAAGAAATAAGTTTGTTTTTTTAACAATTAGCTATTTAGTCTGGGATGAAGATGGTACGTCAGTTCATAAAAGTTTGGGAACTGCTGGTAGCAACTAATATGTTGTAGCCGTTTGGTGAACCATAGTATGTCAGTGAACATAGTTGTAATTCTAAGTCAAAACTGTTAAGCTCATGAAGTCATATTTTGTGTGATGCCAGACAGTTTACCACAGAAAAAAAAAAAATTCTCGCTGAAACAGAAGGACAGGCCATTCCATGCAAAAAGTAGGGGGGAGGGGAGGGAAATTACAGAAGCCTTAAATATCCCATAATGTAAAGTAAATCTCCGAGTACGATCAAGGCGTCTATTTGTTCCGTCGATACTGAAATGTATATGAGGAGGGAGACAAGACAAAACAAGACGTCAGATGATAACAACAGAGAAGTATAGACTAACTATAATATTTCTTCTATTGAGAACTCAAAAGTTTTACGCCTTTTACAAATGAATAAACGACTGATTTCTGAAAGAAAATAAACTGAATATAACTTATACATAAGGCATCAGCTTAGTACTTGAGTCATATCGGGCGAAAAAAATGAAACAGTGGGATTTGAAATGAATGTTCATCATTGGTTGATACAGAAGGTGTAAGACTGTGAGTGTGCAACTGCTTATGTAAGAAACTGATAGACATGTTCTGAATATAACGAAATAATTTCTTTTTTTTAAGTCAACATCCGGTAGGAGAACAAAGAACTATCCGAGAAGCTGCAATGTTCTAAACGTCTGTGCTTCATAACCGCAGCGTTCGGCAGCAGAAGTTTAAGATGGCTACGGCATGTTGCAGAATTTAATGTTCATAGATACAGCCACTGAATGCCGATTAAATGTTGGTAGAATCAGTCATAAGATGTCAGTTAAATGTTGGTAGAATCAGGCATAAGATGCCAAATAAGTGTTGGTAAAATCATCTATTGAAAGCCAAATAGCTGTTGGTAGAATTAGCCATGGGAAGCCAGTTAAATGTTGGTAGAATCAGCCAAAAATTCCAATTAGTTATTGATAGAATAAGCCATGGGAAGCCAGTTAAACGTTGGTAGAAACAGCCATAGAAAGCCAGTTGGTAGAATCAGCCATTATTTGTTGGTAGAAGCAGTCATGGGAAGCCAATTAAATATGAATTCAGCCTGTAGAGAACCTACTCTACAAAATGATGCTCAGAGCTGTACAATCCTACATTTTCTACTACTTAAAAGCTGTCTTGTAAGACTTGAGTTGTTGTTGTTATTATTATTATTAAAAATAAACAAGACCAACAAATAGACGAAGACAGAGATGGAAAGACAGCATAGAAGAGGATATACAGGAAATTGGCGCCACCAGCTGGAAAGAGAACATTAGGAACAGAGAGGAACGGAAACGAATTTTATCTGCAGCAATGAGCCATAGCGGCTCGGAAAGCTAAAGAAGAAGAAGAAGAAGATTAGATTTTTTCAAAAAATGGTACTTGTACATTTTATTTTAGTGGAAGAAAGATGAGAAAACTAAAAGAGCCTTCTAGGACAAGAATGCAATGAGAAGCAGATGTTGGAAATCTCGAGATAAACAAGGCACTAAAACGTAGTGCCTTGTATTGCCTTTTTTCCTCAAATACATCTCCGTGCTGGGAGAAGGAGAAGTTGGGGGGGGGGGGGGGAAGAGGCGCCAAAATAGCCTCTTCGGTGAAGCTCTTCGGTTTACTCGTGTAAGGGCGTATTTAAAATTTCTGCAAAGTTCTCCCCCTACCCCCGGCGTGAATTGGTCTCTCCACCTAATAAGACAAAACTATGACATTTCGACTTGCGGCTACATCATGCACCAGAAAAAGAAAAAGAGAAACGAAGAATAAAACTTAAGGCAAAAAAATAGAAATACATATTCTGAATACAGGGGAAAAATGCTTCAAAGTAGTTAATTACTTAAGAAAATCCGTCAATAAATAGTAAAACATATTGAGCATGAACAAAATATTAGATAACTTAAATATGCGATAAAGGACAATGGGATCTCCTTTCCACCTTTGACTTGTTTCCATATGTTTCTTCTCAGTTCAATTGCAAGTCCAATTATCAAGGGAGAAAAATCATTTATCACTTTATCACTTATAGAACCCATATATCTAATCCCACTCCAGAGTAAGATCATACCTTCCTTCCGTTACATATATATTAAATCTCTTTGCGAGATAAAGCATAATGGCACAGATAATACAACCTTCATGGGAATTTTGCAGATTTATAGAGCTTGTATCGAATGATACACGTTTTGGAAGTGGAAAACATTCAGGAGCAAACATCTGTGGAGGTCAAGTCTTGCAGGAGTCTGGCTACATCAACGTGCCGGCAATGACTCCAATTTGAAATAATGAAATACATGAACTTGTGGGCGGCACTCGTGTTGAATCAGCTGCGACAGGGGCACCGAGGGAAGCACGAGCGAAAGCGAGAGTTCCTGGGCCAAATGCTGTAAGGTTGGTCTGGGAATATTTTAGAAGGAGAGGATAAATGTTAAACTTGTCAAAAATCGCCCCCAGGTCAGGCATCTTTGCCGTGTGACGGTTGTCTCTAAGCGTTTCCTTACCGATAAACTATTCCTTAGCACTCTTTATGTGGCTTCAATTGATATCCATTAACTGGAGAATACAGTGCTCCGGGAGAATATACGACAACAATAGCGAGTGTTGAGGTAGCTGTGTTCATAAAGGTAGAGGAAGCAGGAAGAAGAAGAAGAAGAAGCGCCGTGTTGCCTTCTGCGGCCGGTGTTGTGTTTCAAAACATCTGTAGGTGTCTTGAGTTGTGGCATTTGATATAATACTTGACGACGCAGATTATCCTATGTCGGCCGGTATGCGGTGCTTCCGTCACACTCCGGGGAACCTGAGATTAGCTCTAGGGTTTGTTTACAAAGTGGCTCGGATGAATCAATAATGGCCCGTCGTTTCCGATATCTTTCGTATCTTTTGTAAATCTAGTGAGCTATGAGATGATGGAGATGATTGCGTGAACGAATGTGAAATGATCACAAAAGAGATTCCCTCCCCCTCTCCCCCCCCCCCCCCATCTGCTTGTTTGAATTACCGAGTCCATGTGGATCATTCAAAATATACCCCAAAAAAATCTCTGCAGGCATCAGTAGTCTAGTTCTTTCTCTGTGAAAATTTTGTCAACAAAAGATTAGTGATTCAATGATTGAATGAGACAAAGTCAGTAACCATAAATGTGTGACAGAAACATTGATGAGATATGAGAACTGCTAGAAAACTGACACAGTGACTGTAGAGTCAATGAAGAGAGAATCCCCTCAGCAAAATGATGCACAGTAAGTTCACAACAACCAAGAGCAAAATGATGCGCAGTAAGCTCATAACAGCCAAGAGCAAAATGATGCGCAGTAAGTTCACAACAACTAAGAGCAAAATGATGCGTAGTAAGTTCATAACAACTAAGAGCAAAATGATGCGCAGTAAGTTCACAACAACTAAGAGCAAAATGATGCGTAGTAAGTTCACAACAACTAAGAGCAAAATGATGCGTAGTAAGTTCACAGCAACTAAGAGCAAAATGATGCGTAGTAAGTTCACAACAACTAAGAGCAAAATGATGCGTAGTAAGTTCACAACAACTAAGAGCAAAATGATGCTTAGTAAGTTCACAACAACTAAGAGCAAAATGATGCGTAGTAAGTTCACAACAACTAAGAGCAAAATGATGCGTAGTAAGTTCACAACAGCCAAGATCTGTCTAGGTATTTTGTTTGTGTTTCTGAAACTTATCGCTCTGGAAAAACTGCAGTCGTCGTTTGAGTTCTTCTTTTTTTAACCTTTCATCATCATCATCATCATCATCATGATCATCCCTTGAGAGCATAGACCACGGATAAAGGCTTGCCAGTCATCCCTGTTCTTGGAATTATTCTCTGCTTCCTTCCATGTGTATCCCTTGTCTCTGAGCACTGTCATAATTTCTCTTCGTCTAGGTCTTCCTCGTTTTCTATTTCCTTGAGGATTCCATGTCAATGCCTGTCGTGCTGTGCTTTTTTTTTACTTTTGCATCATTAATTACGTGCCCCCTTTGGAAGATATAATTTCATTATAGCTTTACTGACTTAGCAGTCAATGTATGCTTAGACTGTACTAGGTAAAAAGCTAAACAGGTAAAAAATCCTCGTCTCCATGCCGTTAAGTCATACTGGGGATACGTCATTAGGCCCGGTATTTTCAAGACCTTCGGGACATGAAAGTGTGATGTGGTCAGTATCACGTCTGGCCGGATTTACCTCCCCAGATTTCTTTGGTATCCGTTTGAGAGGCTGGGTGGACCCCAGGGCCTTTGTTTGGTGTGGTGGGACCAGAAAAAAATCCCAGCTGCTGGGATATGAACCCAGTTCTACCGGATTAACAGGCCGAGGGCCTAACAACACAGCCAGCCAGCTGCCATACTTAGACAGTTGCTGAAATAATTATTGTACAAGATTTTTTTATTAATTTGTCAGTAATTAATGTACGAGAATGTAAAACAACTTCATCGTATGTTTTAATACTAGCTGATTACCCGGCGTTGCTCGGGAATTTATTAATTATTAATATTGCGGGGTGGATTTGAGATCGCCATGTTTCTCTCACGGACAACCTTCTGTTGCTTGCTCAAGAAATTATTTATTCTTGCTCCTGGAGGTGAAACTAAAAATGTTGTATATAATCAAGTTTTGAGTTAAATTAATATTATAGTGAATTTGTAAAAGACTTTATACTTTATAGACTACCCTTGTGACTTGTTGATCGTGATAGAGAAAGCAAGTCTCAATGGAAATTGCAATCTCTTAAAGTTAAAAGGAAGATCCGCCGGAATGAGTGGTATCTGTGGGATAAAAATTACTTCACTCTCTCCTTTTTTTCTGTTAAGATAGTCGTTCAATTACATTGCCCAACTTCCTCTTTACATATAGCCTTGTGCCGTTGCAATATTTTGGCGGGTCGAGATTCCGTAGTAAAATAATTGGAGATCCAACCCTAATTTTCACCCCCTCTCACCTCACCTCCCACACCATGCGGATGGGGGCTGAACTTGGACGTAAACGGCATTGATAATGTCACTACTCATCTCAGGGACCCCTACAACTATGGACTCGACACTAATATCGGTCGATTTCGGATTACATTTACACGTCACTCCATCCCACCCCACCCCTCTCTCACCCCCACCCACCCACCACTCCCCAATGCTGGTTCGGAGTAAACACTGAAAGAAAATCTAGAAGGAGGGACCCTAATGTTGTTGACAACGGGAAGTTTCTTATATTTTTTTGCAGCTCTGCAACCTGGAAATCTGGTCATTTCTCTGCGCCCTGACCAACATAGTCAAGGTGGTAATATGGTCAACACAGACAAAGCGCTTTACCCCCGCGTCAGCTGCTCAAGAGAAACAGACTATAAAAAGTATCCGCTGCTCAAAACTAAAACCTAAAATTAAAAAAAAATCAATTACCTATATTTTAAAAACTAAACAGATCAAAGTCAGTATTAAAGTTCTATGACAGCTCAAGAGCCCTATAATGAAGGTCTTCTGGACCGACCAAAGTGATCAAAGAGGACACACCTAGTGAATATGGTGATCTTTTGCATTATATCTTATCATGAACTCACAAAATCTGCATACACAGATCTATATGTGCAGAATATTCGTTATTTATATATTTCTTCAACTACGCAATTAAAGAAAAAAAAACACAAGTCCAACAGAAATAAACATTTTATTTAACTTACCAGTGACTAAAAAAAAAAAAAAGCAAGGTTTAACACAAAACAAGATGGCCTGTGGCGCGCTCGTCAAGGTTATCTGAATCGAAATTCTCTGGAATTCAATACTCTCTTCTTCTTCTTCTTCGTTTAAAAGCAGGAAAGTATATTTTTTAAAAAAACTAACATTTCACCATTAACGGCATGAGTGACAGACGAGCGGTTCCAGAACTCAGCCCTCTCAAGTGCCCAGTTGCTTGTGTATAAAGTTATAAACGTATTCAGCTGATAGATCTACGTACCATGAAAGACGTAGGCGCCAAATTGTTTTATTTTCATGGCCAAAATTCCAACCACACAGGAAGTTTTCTTTTCGTCGCCGATTTCTCCTTATTGTTTGCTTACGAGTCTTGGGATTTCTTTTAAATTGAACTATAATAAAAGTGATTACTTCCGGATTTGTCGTGCCAGAGAGAGAGACGGAGAGAGAGAGAGAGAGTGAGAGAGAGAGAGAGAACATTCCTAAAGTTACCTTATCTGCAGACGGCACAGTCTGTTAAGTTTGTCTCATAGACATGGTTGATAATCTTCTCTGATTATCGCCCTCGATTTCCGTTCCCACTTTTCAACATCTCCTCCAAACAAGTCTGCACCGTCAGCAGAGCGTGCTTTCTCATGAACACATCACCCCTCAAAGCTGTTCACGTGATCTGGAGAATGTAACTCATGTGATGCTCACGAATAACAAAATCCGGGACGTGTCCCATTTTCTTCCATTAAATGTGCTAAAATACTCTTATAGAAAAGTTATTTACTGCCGGTGATAACAGTCCTACCCACGCAGCTCTCTTACTGAAACCATGCACAGAAAAACTACGTAAACATCGTGGTCGTTTAGAGCGCTCGGAAAGTCTTGGAGGTACTCCTGTCTTGCAGGCCCGAGGGTAATAATTGAGACGAGCAGAGACGACAGAAGCCTCACCTGGGTGATGTGTGCAAGTGCCTTGAGGAGGGCGAGACAAGTCCAGACACGAACCAGCTGACGTAAACATTCATCTCTCGCCAAACAGAAGAGCGAGTTGTGTGGCCGCCAAAAACAACCATTCCTGTTTCTATTTTAAAAGCTGTAATTAGAGACATTCTAGTGGAAATGTGACGTTTAGCGTTTCCGTACTATAACAGTGGACAAAACAGCGGATGTTTTCACATACAAATTGCTATTCACTGTTTGGTCTTCCCATTCTTGTCACATATATCTGGTATAAACAATATGTCTACAGATATAACACGCACTGCTGATGCCGATCTCTCGCTTGCATTACTTCATTAGGAAATCGAAGCTGAAGGATGCGTGTGGTAGATCCACACAGAGACATCCGGGCAAAGCGCTTTGTAAATTATGAAGTATTTCATCAAAGCATAGATGTGAACTTGAGGCCAGGGGAAGAGGGGGCAGGGAAGGGAGGGGAGGGGGAAACTCTATCAGATTTGGAACTCAGTGACCCATTTAACTGACATGTCAGGGTCAAGGTTAGCGAACCACATCTGCCCAACACATTGTCCACCTCTCTGTTGGTACCCCCAGTAACAGGCCTAGCCAGGCTAACATTGGCACCCCAGTAACAAGCCTAGCCAAGCTAACTTTGGCACCCTGTGTTATAGACTTAGCCAGGCTAACATTGGCACCCCCTGTATTAGGGTTAGCCAAACTAACGTTGGCACCCCCGTAATAGGCTTAGCCAGGCTAACGTTGGCACCCCCAGTAACAGGCTTAGCCAAGCTAACAGGACAGAGATCGCCATAGTCCTTGTGGTGGTGGAGCCTACTAAAAATGTTACATACCCACAGCTGTGTGGCTCCACTCAGGGACGGGAAAAAATAGTCGCCATAGCCTGGTCCCAATCTGACTCGAGGCTGTGTCACGTCGGCAGGAAAGAACACCATTTCGCAGCTTCAAGAAGTGGACTGCTGCTAACATATGTGCGAGTCATGCATTTGTCTGTACTTGTTAACATGAACAAGAAAACCTTTCTATTTAAAAGAAGGGAAGGTTCATAACAACCAAAAAGAGTATTTCCCTTTTCACAAAATGTTTGTGGATATGGATAACTTCGGGGAGATATTGCTTACATTGAGGGACAATGTTGTAAAGAAGAACCTGTTGACGCTATTTTAGCCTCCGCAGAACCGCTGCTTACGTTGTGACGTTGACGCTGCACAACTGAAGAACTCTGAGAAGAAGACCACTGCTTTACACTCTGACGCTTACACTATACTACTAAACTCTCAGAAGAAGACCGCTGCTTTACACTCTGACACTTACACTATACTACTGAATAACTCTCAGAAGAAGACCACTGCTTTACACTCTGACACTTACACTATACTACTTAAGAACTCTCAGAAGAAGACCACTGCTTTACACTCTGACGCTTACACTGTTAAAAAAAAAGTTACGGTTATCCTGTCACGCCTTAAAGGCACATAGAGATATGGTGTTATTGCCCATATTTTCATTGACCTGTCAGCACACTAGAGGGTGATATGGTCAGTATCACGCCTGGCCGCCTTTCCTTCCCCAACTCCAGAAGAAGTCGGCTACCCATTTCTACAGCTGGGTGACTGGGGTGCCTCTTGCCGAATTCGAAATTCGGCATTCGCCATGTGAGACGTGCGCTAATCACTTTGCCACTCAGACATCCGCTTACACTATACTACTTAAGAACTCTCAGAAGAAGACCACTGCTTTACACTCTGACACTTACACTATACTACTGAATAACTCTCAGAAGAAGACCGCTGCTTTACACTCTGACACTTACACTATACTACTTAAGAAATCTCAGAAGAAGACCACTGCTTTACACTCTGACACTTACACTATACTACTTAAGAACTCTCAGAAGAAGACCACTGCTTTACACTCTGACGCTTACACTATACTACTTAAGAACTCTCAGAAGAAGACCACTGCTTTACACTCTGACACTTACACTATATTACTTAAGAACTCTCAGAAGAAGACCACTGCTTTACACTCTGACGCTTACACTATACTACTTAATAACTCTCAGAAGAAGACCACCGCTTTACACTCTGACGCTTACACTATACTACTGAATAACTCTCAGAAGAAGACCACTGCTTTACACTCTGACACTTACACTATACTACTTAAGAACACTCAGAAGAAGACCACTGCTTTACACTCTGACACTTACACTATATTACTTAAGAACTCTCAGAAGAAGACCACTGCTTTACACTCTGACACTTACACTATATTACTTAAGAACTCTCAGAAGAAGACCACTGCTTTACACTCTGACGCTTACACTATACTACTAAACTCTCAGAAGAAGACCACTGCTTTACAGTCTGACACTTACACTATACTACTTAAGAACTCTCAGAAGAAGACCACTGCTTTACACTTTGACGCTTACACTATACTACTTAAGAACTCTCAGAAGAAGACCACTGCTTTACACTCTGACGCTTACACTATACTACTAAACTCTCAGAAGAAGACCACTGCTTTACACTCTGACACTTACACTATATTACTTAAGAACTCTCAGAAGAAGACCACTGCTTTACACTCTGACGTTTACACTATACTACTGAATAACTCTCAGAAGAAGACCACTGCTTTACAGTCTGACGCCTACACTGTACTACTATAGAAGTGTACTCCTTTTGGAAATTTTGTTTCTTAATAATTTTAGTCGGTGATGTATGTTCTGAAGCTTACACACATCTGAAAATAAACCTTTAACTGCTGTCAAGCACATTTTAGCTACTAGCACTACTTCTTGAAACATGTGCTTCACTTCCCGATTGGTGAATACGGTGAATATCTGAGTGATTACCTAACTCGCTAACTGACTGACCATCTGACTGGTTAACTAAGCTGCTAACTGATTAACTAACACTGTCTGACTGACTATCTGACTGATTAAGTAACTCGCTGACTGACTGACTATCTGAATATAGAACCTTACTCGCTAAGTGACTGGCTGACTGACTACATTACTGTTTAACGAATTCGCTAACTGACTAACTATATGATTGATTACCTAACTGGCTAACTGACCGACTAACTATATGATTGATTACCTAACTGGCTAACTTACTGACTGACTATCTCGTTGATTAACTAACTCGTTAACAGACTGACTATCTGATTGATTAATTAAAACTCGCTGACTTACTGACTGAATATGTGACTGATTAACTAACTCACTAACTGACTAAATGACTCACTATCTGAACCAGTAACGAACTATGTAAGTATTAACTAGATAACTAATTTCTTCTTCTTCTTCTTCTTCTTCTTCGTCCATCTAGAGAAGACGATGACTTCTTCCACAAATCCAATCGTCAGTAGTTTTTCACGTCTGACCCAAAGTTTTTTCACCCATAATTTTTTTTGTTTTTTGTTGCCTAGGGGCCAGTTTTAGGCTTTCAAAGTCTTTTAGATGTCTATGGGAGTTAGCGAAAGCAAAACTTTAGACTGTTCTAAAATCTACACAAGAACCGTTCTTCAGATCTATAATCAATGTAAATAAACTGATGAGAGGTGGACTGTAAGATATGTGGGGGAAAGCCGCTGTTGGCGAGATCTTCAGCTGCCGTGCGTGGAGCGGTGCTCTTCCCGGCCAATGAAGAAATTTGCAAATGAGGTTGCCGCGCAGCATCACTGCGGAAAAGGTGGTTGAAAGGATAAATCGAAGCAAACAGTCAAATCACGGCACCTCTGGTCTGGAGGTCAGCCACGTCCTGAGTGCAGTCATATCGGGTGAAATGCATGAACCGGTCTGTCCCAGAGGTTAAGTCACTGCTGGCTTGACTCTTCAAATGCCGCACGTGGAGTGAAGCTCCTCCTGGTTAAGGAAGTAAATGCGGAAATAAAGGTTGCTGTGCGGCGCCGATGGGAAAAGGTGGTGGAAAGTGAAGTTTAACCTGGTATGTCCAGTAGTATCGCTACGAGAGCTATACCACGGCGCCTCTGCTCTAGAGGCCGCCTACGTCCGAAATACACCTACACTGGTGAAATATGCCTAAACCGGCATACACCAGGGTTGGAACTCGATGGCTAGACATGTCATGCCACCTCCGCTCTAGAGGTCGGTAACGCCTGATAAACACCCATACTGGTGAATTTTGCCTAAACCGGCTCATACCAGGGGTGAATCTTGAAGGCTATGAATGTCACAGTACCTCTGCCCCAGAGGTCGGTCCCGTCCCAAACACGCCCATACTGGGAAATGCCTAAACCAGCTCAACCCAGGGGTAGAAGTCACTAGTGGCGAGGATTCGTCCTCCTGGACAAAAGCTCCATCCTGGTCACAACTAGGAAGGGTAGCGGCCACGACCGCAAAATGCTGAAGTCGGAGACACTGGACCAGGGAAGTCTAGATAGGCAACCACCTCTCACCCGGCGGGGATGTCTGCGTATCCTAATCACGCTGAGGTTTTCCGGTGAGAAAGTCCAACCCTGGACTGGATGGGCAACCACCTCTCACCCGGCGGTGATACACGGGTATCTCAAAACACGTCGAGGTTTTCCGGTGAGAAAGTCCAACTCTGGCCTGGGTGGGCTTACGCCTCTCACCCAGCGGGGATGCACTGATATTCCAAACACGTCGAGGTCTTCCGGTGAGAAAGTCCAACCCTAGACCAAACTGGTGCAATGAAAACCACAGTGTCACGCAATCCCGCTTCCGAGACCCACCAAGAATACAGGCTAAAGCACGGTGATACTCTGAACCCCTTGTGGTCCTTTCGTGGAACTCGTGTGGTCTATTTTGGACCACACAGGGGACCACGGGACCTAACGAGGACCACATGCGTGAATTCAGTAGGTTCACAGTGCGGTTTTTGGTGGTAGAAGTGAACGAAGAAGAAGAAGAAGAAGAATGTGGGGGAAAGACCAACTTTTTGTTTTAACAACCTCGTCCTCGGGCAAATGTTTTAGTAAAGATCTATAAACTAGAACTTGCGATGTAAATGTTGTTATATTTTATGCTTGTTAATCCGAAAACGAGAGAAACTGTTGAAGTGTTAATGGACAGCTATCAAGGCTAAAAGTTAGGCACCTTGGCTAAACTAGAAGAGGGAGGGTTTTGCGCCCCCCCCCCCTCCATTTTTTTCTCCCCTCCCGCTTTGTTTTAGCAGGACCTGTAGCTTGCTAGAAGTGAAGATGTCCATTAGGTCCACGCGCTGTAGTGTCACTCATGGATCTCAAACACTGCAGTTCGTGAGCAGTTTCCTAGAGAAAACACCGGTTGAGGGCCTCTTGAGTTGAGCAAACGCCCAGGGAGAGATTGCAGGATCGCTCGTAGGCGCAGCAGAACGCGAGGTCGAGATGAGCAGTTAGCATTTTTGTTAGATGTTTCTAGTATGGAGTTGATAATAACGGTGCTGCCAGTGTTGTGTAGACTTCGTGTACTGAAACAAGCTTCATTTATTATTAAGCTTTAATAAGAGCATGTGCATTGTGCTGACTATATACTTTCACAGACATGAAATAAGTCATGAAACTAATTTGCTAGATAAAATACCAGTTCACTATTATATATCTTATATTCTTCCCGTGCCGTTAAACGTCACATAGGGCTCGCAAGGTAATTCACCAATTTTTCCTGTCTTCGGCGAATCTTTCAACCTCATCGAGGGATTTTATGCCTGTTAATTTGATCTCTATTAACAATGTCCTCTTCAGAGTTTCACGCGGTCTGCCTCTTTTTCTTTGGCCTGTTGTGTTCCACTTGATAACTTGTTTTGGGGTTCTCTGATCGTTTCTTCTCATCAAGTGACCAACATGTGTCCATCTCCTTGTACTGATCATTCATGAGACTGGTTGTTGTTCAATCATCTGTCTTATCTCTGCATTGTTCTTGAATTCGTTCCACTTGATGCCGAATATTTTCCTAGGCATCATTTGTTTTTAAAAGAGTCTAATTTCTTTTCTATTTCTTTAGTTGTTTTCCAGCTTTCACATGCATAAATGAGGGTGGATATTACATTTGAATTGAATAGTCTTAACTTGGTTTTTGTGCTTATAACTTTTGAATGCCATATGTTTTTTTCTTGAAGGTCGATGCTGCTTTTGCCTTTCTAATTCTAACTTCCTTTCTAGTGTCACCATCCTGGTCTATGTAGCTGCCAAGGTATGCAAATTATTTGACTTCTTCAACATCTGTCCCTTCTACGTATATTTTTTCATTATTTTTGTTTTGTCCTTGTTAATTTCAAGTCCTATTTTGCTAGCCATTGAAGACAGGCTATCTGTTTTTTCTTGCATGGAATTCACATTGTTACTGATAAGAGTGGGTGTCTGAGTGGCGAAGTGGTTAGTGCACTGGTCTCTCGTGGCGAAGGTCGGGGGTTCGAATCCGGCCGGCGGCACCCCAGTCACCCAGCTGTAGAAATGGGTAGCCGACTTCTTCTGGAGTTGGGGAAGGAAAGGCGGCCAGGCGTGATACTGACCATATCACCCTCTAGTGTGCTGACAGGTCAAGGAAAATATGGGCACTAACATCATATCCCTATGTGCCTCCAAGGCATGACAGGGTCACCTTTACCTACTTTTTACTGATAAGAGTTATGTCATCAGCAAAATCAAGATCTTCTAGTTGGGTCCAATGTACCCAGTCAATACCTGTGTTACCTGTGCTTCATTTTTTTCATTATGAAGTCTATTGTAATCCCAAAAAATAAAGGAGACAGTATACATCCTTGTTTCACGCCTGTTTCAATCTGGAACCATTCATTCATCCCTTCTTCTGTTTTGACTGCATAGACATATCCATTAATCATTAATGATTTTGTCAATTTTAGATGATATTCCATATAGACTTAAAATTCTCCATAATTGATCTCTGTGTATGCTATCAAATGCCTTTTTAAAGTCTATGAAGTTCAGTATTAATGGCTTCTGCTTTTCAGTATGTTCTTCAAATATTATTCTTAGAGTAAAGATCTGGTCGAGACAGCTTCTCCCTTTTCGAAATCCTGCTTGTTCTTCTCTCATTGCGGTATCCACTATATCTTTAAGTCTATTCAAAATGACCTTGTAAAATACTTTTGACAACTGATATTAAGGTTACACCTCTCCAATTGTTACAGTCACTAAGGTTGCCTTTTTTTTCGTATTTTAACAATGATTCATTTTTTCCATTTAGAAGAGACCTTTTCTTCTTTCCAAATCTTATTAAACATTCTCTGTAGTTGTTTCATGTTGTCACTATTGATAGCTTTTAACATTTCGCGTGTAATTTCATCTTCACATAGAACTTTGTTGTTAGCCATTAAATTCACTGCTGTTTCAGTTCCATGCAATTTAATTTCATCTAGGTTGACATTTAGTTGTGGGGCTGGTAAGTCAGTTTTAAGGTTTAACAATTCTTTTGGGTGTGGTCGATTAAGTATTTCTTGGAAGTGTTCAATCCATCTTTACTTTTGGTCTTTACTTGATGTTAATAGGGTTCCAGTTTTGCTAAGGACTAGTCTTTCTTTAGGTGTAATAGTACCTGTTAGCTTCTTTTGTATGTTATATAAAGTTTCCTGTCTTCTGTTTTTGCTGCTTTCTCTGCCTCTCGGCATATTGTCTATGTATTCTCTTTTATCCCTTCTAGCTGAACTTTTTACTTTTTTGTCTATTTCTTTGTATGTTGCTTTGCCAGATCTTTTCGATGATCTGTTTTTACATTCAACATGTCTAATTTGACTGCTGGTTTTTCATGTATGTACTTCCATGTGTTTTATGATATCCATGCTTTTCTATTTGGTTTTTTCAGTCCAGCACTTGCTTTTGCTGCTGTGATTATGGCTGTGCTGTAAGAATTCCATAATAAATCTATACCTATCTCCTCTACTTCAATGGGTGTTTTGGAATGATTGGCAAGTTCCTGATTGAAAGATAGTATAAGGTATTTATAAATTATTCTTCTGGCTCCGTAGCATAAAAAGTGCTAATTATATAATGTATATCGATAATCCTCTCTCTCACTCACTCTCTCTCTCTCTCTCTCTCTCTCTCTCTGAAAGCTTACTATATTTTAAAATTACTTTCTCATTAACCACAGAGTAACAAACACAGTATTCTGTCATTTCGATGTAAGAATTTCATTTTTCAATAATATTTCAGGATCTATATTGTCCGAAATGAAATCTCTTTATAAGAGACTTTTTTTTCTTTAAAAAGTAAAAAAAGATAAAATAGGCACGTATAGTCTCAATACATACTCAGTCTATGCTCTCTCTCTCTCTCTCTCTCTCTCTCTCTCATTCTTCAACAATTCTCTATCAAATTCTGCTAAAGTTGACACTGGTGTTCCGCAAGGTTCTATTCTAGGCCCGTTGCTCTTTGCTATCTATATCAATGATCTTCCACTTCATCTTAAACACTCTTGTTGTGACCTTTTTGCCGATGATTGCACAGTCTACACCAGTGACTACGATTGTGTTAATCTAGAATCAACTCTTCAGGTCGAGTTATACAATTTAATTGGATGGAGCAAAAATAATGGCATGATTATAAACACCGATAAAACAAAATCAATGCTCATAACAACAAGACAGAAACTACAAAACGCAACAAAAACAACACTTCGGCTCTGTACAGAAACATCACAGATAGAAAACGTTAGCGAGCACAAAACACTAGGTCTTATTACTGACCAACATCTGACCTGGAACTCTCATGTGCAATGTCTAACAAAACTCATCGCACAAAAAGTATACCAATTAGCTAAAATTAAGCACTTCATAGATCAAGACACTAGGAAGACATACTACATAGCTCATATACAAACACATTTAGACTATTGCTCAACAGTTTGGGATGGTTGCTCAGTGTCAAATACAAAGAGGCTTTGCTCTCTCCAAAAGCGAGCAGTAAAGCTCATTAGTGACAAAGATCAAGCACAAACAACTAATCATCACAAACGTATCAAAATACTACCCCTTAAGAACAGGTTCCTCTTCAACAAAGCCAAATTAGTACATCAGATTCTTTCACGGCATGCCCCGCCTTATCTATGGAACCTGTTTAAATTTAGCCCAAAGTGCAGCCAACGCTTGAACAACATATGTCTTCCAAAACCTAGACTTGATCTTTACAAGAAAAGCTTTAGTTATTCTGCTGCTCATCTTTGGAATACCCTCCCATCCTATATAAAAAATATAAATTATACTCCTTCCTACAACTACAAGCTTTCCCAGTATCTATTTGATGTCGACTACATGCATCCATGAATTATAAAACTTAAAAGTTATCTTAAGCTGCTCTTACAGACACCGAATACAATTAATTGTTTTCTGTATAGTCCCGAAAATTTTGTTTAGTAGATAGTCATTTATAATGTATGTAGTTACTTCTATACTGAGTGAATGTTTAAGAGTGAAACGTAAATGTTATATTTTATTTTATGTCTCTCAGCTTCAATGTTAGTTATGTTTGTTATATGAACAGCATATTTGTAGAATGTCTGGAATAGAGTGAAAGATGTATGATAAAGGGCAGAATGTCAACGGGCCTGCGTGCCCAATTCTTAACCCTTTTGAAATAAAGATCAATCAATCAATCAATCTCTCTCGATATATTCAATTCAATTCAATTCAAATGCCATGCTGCGTGGCGTAGGCGATCATTTCGCTCCACAATTCCCTGTCTTTAGACTTAATTATGAGATCCGGCGGTGTCTTTCTTCCTAGCCACACTGACAGCCCATCCAGTAACTTCTCTCTCTGTCTTCCTCTGTTTCTTCTTTCTTCAATTTTACCAGTTGCCACAGTGTGTTCCAATTTTCCTCTTCTCAGGAAATATCCTATAAATCTCGCTTGTCTGCCTCTGATTTTTGCTATAATTTGCTTTTTAACTCCAGCCTCTCTTAAGACTTCTTCATTGGTTTTCTTGGCTGTCCATTACCATGGTACCTTCAACATCCGTCTTATGAACCACATTTCCATGACTCCCATTTCTTGCTGTACTCTCTTATTCATAGACCATGATTCATATCCATGAAACAAAATTTACTTGATGTAACATTTAAGTACTTGGAATATCTTGTTTCCACTGATATGGATCTGTTGCACAAGATGTGTATCATTGTCTGGAATGCTGACTTGGCCTGAGCACGTCTGCTTTTTATTTCGTTGTGACATTTCCCATCAGTTGTTATAATCGTTCCTAAGTACTTGAATCTATCAACTTGTTTCATATTTGTGGCATTGATGGTAATGCTACATTTTGGTGGTATTCTCTTCTTTGAGATGACCATCACTTCAGTCTTCTTTTTGTTCAGGCTGAGACCTTTATTTTTTACTTTCACGAACCACGATGTCCTGAAGAGCAATTAGCTCCCCTTCACTTTTAGCAATCAGAACTGTGTCGTCTGCATATCTTAAGTTGTTAAGGTTGTACCCGCCAACTGGCACATTCTCTATATTTCTTATTATGTTTTTGCTGTACGAGGAAAAGAAGTCAGGAGATAAAACATATTTTTGTCTTCCTCCCAATTTTATGTCTTAGAATGCTCCTATTTGATTTTCAACCCTCACTGCTGCTGATTGCTGCAAATATATGTTTTTGATGAGTTTCAGATCTTTTCCATCTATGTTGATGTCTTCCAGCATTCTTATATATTATTCTAGATATATACAAGTATATAAAGTATCTAGAATCTGGTGAGATTTATCTGATACGTGGTAGAAAGTATGACGGGCTTGCCTGTCCAACTTTTCACTGTGAAATTAAGATTTTTCATTCTTTTGCTCAGCACAAAATAATAATCAAGCTACTATACTATCTACCAGATTACTTCCTCTTTCACCTCACCCGCAGAAACATTAAAATATGAATGTTCACAACTCTTGAGGAAACCAAAGACCTACTTAACGCAGGAAAGTTTCTTTCAAGTGTTACTGACATCAGTAGTTTAACAAATTGTAGTGACTAGAATCTTCATTTTTCTTATAAAATATTACAAATGTCAAATTCTTGTTGAGTTTTTTTTCTCATTTGAGACTTTTAATCGTATAGAATAATTTGAAATTCGGAGAAAATAAAAGAAATCGGGTAGTTTTCGAATTATGTATAGAGCGAGCAAGTCTGGAGTCAAGCGAATTTAGATCAGTCTGCGGGGAAAGCGCATTGTCAAATGTTATGTATTACTGCAGTCGACTAAGAAGAACAAATGATAACAAACTAATATTCATTTCATCATCATCATCATCATTATCATCATCATCATCATCGTTATAATCATCATCTCTGATGGAGGCGGATATACAGGAGAAACCGCCAGAAGTTACCTGTGATGTACTCGTTCCTTTTTTTTTTGTTTTGTGCTTCGTACTGTCCCAGAAGAACATCGTTGGTCCGAATATTGCATGTTCGTTGTGGTTTTCTTTTCTCTCCTTAGTTTAGTTCCTCTTCTCTCCTTAGTTTAGTTCATTCTCTTTGCATGTGTGGTGAACTTGTTGCATACATACACTCATCGTACTCTGGCTTATGCACATTTACAGCTAACGCTTGCAGATGTTTATTTTTTCAGAAGCAATATTTTTTTTTAGACACCCTGTACTTTAAACTTTCCAGAAAGCTCGTATCTAATGGAAGAGAAACAATTTCTCACATATTTGGAGGGGGGTTTTTTGTGTGTGTTCTTCTACCAGCATTAGTCCTTACCCACACATTACCATGGGTGACTCATGTTCAGAAAGTGCGTCCCTGGGGGCGAGACAGTTTGCCTGAAGATTATTTTCTTGTTCCGACTCGTTGAAGTATCGCAGACCTACAGTGGGGTCTCAGATATATGAATCGAATGTGAAGCGGCCAAGACTTACCGCTGGCGTAAAGTCTTCAGAAGACCCCCCTAATCTTTGAATGACATATATATCTAACAATAAAAACACGTATACCAGAATGGCGTTATTATTATTTTGTTAAATCTTTGCTTTGCAGCATTCTCAGTTCAATCCATTGGCTTTAACTTCTGAGTAGAAGCTCCTTGACATAGCACAAACGGAAGGCAAAGATAAGATAAGAGGCAACAAATCCAGGATTTGCAGCTGATGACATTTGAATCGGAAATGTTCAGACCACTTTAGCGATCGTCCATGAGTCATCAATTTGACGTGGCTATCTTGAATCGTTAAAATGTTTGTGATAGTTGCCAAATCAAAACAAAACAAAACTTTTCCACTTGTAGGAAGTAATATAACTTAGTCAGGGCTTTCTATAGGATTAAGTTCATTTCTTGACGGGTCTGAAACTCTGAGCTCGAGTTATGTATGTATCCCGTCATTGCTCAGATAGTCTTCGTCATTCGCCCTCAAAGGGGTGTCGCAGATATGCGTCTTTTATCCCACCTCGTTCGGGTTCGGCTCGACACATTCTTCGAATCGGGTTCGTCTTTCCACCTTCTATTTCCAGGGGCACAACTGGAAGATGGAATAGGGTCTTGGCCGTCTATGGTTTGTAAATCCCGACGCAAGCAGTCTGCTGTGGGTTGCTGACCGCTGTCTCATTCACCTTGAGTTGTGCGTCTTAGCCTCTGTTCAGCTACCGTGGGCATAATGACAGCTACAAAGCTGGTCAGATATAATCTTGTGCTACTTCTTTAGAAAAGTTTGGCTCTGCTGGTCAGATATAACCATCATGTGCTACCTCTTTAGAAACTTTGGCTGCAAGGTATGCCACCTTGTTATGCTCTTCGCTCTCATAATCTCTTCCCAAATCAAGCTGATTTCTGTCTATTTCTTGATGTAATCGTTCTCTCTTTTCCTTTTTTTTCTTCAACTTCTCCCTCAGTTATGAGTTTAATTATAGTATTATGCTAGGAAAATTCCTCTAGGGGCGTTGCTTGTCTCATTTTTTCTTTATGGCACACCGCTTGAACAGATCTTCCCTAGATAGTTCTTTTTGAAAAGTACGTATACTTTTCTCATGACCTATTAGTATTAACTCTAGTATCTGTTACTACTTTATAATGTTTTTCCTAGCATATTTTTTTTCTCAAAACAGATTAAGAAGATGCCACTGTTTTCTTTTAAATACATTTTTTTTTCCTCAAGCTTCTCTGTATAGGACTCTGATGTGAAACAAATTAGCGGGAACTGACAACAGACAAGCGAAGAATTTCCCTCCGGATATCTCTCAGACGAGATATGTTACAACGAGCTTTAGGTTCCATTAAAACCACGACTCTAAGTAATCGTGGAAAGTGCTGCCAAGTAACTGAGGGTCTTGGAAAATCAGCTTCTCCTGACGGGCAACGAGTGAGAAGAAAAATTTGCAGGGCTGTATACAGCTCAATGGACGGTGTTTAGATTACCTCGACTGGGAGAAACACATTTACACACATTTATTTGCGCGTGCATCAGCTGAGCAGCCGTTATACACGTCTTGCCTTAAGGGTTTTCTGTTACAATCCCTGCTCTCGATTTCTCTCGTCTCGCGGATCTTGTCAAGTCTCTCGAATACTCACAAACTGACGACATAGTCTATAGTTTGTCCAAGCAGTCTTCAAATGAGACGGCCTCAAGTCAATATCTTAAGTTTAGAAGGAGGGTTAAAAAAAAGGGTTGACTTAGTGATGAAAGATGTAAACTTTAGGATAACCCACATAGAAACAGTGGACAGGAGTTAAAAATATTCATGCATCTAAAACAGTACTTAGTTCGTTGTAAGTCAAAGTTTATAAGCTGCTACATATAGTAGTAGCAGAAAATGAATATAAAGGACTATCTCAAAACAGTAAGAAAACAGAAACGATGGTCGTTGTCAGAAAGAAAACTGTACCCGAGTGTGAAGTAAAATCAGATTAATAGCATTAAAACAACTGCACAAATTCAAGTATCTTGATACAGTGAAAACATCGAATGACAGGTGTACCACAGAGGTAAAAAACAGAGTATGCCAGGCAAAGGTAGCATTTCAGAAAATGAAATCTATCTTGTGCAGTTCACCTTTATCAACAGACACTAGGAACAAGGTGCATCGATCCTGTATGGAAGCGAATCATGGTCACTAACAAAAACAAGAATATCATAAGAGGCAACTGAAATGTAGTTCCTACGAAGTATATTGAGAATACCAAAATAACAAATGAAGAATGCCTACGGAAAGCCAATGAGAAACGAACATTAATAAACACACCACAAGGGAGACAGTCAAGGTTTATTGGCCACATAATGAGAAGAGGAGGGGCTGAAAACATCGAGACAACAGAGAAAATTAGAGGCAGGAAAAGGAGAGGTAGTCTAAGAGAGAAATGACGGCTTGACACAATGGCACAGGAGAGGCACAACAGAACCGATGAATAACATGAAAAATCGAAAACTGTGGAGAGATGGGGTCGCCAATTCCTCCAGAAATGCCACATGGTAGTGAAGGCAAAAACAAAGGAATAAGTAATTTTCAATGTTTATTACATTTAAGTAAAATATTTAAAAATCGCCCTTTTATCAAATTTTCTGAATCTTTAATATTAAGAAACAATCATTTCATCTGTTAAGTAAGAAGGTTTCCGGACATCTTTGTGGTATCATATCTGCCTACTCTAAAAATGTTGGGGTATATTGGCATCCCTCGGCAGCTGTAGGTTGTGTAGCTGTAGACGTACTTTCTGTGTATAGTTTTCTGTTTGTTCTTGGTGACAGTGGGACAAAGGGTGAGAGACTGAGGGAGGGGGTGAGATTAAGAAGCTTATTTATTTTCATATTGTGGGAGTCTCGTTGGCTGAGAAGTTAGGCGCTCAATCTACTAATCCGGGGGTACCAAGTTCAAGTCCCAGCGGTAGAGATTTTTTTCTTCTCTTTCTCTCTCTCTCTCTCTCTCTCTCACACACACACACACACACACAGTGGCACCGGGCTCCACCCAGCCTCTAAAAATGAGTACCAGAGAAATCTTGGAAGGTAAATGCGGGCCAGGTGTGATACTGACCACATCAGACTTTCATGTGCCTTTGAAGGTCTTGGAAATATGAGCCTAACACCGTATCCCGAATATGCCTGAAAGGCATGGAAACGGGTATTTTACCTTTTTATGTGACATAAATCTTTGACATGGAAATATTTCTATACTTTCTCACAGCGCTGACTAGTTCAAGGTCGTCAGTCACAATTTGTGATTGCTTTCACTTACATTATAATTTTTTTGTAAATTTCCATTTCACGGAATAGAAGTGCAGTTGAACAGATCTCCAGCGATTTCCACCGCTGATAACGTAAACTCAAATCATAGATATAGTGTGACACATCTTGAAGACGACCAGCGTGTTCAATCTCACTCAAATAACCAGGCGCTGAGGAGCTTTGTGGAAAGCATCAAGCGTAAATATCATATTAACAGATGAGGAGTGCATGTTAAACGGTGTCTCAAGATACTGAAATCTGCCACGGCCAGTAATCCTAGGTAGTGTATTGTCGATAGTTGGTCAGGTATCCCTAAATAGTGTATCGTGGTAATGTCGATAGCTGGTCAAGTAATCCTAGATGGAGTACGCGGCACTGTCGATAGTTGATCAAGTAACGTTGGATGGTATATCGTGGCACTGTCGTTAGTTGATCAAGTAACCTTAGATGGTGTATCGTGGCACTGTCGATAGTTGATCAAGTAACGTTAGATGGTGTATCGTGGCACTGTCGTTAGTTGATCAAGTAACGTTAGATGGTGTATCGTGGCACTGTCGTTAGTTGATCAAGTAACGTTGGATGGTATATCGTGGTACTGTCGATAGTTGATCAAATAACCTTAGATGGTGTATCGTGGCACTGTCGATAGTTGATCAAGTAACGTTAGATGGTATATCGTGGCACTGTCGATAGTTGATCAAGTAACGTTAGATGGTGTATCGTGGCACTGTCGATAGTTGATCAAGTAACCTTAGATGGTGTATCGTGGCACTGTCGATAGTTGATCAAGTAACCTTAGATGGTGTATCGTGGCACTGTCGATAGTTGATCTAGTGATCCTACTTTGTGTATCATGGCACTCCTGATAGATATCAAGTGTGTCAAGGAACACAAAAGATGGAGAGAAATATTTGTAGAAATTAAATGTAGAATTCGGGAAAGAATCATAATAAAAAAAACAAATGATAGAAAAGAAAGTATCAAAAGAAATGCAAGTAATAAGTTTATAGTTATTAAAAGCTCAAATAGTGAGTCTCGCAGACTTTGAAAAATGAAATAATGAACCTCATTGACTTTGAAAACTGGAATAGTAAGTTACAAAAGTGTAGTGATAGAACTGGTTACTATCGAGAATAAAAGAACTTTTTTTTGTTGGTGTGTGAAAAACCAAGGGATTCACCCGGACATAGAGATCATGACTGCATTCTATCACAACACAGATATCTCGGCATTCTTATCTGGTGGCAGTGCACTTAAATCCTTCCGGCTTACCCCTATTGGTGCACTTAGTTTCTTCTGTAATATGAAATAAGAGCGTGACATTTAGTTCGTAAAGAGCTAATATAATTGAAGGGTTGTTGAAAAGTTGAACAAACAGGGAACTTTTTTAATATAACAGACCCCATGCAAATTAAAACCTTGACACGTGGAGGCTTCGAAGGTCAAAAGAAGTATGGCGATAAAAAAGGTTAATCTAAACGCTGTTTATGCAACTGTTTTTAAGTGTTTAAATGTTTCTGAAGCTGCAATGTAAAAAATGTTTATTACATTCAAGAGCTATATGTGAGTCATTTGGGGAAGTATATTTGTTTTATTGAAGTACATTGTATAACATGTCCTGGACCGTTTGTCTTGTTACATATTATGCTGTGTCACTGACAGAATATAAATTGACTTTGGAGTTAAACAGAAATATAAAAAAAGTATATTAACTGAAGGATTATTTAGGAGAATTTTAAGAACACTGGGAAGAACACGTGACAAACGAGGAAATAACCAAACGAACAGGCATTTAGAACGTTACTATAGAGGTCAAAATACGAAGATGGAAAAGACTGAGCTACATACTACGAATGGAAAGAGCAAGACACCTCTATACCGCCTTGACATGGACACCTCACGGGAAAAGAAAGAGGGGCAGGCCATTGGGGACATAGACAATACAGGAAGAACTAAAAAACCCAGAAAGACATGGCTTGAGGTATCCCGACTTGCTCAAGCGAGGACTGGCTGGAGAACCTTTGTTGATGCCCTATGCTTCATTCGGAGTACAGAGGACCGATGATGATGATGATGATGACGACGATCACGATGACGATGATGATGATGATGATGATGATGATGATTAACATAAGTGTATGAATTGGATGAGCTAACACATGTGTTCTATAATGTTTTATCAAGTGTATATTAAACATATGTATGGCTCTTTCATATGCCTGACTTAGAACAGTGAATATCACGTCAAACTAGGCTGGCTTCCAGACTTTTGAGACACTTTACAATATTGTGTACCAAGCAACGTCTTTGATCCTTTGAATTCTTAATCACAGCGTTATGATCACATTTTATGATCTATAATTTTCGAAGCCCTTTTTCAAAACTATCTTCGTCTCATGCTAAATACTCGTATTAGGTACAGTATATCTACAGGAAAAAAAAAAGAAAATATAGTGTACCCTTTTGTGCTACTTATAAATACACTATCACTGTTTCCCGAACTGCTTTTACTGAAACATTCTTCAGTTTCGGGGGCCATTTTTTACAGATAGTAGTACATTATTTATCTGAATCTTTAATAAAGAATTTCAACTCCCTAATGATTTGTACACCGTTAAGCAGTTTTTCCATTTGCTATTTGTACTCATATTTCAGATAATAAGCAGGTTTAACATACTCATAGAAAGTCCATACGGAAGTAGGGAAAATAGAATAGCCAAAATTCTGTAGGCACTTGGAAAAGTCAAGGGAGAAAAGAAAATACGTACAAATGTGAAGAAATTTGGTAAAGTTTATGAAGGAAAGGAAATATCTACATATATGCAGAGACGTGGACAAGTCAATGAAGAAAGGGAAATATCTACAGATTTTTAAAATACGTAGAGAAGTCAATGAGGAATAGAAAATGTTCACAAATCTGTAGATACTTAGAAGAGTCAGTGAAGAACAGGAAATGTTCACAAATCTGTAGACACTCGGAGGAAAATGTGAGAAAGAATGGGTGCTGTATATAGGAGATTGAGATGGGAATGTGGAGTTAACCAAAATGACTGGCCTAGGATCGGTCTCTGTGGAGGAAAGCTGTGACTGCAAGGAGATAACGAGAAAGGCGACACTAGAAACGTTTGTGTGCTCTACTTCATATTTCTCTTTCACGTGTGTGTATGTGCATGTATATTGTGTATGTGTCACTGAAGATCAGGGAGCTATAGCAAATGTTTATTTTTTGGACACCAGAGAAGGCAACGAGTTTTAGAGTTCTTATTCCTTCGTGCATAAAATATTTTTATGTTATTTTTTTTTGTGGTCTTTTTGTTTCGTTTTATATTTTTCATCCATTCTTGCATTATGTATGTTTTGCCCCGTTTTATGATTATTTTACAGTTCTAATGACATATATGTTGTCTATTCATAATAATGTGTTTGTTTTCTCATGTATTTGTATTCGAGGGGGAGAGAGAGAGAGAGAGATCATGAAGAACCTAACGAAGTGACATGAGAGACAAAAATCACTGGGCTCATGGAAAATATTAAGGACTGAGATCCATCGAGAAGCTTGACCATCAACATCTGCCTGCAAGGTACCTAAGATCCATCGAGAAGATTGACCACCAACATCTGCCTGCAAGGTACCTAAGATCCATCGAGAAGATTGACCACCAACATCTGCCTGAAGGGTGCCTGAGATCCATCAAGGTATTTTTACCGGCAATATCTGCCTGTAGGGTACCTGAGATCCATCGAGAAGATTGACCACCAACATCTGCCCGTAGGGTACCTGAGATCCATCAAGAAGCTGGACTGCCGACATCTTCCGGTCCTGATAATGCTGGCAACGATACTGTATATGTCCTACAGTCTTCTTCACTATTGCCTTTTGTCATATCTGTAGCCATATAAAGAAATTGCTTGACCGCAATATCAGTTATTCTTGCTGTTGTGTTCGTCAACATTAATGAGATACATCGCTGCTGAGACATATGTTAACATGCATATTGCCCATTCAGTCTTCAATGAATTACTTTTTGGAAACAATTTTGAACATTAAAGGATTTTTTAAACGTGGTCCATTGCTCTTCGTAAGCTACTTGTGGTGTTTTTTTCACTTTTTGTGTTGTTGCTATTTTTGTAGTCACAGTTGTAGTTAATTCAGAGGTTTTTTTTAATATAGTATAATCACTTTTTGTGCCGTAATTTATTGAGCTACGGCTCGTATTCAAAATACTGTTGTGTTTTCGTCACGCCGCATTGCAGTGCTGTTCTGTTCATTGTTCTGTTAATTCGTTATAGGCTACTTATTACTCAGTAATTGGAAGCACCGAGCCCGGTTTACATCAGAGTGTGAGAGCAAAGAAAATACCAAGGTGTGTGTACAGCAAAGTAAGTGTGAGAGAAACGGAAACCCCAGGACTGTACAGCGAAGTAAGTGTGAGAGAAACGGAAACCCCAGGACTGTGTACAGCAAAGTAAGTGTGAGAGAAACGGAAACCCCAGGACTGTGTACAGCAAAGTAAGTGTGAGAGAAACGGAAACCCCAGGCCTGTGTACAGCAGAGTAAGTGTGAGAGAAACGGAAACCCCAGGACTGTGTACAGCAAAGTGAGTGTGAGAGAAACGGAAACCCCAGGCCTGTGTACAGCAGAGTAAGTGTGAGAGAAACGGAAACCCCAGGACTGTGTACAGCAAAGTGAGTGTGAGAGAAACGGAAACCCCAGGCCTGTGTACAGCAGAGTAAGTGTGAGAGAAACGGAAACCCCAGGCCTGTGTACAGTAAAGTAAGTGTGAGAGAAACAGAAACCCCAGGCCTGTGTACAGAAGAGTAAGTGTGAGAGAAACGGAAACCCCAGGCCTGTGTACAGCAAAGTAAGTGTGACAGAAACGGAAACCCCAGGCCTGTGTACAGCAGAGTAAGTGTGAGAGAAACGGAAATAGCAGGCCTGTGTACAGCAGCGTAATTCTGAGAGAAACAGAAACCCCCAGGCCTGTGTACAGCAGAGTGAGTGTGATAGAAACAGAAACTCTTATGTATAGCAGCGTAATTCTGAGAGAAACAGAAACCCCCAGGCCTGTGTACAACAAAGTAAGTGTGAGAGAAACAGAAACCCCCAGGCCTGTGTACAACAAAGTAAGTGTGAGAGAAACAGAAACTCCAGGCCTGTGTACAACAAAGTAAGTGTGAGAGAAACAGAAACACAAAGACCTGTGTACAGTAAAATGTGAGAACAAAGTAGGTAATATTAACCTGGAATATGCAAAACAACACAAATAAAACACAAGGGGAGAAAAATCACGAGAGAGTAAATGAAAACAAAACTCCAGAACCCAGTAATTACTGGCCATAAGCCTTGCTAGGGGTAAGGAAGATGCTTGTCGTAATGCATCTCTCTCTGAACCTAAAGTCCTCATGGTACATGGAGCTTCCGCAACGGTTTTCCACAAACGTCTGTCCTTTGCCTTTTTTCCGCTCTTGACCAGGTGACCCTTTTATTGCTCAACATCGTCTCTGCGTCGTAAAGTATCACAGTAATTTTACTGTGTTGGCTATTCTCTTACACATACTTTACTTATGCCAAGAGCTTATCTTGTTTGTTTCACTGTTCACAGTTATATCAACAGGCAGCTTTCTTCTTCTTCCTGTCTCATGCAGTCCTGCTTTGTCTGTACGTGTCACGAAGATCGCATAAAATAGATGCTTTGTAGAAAATAAAAACGGGTAAAATTTTACACACAAAGATCTATTAGGGCCATCCCTCCCTTAAACAACCATATCTGAACCTTGTTCCTTTCTCTCCATATGTGATAGTATTTGACTGAAGTACAACCTTTCATTCATTCAGTCGTTTGCTTGTCCCTTGCGGAATTTTTGTTCCCTAACAGCTCTCCTGTAAGCCTCTCGGTTGTGAGGCCCTGCTGCTGATGCATCCATGTGCAGATTAACAACGATGTCTTGCAGCCATCTTCGCCTTGGTCTTTTTCTCTTTCTTTTTCCTATTTATGTATTCTTCTAACACTGTCTTCTCTACATTCTCATGACGTTTAATGTGTCCAAAATATTTAAGTTTTCTCTGTTTAATCTTCTTTACTTGTCAACTTTATTTAATATTAAGTCCTTGTAATACAAATATATTTGTTTCTTTTTGTGTCCATATTTGAAGAACTCTTCTGTAGCATTTACATTCAAAGACATTTTTCATTACTTAAAAAAAAAACAAATTTTCATTACTCGTTTCAACGATATAAACAGAAACAAGCAAACAAGCCCTGATTTTATTTCTGCTCGAAATGTAGCCCGGCTTCTAGGCAGGTTACTGGATACACAGCAGTATTTTTCTCAGCGTTGTGTGCTCCATGATTAAAATAAACACAGCCTCTGGGTACCAGAGACAAAAAAACTAACATGAATTCTTCCTGAAGAATGTTTTAATCTCGTGTCGTTTCATCTTGAATAATGATTTAATCTCTTATTGTTTCATCACGAAGAACGGTTTATTCTCGCATTGTTCCATCACGATGAATGATTTAATGTCATATCATTTTAATTTTAGCATTTTGTATCAGAAAAGACAAGGTCTGTGTTATGCTACAATATTTATGTATATGTTTTACAAGTGCATCGTCCTTACATAATGAATTACCACGGGACAAACATAATAATTCATATATCCTATTCAGAACATACATTTTGCAATTGACGTATTATTTTAGAACGAATAGATTCATCCAAAAACAGCTATATACAAAGTGCCATTTATCTTCAAGACGGGCGGCAAATTAAACATACAAGGACGAGATTGGAGATGTTCTTTTATTACCCAAAGTTCATGCCATGTTGTGCTAGCTACACCATATAGTTCAGCAAAACAGAGAAGAAATCACAGGAATATTTTCAGTTTCTCTTAGTAAACAAAAGAACATTCTCAAATAACACAAGAAAACAGAACCGTAGCGACTACAGGGGCAGTTCGGTCGACTTATCTTGGCGCCAAAATTTGGGTCGGTGGGAGATATGTGAGTGGAACTTAAAAAGTTCCACTTCATTTCCCCTTAATGTGATGGAGTTTTTAGGTTTACATTTTTAAGGGCGTCCATTTTTAAAAAAAATTTGATATGGACACCTATCAATCATATTACTAATCCAGTGGTACCGGGTTCAAGTCCCTGCTGTGGGGGTTTGTTTCTGGTACTATCACACCAAACAGTCCCCGGGGTTCACTCAGCCTCTGAACATGAGTACCAGAGAAACCTGGGAAGGTAAATGCGGCCAGGCATGATACTGACCATGTCACAGTTTTATGTGACGAAGGTAGTGGAAATACCTGTATCCCCAATATGTTCTAATGCCCTGGCAACGGGATTTTATCTTTTACCTTTACTATCAACCATAGCTACGCCTTCAAGTGGAGTGAGAGAGCATAGATTTTCATACTTAAAGTATTTCTCCTTTCGTCGGTGAGAATATATATATATATATATATATATCATGACCTAATAATCTGATTTTTAAAAAATGAAAAACAGTAACACAGATCTTTTCTTTTAGGTGATTAAATAGATAATGATCGAAAAACAATGCTTGATGCGTCAAACTTTTATACGAAATGTTAAGTGTGTATGTACAATGTTTTATTTCACTGATTCACAAATGTATAGTACGTTCAAACATTTCATCAGACATACATAAATATATGTATAGACAACTGAACATTTAGTTCTGAGATTCGGGGAAACTTTCTACATATGGCAAAAAAAGAAGATAATGGCGGAAACTAGCTCAGACTCCCAGTGTCGGCTACTGTCAGAAGTAGTATAGGTAGTTGTAACCAGGGGCGGCACCAGGAAGTTGTGAGTAGAGGAGAGAGCTCATGTAGTCTCTTTGGTCCCCGAGTCGCTTACCGTCTTTTACTAGAAGAGTGACGGCCGCTTTCTTGGCGTTGGCCGCCATTAGTTGCTCTTCATGTAGCTGGCGTCGTTTAGTCTTGTACCTGCGGTTCTGGAACCAGATTTTCACCTGTAGGGAGATATTTTATTGGACATGATGTAATGACTCCTTGGCAAATGATAAATCTCCATTAGTTAAGCTAAACAAATTTTTCAACCATATTGATTGCGTTGATGTGCTGGATTAGTAGGCGTGCACCATCATAGTCTACATTTAGTACCAATCTATAGCTTTTCAAGACATTTCTGTGATGGTATATGTTTTTTATTATCACTTTGTCATACTTTTAGCACATTTTTTTCTGACAGTCAGCCTCTCTTTTTCTTTTCCACTTAAGTTTTTCAGCGATTACCTTGTTTCTGACTTCATTTTCATCATTACGTCCCCCCCCCCCAACAACAAAAAATTGCATTGTTTAATCTCATAGTTGTAATTATTCTGGTTGTTGTGGCACGTCTCTAAAAACTTCTCAGTTTGTTTTTCTGTCTGCCAGTGTTACATAATACATCTTTCTTCAGAACCACGTCTCTGTGGCGTCCAGCTTCTGCCCAGGTCTTTTTTTCCAAGTGCCACAAGCATTGAGAAGCACTGACTCTGTGCATGACTTCTGTCAAGACTGAGAAGCACTGACTCTGTGTATGACTCTTGTCAACATTGAGAAGCACTGACTCTGTACATGACTTTTGTCAACATTGAGAAGCACTGACTCTGTGCATGACTCTTGTCAACAGTACTCAATGTAATAACAGCTTTCTCATTTTTAATCGCATTTTCTTATTTGTTAATAATTTTTCATGTAAGAAGTCATATTAAGATGTCTAACAATATACTGAAAAAATTTAATGTGGAAGGAAATTGAGGGGGGGGGACGAGATGAAAATATGGCTGGGTGACAATATCTAGAGCGATACAGGAATATGTTTTCCCAACTCACTGTGAAGAAAAAGACACAAAATATTGTTTGCTATGTTCCCTTTTTCCCAATTTATTACTACAGACTTGTTGTTTCTTTTTTAACACCTTCATTGCTGTGAAAGATGATGATGATGATGATGATGATGATATTTTTTTCTGATAACCGCTTCTCAATGAAATTAAGGAACGTAAGCCATTTGGTACTAGGGTCTGAAGTTTCCTTTCTCTTTCCCTGCATGTACCAGCTATAGAACCCATTCATACAAAGGAATATGCCAGACCCATGCTACCTACAAGTGAAGCTATACAGTGATCCTGAAAGCCAGACACCAACTGTTGCATTAGAGAGAAATGTCTGAGCGCACAACGAAGAAGAAGAATGTGTTACTTTTATCCCTGCCTTCTTGTACATGTACAATTTTTTTTTATAAATAGGACATAACGAGGCTTTTGTACGGTAAAGTAAGAGAGCACAGTTTTGTAGGATTAGACCTCGAAAAAAATTCGTAAACAAAGCACTTTAGTGAGACGTGAGAGAAAGAAAAATCACAAGAGAATTACCTGGGATTTGAACACGGACTCCGGTAGGACGAGCAGCCGTCTAGCCACGAGAGAACAGCGTGCTAATAAACTTTTGCGACTTCCACCCCTAATTGTACATGTATTTCTGCCTTCTTATACATGTATTTCTGCCTTCTTATACATGTATTTCTGCCTTCTTATACATGTATTTCTGCCTTCTTATACATGTATTTCTGCCTTCTTATACATGTATTCTTGCCTTCTTATACATGTATTTCTGCCTTCTTATACATGTATTTCTGCCTTCTTATACATGTATTTCTGCCTTCTTATACATGTATTTCTGCCTTCTTATACATGTATTTCTGCCTTCTTATACATGTATTCTTGCCTTCTTATACATGTATTTCTGCCTTCTTATACATGTATTTCTGCCTTCTTATACATGTATTCCTGCCTTCTTATACATGTATTCCTGCCTTCTTATACATGTATTCCTGCCTTCTTATACATGTATTCCTGCCTTCTTATACATGTATTCTTGCCTTCTTGTACATGTATTTCTGCCTTCTTATACATGTACGCCAGTCTCAGAGATTGATGCAGCATTATTTAACTGCCAAAAAAAAAACTATGCGTTATGACCCTGTTTCTTTTCAGCCTGAAGCGATGTTCCAGACCGTTATTCCTGTGCATGAATGAAGAAAGTTCTCGAACGTTTCAGTCGAATTTCTTAACACCTCTGAGGAATTCATTCAGAGTAAGATTCATTGACGCTTTCTGGCCAGCTTCCTATACAGCGTCCTCTCTGATATCATCAACATCATCTGCCATGTACGGGTGGTTGTGGGCGTTCATATTCCTCCACAGATCTCGGTCCTTGACATTGCTGAGTAACTCTGTTGATGATTTCTTTCCATGCTGCAATGTCAAGCCTTCTAACTTCTGGCCGCCCTCTGCCTCTTCTGCCTTCAGTTTTGCCCATTGTTAGGATGGTTTTCAGTTTCTCCCTTCTCATTACATGCCTCAAGATCCTTGCCTTTTTTTATCCTTATCTTTGTTATTATACTACGTTTTTCATAAGCTTGTCTCAAACATTGTCTCATTAGGAATCTTTGCTGCCCACGGGAACCTCAAAGTTCTTCTCAGGAACCACATCTCTGCTGCCTCCAGTGATTTATCCATTCTTTTCCCTGCTCATAGTCAATGATTCACATCCGTGTAGCAAAATAGGATCAATATAGCACTGTAGTACTTTCCTTCTCACATTCAGTGACAATGAGTTATTGCACAGGGTGGTTTTCAATTTCTGGAATGTTTCTTTTGCTTGATATAGTCCGCTTTTATACGAGACTAGAATATTCTCCTCCTATATAATGTGGTACCCGGTATCTGCAAAGAACAGGACCACTGTACCCTACCACGCATGATCGTAAAAGGCGACTAAGGAGGGTTCGGCATAGGGCCAGCAGCCCTATCTGGTAAAACAACTATCAGACTGCTACAGAAACGGAAGCAAGGGAAAAGACAAATGCAGGTGGAAGGAGAAATGCTTATCAGGAAACTGAGCCCATGAAGGTTGTGGATGAAAGCAAAAAAGGCGAAGGACAGACATTTGTAGAACACCCTTGCAGAAGCCCCATGTGCCCTGGGCACTTAAGGTTCAGAGAGAGATATATATATAATGCTAGATTTTAGCAGACACGTACAAATAACGTTTTACCTTTTCTAGTGTATCATCCTTATTGCTAACAGCTCATTGCTATATTTCTTTTAGCTGGATGTCTTATCAGATCAGAGTATGGGCACTAAGAGGTTTACGGTGCCATATTTAATCATGCATTACTTAAATAGCTCTCAAACAAATCTTGTCCAACCCATCTCCACCACTGAACATCAGGAAGAGGGTTTTGAGATGATATACTGAGACTATCCAGCCCCGTGGAGGCAAGTCAGGAATACTCAACAGATCGATGCAAAGGTCACTAAAGACAACAGGGATGTGATTTCTTACAAGAATGTTAAGAGTACCACGAACAGCTAAGATGACAAACAGGGAATGTCTAACAAAAGCAAATGAAGAAAAGGAATCTACGTTTAATTAAGTAAGTAAGAGACCCATAGTCTTCAATTATTTACATAAAATGAGAAGAAGAAGGCTTGAAAACATAGCAACAGAAAAGGTAAATGGATAGAGAGGCAGGGGAAGACCAAGAGGAAAGAAAATCACGGACGGTCTAACGCGATAGTAGAAAAGCTAGTCACCAACTGAGCTAGTGAAAAATACCAACCATCGATAGTTGCCGAGAAGTATGATAGCCAGCGCCTACCAAAACGGCGCATGATGATGATGATGATTACTTGTTAGGTATACATCCTACATTTGTGGTGCGTAAGTAGAAGATTTTGCCTTCGGAAGTTGAAGTAAACATCTGAGAAATGTCAAGCAGACACTGGTCTGTTAGTATAGTGAACTTGACAAATAATTTGCAGAACTAAACTTACGATGAAAAGAGAACTTAAGGAAAAAACTTCGCATGTGAAATAAAAGGACAGAAGTTACAGAGTGTGGCAATGATAAACAAGAGCAAGGTACAGAGAAAGCAAATGAGATCCTAGAAAAAAAAACACATCGGAACTGGCTGACAAAATGGCGCGTAACAAATTACAACAAACGTTTGTAATGCAAATACTAGTATCGTTGTGCAAAATGAACAACCAAAATGGCCAAATCTTGCTATCCCGATATCTAATTAATCAATGAATTTTTCAAGGTATATTTAATTATCAAACAAACATCTTTGTTGAAAGTATGTAATCAGTATGTCACTTATTTTTATGACTTCATCAGTGATCAGTGCAAGTATCATTAATTTGTATCACTAAGTGATTAAAGTATCAACTGTTATAGATGGGCGTTTCCAGATGGAGGTCAGTTCCGTATGCCGAAGCTACTGAGCTTAGCGCTATGGCGCCACTGTAAGCTGTGGACTTCTCGTAGACAGAAGTAATGACTCTTCGCTAGGTCTTCTCAGCCAGTCGTGAACTATGATGGTCTTTCGTGTTCTGGTTCGGCTTGGGGACTTAGCTATTGAGTTCGTGTCGAGAGCGACTCTGACTAGATTCGCAAATGGACTTTCATAGTTCCCAAAATGGCACCCTCATTGAGTGGCACATCATTAAGGACTGATGCGAAGGACCATTGATGAACATTCTGCGCGATGCTCCCTGGCATAGGAGGTGGAGCGACTATGAGAGTGTCTCGTTCGCGATGAAACCGAGGACCTAATGCTGAAAACTGAATTATTATAAATGTGATCCTACGCTAAAATATCCAGGAGTTCTGTTTCCTTTTCAAACTAATTCGCAGCTCAGAAGGTAAAGGGTGTACTCGCGGCTACCATTGATTACAAGGTCTCAGGCTTAGAACATCATGACAGCAGCATAAGAACGAATATTTATAAATGAAATAAGTAAAATATTGAAAACATAAGAAATATTTCAGCGAATTCTAACAATCTGATGAAATGTTGAAATATATACGAATATATATATATATATATATATATATATATATGTATATATATATATATATGCTGTGTATAGTACTTGTATATAGTGATAATCTACCTAGGACATACATTAACTGAAGATGGGAGAAGTGAAATGGAGATAAAGAAAAGAATGACAAAACATACATTCAACACCACAAAGACAGTGTTGTCATCCAGAAATCTGCCCATAAAAACTAAATTAAGATTTGAAAAATGTTATATCTACTCTGTTTTACTGTATAGAGCAGAAACCTGGACTCTAAGCAAAAAAGACGGAGAGAAAGATTAGTTCAGTAGAAATGTAGTTTTACAGAAAACTAGGACATATGACATGGAGAATGAAAAGAACAAATGCGCAAGTTTTAGAACAGCTCCAAGTGCATTGTGAACTCCTCAAAAAACAAAAAAAAAGATGAAGAAAACAAAATACTTTAGCCAAATTAAAAGACATAGCAACAGTGGTCGGGAAAAAAAGCAAGAGAGAGAGAGAGAGACAGAGATGTAGATGGGAAGATAACATGCGAGAATGGATAGGACACATCACGACTGAGTAACTATCAAGGCGAGGGAGCGAGAGAACTGGAGATTCACTGCCGCCAACCTTCATTCTGGAGAAGGCACGTGATGATGATGATGATGATGATATATGTTACAGTAAACTTAATTTCATAATAACTCACATCTCAGTCATAAATTTATGCAAATATTTCTCATTCTGACCAAGCAATATCAGCAGTTTGTCCTTTTTTTTTCAAAAGTAGGACAGTGGCTACCATACTGTTTTCCGATTACCGCCCCCTATCCTTCGCCTCTCAGGTCACAACTCTAGCGCCCCGCCCCCCTCCCCCCCCCCCCCAAAAAAAAAAACCGCTTTTCCACTTAGTTGGTTCTGATGCATCTTGCCGCTGCCTTTGTCCTTACCGGTATCCTGGAGTTTCCCAAAGGCCCTAAAAGGGCGGTACTGTCTACTTTGGGAACCGCTGTATAGAATACTTTACAATCTTCATGGACTAATATAAATAACAATTAACCCGCTTCCAAAAATAAAGAACTGACATAAATAAACTGTTGATAGGGACGTTTTTTAAGTTTCCCCAGAATGTTTGGAGCAACTGATTTCTGTTTCATGTCAGACAAACACAGTGCCTTACGTTTCGCCGAAGAGTATAATGAAGACAATGATGTTGGCAATGACTGAGCAAGCAGGTAAGCAATCTACTGGGAAAAGGCCTACATACCTGTGTCTCCGTCAGTTTCAGTGACTGTGCCAGCTCAGCGCGTTCAGGTCCGGACAGGTATCTCTGGTGCCTGAAGCGACGTTCCAGTTCATAGACCTGCGCATGCGTGAAGGACGCCCTGGATCTTTTTCGTCGGATTTTTGACGCATCTGTTGAATTCATTGACATATACAAGTATGTTGTCTAAATCCATATGTCCAGAGTACACTTTACGACATGGAAATAAACCTGTTTAAAACTTATCCTTCTTCTTTTTCTTCTACTACTACTTTTTCTTCTTTTTCTACTACTACTACTACTACTACTACTACTACTACTACTACTACTACTACTACTACTACTACTACCACTACTTCTTCCTCTTCTTCTTCTTCTTCTCCTTCTACAGCGCATGCCCTCAAAGAGGGCGTTGGTTGAACTGTGTCACTCTTTTCAGCATGTCCTGCAATATCTGCGCCTTTCGATCAGACGAATCAGGCTTCGAATGGTATATTTTTAGGGCCAGGTTTGTCTCTCCTTTTGACCCCTATTCGGACTACCATCTATTACCAGATGACATCAGCGGGACGTAGAATAAGATCTTGACCGGCTATGGATCATCAGCACTGACCCATGCACTCAGCTGTTGTCGCTGATCTCTGTCTCACTGAGCTTGTGTACTCCGCTTTAATGCTCCCCTCCCCACTTTTTTACAAGAAAAAAAATCCGTATTACTATTCATATTTTATGTCGATGTTTCACTATGGATTCTCATTTTCTAACTGTCTTCCTTCTCTCACACAAACATGCATAGACCTCCATCACGAAAACGCAAAGTTAAAATGGCGTAGGTTAATATTCTTTCTAAACTTTTATCGATATAATAAATAGATTGTGAAGACATTTGATCATAGCTGACATGCTAGAGCAGGGTTATCGAACGATAGCTGACCAAGACCCTTTTCAGCCTCTTCTTTAGTACCCCCCCCCCCCCCACGTAACAGGCCTAGTCTTGCTAATGGGGCAGGGATCGACATAGACCTCATGATCGTGCAGTCTGCTAAAGGAGCATTGCACGCCCTCTGTTTTATTTTTGCTCCAGGGACTGATAAAAACAGGCCCTATAACCCGCTCCCAGTCCGACACAACGTTGTGCCTCAACATCTTCACAGCTTCGGTTGCAAAGAACACCAGCCGGCAGTTCCAAGGAAGTTGAAGAAGAAGAAAAAGAAGAAGAAGAAGAAGAAGATGATGATGATGATGATGATGATGATGATGATGATGATGATGATGATGATGATGATGATGATGATAAAGAAGTATAAGAAAAAGGAGAAGAAGAAGAAATATAAATTATTTTAAGACAAATAAACATTCAGCCCGTATCAGAAAGTTGCCCCAAAAGAGCCACAAAACTAAACAAAATAAAATAAAAAATATTTTACAACTGTGAAAACTGTTGGAACCTCGTAGAAATATTATCAGATAAATATATAGATTTATGAACACGTTATTCTGAAATTTGAGGCACCTTACTATCTCTTACAGTGCCAGTGTTTTTATATTTGATGTTACGATTAGGGTCAAAATATGTTTTTTTAAAAATCACCAAGAAAACAGGATGAGTTGCTGAACAGGCTTAAAACTTACCAAAAAAAAAAAAAACTTACAAAAAAAAATTACAAAAAGTGTTTAACTATTGCTAAGAAAAAAAAAGAGTTGAATTCTTTAAAATATAGGTTAAACAATTGCTAAGAAAAAAGTGTTTAAATTACTTAAAATATAAATTAAACACTTGCTAAGAAAAACAAGGGTTTAAATTACTTAAACTATAGGTTAAACAATTGCTAAGAAAAAAAAAGGATTTAAATCACTTAAAATATAGGTTAAACAATTGCTAAAAAAGGGTTTAAATCACTTAAAATATAGGTTAAACAATTGCTAAGAAAAAAGGGTTTAATTACTTAAAATATAGGTTAAACAATTGCTAATAAAAAAAGATTTAAATCACTTAAAATATAGGTTAAACAATTGCTAAGAAAAAAAGGGTTTAATTACTTAAAATATAGGTTAAACAATTGCTAATAAAAAAAGATTTAAATCACTTAAAATATAGGTTAAACAATTGCTAAGAAAAAAGTGTTTAAATCATTTAAAGTATAAGTAAAACATTTACTAAGAAAAAAGCCCCTCAGATTAAAAAAAACACCTAGTACAACAGGTCGAGTACAAACAGAACACTGGGGTACAAAAGCTACATGTAAATATTTCTTAGAACAGAACCGTTTTTAAAATTCACTTTAAAGTAACATTTAGACTTAATTATAAAAAAAATTCTTCTTCTTTTTCTTCTTCTTCTTCTGTATCCATGAAACTCCGAAATGGTTTTGTTTTGTAGACGATGCAGTGAAGATGTTGAGTGAAGTACAGAATGGTGTCGGCTTGGGAGCGGGTTATGGCAGCTTTTTTTGTTCAGTCCCTGAGTGAAGCAAAAAAGTAAGGTACCTGCAGTACTTCTTTGGCAGACTCCACCACATTGGGGGACTATGGCGATCCCTGATTCGTTATGTGCATTAACGGAAGGCTGGGACAGGGCCCCAGTAAGCTTATGTCTCGTCAACGCTGATGCCAGCATGTCAGCTATAGGTCTCTGACTGCCAAATCGGACAAGGTCTTCCCTCCCTTTAAAATTACGTGAGTTTATGCGTTACTAAAAGAAACAAACGACAACAACAACAACAAAATCGACAATAACTCTCCTCTTCTTCTGTCTCCTTAGAACTGCGAGCCGATGTTCTCTACAGCCGAAGATGTTGAGGTATAGCATCGTGTTGGCTTGGGAACGGGTTATGATGGTTATTTTTTTTCAGTCCCTGGATAGTTTTAAAAAAAAGAGTGTGTGCATTGCTTCTTTAGCAGTTCCACCGCCATGAGGACTGTGGCGATTTTTGGCCCCTTAGCCAGGCTAGGCCTGTTACTGGGGACACCAAGGGAGAGGTGAGACAGGGTCCTGGTCAACTATGGTTCGCCAAACCTGACCCTAGAATGTTAGCTATGGTTCGCCCAAACCTGACCCTATTATGTTAGCTATGGTTCGCCAAACCTGACCCTAGTATGTTAACTATGGTTGACCAACCCTGACCCTAGTATGTTAGTTACGGTTCGCCAAACCTGACTCTAGTATGTTAGCTATGGTTCGCCAAACCTGACCCTAGTATGTTAGCTATGGTTCGCCAAACCTGACCCTAGTATGTTAGCTATGGTTCGCCAACCCTACCCTAGTATGTTAGCTATGGTTCGCCAAACCTGACCCTAGTATGTTAGCTATGGTTCGCCAAACCTGACCCTAGTATGTTAGCTATGGATCGCCAAACCTGACGCTAGTTTGTCAGGTATGGTTCACCAACCCTGACCCTAGTATGTTAGCTATGGTTCACCAACCCTGATCCTAGTATGTTAACTATGGTTCACCAACCCTGACCCTAGTATGTTAGTTACGGTTCGCCAAACCTGACTCTAGTATGTTAGCTATGGTTCGCCAAACCTGACCCTAGTATGTTAGCTATGGTTCGCCAAACCTGACCCTAGTATGTTAGCTATGGTTCGCCAACCCTACCCTAGTATGTTAGCTATGGTTCGCCAAACCTGACTCTAGTATGTTAGCTATGGATCGCCAAACCTGACGCTAGTATGTTAGCTATGGATCGCCAAACCTGACCCTAGTATGTTAGCTATGGATCGCCAAACCTGACCCTAGTATGTTAGCTATGGTTCGCCAAACCTGACCCTAGTATGTTAGCTATGGATCGCCAAACCTGACCCTAGTATGTTAGCTATGGATCGCCAAACCTGACGCTAATTTGTCAGGTATGGTTCACCAACCCTGACTCTAGCATGCCAGGTATGAGTCACTGACTGTCAAACCAGACAGCGTCTTCAGCAGTGTGGCAACTACGGTGAAAAATCGTTACAAAAAAAAAACAAAACATTAATTTTAAAAATCATTAAGGAAAATAATTAATGAGGCAAATAACACTTTAATCGTTTGTGGAAAAACTGATGGCCAGATAAAGGCTTCAGCTGAGACCAAAACATGGTAACTTTCAATCGGAATGTCGTGACCAATTTCATGATTTTCAGTTGGAGTTTCCAAACTGTTGCGGCAAGGTACCTTGTTTATTTTATAACAGGTTGGTCTAACTTTAAACTTAGCGTCAAAATTGAATTAGAAAGAATTAACCTTACTGTCGGGATGCAATGTAAAAGAGAAGGGCATGTATTTTTTCCATCGCAACATATGCCTGTGAGACCTGGACACTTAACAAAACAGCCCAGAAACACATAAATGCCTTTAAATGCTACAGAAAAATTCTTCAAATATCATTTACACAAAAAAGAACAAATATATCTATACTACAAGAACTTAATATTGAAGAAGGCTGGCTAGTGAAGAGGATTAAACAGAGACAACTTAAATATTTTTGATACATTAAGTGCCATGATAATCTAGAGAAGACTGTCTTGGAAGGGTACATAATGGGAAAAAGAAAGAGAGGAAGACCAAGTCGAAGATGGCTGCAAGACATCGTTGATGATCTGCAAATGGATGCATCAGCAGCAGGCCATCTTGCTCACAACCGAGAGGCCTACAGGAGTGCTGTTAGGGAGGTAAAGTTCCCCAAGCGACATGCAAATGATTGACCGATTATGCACGAACCCCCATGTGGTACCCGGGACCTGGGCACATGCCTGGGAAGCAAAGTACCGCTGTACCCTACCACGCATGATTGTAAAAGGTGACTAAGGAGGTTCAGCATAGGGCTGGCAAAACTATCCGGTAAAAAAATCCATCAGACTGCTACAGAAACAAAAACCAGGGAAAAAACAAACGCAGGTGGAAGGAGAAATGCTTATCAGGAAACTTCGCCCTTGAAGGTTGTGGATGAAAGCCAGCCACTGGAAGTCCCCAGCCCGAATGCAGACCTCCTGGAGCCAAAACACAAGAATCAAATATGCAGCTAGAATGTAAGAATACTTAATTAAACTGGAAAACAGGCACAAACCATCAACGAAATGCAGAGATACAAGTTAGACATATTAAGGATACAAGAGGCAAGATGAGCAGGCCAAGACAGAAGGAAAGGAACGACGCAGCACACAGAAGATAAAATAATATGGTCAAGTAAAGAAGATAATCATGAAGGAGGAGTTGGATTGATTATGAAAGAAGCATGGCTAAAATGGCCATAGGAAATTGTTATATGCACGGTTCAACTCAAGATTTACTATTATAGTTTGTTAGGCACCAACAGAGGCAGCTGAAGAGGAATTAAAAGTAGGTGAGGGAAGTGAAAGTAGAATAATCATGGGAAGAGAAGGAATCGGAGTAATAAATGAAAATGGAGAAAGACTGCAGGTCTGAGAAGGAAACATGATGACCATCGGAGGGACAATTTTCCGTCATAAAAAACATCCATAAAGTGACTTGGAGGTCCCCAGACAAAACAATAGAAAACCACATTAATCACATACTGATAAACAACAAGTGGAAACGGTCACTACAAGATGTAACAGCAAGGAAAGGAGCAGATGAAGGAAGTGATCACAACCTTCTGGTATCGAAACTAAGACTAAAATTAAGGAAAGCCAAAATCGGAGAATACAGAAAGGCACGCTTTGTTACAACAAAACTGAAAGACCAGCAAACAAGAAATGTACTTAAGAACCGCTTCAGTGTCCTACAGGACAAAGCAGAAATGTCCATACTAAAGTTCAGTGAAACACTACAGGAAACAGCAAAAGAGGTACTGGGATATCGGAAAAGGAGAAAAGAGGAATAGACAAGAAAGACCACATGGGAAAAGATAGAGCAAAGAAAAAAATCAATAAATAATGACTGAGCACCAAGTCACGGAGGCTCAAAGAACAAGTCTTAAATAATTATGGACAAAAAGACAAAAAGGTGAAGGAATCGTGCCGCCAAGATAAACGTCACTACTACGACAACTTAGCAGAAGCAGCAGAGAAAGCTGTATATGCAAATGATATGAAAACCATCTATAAAATCACAAAGCAGATGACAGGTAACTTCAGCACTAGATATGAGAGTGCAAGAAGGATACATAAGGGACAACTGGTCACTGGTGAAAGAAAAAAATTGAAAGATAGAGGGAACACTTTAACACCCTACTAAACAGAACACAAGCAGCACAAACAATAGACATACCTGAAGCAAAAACAGAACTAAACATCAGTACAGGACCAACAACAATAAAGTGAAGTAAAGGAGGCAATAAAGAAGCTAAAATTAGACAGGGCACCAGGTGAAAATGAAGTGACGGCTGAGATGTTGAAAGCAGAAGAAACAGAAACACCGAATCAGCTCTGCGGATACTGTAACAAATTTGGGATCTAGAAAAAGCTCCAAAGGAGTGGAAAACTGGGCTTATAGTAAAACTACCAAAGAAGGGAGATCTCAGAGATTGCGGGAACTAGAGAGGCATTACCCTCCTGCCACTCACCAGTAAAGTATTCTGTCGCATAATCATCAACAGAATTGTACCAGCGCTTGAGGGAAAACTTCGGAAAGAGCAGGCAGGATTTAGGAAAGGAAGATCATGCATAGACCACACACACGCATATATATATATATATATATATATATATATATATATATATATATATATATATATGCCTTCGACAGTGCCAAGAGAGATGCACTGTGAAAAATTCTAAGATGATATGGCCTCCCTCATAAGATAGTGAATATAATCAAAGCCCTAAACGAGGCTTTTCGGTGCAAAGTGATCTACGGAGAACACATCTCCAACAGCTTTAGGGTACAAACAGAAGTAAACCAGTCTTAGGTAAAATTATATTTGCAATCATCATTATCACTAGTCCTATTAGGTAAAAGTATATTTCAAATCACCATTATGACTAGTCCTATTAGGTAAAAGTATATTTCAAATCATCATTATCACTAGTCCTATTAGGTAAAAGTATAACTTTCAAAGATATCAGTAGCTAGGTTTTACTTCACATATTGGCAGCTAAGAACAGTACAAAACTCAAATACCATTTGTTTTATAAAAGAGATCGAGTCATATACCACAATCACTTGCTACTCATACGAGCGTCTCAAAGGGGTATGCGTGTTCCCAGGTGAACCCCTTCATTAATATCTGACATCCGCAAACTTAAGTGTATATTTTGCTCTTCCATAAAGACAAAACAAGCCATATGTCGTCACTATTGAAAAAGACAGAAAAAGTTGGAAAATGAGAAACAGGGACAGAGTGAATGAGACAAACTGTGAAGAGATAGAAAACGTTGAAAAATTAGAAACAGAGATAGAGAGAATGAAACAAACAATGAAGAGACAGGAAAAAGTTGGAAAATGAGAAACGGAGACAGAGTGAGTGAGACAAACAGTAAAGAGGTAGGAAAACGTTGGAAAATTAGAAAAAAAGAGATAGAGAAAATGAGACAAACATTAAGGTGGAAGAAGAATTAGAAAATGAAAAACAGGGACAGAGTGAATGAGACAAACAAATAAAAGGGACAGCGAGAAATGACTGACCATCCTGGGCAGTCATCTTGCCCCTGCTGGACGTCAGCCGACTCTCTCCAGACTCACTAGCAGCATCTCCGGATGACAGCGCAGCTGCATGCTGGTCTAACCGCCGCCTGCTGTCACGGTCTGGTCGGTAGTCATCATCAGAGCATGGGGACGACGAATGGACACGCTCCCACCCATGCATGACTTTCCTCTTGGAATGTGGGAGGGAAAGGTCGAGGCTGTGAGAGGAGAGGAGGGAGGAAAAAAAATAACATTTAAAAATGTCTGCATTGTCTTTTGTATAAGTGATCAGAAAATCAAAGTGATGATGAGAAAGCCAAAGTGATGATGAGAAAGCCAAAGTGATGATGAGAAAACCAAAGTGATGATGAGAAAACCAAAGTGATGATGATGAAGCCAAACTGATGATGAGAAAAGCAAAGTGATGATGAGAAAGCCAAAGTGATGCTGAGAAACAAAAGTGATGATGAGAAAACCAAAGTGATGATGAAAAAAACCAAAGTGATGATGAGAAACCAAAGTGAACGCAGTCGATGTTTCTTATACTTATTTAAGGATGCGGGTAGAATCTTTATCAGCTGCTTCTTCTTTGAAGATGGTCTCTTTATTTCTTCTACTGTTTCTGTTGAAAGACGCCAAATGTTTACCACCGTCAGAAAAGGCACGAGTCATCATCTTCTCTGTACTGCTGTTTTATTTTTAAAAGATAGGAACAGCTTTACTCATTAAAAACAGAGGACACGGCTGTAATATTTCGCCGCATACAGGACCAAAAAGCTGGGGGAAAAGGACAAAGGTTCAGTTTACTTGAATGATGTACAGTCTTAAATAAAAAGGGGATTACTTGTCTCATGACTTGCAGAGATACAAGTACCAACTTATTTTATTCAAGCCTCACAGTTGCGTATTCATGAATAAAACTGTTCCGACCTTTAAAGAATTACTTGAACTTCAGTGCTGTTGTCTTGCGGAAATGTATTTATTTATTCTCAGAAAGTGTTTGTGTATTCGCTTTAGATGGCGGCTACAGTTTGATCCCAGTTGTAGAATATGTTTCATTGTATATGTAATATCGAGAAAATCGAATAAAGAGATCTTGATGAGGTAGGGCATCGTACACACCTGGTTTCTTAAACACCATCAAAGTTAGAAAGCTGGGATACTTCAGCCACATTCAAGAGACATAATGGTTTGGAGTGGTTCATGGGAGAAGACGTCATCATCATCATCATCATCTGCCGTGCCGACTGGCGTTGGCTATTATGCTTCTCCAGAGTACACGATCCTTCATGCAGGCTATCAGCTCAGTTGGTGATCTCCTCTCACACCATCCCGTCAGACTGTCCAGTATCATTTCTCTTGGTCTTCCTCTTGATCTTCTTCCTTCTATTTTTCCTGTTGTTATAATATTTTCAATGCCCCCTCTTCTCATTGCATGTCCTATGAAAGTACATTGTCTCTCTCTTATTTTTTTAAAAGGTTTGTTTTTTTGTCTCTCCAGCTCTTCTCATACATTCTTCATTAGTTATTTTTGCTGTCCAGCGGATTCGCAACATTCTTCTAATAAACCACATTTCTGCTGCTTCCAATGACTTTTGTGCAGACTTGCCTATTGTCCATGATTCACTTCCATATAACAAGACAGGTTCAAGACACAGTGCCCGGCAAATTAGACAAGGGGTGACATCGATGCAGTGGACTCAGGACATCACGGACAGCCTGAATATGTCATTGCCAGATGCTGCTCAACTTGCTCGAGACCGCATAGCAGTCAGGGATGCAGCGAGAGGGGCATCGCTCTGGGAAGGACACGTCACGTGACGCAATCTGTAATATCGTTGTTTAATTCTAAAGGCATCCCAGCTTTCTTCTGCTTACTGTCACGTGTCCATGAACAGAAAACTTGCTGTAAAGTGTCACAGAAAGGCTTCAAGGAAGATTCTCCAGTCAGAGTTTGGCATGGGATCCGACTTGTTACTTAAATTCTCTTAAATGAAAGGTGTATAACTCTGTCATCATCATCTTCTTTTTCTCAGGTATCTTCTTTTCATGGTTTACTGCTTCCTCATTTGGTAGGTCCAAACTGCTGATCTATTGGGTTTCACCAGTCATGCTCATACAATAGCCCATATGTTGTTTTATTTCGTAGTTTAGAGTTTGAAATTTTAAAACGGTATTTTATAACAAAAAAATCAAACGGTCTAGTTCATAGTGAAGTTCTGTGGTTTTTTAAACCGTTTAGTCTCGAAATTTTCGATTAGTGTAGGTACAGAGTTAATATAGTCTATAGATAACTTTCATAACATATAGTGTACGATAGAGTTAATACAGACTATAGATAACTTTCATAACATATGGTGTAGGTATAGAGTTAATACAGTCTATAGATAACTTTCATAACATACAGTGTAGGTAGAGAGTTAATATAATCCATAAATAACTTTCATAACATATAGTGTAGGTATAGAATTAGTATATAGTCTATAGGTAACTTTCATAACGTATAGTATTCATTCATTCATTCATTTGCATGTCCCTTGAGAAACTGTATAGAGTCAATACAGCCTATAGATAACTTTCATAGCGTCTCTCTCTCTCTCGCTCTCTCTCTCTCTCTCTCTCTCTCTGAACCTTAAGCGTCCAAGGCACATGGGGCTTTCGCAAAGGTTTTCCACAAAAGCCTGTCCTTTGCCTTTTCTCCGCTCTTGCTCAAGTGATCTATCTATTGCTCAACATCCTCTCTGAAGTTCTTCTCCATGGCCCTTACTTCTGTTCCCCTGTGGCATCCATCTTAGTGCTATTTTTAGTAATGAGTCGTCAGTCATTCGGAGCATACGTCCCAACCATCACCAGCGTTTAGGTATAGAATTAATATAGTCTATAGATAATTTTCATAACGTATAGTGTAGGTATAGAATTAATATAGTCTATAAATAACTTTCATAACATATAGTCCAGCTGTAGAGTTAATATAGTCTATAGATAACTTTCATAACGTATAGTGTAGGTATAGAATTAGTATATAGTCTATAGGTAACTTTCATAACGTATAGTATTCATTCATTCATTCATTTGCATGTCCTTTGCCTCCCTAACAGCACTCCTGTAGGGCTCTCGGTTGTGAGCAAGATGGCCTGCTGCTGATGCATCCATTAACGTATAGTATAGGTATAGAATTAATATAGTATATTGATAACTTTCATAACATAGCGTAGGTATAGAATTAATATAGCCTATCGACAACTTCATAACGTATAGTGTAGGTATAGAGTTAATATAGTCTATAGATAACTTTCTTATCAGGTCCTAATAGGGAGAGGGTGCCCTGCCGGACGATCCATCTTCCCGGGACCCAGATGTTTCTCTCTGTTTTAAGGCTGGGCCCGGAGAGTTTCGGAGAACCCCTGGCAGATTATAACATGCGGAAAGGGAGAGGGGAAGGTTGCACCTCCACATACAATTTCTCAGAGTCCCTGCATCTCGTCTTCAAAGAGTACTAAGATGAGGATTAATTTCTTTCTTAAAACTAAGTACTAAAATGAGGGTATATTTCTTTCTTAAAACTAAGTACTAAAATGAGGGTATATTTCTTTCTTAAAACTAAGTACTAAAATGAGGGTTTATTTCTTTCTTAAAACTAAGTACTAAAATGAGGGTTTATTTCTTTCTTAAAACTAAGTACTAAAATGAGGGTTTATTTCTTTCTTAAAACTAAGTACTAAAATGAGGGTTTATTTCTTTCTTAAACCTAAGTACTAAGATTAGAGTTTATTTCTTTCTTAAAACTACGCTTCAAGGTTTTGGATACAGCGTAATTCAAATTTTAGGTTATATTAACTAAATACGATTACAATATAATATTATTTTATAATAGTTTAACGTTATAAAATGGAGCATCATGCACTTTAGACAAGAATACTTTACTAAGCGGGCTGACAGAGAGCACAGACAAGCGTCTCTTTGACAAAATATAGCGCACATAACCAGGGGACAGACTGAAAGAAAAAATAACAAAATTAAAGTAAATAGAACTAAGATGATAATATAACAGAAAAAGGGGTATATAGCTATAACATATACGTCTTTCAAAAAACAGACAGACGGACAGACAGACAGACAGACGGATGGACAGACAGATAGATAAACAGACAGACAGACAATATCATACGGCGTGTTATATGCTCCTACATGTCATCTATACTGATAGTGTGGAATTCTTCGTATTTCAAAAGTAGGATTTGTTTTAAATATTTCTGTGATGTTTTAAATGGCTCAAACAATAGTAACTGTACTCTTGAAAAAAGACTTGCGCATAGGCCAGGAAAGACTGAAGACAAGTCCCTTTGTTTTTCCAGTGAATTACATGAGAAACTACGTTACAGGGAAGTATGATTGATAATGAGAGAGAATGAATGAATGAATAATCTTTATTTTTAAGGGGTAAAGAATTGGGCACGCAGGCCCGTCTTACATTCTGCCATTCAAAACTAAGTGAGTGAGTGAGAGAGAGAGAGAGAGAGAGAGAGAGAGAGAGAGAGAGAGAGAAAAGGAGGAGGAGGAATATAAAACACTACATTTGAAAATGGGATATCAGGCAGGAATTTTTTTATCTACCACGGTGGTTCTCTACACTACAGTTCTCTGTCCTCCCATCGTAGCCCAGAATACTAACCAATAGATCAAATCATCATCCGGAAAGTAGTTCTCTACATTCCAGGTCTCGGTCCTCTCATCCTAGCCTAGAATACTAACCAATAGATCAAATCATCATCTAGAAAATAGTTCTCTACATTCCAGGTCTCGGTCCTCCCATTCTAGCCCAGAATACTAACCAATAGATCAAATCATCATCCAGAAAGGATCCCCACCATTATACATTCTTTTACAATGGTAACTGTTCCCCGCTGAAAAAAGCTGCTCGGATATGATCAGCCACTTGTGTACACACACAGCAGGACTTTATGTCTCATTTCTTACTGTGAAATTTTTTTTTTTTTTTTGTGCTTATTTTAATACGCTTCACAACTACTACTAGACTGTTTAAGAAAAATATATGTTCTTCATTTGAATGTATTCATCTACTACTAGACTGTTTAAGAAAAATATATGTTCTTCATTTGAATGTATTCATCTACTACTAGACTGTTTAAGAAAGATATATGTTCTTGATTTGAACGTATTCATCTACTACTAGACGGTTTAAGAAAAATATATGTTCATTTGTACGTATTCATCTACTACTAGACTGTTTAATAAAAAATATATGTTCTTCATGTGTACGTATTCATCTTACTTTCTGCTACTCTCATTCTTGCCTACTTTGCTTGCTTTTTTTTTGTAACTTTTTAGTAAAACTGAATTATATATCTCTGTCTACCTTTACTACCAGACTGTTTAACATTACATCACATAGCTCAGAATAGATGTTTTTAACAATACATCATAAAGCTCAGAATAGATATGTTTAACGATATATGATACAGCTCAGAATTGATGTGTTTAACAATACATCATATAGCTCAGTATAGATCATTAATATCTGAAAGAATAAAAAAAAATAACTACAGCACATGATGAGAACATTTATCTTGCGCAGATCTTGCATAGTTTTATTCTTCTTATGGGGCACATGTATAGATTTAACGATATAATACAGAATGGCAAACCGTACAAAACAAAGAGTTATTAAAGAGAAGATTATCAAGCCTTTATCATCGCCGATTACTTGTGGCCCATTTATCCATCCGCGTTTTCGATCTTTGATCGACAAAGTCGTCATACTGTAGTTTAGAATGGCTTACTGCATCATACAGTACAGCAACAAACTATTATCTACATCTCTTACTCTCTGTAGCCACTTTTATATTGCATTCAAGATGTGATACACGCTGTCTATCACGTGTTCAACTGTTCTCTGCTTGCCCATACTTGTCCGGCCTGTCTTACTCTTAGAAATTTCGTTTTTGTTTTTTCCCTTCTACTGTTCTTTCCATCAATATAAATAAAAGTACATATTATACAATGTATTTGTACATTTTAAAAAAGTCAAATTATTTTAAATTATTTGCTCCTTATGTTGTTTCTCCCAAAGGTTGCGAAAAGTTCGTGAGCATTCAGAAGTTGTACAATGTGAAACAGAATTTCTCAGCGAATGCTTGTACTGTAGTTTTTTTTTTTTAAATCTGTATTTATTTGTTTTTACATCATTTGTGTACAGGGCATTGCCTGCTTCTAGTAGATTCTTCAATGGGAAACAATTAGTAACAAACACATTGTAAAATAAAAATAAAAGCAATGACATCTAATTAGTAAACAATTAGTAAAAAAAAGTATGATTGGCTTTAGGCAAGAAGCTGTTATAGAGAGGAAAACAAGCATACAACTCCAAAGATCATTAGACGAAGTGGTCGTTCAGATGACTATTTCATTTATTCATTTCTTTTTAGAAATATAACAAACATGGAATTAATGTTACATTTTTAGTTTTATGTTTTTTGTGTTCCCCTTCAGTCTTTCATATTATTTTACGTGCTTTTCCGGAAATGTAATACCTTTTGCTTAAAAAAAAAAAACACAACAAAAACCAAGCACTGGCAGTGCAGATCTTGCAAGAGTGTGTGAGTCAGTGCCTAGAGCGAAATGTAGGCAACATCTAAACAAAAAGAAAAGTAGCACATTTCTAACACAACCCATATCTTAAACTATAGAACAGCTTCCTTCTAGCTTCTTTCTACCAAAATTCCTCAACAAATTTTACCCTGGCAGAGCACAGAAAATAATTCAGGAATGAGAGAGAGAGAGAGAGAGAGAGAGAGAGAGAGAGAGAGAGAGAGAGAGAGAGAGAGAGAGAGAGAGAGAGAGAGAGAGAGATGAAACATTTCGGAACGATTCTTCATGACGTCACGGGAAGTCAAATTCATTTGTTTGTTTGTTTATTTATTTATTTTCATTCTCATTTCAGTGGAAGTTCCTGATCTGTTCCTTAGAAAGCGTTGTATTGTGAATCTGTAAATTCTTTCGTTTCTTAATTACATATTTTCAAGCTCACATAAAACTTTTATAAGACGTATATAGGGGAAGAAAAGGATTTTAAACATAATACAGTATAACTCAACTTTATTTGAAAAAAAAAACAAAAAACAAAATATGTATTACAGCTAAGCAGAAATGATTCTCTCTAGAGCAAAAAATATATATGTAAAAATATTTTATCACATTCTATTAAAATTTCTCATGTCTTCACTTTGTTGTCGTGTGTATATTTGAATATTTTGTGTGGGTGTTTGTGTGTGTGTGTGAGTGAGTGAGAGAGAGAGAGAGAGAGAGAGAGAGAGAGAGAAAGAGAGAGAATCCTAGAAGGAAGATTTATACATTCCACGTTTGAGAGTTCTGTAAACTCAGTGATGTTTGAGTTTTGTGCAAGAAAAGGTGTAACCTTCTGTCATATTCATAATTAGAAATATGAAACTTGAGTCTAAAACACAGCTGCTCAAATTGAGACATTTGTTTTAGTGCGTGCACAAAGTGTGTCTTAAGACGATCAATGGGCTGTTTTAAAAGCTTTTTCTAAAAAAGAAAAACCTGGATTGTGTAAATCTTATAGCAGGATATGGATGATAGAACTGAAACTATCACCTTTAAGGATGCGAGATAGCAAAGTAATTAGTGCGCTGTTCTCTCATGACTAGACGGCTGCTCGTCCTACCGAGGTCCTTGGTTCAAGTCCCAGGTCATTCTCTTGTCATTTTTGTTTGTTTGTTACTCTCACTTTTAAAAGTGCTTTGTTTATGTTTTCTTTTCTAGGTGTAACCATACAGTAATGTGTTTTTATTGCTTTGTTGTAGGAAAGTCTCGTTGGTTCATGTTTGTAAAAAAAAATTCTGTCTGACACCTTAATTGTCCCGCTTTCGGTCTTTTCATATAATCTGAATATATATAGGAAACAATATGTATGTATATATGTATGCATGTATGCACGTACGTATGTATATATGTATGTATGTATGTATGTAATGTATATATGTATGTAATAATGTATGTATGCATATATGTATGTATGTATGTATGTACGTACGTATGTATGCATGTAATGTATGTATGTGTGTATGTATGTATGTATGTACGTACGTATATATATATGTTATGTATGTATGTATGTAATGTATGCATGTATGTATGTATGCATGTTTGTATGTATGTTTGTATGTATGTAATGTATGTATGTATGTTTGTATGTATGTAATGTATGTATGTATGTATACACGTGGAGATGTGGAGTGCGACGTTACAAAATGGTCCATCTTTTTTATCCTTAAATCAGATATCGGCACCATGACTTAAACCCACTCAGAAAACTAACAGACTGGTCTCATCAAAATAAGTTTAAAAAATCCAACAAACTTGATAATAAGTTTAATTTTTCAGAAGACGACGTGACTGGTATGACAATTCAAAAAAATAAAAAACAAACAAACAAAAACATACCAGATCCAAAATTTACCATCATGATAATTACATGATGGTAAGTTTTGGAACTGGTATGTTTTTGTTTCTTTTTTTTTTCCATAGCATATTTCTAACAGATTGTATATTTGATTTCCTCGATATAAGATCCTTATAATTTTATGCCAGAAAATAGTTTGTTTTATTAAATTACCAATATATCGCAACTGATCTTCTCAAGTTAGCTAAAAATGAAAACAAAAGCAAAAAATGTTTGCTGTTTTATCAAAACAAGATTCCTTCCTTTGCAAAAACCCAGTTCTTTTCTTTAGACTAAGAACAGAATCACCGTCCTTGAACTTCAGACACGTTCAAAGTTCTCTGCCCCAACCTTTAATTTATAAATTATCATTTTTATCATTGCTAAAATTATTTTTAAACTTTCCGTAAAATAAATTTATGATACAGTAATTACTTTTCTGAATTTAATTATGTTACCGACATTTCATTTATCATGACATTTTAAATATTTGCTGATTAACACTTTTTTTTTGTAGAATGGTTTGTAAGCACAGTTCCTGATAATGGGTGATATTTGGTTTGTGTCAGTGACAATATCAAAAGCCCAGGCACGTGAGACTGAGAAGGAGCGTCAGTGAATGTCAAAAGAGTGCTTAAAGTTTCAAGCGTTAATGAAAGTATAATGCACTCGTTTATTTCAAGTTGTGTGATATGCGTCGCTTGATTACTGACATCAGTAGTTATCAAATTTTCTCAGATCGAGGAACCTCTAAAGGCAATGATAATTCCCCGCCCTCTTCCCTACCATACACACAGACACACACACACACACACACACTTGCCCAGTGATTTTTTTTAAACTATCACACATTTCAAATATTTTATAACCCATACGTGCTAATCGGAAATTCGTCATGACCTTTCGTGAATCCTAATTTGGTAACCACTGACTCTTAGGTCAACTCAAATGTTTTATCTCAGAGCTGTTAGTTGGATTGTGTTTTTGCCATATCTCACCTGACTTACCTAAAATGTGTCTTTTGGATGTATTAAACGTCATGATAATTTAGAGAAGATCATCTTGGAAGGGTACATAATGGGAACAAGAAAGAGAGGAAGACCAAAGCGAAGATGGCTGCAAGACATCGTTGATAATCTGCGAATGGATGGATCAGCAACAGGGCATCTTGCTTACAACCGAGAGGCCTACAGGAGAGCTATTAGGGAGGCAAAGTTCAGCAAGGGACATGCAAATGACTGACTGATACCTGACTTAATTATTCCGTTTCTATTAGAATCCAATCGGTCTCTCTCAAAATTTCTTCATTTGATTTTCTCACCAACAGCAGTCAGGAAAAGACAGTTTAAATTTATAGGACATGTCATGAGAGCTGATTAGAACATACCGTGACAACATAAAAGTTAGAGGGGCAAAAGAGGCCGACGTAGACCAAGATAGAAACTCCTGGATGGACTGGCATGATGACATGGAAAGAGAACAACTCATAAAGGCAACACAGAACGAAGAGTTGTGGAGTGTTATGACCGCCAACGCCAGCAGGCGTGGCACTTTGATAGACAGAACAAGACTCAGCCATTGACAGTATCCTCCAGCACATTCTATACATGCCACCTTAACCATCTGCAGTGAAAACGTGGAGATCTTCGACATTTAAATGGAGAACTTTAAATTTATTAGAATTATTTCTGTGTTTTAAATGGCTTGAGTCATAGTAATTTTAAACGGCTTGAGTCATAGTAATTTTAAACGGCTTGAGTCATAGTAATTTTAAATGGCTTGAGTCATAGTAATTGTACCGTGGAGCATGAAAAAAAGAAACTAAAGGCCGAGTCAATTTACGTTCTCAGTGATGTACATTACAGGGAAGTGAGAGTGATAGACAGACACAGAGAGAGAGATAGAGAGGGGGGAATGGAGGGAGAGGAAGAGATGAAAAGGAGGCGAAGCCTATGTTCGATTTAAAAAAAAAAAACAAAGCAAGCAACCTTTCCGTTTGGTAAAATAAATTAAGGACAAAAAAAAGAACACACATACACACAGTACCGTTAATACAACACACATTCAGACAGTTAGAACAGTTACCTGTAGTTCAGAGCGTGACAGACGTCTACACCTCCAATTTCCAAACCTGGGACGGGCCCAAATGACGTAGAGGGCGGATATCTTCCGCTATATTTTCTGTACGTGGAAGTGACACTGGACAGATAGTCAGACTCCAGACTTCCCTTCCTGCTGGCACAAAGTCCTGCTCTAGCTTCTGACCCGAAAGTGTACTTGAAGTCCGCGCCTGAACTGTTCAGACTGAACCCTGAGATGTTCATTTCTGACCCGGCTGCCATGATGGATGGTGTAGATCCCAATTTTTTAATTAACTCTTCGTCAGCATCGTTATCATCGTCATCGTCGTCTCCGTCAGTAACATCGCTGCTGTTTATCTTGGACTTGTTCTCTACTCTATTTTCGTTCATATTTTCTTTACTGCTGTGGGAAAAGCGTCTGTTCTTACAATTATTGCCATTGTCCGAACCAGTATTGTTTTCAGAATCTTCGTCTGAACTAGCACATTCACCCAGTCCATGTTCGCTTCTTTCCAGTTGTGGCATGGAGTAGTAACGAGCCATCAGTCTCTCTCCTAGCCCGGCTGCGAGGTCAATATCATGAACTCTAACTGCCGGTTTGGCTCCACCCAAACAGTTTTTGTCTTCGCTATTGGTAGAGATTTTAGAACTGGCCACGTAAGGTGTAGACAAGATGCTGTCGATAGAGAATGAGAGCTTTGTAGATGATGAACTCATGTTGGAGGTCAAGACACCTGGTTTGATGGAAGATATCGACGATGACACAGAAGAAGTTGATGGCGGGGAGTTAATCTCGTCACTCGGAGATATTCTTTCCACAGCTTTCTCAGAAGTCATACCTTGAGATGTCAAACAAACAAAAAATTCTATGACACTCATCTGTACAAGATGTTAATATGTAACATCATCTCTATAAACAATTATTTATACAGCACAGTGTCTGTAAACTAACTTGTATGTGGCAAAGGTGTCATTAAAATAATATTTTTTGTGATAAGGATATCTGCCAACTAATATTTGTCATAAAAGTTCTCTTTAAAATAATATTTGCAAAGATCTCCATAAAGTAAAATGTGTAGTCAAAGATCTCTATAAACTAATATTTATAGTCAAAAATCTCTGTAAACTAATATTTGTAGTAAAAGATCTCTATACACTAATTTTTTTAGTCAAAGACCTCTGTAAAGTAATACTGTATCAAAGATCTCTGTAAACAAATATTTCCGTGACAAAATTGTCAATAAACTAATGTTTGTGTAATAAAGATAACCGCAGCTGATATTTGTAGTCACAGATCTCTATTTGCACTGCAAAGATCTCTACAAACTAATACATGTACGAAAGACACTTCATACAACTTGAGAATAATTAAACAAAACTAAAAACTTTCAGATTTTTTTAAAGCTAGCGAAGACGACTGTGCTGGAGTGCTGCTATAGTTATCTGGGCCAGCGGAAAGGAGTGGCCAAGACCCTTCCTATCTCTCCCTTGGTGCTTCCAGTAACAAGCCCGGCCTGGCCAACGGGACAGGGATTGCTATAGTTCCCATGACTGTGGCTTCTGCCAGGAAATGTTTCCCTGCTTTCTTAGCTCCACTACGGGTTTGTGAGCTCCCCGGGTGTAACCTGTTCAACACTCTCATTTTTGTGTTTTAACATCCTCACCATATTGGTTGCAAAGACCATTCTGCACTCCAGTAGGACAGAAGAAGAAGAAGAAGAAGAAGATGAAGAAAGACAGAGAGACAGAGAAAGAGGAGGAGGAAGAAGAGAAGGGAAGAGACGAGAAGAGAAGAGAAGAGATATTTACTAGAACAAAGCTTATCTTTTGTACTTAATAACGCAAGTCCAATAATAATTTAGATAAAATGTAGATAAAAGAAGATCTAAAAAAATAATTACTTTGTGAACTAGTTTTAAAGATGTTTTTGACAGAGCTAATAAAAACAGATGCGGTAAATTTTGAAATTTAAAGAAACAAATAAACAAAATAAAACTGAAGGTAAGCTTTGTACTTACTGTGACCGTATTTCCTGCAGTAAATGGATGATAGTTGCTCCTCAAATCCTGATTAAGCATTAAGAATATTTTTTTTCCTCGAAGATAAGTCAGATACATCAAATTATTACAGAAACAGAGATGAATGTTCCGTCATTATTTATTTCTTGGTTCCTTGTCAGTTCTTAATGACTTGTACAACTCATTCTGATCTGGAGTGTTTCAAACGTTAATGTGTGGAATAGGAAATTCCTTGCATGTTTTCAAGGCACGTAGTCCAAATAAACGGTCGACTGCTGCAGCTTTGCAGATCTTTTAATGAGCAGGCAGAATTCTATAATTTCACCAAGAAATTATGATCTTGCTCCAAACGAAGATTCCCTCAGAATTGGCTTCCATATACGTCACGAGCTCTACTAATTGCCAGCAATATACCCGGAGATTTTTATCTCACAGAGTTATATACTGATCCGTTGCTTAGCCATAAAGTTATCAGGGAAAACTTAATTTCTGCTATCAGTAATTGTTCAGCGATAATTGTTCTAATCATTCTAGTTTTAAACGCATCATTGCGATCGGTCTATTGGAAGTCCAACCTGACACGGCTCCAAATTAACTGGAATGGGAGGAGTTTCAGTTTCCAGTTAGCTCCACCCACCTGCTAGCTCCGGATAGGTCAGAAAGACAGTGCACGTGCGATCGAAGACATGCGGAATGTCATAGAAGAAACAGACGTGGCGAGGAAAGAACAGCTATAGAAGCGCTCTGAAAGCAAAGTCGTAAAAACATTTTCTCGAATATATCGCTTTAACAATTACGCAAAAAGCGTTGTACAAGCCCGCCTCCCGAATGTTCATTGATTTCCAAGCTTTCGCTCCCTGCTCCAGATGTATCCACGAACTTCTTAAGTGCAAAGGAAGTAGATACGGCCACACAAAAAAATAATAATAATAAATAAAAAGCTCCAGGTTTTCAAGATAAAAATATATAATACATACTGAATTTTTATTTGGCATCACTGAAGAAGAACTCTTTAATGTCAAAGTAACAGCAAGGCAAACGTTTTTAGATATCTAGTATTAGATTTCAAATGTCCCACGATTATACGATCATCCTCCAAAATCCTCTAAAATATAGGCCTACACTGTAAAACATACAGGCAACGAAGAATGACTGTTAGGAAAAGACTGCTCTGATAATACTAGCGATAAACAATATTAATGATTCAATCTCAAATACAAAATATTGAAACACATTTTGTAATCTGTTTTTAAGAAAGTTGAGGTTTAACTATGAATAATAATCTCAGCGTTATAATATTAGCAGTGCAGTTTCTAACAGGATTCCGCGCTGAAAGAGTTTCGCTACAGCCGTTAAATCTTCGGTGGTTCTGATCATAACAAGTAATACTTTGCGATCAAAGGTTAGAAGTATTTCCAGTCGTTAAGTATCACACGTGCTTTCGTAGTGCATATTAATCTTTAGTGTACATTGCTTCTCTACGTGCTGTTGATAGCATTGCTATCTTTTTTTTTTCCCAGTGGTAGCAATGGGAATGAAAATTATTGGAAAGGTCCTTCAACTGAAATCAATACCTGTGTGGAGATTGCTTGTTCGCAAGTGTATTGAATATGATAAATCTAGCGACTGGCCGCTGAGATGAAATCCTCAGCCTTCAGATGTGAACAACATCACTTTAGCCTCAGACTGACTTCTATGTCCATCATCCGTATATTAGCACAGGATATATATATATATATATACACTAAGATGGACACCACAGGGGAGCAGAAGTAAGGGTAGACCAAAAGAGACATGGAGAAGAACAACAGAAAGGATGTTGAGCAATAGAGGGCTCACCTGGGCAAGAGCAGAAAAAAAGGCGAAAGACAGGCATTTGTGGAAAACCCTTGTGGAAGCCCCATGTGCCCTGGGCACTTAAGGTTCAGAGAGAGAGAGATATATATATATATATATCGTTGGCACTCTTCGACCACACGATATTAGATCATAACTGGACTGCAGGTAAATAAAAACTGACTTAGCTTAACGTGAACTACTATAGCTCTGTAAGGCACGTTTATTTCTTGACGTGTCAGAATTTAAGTCAGAGTAACTACATATTTCGGTAGACTAATTTATTTCAACTGACCGATTCAACTATTTACCGTTCCACAATTAAACCTAACTACTGTATTATTATACATGTTTTGGCACATCAACATTGAATTTTCCATAATAAAGTTGATCTCAGTGCCTGCACACTCGGTTGCTCTGTGATCTAATTTCAGAAAGTACTATTTTAAAAGCGCGAACGTTTTAGACCAGCGTTTTTCAATTCCCCCCCCCCCCCAAAATTACAACACCGTAGTCAAAAGAAAACAGTCATGTACGGTATCGTTTATTAAGGAGAGATTTTATCATTTACGGTTAAACGAATTAAAACAGCATTTTTCTGAACGTCCCTCAAACTTTCCAATGCACACTTGCAGACTTTTCTCCGCATGCCAGTATGCCGTTGTATTACAGTTGTTGTTGTTGCTGATGCAATCTCTCAGCTATGTGCCACGAAATGATTTCATTTTCAAACATACATTTCAAGTACATCTTTAAAACATGGACGACAAAAGAGAAAATTACCAAAGCCCAAGTTGATTTTGTTTCTCATTTATTCTAAATATCAGATTGTGAAAAAATACATTTGGAATTTTTTTTTAAGTGATATATTAGCGGTCGGATAATTTGCATTGATTGTTGCAGGTTTAAAAAAACAAGAGGACTAACAATTCATATAGCTATAATAATATTTACACTTAAAACAATAAATTTAAAAAAAAAGACAGGATAAAAAAATGTCGTGTATAAAATTCAGTTGGAGTTACAAGTGAAAAAAAAAAATACCCAAGAAGAAATGTAACAAATAAAATGACCAACCCAACATGAAATCTAAGAAATAATATGACCAAAAAGTCTCTGATGTCAGAAAGTATGTGAAGAATCACGCCCTGAAATTATTGTCTTCAAAAGACAACTGATTGACCTAGGACAAAAATTCTTCCCCCCCCCCTCCCCCACCAAAGGTCAGATGAAGGAGAGTGGTGAGTAGATGATACGCTATACTGTCAGGTCAAAGACATCTACAAGATCACGAGCATTCATCATTCCTGGCTTGGTGCACTGGTCAATTCACACAGCACATCAAACAGCAGGAAGTCATAGACCGCCCATTGCTCTGTATCAACTGCGAACCAATCATCATGCATGGAGTTTCGTTCCGAAGACTCACAAATTATTCTCTGAGTTGTCGACTCTTCGTAAGTCAGTTCATTTTTTGTTATCTGTTATATAAGTCAAAGTTGTTCTGACAATTACAATCAAGCCGTAAGATAATGCTGACACAAATAGAACAGCGTATAAACCGACATAAGATTAAAAGAAACATAGCAAAGAAAGACTTGTATAGTTCTCCATTCCCATCTCTTTACAGCTGCTTTATCTATCACCTCTGAGGCTATTCAAAATAAATAACGCACCCAGTCAATGACAATGATACTTTCACCGTGAATATGATATTTTTTATATGATAGTTTTATTATTCAACCATTTTTATTTGTCGCCTTGAACAAACTATCGTTGTCATGAGGCTGTTGACATCTACAAATAATATTGTTTCCAACTATCGTTGTCATGAGGCTGGTGGCATCTACAAATAATATTGCTTCCAACTATCGTTGTCATGAGGCTGGTGGCATCTACAAATAATATTGTTTCCAACTATCGTTGTCATGAGGCTGTTGACATCTACAAATAATATTGTTTCCAACTATCGTTGTCATGAGGCTGTTGACATCTACAAATAATATTGTTTCTAACTATCGTTGACGTTTCCTTCTTCTGTTCAATATAGTGTTTTATTTGTGTATATTCTAGTCCATTCATCAGCTTTGTTTTTGTATACTAGTCCATTCATCAGCTTTGTTTTTGTATACTAGTCCATTCATCAGCTTTGTTTTTGTATACTAGTCCATTCATCAGCTTTGTTTTTGTATACTAGTCCATTCATCAGCTTTGTTTTTGTATACTAGTCCATTCATCAGCTTTGTTTTTGTATACTAGTCCATTCATCAGCTTTGTATTCCACGATTAAGGCACCCTCACTTCAAAAACTTCAACAATAGCTTTTCTACGCTTAAGCTGTCACAGGGTGTTCTTCACGACCTTCTGTTTCAACGCACCATGGTCTTCAAATACTTCTGTGCGATCTCACTAAATTCCTCTCCAAGCGCTTACCAGCAAAAGCCATGATCAGGTTTTTACTATCGCTGTGTCTTACAGTGTAAACAAAGCGTCATTTTGAATGGAGTATGCTAAAAAAAAAAATGACAGAAAATATATGGCCTACACACGTTTTTTGTGATCAATCATGTCATTAAAAAAAATCAATCAGTATATCAAAATAATCATTATATCATTTGTTTTTATAACTAATATGCCATTTCTCATTCCAAGGAACTGATTAAGATCTTTCGTTGCTGCCTTTTTCTCAGCTTACCAAAACAGTGATCACAAAACAAGGTTGAAGGTCGAGGTAGCATGTTTGTTGTACTTAAGTGTTAAAAGGGTTAACACGATAATTGTGTTGGTTTTGGCTGTTAAAAGGGTTAGAAACAGTATTTATTTGCTGCACTTGATTTAATCCACCCAAAAACAAACCACTATTAATGCAGTTCTGTCCCTTAGTCACGTAATTTCACATTGATCATCTTCTAGTGCTGAACGTATATCATCTACTGCTTCATTTAAAACAAGTTTCACACTTACACAGCAGTCAAGTGGATGAGAGACAGCTAATTGTTTAATTTTTAAAAAAAAAGATTTTGTTTATAAAAAATAAAAACAATGTAATAGTCTGTTTATTAGTTATGAAAAATGTTATAGCCTTTTGTCTCCTTGAGTTTAAAACAAGTCTAAAAAACAGAAAATTGTATAATGGAAACATCTAAACCACCATAGAGCAGTCTAAAAAACAGAAAATTGTATAATGGAAACAGCTAAACCACCATAGAGCAGTCTAAAAAACAGAAAATTGTATAATGGAAACAGCTAAACCACCATAGAGCAGTCTAAAAAACAGAAAATTGTATAATGGAAACAGCTAAACCACCATAGAGCAGTCTAAAAAACAGAAAATTGTATAATGGAAACAGCTAAACCACCATAGAGCAGTCTAAAAAACAGAAAATTGTATAATGGAAACAGCTAAACCACCATAGAACAGTCTAAAAAACAGAAAATTGTATACTGGAAACAGCTAAACCACCATAGAACAGTCTAAAAAACAGAAAATTGTATAATGGAAACAGCTAAACCACCATAGAACAGATGATGCCCCTCCCTCTCCACCACCATCCAACACCCCCCCCCCCTCCCCCAGTCCTCAAAATTAGGCAGGAGTTTTAAGTCTTTAAAAAAAACTTAACAAAGTAAGGAATGTTAAGTCACACCTTTCTTTTTTTCACAAACTTCCTCAAGCAATATATCGTGGAAGAGGGATGGATAAAAATGTCGTCTATAAAATTCAGTTGGAGTTACAGGCAAAAGAAAATATCCAAGAAGAAATCCGACAAATAATATGTCCAAAAAGTCTCTGATGTCAGAAAGTATCTGAAGAGTCACGCCCTGAAATTCATGTATTCTCATAATTCATATATATATTCATTTGCTTGTATATATATATATATATTATATATATATATATATATACTGCTCTTTCTTTAGTTGTACATCAAAATATTCTATGTAATTTTGTATTCCACGATTAAGGCACCCTCACTTCAAAAACTTCAACAATAGCTTTTCTACGCTTAAGCTGTCACAGGGTGTTCTTCACGACCTTCTGTTTCAACGCACCATGGTCTTCAAATACTTCTGTGCGATCTCATTAAATTCCTCTCCAAGCGCTTACCAGCAAAAGCCATGATCAGGTTTTTACTATCGCTGTGTCTTACAGTGTAAACAAAGCGTCATTTTGAATGGAGTATGCTAAAAAACAAAATGACAGAAAATATATGGCCTACACACGTTTTTTGTGATCAATCATGTCATTAAAAAAAATCAATCAGTATATCAAAATAATCATTATATCATTTGTTTTTATAACTAATATGCCATTTCTCATTCCAAGGAACTGATTAAGATCTTTCGTTGCTGCCTTTTTCTCAGCTTACCAAAACAGTGATCACAAAACAAGGTTGAAGGTCGAGGTAGCATGTTTGTTGTACTTAAGTGTTAAAAGGGTTAACACGATAAATATTGTGTTGGTTTTGGCTGTTAAAAGGGTTAGAAACAGTATTTATTTGCTGCACTTGATTTAATCCACCCAAAAACAAACCACTATTAATGCAGTTCTGTCCCTTAGTCACGTAATTTCACATTGATCATCTTCTAGTGCTGAACGTATATCATCTACTGCTTCATTTAAAACAAGTTTCACACTTACACAGCAGTCAAGTGGATGAGAGACAGCTAATTGTTTAATTTTTAAAAAAAAAGATTTTGTTTATAAAAAATAAAAACAATGTAATAGTCTGTTTATTAGTTATGAAAAATGTTATAGCCTTTTGTCTCCTTGAGTTTAAAACAAGTCTAAAAAACAGAAAATTGTATAATGGAAACAGCTAAACCACCATAGAACAGATGATGCCCCTCCCTCCCTCTCCACCACCATCCAACACCCCCCTCCCCCCAGTCCTCAAAATTAGGCAGGAGTTTTAAGTCTTTAAAAAAAACTTAACAAAGTAAGGAATGTTAAGTCACACCTTTCTTTTTTTCACAAACTTCCTCAAGCAATATATCGTGGAAGAGGGATGGATAAAAATGTCGTCTATAAAATTCAGTTGGAGTTACAGGCAAAAGAAAATATCCAAGAAGAAATCCGACAAATAATATGTCCAAAAAGTCTCTGATGTCAGAAAGTATCTGAAGAGTCACGCCCTGAAATTCATGTATTCTCATAATTCATATATATATATTCATTTGCTTGTATATATATATATATATATATATATATATATACTGCTCTTTCTTTAGTTGTACATCAAAATATTCTATGTAATTTTTTCTTCCAGAAGTCATAATAAAACTTATATAAATTCTATATAAATATTTCTTTCAAAAGTTGTAGTAAAAATTATATAAATTCTATGTTCATTCAGCCATGATATTTTTAGGTCTTTCCTTTCTGAAAAAAAAAAACAACACTGAGTTGTTAATCTCAACCAGCTATTAATGTCACAACATTTTGTTTTCACCGCAAAAACTCAAACGACCTGACTCAAGCACACATTTCTTGCAAGAAATTGACTGTTAATATCTAACAGGTTCTGATCAACAACAAAATTAGGTGAAAACTTTCAGAAAAAAAGACAAGAAATCAATCTGTAAATACTGCAGTTCATTTTTCTCTTTTATGTGGGCTTAAATGTAAGTCTGCAAATAGCTGTTCATTTTCTGCAACTTTATTATTTTTTTATTCAGCCCCTAGATGATTCAAGTTATTTTTCACACATTTAATTGGTAACGTTTTTTTTTTCCATTATTTTTTTTCCTTAAACTCCATGGGCCGTACTTTTACTGAAAAAAACCCTGACAACTGCAGTATTCTTTTTTATTTTTTTTTTGGGGGGGGGGGGGGGCGGGGTGGATGAGGTGGTATTGGGAGCTTGATGTAATTAAAGGAATTTAGCTAAAGCATTTGTCACAGAAAGGGCAGGCTGAATTCTTTATTTTTACCTTTTTTTTAAAATAAAAAATTACTTCTCGTTTTTGTGTGTGTGTGTGTCCTTTTTTTAATACTTAGATACTTTACTGTTCATTTTAGAAAAAAGTAATAACTTTCCTCTTTCTTGGAACGAAAATGGCTGATGGTAAATCAGTTGTATGTCATTTACTTGATTATAGATTTGTTTTTATGAATTGCTTATATAAACTCAGAATTAAATTTAATCACTGAAGAATTTGGTCAAATGTGATTATCACTCTTTAAAAACAAAAGCTTATATGTTTTTCTTGCAGTCCTTCGCCTTTTTCTCGTATTCCAACAGAGCTTGACTTTTCTTGCCTCCTGCACTCATTGGTGGGCAGTAGGAGCCAAATACCTTGTCCAGGTGATTGAAGAATGGCTCGTAATTGGTCAGCGGTTTCTGATGGTGCATGTCATGCTTCGGTGACCCACCATAGATTCCAGTGGGGTCAAGATTGTGGAGAAGAAAGGGGAAGTCAAATCCAATGTGGGCTTCAACACTGACTATGATACTCACGATCATGTAGCTGCAATGAATAAAATCATAGAATACTGAATGAAGAAACAGAACTAATATTCATTCATTCATTCATTATCATGTCTCTTGCAGAACTTTGTCCCCCTAACAGCTCTCTTGATGCCCTCTCAGTTATAAGCAAGATGCCCTGCTGCTGATGCATCCATGCGCAAGTCATCAACAATGTCTTGTTGTCATCTTCGCTTTGATATTCCCTCTTTCTTTTTTCCCAATATGTATCCTCTCAAGACTGCCTTCTCCACACTCTAATGACATTTAATATATCCAAAATACTTAAGTTTGCTCTGTTTAATCTTCTTTAATAATCAACTTTTTTCGATATTAAATTCTTGTGGTATGGATAACTAACACAGTGCAAAAAATATATCTTTTTTTGTGGAACACATCCTCTAAAACTGCAGTAACTGTGAACCATTGTGACCCATCTACTGGCCCAGTGAAACCATCCAAGAAACTAAGCTCTACGGTTATATACAGGAACTATAAGAAAAAAAAAACTATCCAGTATATCCAAGATATAGAACATAGAGGCAGTAAATGTGTATGGATGAGGTACCATTATTTCTTTCTCTATTCTCTCTCTCTCTCTGAACCTTAAGTGCCCAGGGCACATGGGGCTTCCGCAAGGGTTTTCCACAAATGCCTGTCTTTCGCCTTTTTTCTGCTCTTGCCCAGGTGAGCCCTCTATTGCTCAACATCCTTTCTGTTGTTCTTCTCCATGTCTCTTTTGGTCTACCCTTACTTCTGCTCCCCTGTGGTGTCCATCTTAGTGCTATTTTTGGTAGTGAGTTGTCAGTCATTCGGAGCACATGTCCCAACCATCGCCAGCGTCTTTCCTCAATAATTGTTGTCAGTGGTTTCATCTGCATTTCTGCCAATAAGATGTTATTTCTTATGGTGTTTGGCCAAAATATTTTTTTAATTCTACGTAAACATTTAGTCTGGAAAGAATTCAACTTGTTTTATATGGTTTTGGTGATTTTCCAGCATTCACTTCCATAGAGTAGTACACTTAGAACATTACTCTTAAATATCCTGATTTTCATATTTATGCTTAGTTTATTTGATTTCCATATATTCTGTAGCATTGCAAAAGCCTGGTTTGCTCTAGTAAGTCTGCTGTTGATGTCCTCTCTTAGTTTCCTGATACGCATTTCTCCTTCCACCTGCATTTGCTTTTTCCCTTGCTTCTGTTTCTGTAGCAGTCTGATAGTTTTTTACCAGATAGGGTTGCTGGCCCTATGCTGAACCCTCCTTAGTCGCCTTTCTCTATTATCTGTATAAAAATTCACGCATTTATCATCTATAATTTCACACACCCATATATATTCACTCATGCACTCGCTCATTCTTTCATATTTGAATACATTCAGCCAATCACCCATACATATATTACTTTTTCATATATTCACCCACTCATTAATTCATCCATTTGTTGACTCATATATCCGTCTTCTTGCTGTTCTAAACTTTCTGAGACATTAACCCATTCACTATGCCTTCAGCCTACTTAGGTTATCTTGACCTATTCATTCATCCATATTTAAGTCTATTCATACAATCACGTCCACTTAGCTATATACATATATACACACATTTTGTTTACACACGCACACACAATATCCTTCTCTCTACCTAGTTCCAGGTGGGTGTCCAAGCCTGCATAATACATTTTTAACATACATTCATACCTGTGACACAATTTAGTTTTAAAATTACGCACATTAAACATCTATAGAAATGATTAAAAGGGAAAAAAAACGACCAACAGAATAATATAGTTTTGGAAAAGGCAGTACAGCAATAAATTCTGAGAGAGAAAGAGAGAGAGAGAGAGAGAGGAGAGAGAGAGAGAGAGAAAACACATTCATGTATGTAAGTACTGGGGGGGTGGGATGGGGTGGCAAAATTTCTCTCGGAGTTCCTCCTTCAGAACTTGTCTTGCTGCTTTTTTTTCTACTACTTTACTGCATCAGAAGTGACAAATAGCTTGAATTTATCATTGTCTTCCTCTCCATTGCTTTTTTAAATTCATCCATGTCTTTCTCATAATAATAATTATTTGACAGTTATTTTTTTTATCCCAGTATAGGAACTTAACGCCTTTGCTGCATCCTATGAACGCTTTATCTATATTTTTTTTAAAAAAGAAACTGAAGTTTGCTGATCAGACAAGGCCAAATCGCCTGAAACGTTCACTTGGACATCAACTTCACGTGCTGACCTGAACTGTGCTCAGCAGATGATTCATGAGCACAGAAAAGCAACACTAGCCAGAACAACATTTTTGTCAATATCTCGTGACAAGTTCATGAGAATCCCGTGAAACTTACTGAACACAAAACTCACTGACCATGTTATTGAATGCCCATAAAACATTGACCCTACTCGAATCAATTCATTTAAAACTTCAATGCGCAAGTATAGCTCATCTCACTACAGAACAACGACTCATCATCACTGGACGTTTACAGACTGGGCAGTCAAAATATGTAGTGGCCAGACAATTTAATGTAGTTAGAGGCACCATTAGTCGCCTTTGGAGATGCTTTCAAGAAACTGGTTCAGTTGCAGACTGGCCGCGCAGTAGAAAACCTATAGTCACAACTCCTGCCGAAGACTGCTTCATATGACTGCGTCACCTCAGGAATCGATTTGCATCTGATTTCTCAACAGTCCAGTCAAAGACAACAGCTCGTCGAATTTCAGATCAAACGGTCAGGAACCGGCTGCACGACGCTGGTCTTTTGGCTAGAAGACCCTACAAAGGTCCTGTTCTTACGGACCGGCGTCGCCAGAATATACTGCAGTAGGCGAACCAGCATCGTCAGTGGACCGTTGCGAATGATTGGAGAAGGGTTTGGTTTAGTGATGAATCATTCTTTCTGCTCCAGCGACACAATAGACGGATAAGAGTTTACTGCAGAGTCCACGAGCGTTATGCCCAGAACTGCGTGGATGAGGCTCCTCCACATGGTGGTGGAAGTGTACTGGTGGGGGGGGGGGCGATAAACTTCATGGGAAGAAGTAACCTGGTGCAAATTGAAGGACACCTGAGTGCCCAACGATACGTCGCTGAAATTCTTCGTTCTCGAGTCCTTCCACTTCTGGCGACACTAGGGTCAATTTTTCAGTACGATAACGCTTGACTTCATGTGGCACAACTCACCACCCAGTTCCTCGCTGACAACATCCAGACCATTCCGTGGCCATCCATGTCATCAGACATAAACCCAATAGAACACTTATAGGATGAACTCAACAGACAAGTCCGCCAGCAAGACGTGGCGTCAACCAGTCTCCGAAAATTGTGTCTTGCACTGCGGGAAGAGTGGGCAGCCATCCCACAACAAGAGAACCAACGGCTAATCGGATCCATGTCAAGGAGATGTCGTTCTCTGATAAAGGACAGAGGAAGTCATACACCTTACTGAATCGGAGGCCTCATTCGCAAAGAATAAAAGTCCAAACCAAATTTAATTAACATTATTTCATTGTTAAAGTCTTAAAGTTTCTTCATGCTAAGATTGAAACATTAATTCCGCATAATAAAATTTTGATACAAGTTTGAAATTTGGTGTCCATTACGACTACAATAGTGTTGCGTTTCCTTTTTTTTTAACATTATATTTTGAATTCCATGGGCCGCAACCAAAAAAACATTTTGTAGCTCAAATAAATTGAAAAGAGTAATTTCCCTTTTCTGCTTTTGTGTCCTCCAGCTATGACATTTCCATTCAAATATGGACAAAGGAATCTAAAAGTAAAAGAATGAATAAAATAGTTCTTAACTTAGCCTTACCTCCAAACTGTTAATGGGTGAGAATCGAAGAACCACGTGTTAGTTGTTGTCAGAAACCCAACCGTGACCAACTCCCATGGGTGTAGGTACTGGGTCACCCACACAAAGGGACTGTTGTAGCGGTGATGGACAGAGTGGATATGGCGATAAAGGAAGCGAATCTTATGAGGGAGAAACAGGTATGTAAGATTAATACATTAGTTTAGCAGTTCAAATATAAAATAATGCAACTATTTTTTATAGTACTGTGTGGGGTAGTCTCTTCTTGTCTTTTATCTCTCTCGAAGTTTCGAGCTCATGCTCATTGCAGCCAATGCCGTGAAGATGTCGAGGAGCAGCATCATGTCGGCTTGTGAGTGGGTTATTTTTTTTTATAGTCCCTTAATGTAGATAAAAAGCAGAGGGGGGGGGGTGTGCAACACTTCTTTAGCAGACTCCACTACCATGAAGGTTATGGTGATCCCTCCCCCGTTAGCCAGGCTAGGCCTGTTACTGGGGGTACCAACAGGGAAGTGCGACAGGGTCTTGGTCAGCTATGGTTTGCCAGCCCTGATGCTAACACGTCATCTATGGTTTGCCAGCCCTGGCGCTAACATGTCAGCTATGGTTTGCCAGCCCTGGCGCTAACACGTCAGCTATGGTTTGCCAGCCCTGGCGCTAACACGTCAGCTATGGTTTGCCAGCCCTGGCACTAACATGTCAGCTATGGTTTGCCAGCCCTGACACTAACATGTCAGCTATGGTTTGCCAGCCCTGACGCTAACATGTCAGCTATGGTTTGCCAGCCCTGACACTAACACATCAGCTATGGTTTGCCAGCCCTGACACTAACATGTCAGTTATGGATTGCTGATTGCCAAAACGAACAATATCTTCACCCCCACTATGTCAGGTAAAAAAACAAACTATTATTAGCAGTGGCTTGGCCTCAAGGCTCCTAGGGTTTATGTTTTGTGTGTACTTTCCTTGATCTCTCTCTCTGCCATTAAAAAATGGTATCGGACTATCTTTATTTCCCTGGCTCCAGAAGGAGAGTCAGGTACCCATTTCTACAGCTGGATGAAAAAGACTAGTAGAGAGTGGGATGTGCCTCAGGCCTGATTCAAGCCTATTTACATATTTTAAATTAATTTTTTTTAAATTTGTGCCTAGATATGCAGTTATGATTAAAAAAAATAATAATAAAACTAAAACATTGTTTTCATTTCTTTTATGTGTGTTATAAATGTTTTTATACATTTACATATTGATCAGTTTGTTCCTGAGCACTTTTTCGTGCCCCCACTTCTTTTAAATTCAAACAAACAAAGAATTTTACTCGAATATGAAGTGGAAATGAATTTTGCGGTGATAAAAACAAGGGCATGAACTCTGATAGCAGCATGTTTACCAGGGGAAGTAAACCACAGCAGACTAAGACACTGCCCCACTTCATGTGGTGCTCCTCCTCCCTGATGTCCTCCTTCAGTCTGGTTAACAGGTTAGGGGTAAACATAGACCCCCATGGTGGTCGTGGTGGTTGCTCACCCCAAGACTTCAAACAAACCGCTGTAAACCACTTCCCATTCAATATGATGACTGTACTTAAACACCGCAATGGCATCAGCTGCAATCTAGCAACAGTTTGCAGTCCCAGTGAAATAGGAAGAAGATGGAGAGAAAATGAACTGTCAAGGCCTTTCTCATTTTCCATTGTTTTAAAAGGTAGAAAGGTTAGCTGAGGCCCTCCTGAATTTTTAACTGTTGCTTCTCTGTATGCTTCAGTAAGACATGACCCACACTGATCTCTATAACATATCCCACGATACTGCAACACTACCTTCACTGATGTCTGTCAGTGTTAGCATCATCTCCCTTTGCATCATATCAGTTACCTCTTCTCTTCCATTGTGAAGAATAGAAAATTCTTCTGTCTTCATGGCTTCTATTGCAGTACTATGAAGTAGTGGACACGTTTATACTGGGTTTTTTTTCCAGTCTTTAAGAACTAGGTCATGCTAACTTTACAGCACAGTCTTTAAAATGAAGTCTACATTTTTCCTCCTGGTTTGCATGGTAACCCCATAGCGTCTGCCTCAGATTTAGACCTCATGGCCAGGTCCGGTTGCATAAGTCTGCAGTTATTGGAGTTCCTGGACCACGTGCTCAAAAGCCTGTTCTCTGTTCCTACAAGGGTACACATTTGGGTGACATATTTGTATGTTGGTAAAGGTGGCTTATTAGTATGCACTCACTAATTCTTATTCTAAGCAGGAGGCATAGTTCTAAATGGTACGATCATAAATGCTTTACACAAATACCCCTCACCTTGTGATGAGTCATGTGCCAGACAAAATACTGAAAATCAAATATAAACAGTCCAGCCAGTTGCTGCCACACAAAATCAAACAGTGTCGGTGCTAGTTCAGGGAGTGGTGCCACAGGGACCCACACCCACTGAGCCACAGCAGAAGGCATGATGAACAAAATGTGGTTCCAGAAAGTAAGTATCAGCGTGTCATAGATATGCTCTTTTGTCACCTGGTTGTAGAAACAGACATATATTAACATTAGTAAAATATAACTTCCATATTTTGTTCTTATTTTAATATTCATGTTTGGCCTATCTTGGCTAGTTTTTACTTATTTTGTTTTACATATCCACCATATGTTGGTGGACATCCTCATTGTTGAAGTGGATTCGATGGGAATAAAGCAATAACCCAATGGATATATTCAACTCATGGTTGTCTTCAAAATGTATGATTGTCTACAAAATGTCAAGTCTTCCATTAAAAAGAAATAATGGCCTGTCCCTATTATCTTCTTCTTCTTCGTTCGCTTCTACCGCCAAGACCGCCCGGTGATCCTACTGAATTTACTCCTGTGGTCCCCAAGAGGTCCACAAGAGATCCCCTAGAGGACCACAAGATGTTCAAAGTATCGCGGGGCTTAGGCCTGTATTCTCGGTGGGTCACAGAAGCGGGATTATGTGACACTGTGGTTTTCGTTGCATCAGTTTAATCTAGAGTTGGACTTTCTCACCGGAAAACCTCGACATGGTTTGAATATTAGTATATACCAGCCAGGTGAGAGGTGGTTGCCCATCCAGCCTAGAGTTGGACTTTCTCACCGGAAAACTTCAGCGTGATTAGGATACGCATATATTCCCATCGGGTGTGAGGTGGTTGCCTATCTAGACTGCACTGGTCCAGTTTCTCCGACTTCAGCATTTTGTGGTCGTGGCCGCTGCCATTCCTAGTTGTGACCAGGACGGATATTTTGTCCAGGATGACGAATCCTCGCCACTGGTAAGTTTCACCCCTGGGTTAAGCCAATTTAGGCGTACTATCCCAGTATTGGCGTATTTAGGACGTGACCGACCTCTAGAGCGGAGGTACCGTGACATGAGTAGTCATCAAGTTTCACCCCTGGATTAATCCGGTTTAGGCATATTTCACCAGTATGAGTGGATATAAGACGTGGCCGACCACTAGAGCAGAGGTGACGTGGCATGAGTAGCTCTCGCCACATACCGATTAAACTTCACTTTTTCCTTTCCATCACCTTTTTCACAGCGGCCCAGCACGACAACCCTAATTGCATTTTCTTCATTGGCCGGGAGGAGTTTAACCCCACGCGCGGTAGCAGAAGAAGAATCTCGCCAGCATTGTCTTAGTTTAACCCCTGGGTTAAGCCGGTTTAGGCAATCTGCCCTAGTATGGTGTATAGAGCACGTGGTCGGCCTCTAGAGCAGAGGTGCCGTGATTTGAGTAGCCCTGAACTCAAGACTACTGGTTACTTCACTTAATCCTTTCCTTCACCTTTTCCACGGCGGTGCCGCGCGGCAACACTAATCGCATTTTTTCTCCACGCACGGCAGCTGAAGAATCTCGCCAGCAGCGGGTTTTTAATCAGAGTTTTCCTTCTCCTAAATGAGCTACTAACTAAGACTCTCATATGCCCGAAGCGTCTGGTTTTCAGGCGCCAGATATTCGCCTTTCGCCACTTCTCCTGCCAGTTTAAACAGTTCTGCCACGAGAAGGCCAGGAGCTGGACTTGGACTGTCAGAGGCTATTTGAGACGCACGCCTTGGAGACATTTAATTGGAGTGGAGAGCGTATCCCCGACCCCACCTCCGGCTATAACAGTTCTTAGAACCTGATTTTCTTCAAAATGTCAAGTCTTCCAATAAAAAGAAATAATGGCCTGTCCTGGATGGATTAACTTAACTAGGATGGATGACTTATTATAATAGCCATATCTTCAATTTCTTTTTTTCTAGTTTGTTATTTATATTAAGCATTTTCTTGAGCCATGTAATGCATAGAGAATATTATTGTCAGATAAAATGAAAATTCATCATACAAATGCAAACTCAAGAAAGGAACATATGCTTCAGTAAATTTTAAGCACCAGAGCATTTTGGTGTTTTACTCTGTACAGATTTTCATCGGCGCCTTAAATTAGATTATTATTTTAAACACTGCCAAAAAGAAGGTTAGTTCTAAGATGCTATGTAGAACCTATACTACTTTCAGCAAGTGAAAGATGGACTATGAATAACATTTAGAACAAAGAATAAAGGCTACTGAAATGTGATTCCTAAGAAGGATGCTTTGCATTCCATGGACAGCCAGAAAGACACATGAAGAAGTTTTCATTCATTCATTTATTCATTTGCATATCCCTTGCGGAACTTTATCCCTAACAGCACTCCTGTAGGCCTCTCGGTTGTGGACAAGATGGCCTGATGATGATGCATCCATTTGGAGATCATCAACGATGTCTTGCAGCCATCTTCGCCTTGGTCTTCCTCTCTTTCTTTTTCCCAATATGTACCTTTCCAATACGGTCTTCTGTAGATTATCATGACGTTTAATGTGTCCAAAATATTTAATTTTCTCTCTATAATAATCTTTACTAGCCAGCCTTCTTCTATATTAAGTTCTTGTAGTATGGATATATTTGTTGCTCTTTTTTGTGTCCATGATACTTGAAGAACTGTTCTGTAGCATTTACATTCAAAGGCATTTATGTGTTTCTCGGCTGTTTTGTTAAGTGTCCAGGTCTCACAGCCATATGTTGCGATGGGAAAGATGCATGCCCTTAAAAATCTTATTTTTGTAGTTCTGCTTGTTCCTCTCCACGAATTCTTTAATTGTTTTACTTTCTGAAGAGCAATAGATGTCCTCCTTTTAATCTTCCTCATTGTATCTCTATTATTAGTTAGCAGTGATCCAAGATATTCAAAACTCTCCACTTCTTCCAATATTTCCTCGTTGATACATATATCATCTGCCTTGTTTGTCTTGTCAATTGTCATCAATTTAGTTTTCTTCGCTGTTCTTACGGACTGATATAATTAGTTTTCCCATTCTTTTTTGTGTTGTGGACAGTAATACTGTATCATCAGCATATATAATCTCTGGTATTTCATAACCTCCAATTGTTATGGCATCGTAATATTCTTTGTCTACATCGTCTCTAACATTCCTTATTATATTTTCAGTATACAAGTTAAATAAGTAAGGCAACAATATGCACCCCTAACGGACTCATTGTTTTATGTCAAACCAGTTTGTTGTTTCATCATTAATTCTTACTTCTGCTTGTTGGTCTAGATACAGCAGTAAGGTTAATTGTATCTCAGATGTGTTGGAAATCCAGTTTTTTCCATTATTTCCCAAACTTTCTGGAGTTGTACACAATAAAATGCCTTTGAGTAGTCTATAAAAGATAAATATAATTTGACATTAAGCCCTCTGCATTTCTCTATTATTAATCTTATATTGAATATATGATCTCTTGATCCTCTTCCTTGCCTGAAACCAGCTTGAACCAGATTGACTTCTTCTTCTATTCTCTTACGAAGTCTACCCATTATGATTTTTAACAGAATTTTACTGGCATGACTAATCAGGGCAACAGTTCTGAGGTTTGTGCATAATTTCAGGTTACTCTTTTTTTTTGGCAGTGGTATGAATACAGTTCTTTTCCATTCTTTTGGCCAAATACCAGAATGCCATATCTTTTTACGTAGTGCATGATAGATTGTTGCACATTCCTTTCCTCCTGGTTTAATAAGTTCAGCTGTTATCTCATCACATCCTGGTTATTTACCATTTTTCAGATTCTTTATTGCTCATAAAACATCTTCTATTGTCGGTTCGGGTTTTTTCTCCTCCACTAACAATTTTCACACTGTTGATTTCTGCTTTCACAGTCGGTTGTTTCATACATCCCTCTGCAATATTCCTTCATCTTTCTAGGATTTCCTCTGTCTCTGTCAAGGTCATCCCCATCTCATCACAAATTACATTTAGCTTAGGTGTGACATTTCTCGCCAATGTCTTCATTTCTCTAAACATTTCACTATCTCTTCCACACTTCTGATGTCCTTCTATTCTTTCACAACAGTCTTGTATGTATTGCTTTTTGTCTTTTCTTATGTTTCTTTGTACTTCTTTTGTTAAAGATTTATATTCCTCTTTGTTGTTGTTTGTCACTTTCCATTGCGTCTTCATTTCTTTACGTTGTTTTATTAGTTCTAGCGTGCCTGCTGTAATCCATCCATTCTTTTGTGTTTTCTTTACTGGAACCACGCCTTTAGCTGTTGTTATTAAGATATCTCTGGCCTGCGTAGCCATATCATCTGGTGTCACTTCCTCCTGTACAGCCATCAGGATTTCGAAACGGTTCTTCACTTCTATACCGTATTGTTATGGTATTCTTGTAAGATCAAAGCGGAGTGGTTTTGATCCCGTAACTGTCTTTTTTATCTTTATCTTCATGTCTGCTATTAATAGCTCATGGTCCGTGTCACAAACCAGGTAAAGTTTTTGCTGATGTTATCATTGATCTCCACCTTCTTTGCACTAAAATGTAATCTGTTTGATTCTTGGTTTTCCCATCAGGTGATGTCCATGTGTAAAGTCTTCTTGGATGTTGTTTAAAAAGTGTGTTAGCGATCATTAGCTCATGTTCCATGCAAAACGCCATTAGATTGTCACCTGCCTCATTTCTATGTCCTATGCTAAATTTCCCCACAACATATCCTTCGTCTTCTGCTCTTTCTGTACCAGTTTTTGCATTAATATCCCCCATTATTAATACAGTATCATTTTTCCATACCTGGTCTGTCGTAGTTTGCAGTGTGCTATAAAAGTCTTCTACTTCCTCTTCTTCTGCTGCTGATGTAGGTGCATATATCTGGACGGTTGTTACATTTCTAGGAGTGCCTTTGATAGCGAGGATTCTATCACTTACTGGATTGTAACCTAGTAATGCTTTTGATGTTGATTTGTCCAAGTAAAAAGCCACTCCATTCTTTCCTCCTAATTCTCCACCAGAGTATATAAAGATATCATTTTTGCTATTGAAGTGTCCTGATCCTTTCCATCGATGTTCGCAGATTCCCAAAATGTGTATCCCCGATCTTTTCATCTCGTCACTTATTATTTGATACTTTCCCTCATTCATACTTCTTACATTTCATGTTCCTACTTTTATTTTTCTTTTCAGTTTGATGCAGGAGTTTTCCTTGTAACACCGTCAGGATTTTGTCCGTCATCACAGTTACTAGTACTGACCTCTGTCTCACACTCTTCCTCAGTGTTAAAATTAGATCTGTATGGCCTGGGGGACTCCATATCTTTTTCCTATTTGACTTTCTGTGTTGCTGTTTGGGTTTCTTGGTATATTTCCAGAAGATAGTTTACAATTGATTTCCTTCCGGGCAGGGACTGTACTAGTCAGTGATCGTAGTCATTGTCCCTGCATTGAGATCATCTGCCTACCATCATAGAATGGTGACCATAATCAACATTATCTGTGAGCTGTTCTCCCATTCCATCCACCACCTGCTCCCATGGCTTCACGTCACCCTGATCGGGGGGTTGTACGGGTACTCCAACTTGCCCAAGGGTGTCCCGCAGACTGACGGAGGTAAGGAGGTGTCTTACTTCTCCTTTGATAGGGGATACTCCTATCCCTAAGAAGTATTACAGCAGGCAAATTAGACAGAGGAAACCTTCTTCACTCTATCTTTTGTAACAGCGAATCATACACCTCCATCTTTTTCATTACTAGAACAAGTTATACCGCAGTTGTCATTTCTTTTATGTCTCACATATAGCAGGCAAAGGAAAATCTCAAACTAGTGTCACACATAAGAAAAAAATATCAAAGTCTTTTGGACACATCAGCAGACGCGAAGGTCTCGAAAAACTGATCATGACTGGAAAAATAAATGGCCAAAAAAAAAAAAGACAGAGAGGGTGAGGAAGACAGAAATATCTGAATGGCCTGACTGGATGTTTTGGTAGGAAAACAGCAACTGACTTGATTCAAGACATAGAGGATCAGGTGAGGTGGAGAGAGATGACCGCCTATGTCAAAAGGCATGACGCTATCTGATCTGATAAAAGCAAATCTTGTACTGTTATGTTGTATGTTGCATGACGCTTTTCTAATATTGATTCTCTCTCGAAAGAAAATTTGGCACAGTTGGACAAGATTGGTTAAATGCTCTGAAATAATATGCTTGTGTACACTTTATCAGTAGAAAAATGACAACAACAACAACAAAATCCACGCTGGTGTAATCCTTACTTCTTTCTCCGTCTGAATCTTGTATTTTTGGTACCATTTCTGGTTGTAGCACAGAATGTCAAAAAGCATGAAGGGAAGACCTAAGACAAAGTAGAATATGACTGACACCATGACTGGGAAAATCGGGGACTGGATGTAGTCTTCATATCCCAGGCGTAGGTCCCAGACAGACTGTTGGCACACACACAAAAATAATGACAGGTTAGTTAATGCACACATTTTGTTGCAGAACCTAGCACTAGTAAACAGAGCAGTCAACTTTGTTTTGAAAAGGTGAAGAACTGGGCATGTTTGTTTATAATTCAGCCTTCGTCTCGTAACTTTTCGTTCTAATGCACTCATTTAGTACCAGTTTAGTTTTATATGCTTACAATGAGTAAATAACAAAATATGAAATGAACAGCTTTTTTACAGGTAGACTCAAGTGAAGTAATTTAACCTTCTGCGAATGTAGTCATTCTACCAACACTGCATGACTTAACAGCTGGGGTGGGGGGGGGGAGGGGGGAACAACCAGACAGGGAGACTAAAAGCTGTATATAAAGACAAGTGGACAAAAACAACAGCCCGCAGCAGAAACAGATAATGAATACTACAAACTCTCATTAAATGACCGACTGATGACCTCTGAGAACAGGACATTGCAGGGTGAGACATCGCCCAAACCAGAAACCGAAAATTGGCTCAACAGACCTATGTGCCTGTATCAAAGAACAACAGACATCCTCCAGAGTTGCCAGCTGCACAGCCCACTCAGGCAAAGGACCTGGCCAGACCCCAGCCACACCCTCACCCCCTCCCCCCACCTAACAAGGGAAGCTCTACGAAGATGCTGAAAACTTGAGAGGAACTACCGCAGGGAGAGAGAGAGAGAGAGAGAGAGAGAGAGGTTGGTGTTGATGTCGGAGAGAACGACAAAGAGGAAGAATAAACACCTGAACACCTGAATTATGAATGCTAGAAATATGAAAATGGATGAGTGTTATGTAAAAATCCTTAATGCTGCCAGTCTAAGAAGATTGTCCTTAATAATGCAATGAATGTGAGAGTAGTGCAATGTCAAAATGTCTTGACTTTTCGGTATGAATGGAACGGATGTTAACCAAAGCTCCAGTGGATTTCATTTAACACAAGTGAGAAAAATGACTCTGGAGACTATTTCTGAAGGAATTTATATATTAGGGGATTGTTTACGATGGAATTTACATATTAGGGGATTGTTTCTGAAGGTAAGATGAAACACGTCATAGTAGTTTACTGTATACACAGAAGTCGGGGCAATAAAGGAAAGCTAGGTATTCATCTGAAAACGTAGTTCCATGTATCTATCTATCTATCTATCTATCTATCTATCTATCTATCTATCTATCTATCTATGGTCCATGCCAGTCAGGCGTTGGTCGACACTGATTTCCACAGCCATCTATCCTTTGCTCTTTCTATAAGCTGCGTTTTGGACTCTGTGCCACTCTTTTACTCCATCAAGCATCTTGTTCCGTTGTCCCTTTTTCCCTCCAGTTAGAACTGATAGTGTGAAAAAAGGTGCACTTAAAAGAAGCCGCACTTCCCGATAGTGCCTCATTACATATGTAGTCAGAAAAAAATATACATGCAATTAAATGTAAACTTTGAGTTATATGACAGGGACAAAAACATGAATTGTATGACAGTATAGTGATTTTTTTTACGTAAAGGTTAGATAAGTCATCTTGGTATTAGAAAGTTGGCTTTTAGCAGTTATGTCCCGTAGATGTCTTAACTAATAGTTACAATTTCATTCCCTCTTTAACTTGTAGCTTGGAATTCTCGTGCTGGCCATGGAGCTCGTGCAAGTAGAGACTGGTCAGATGATCAGTTAAGAGAGATTTTTGGTCAGTCTTAGTTTCGTGTCGGTTAGAGAGAGTCTTAGTTTTGTGTTGGTTAGGGGCAGTCTAGAGTTGAATGTAGCTTAATGTAGGGACTTAGTCTGTTGTTGTTGTTGTTGTCGTCAGTCGGTAGTTTGTAGTATAGGACAGTCAGTCTAGAATGTGGTAGGATTCCGGTGACGTCGAAGTCTTCATGACGTCAGTAGACGCCGGGAATCGTATTTGTTGTCTTGCTGCAGTACTGTAATATCGTGTTTACTGGATTTGTCACTGCCTTTTTTTGAACTCATCGTCATCGCCATTATGTCACTTAAAACTGCTACTTGTGTTTGCCACTGAGTGGAAGCCGTTCCTGAGAGAGTTAGTCTGACAGCGAATAGCAAGCAGACACCAACAGACGCCATCATACTCCAAGCAGGCACTAAACCGACATCTACCAGCGAAGACAGAGACGGGCCTCGACTGTTTGGAAAGAGTGAAGTCTCGACTGTCTATCGCTGTAATACTAAATGGTGCTATGGAGTCTTAGATGTAGTGGAAATGGAAGGTCAGATTTTGAAGCTCAGAACACTAGTGAAAATAGTAGGCCTACAAATATCAGGCATTATAAGTAGCAGGCATATAAATAGGTACAGTACAAAAGTGTATAACTGAATTCTACCACATTCTACCTACTACCCTTAAAGGCCGCCATTACTACTTTACTTGTACGATATTTTAAAAAAAAAGAAGATCAGGGGTGCCTTAACTGTATTTTACCTTCTGCTTACTTTATAATATTTTGTTAAATGATTAAGAGACTGTTGATAATGCCACTACTGATTACAGTTCTGATAATACAGAAGATAAAAGATAATGACAGATAATTTGCACATTAAAGCAATATTTCATCTGGATACTGTTTTTCTCTATTTAATGACATCGTTAGTTGAAGCATATGATTGCATCTGTCATATTAGTGAAAAATTATCTGCATATTACAAGGAACACACACACACACACACACTTGGCACACCTGCAGAAAGCGTGCGCCTTCCTCAACCAACAGCTCTCTATTTGTAACATTGTTGGCCGCCTGAATGTTCGCGTTCACCGCTGCATAGACGACAGAAGAGTTCTCCATTGTTATGTAGCAGTAATGTTCTGTGAGGGATGGTCAGCGCGGAGCAAGTTAGATTTACAAGTAACACATCTGCCCCGTTTTATTGCGCTGGCCTAGGGATGCTGAATAATTAAGGCGCTGTCTGTAAATATAATAAAATACGAGGACGAGTGAAAAAATAAAACATCCGCAAATCAAGGGACGCAATCATTTTAAAAATGCATGGGAAAAAAACTAGAGAGAGAAACTAAATGTCTTTTGATATGTACTGTCAAAAAAAAAAAGAGAAAAGAAACGCATAGCTTATATAAGCTTCATTTATTTATAAGTTATGACAAAATTTTTTTGTCCCGGGTATCTCAAACCAAACAAAAAATTGTCACCAAGATATCAGGTCCATGATTTAGCCTGAATTTTGCTATTCTCGTGTATAGTCAGAACGCAGTAGCTGCCCTTGCTAATCACGCAATTTTTTTTTTTACCATAACTCACGTTGCGTTTATGGAAAAGTCGTGATTTTTATGGTGAGCACAACTAACTTCCTGCGAAAATGAAACCCTTTAAAAGGATGAGGTTACACAAACAAATTGAGTTAATTTTCAAGCAGACGATTATGGCGCGACTATCGCAAAATTTACCAAACATTGCTATTGGTCGCCAGCAAGCAGGTGAAAGTCAAAGTCAGGCATTTAAACGTGGAGCAGAGTACCATCAATCGACTTTGTCACCATTTCCAAGCCACTGGCTCAGCTGAAGACCGGCACCGCAGTAGACGACCCAGGGTGACAACAGCAGATGATGATCGCTTCATTCTGATTCATCACCTCATAAACAGGTTTACAACAGCTTCCTCAAGTGCCCAGTCATTGCTTGCAGGACGTTGTGTGTCTGATCAAACTGTCCGGAATAGACTGAATGAAGCTGAACTGGTGGCACGACGACCTCACCGAGGTCCTGTCTTAACGAGACGCCATCGCCAAAATCGACTTGTTTGGGCCAACCAGCATCGGCCCTGGACAACTGATAATCAATGGAGACGTGTCTGGTTTAGTGACGAATCTACAGTTGCACCGCCATGATATGCTGAGAAGGGTCTACCGTAGACCAAATGAACGTTTTGCCCAAAATTGCGTTGATGAAGCTCCGCCGCACGGTAGTGGAGGTGTAATAGTATGGGGAATGATCAGTTTCAACGGAAGGAGTCCATTGGTGCAGATTGAAGGAGACTTGAATGCGCAACAATACGTCAATGAAATTCTTCAACCCCATGGCCTTCCATTTTTTGGCTGCGCAAAGGTCTGTGTTTCAACAAGACAATGCCAGATCCCATTCTGCACGGTTCACCACACAGTTCCTGACTGCCAGTAACATTCTCACCCTTCCCTGGCCATCCCTGTCTCCAGACATAAATCCGATCGAGCACCTATGGGATGAGCTGCAAAGACGTGTTTGTTGCCGAAACGTTACTCCATTGTTATTGAAGCATATGATCGCCATTCCTGAGAGAGTTAGTCTGACAGCGAATAGCAAGCAGACACCAACAGACACCACCATACTCCAAGCAGGCACTAAACCGACATCTACCAGCGAAGACAGAGACGGTCAATCGTCGTGATCTGTGGCAGGCACTCCAGGAAGAATGGGCAGCCATCCCACAGGCATCTGATCGCATCTATGCTCAGGAGATGCCAGTCGCTGATGGATACAAACGGAGGCCACACACCATACTAACTTGAGAACCCCTGGGACTAACAAATTCTCGTCACACAGTTGCAATAAACTGTCAAGTGAGTGTTTAAACCCTTAGGTATTATTGCGTGCAATTTGAAAATGTTATTCATTGAATTTAAAAAGCTATAGAATATCAAAGTTATGACTAAAATAGGGTCACCAGGACAGTACATTTTTCAGGGGTTACATCCCTGGTTTTGCGGGATTTTTTTCGCCCTCATAAACTATTTTATACAGTGAAAGAAAGATTACCTCAACAGTTATTTTACTCGACTTCCAACAATTTTTTAAACTTCTGTATAAAATAACCTCAGGTGTGATATTATCTATCTGTCTGTTTGTCTGTCTGTCTGTCTGTCTGTCTGTCTGTCTGTCTGTCTGTCTAAGATCAGTCAATCAATCAATCTCACGCCTGGCATCACACCCATAACTTCCAATTGTTGCTATCTACTTTTTGTTTTATTAATCTACCTATCATATGTCAAAGCCTATATAACACTGTCAGTTTCCACATCATAGAAGTAAACTAACGATTCAAATTACACTTCATACAGGCGGAAAATGTTCAACATGTTAATATGTGTTGAAAAAAAAACATATATCCTTTTTGTATCCATAGCTTACCTTCCGAAGCCACTGTCATATTCTACAGAATGTTTCATGTAATTACTTATCTAAGCACAAATTCCACATACTGGTTGCTACACAGTAGCGTTTGTACTTACTACAAATGTAGGCAGTATGCAGGCAGCAAATGTTTCCTGAGGTTTATCTTGATCTAAATTTAATGCAAGCTCCGGGAGACGCAATCTTTTCAAATGTCCACAGAACAGACGCCTATACCGTGTTAGCTACTTTTAAAGTTGACCCAACGGTTGGCACGTTCTTGTGTTCTGCGTTTTAATAGGCCCGTGTAACATGCGAGTGTTATCGCTTGCAATTATCAGTTGGTATCCTTAGAAGGAATGTGTTGCCTAATAACGCTAACTTAGGCTGGTCTGGAAACAAAGAAAAAATATCGTGGTTTGCAAATTTGTTATCAAATGCTGGGTGGTTAAAGTAAGCCACAAATCAGCCTAACATAATGCTACCAGTAATCTTATCTAACCCCAGCCCCCCCCCAACTCTATTTCGAATATAAATCTTATATCTTACATGCTTCCCGTGCCGTTAAACGTCACATGGTAGTTCGCCAAGATGTCCTGTCTTCGGCGAGTTTTTCAATCTCATCAAGTGATGTTATGCCCAATGAATTGGCTTCTCTTAACAAACTCCTCTTTAGAGTTTCCCGTGGTCGACCTCTTTTTCTTCGGCCTGTTGTGTTCCACTTAATAGTTTGTTTGGGGATTCCCTGATTGTTTCTTCTCATCACATGACCGACATATGTCCATCTTCTTTTTCAAATTGAATTCAGATTCAATCGAATATAAATAGAACATAACAAACTATACTTTCGGGCGATGATTGTAGACTACAAACCCATATTATATATGTAGAAACGCCAGCAAAAAAAACCCCAAAAAACTCATCACACTGAAGATGCCAAAATGGTGAGCAGATTACAAAACACAAGTTACAAAGTGAACACTACAAATACTTTAAGAAACCAAACTAGTCCCAGGAAGACAATATATATCAGTGTTTCTAAACCTTTTATGTCCGTGGACCCCCTACTCCTTTTCCGGACCAAAAACAGGTGAGGACCTCTCATTAAAATAAAACAATAAACAGAAGCCCTTTAAACTGACCCAATCAATTTGCTGGCATGTGAGCCCCCAAACATCCTTCCTGGGGTCCATGGATCCCAGGTTTTGAACCACTGGTATAGACGAAACACTGTGTCACATACATGAAGTATGTCCTTTGGTGCTGCTGAGGACAGGATTCAGAGAGGCGACCTGTCTTCTTGTCTAACTTGGCTGAACCCATGAAACTGAACGCAGAAGAGATGATGCTCGTTTGCTGAAAGAATAGTACCATTACTGCTTTTGGGGGTCAGATGGATCGACTTTCCTGGACACTGCGACCCTGTTGGACTGTCCACAATAATTTTCTAACTCTGCGACTCGGGTCGGGCTAATGGAAGACAATTCTGAACATATTACATTTGGAAGTTCTCCCGGTACAGTTCATTCATTCATTCCTTTGCATGTCCCTTGCGGAACTTTGCCTCCCAAACAGCACTCCTGTAGGCCTCTCGGTTGTGAGCAAGATGGCCTGCTGCTGCTGCATCCATTTCCAGATCATCAACGATGTCTTGCAGCCATCTTCGTTTCGGTCTTCCTCTCTTTCTTTTTCCCATTATGTATCCCTCCAATATGGTCTTCTCTAAATTATCATGACGTTTAATGTGGCCAAAATATTTAAGTTTTCTCTCTTTAATCCTCTTTACTAGCCAGCCTTCATCAATATTAAGCTCTTGCAGTATAGATATATTTGTTCGTTTTTGTGTCCACGATATTTGGAGAACTCTTCTATAGCATTTACATTCAAAGGCATTTATGTGCTTCTCAGCTGTTTTGTTAAGTGTCCAGGTCTCACAGGCATATGTTGCGATGGGAAAGATGCATGCCCTTAAAAATCTTATTTTTGTGGTTCTGTCTGCTCCTCTCCACAGATTCTTTATTTGTTTTACTTTCTGAAGAGCAATAGATGTCCTCCTTTTAATTTCCCTCATTGTATCTCCATTATTAGTTAGTAGTGATCCAAGATATTCAAAACTCTCCACTTCTTCCAGTTTTTCCTCATTGATACATATTTCAGTTGCCTTGTTTGTTTTATCAGTTGTCATCACTTTAGTTTTCTTTGCATTAAGATAGAGGTTCTGCTCTTCGCTGTTCTTGCGGACTGACATAATCAGTTTTTCCATTCCTTCTTGTGTTGTGGACAGCAATACTGTGTCATCAGCATATCTAATCTCTGGTATTTCATAACCTCCAACTGTTATGGCATCGTAATATTCTTTGTCTACATCTTCTCTAACATTCCTCATTATATTTTCAGTATACAAGTTAAATAACCCGGTACAGTATATATATATATATATATATATACTGTACTGTCCGTGCATATGTATACACGCACGCGCGCGCATACACACACACATATTCATTCATTTGTATGTCCCTTGTGGAACTTTGTCTCCCTAACAGCACTCCTGATGGCCTGCTTCTGATGCACCCATTTTCAAATCATCAACGATGTCTTGCAACCATCTTTGCCCTGGTATTCCTCTTTTTCTTTTTCCATTATGTACCCTTCCAAGATAGTCTTCTCTAGTTTATCATGTCGTTTAATGTGTCCAAAATATTTAAGCTTTCTCTCTTTAATCCCCTTTACTAGCCAGCCTTCTTCACTATTAAGTTCTTGTAGTATAGATATATTTGTTCTTTTTTTTTGTGTCCATGACACTTGAAGAACTGTTCTGTGGCATTTACATTCAAAGGCATTTATGTGTTTCTCAGCTGTTTTGTTAAGTGTCCAGGTCTCACAGGCATATGTTGCGATGGGAAATATGCAGGCCCTTAAAAATCTTATTTTTGTAGTTCTGTCTGTACCTCTCCGCAGATTCTTTAGTTGTTTTGCTCTCTGAAGAGTGATAGATGTCCTCCTTTTAATTTTCCTCATTGTATACTTCATTATTGGTTAGTAGTGATCCAAAATATTCAAATCTCTCCACTTTTCCTCGTTTATATATATATATATATAATCTGCCTTCCTTGTTTTGTCGGTTGTCATCAATTTAGTTTTCTTCACTGTTCTTACGGACTGACATAATTAGTTTTTCAATTCCTTTTTGTGTTGTGGACAGTAATACTGTGTCATCAGCATATCTAATCTCTGGTATTTCATAACCTTAAATTGTTATGGCATCGTAATATTCTTTATCTACATCTTCTCTAACATTCCTCATTATATTTTCAGTATACAAGTTAAATAAGTAAAACGACAATACGCACCCCTGAAGGACCCCTTGTTTTCTGTCAAACCAATTTGTGTTTCACCATTTATTCTTACTGCTGCCTGTTGGTCTAGATACAGCAGTAATGTTAATTGTATTAAATGTGTTGGAAATACTATTTTTTCCATTATTTCCCAAAGTTTCTAGAGTTGTACAGAATCAGATGCTTTTGAGTAGTCTATAAAAGATAAATATAGATTCACATTAAACTCTGTATAAAATCGGAAAAAAGTAGGAGCAGCTTTATTACTTAACGATTACAAAGTTGTGACGTTTCGGCGTGAGCCTTAATCATACAAAAACATACAGGACGAAGAAATAGAGAGAGGAGATAAAGTATAGATTCACATGAATACTGTTTTTAAAAAAAAATTGTTTTTAAAGGAGTACTTAGCTGTAAATTGCAAGGTGTGGCTTGTCCGGCGGTGTGTGTCAGGAATGGATCTGGTAGGACGTGGAAATTGTTTAAATAGAGACCTGTGACATGTGGTCGGTGGGTTGTAACTGGGGGTGGTGGATGGGGAACCGGGGAGGGGAGAGAGAGTGACGCACTACTGGCCTAGCTAGGAGAAATTGAAACAGGTGATTGGGGAAGAGGGGTTGCAGAGAAGAAGGGTTGCAGAGAAAATAGCGGGGTTGCAGAGTGATGCTGTGAGGAAGTTTGAAAAGTAAGAAGGGGTGGATTTAGTGGAGAGGTACTATAATGATGAAGAAAATGATGTTACGTTTAACTAAACTCGCTAGCTGTTTAGTTATTATAGTACCTCTCCACTAAATCCACCCCTTCTTACTTTTCAAACTTCCTCACAGCATCACTCTGCAACCCCGCTATTTTCTCTGCAACCCCTCTTCCCCAATCACCTGTTTCAATTTCTCCTAGCTAGGCCAGTATTACATTTAGCTTAGATGTCACATTTCTCATCAATATCTTCATTTCTTTAAATATTTCACTATCTCTTCCACACTTCTGATGTCCTTCTATTCTTTCACAACAATCTTGTATGTATTGTTTTTTGTCTTTTCTTATGTTTCTTCATTCTTCTTTTGTTAAAGATTTATATTCCTTTTTGTTGTTGTTTTTCACTTTCCATTGCGTCTTCATTTCTTTACGTTGTTTTATTAGTTCTAGTGTGCCTGCTGTAATCCATCCATTCTTATGTGTTTTCTTTACTGGAACCACGCCTTTAGTTGTTGTTATTAAGATATCTCTGGCCTGCGTAGCCAAATCATCTAGTGTCATCTCCTCCTGTACACCCATCAGGATTTCGAAACGGTTCTTTACTTCTATACCTTATTGTTATGGTATTTTTGTAAGATCAAAGCGGGGTGGTCTTGATCCCATAACCGTCTTTTTTATCTTTATCTTCATATCTGCTATTAATAACTCATGGTCCATGTCACAAACCAGGTAAAGTTTTTGCTGATGTTATCATTGATCTCCACCTTCTTTGCACTAAAATGTAATCTGTTTGATTCTTCCCATCAGGTGATGTACATGTGTAAAGTCTTCTTGGATGTTGTTTAAAAAGTGAGTTAGCGATCATTAGCTCATTTTCCATGCAAAACGCCATTAGATTGTCACCTGCCTCATTTCTATGTCCTATGCTAAATTTCCCTACAACATATCCTTCGTCTTCTGCTCTTTCTGTACCAGTTTTTGCATTAATATCCCCCATTATTAATACAATATCATTTTTCCATACCTGGTCTGTCGTAGTTTGCAGTGTGCTATAAAAGTCTTCTACTTCCTCTTCTTCTGCTGCCGATATAGGTGCATATATCTGGATGCTTGTTACATTTCTAGGAGTGCCTTTGATAGCGAGGATTCTATCACTTACTAGATTATAACCTAGTAATGCTTTTGATGTTGATTTGTCCAAGGAAAAAGCCACTCCATTCTTTCCTCCTAATTCTCCAGCAGAGTATATAAAGATCTCATTCTTGCTATTGAAGTGCCCTGATTTTTTCCATCGATGTTAACAGATTCCCAAAATGTGTAACCCCGTTCTTTTTATCTCGACATGTGTGTGTGTGTGTTGGGATCTATATGTGTGCATGTGTTGTTTACATATTTGTAGCATGTATTTGCATTTGTGTGTGAATCTGCATATACTCGCGTATATGACAAGTCTGTCAAAGTCTAAAGTAGTTTAAAATAGGACTTGTTTGTTGTATTTCTTTTATACTCTTTTTCTATAAATTTGTTAGTTTTGAATGAATGTAAGAATTTAACATTATTTCATGTAGTTACATAAGCCAGGGTGTGGAGTGTATGGACAAGAGATAGTTTATTATTTATTTTCACGTAATTTAATTGTTTCTTCATGATTATTATGCTCATTAACAAATGCTGATTGACTGTGACTGAGTGAAAGCTGTATAATCAAGGGCAGAATGTTAGACGGGCCTGTGTGCCCATCTCTTAACCTTTTACAAGTTCGTTCGTACTAGAATCAAAGATAGAACTGCACCAAAGCTGTTATCCTTTCTCCTCTGTGGAGCACAACGCCGGAGAACAACTGAAAAGGAAATGAACAGATTATTCTCGTTCCACACAGCCTGCCTCAGAAAGTTTTGATTATTTACTGGCCACGAACGATAAATAATAGGGACCTACTTGCTTCTTTCATAAATATGAACTAGCAGATATGTATGCTATAGTAGCAGAAAGAGAGACAAAAAAGAGGAGAAAAGTAAAAGGAAAAACAAAGGGAATGGATTGGTTATGTGCTCCGAAGGGAACACGTCGCTAATAGACCCGAGAAAGAGAGGCCGACCAGAGGTTACCCAGTAAAGTACTGTAGAAACAAACGAGTAGCATGTAGCACAGCTGGGACACAATACAGAGGCTGGCCGCAGACCATGAGAGGTGGAGAGAATTTGTTGCTGCCCTGCAAGACGCCACAGGGCGCATTGGGCGGTGACTGTCCAGCGGAATGATTGGATGGATGGATGGATGGATGGATGGATGGATGGTTGGATTTCCAACGGAAACATAACGGAAGAATTCCATATGAAATATATTAATGCCTTTGGTCACTAACGATCCTTTGCATAACAACTGTCTAGAAGAGTGGGACTGAAATAAAAGGATCACTCCCCTATTGTAAGACTGGCAGAAATAAGAACAGACCAGTTACCTAGGTGGGTTGGCAACTCTAAGCGCAGGAATAATGGGTCAGTGACTGGCTAGTATTCGAGGTGCGCAACTCGAAGAGAAAATCGGTTTACTGACTCAGTATAGAAAGAAAATTGTAAGAGTAGTTTAAGAGGTCGGGATTTGAACGCTGAGCACGTAGAAGGTGCCAGCGGATCGGAGGAGGTAATGTTTTTGTTCAAGCACTAATGAATGTGTTTATTCGTCTATGGGAATATATATATACATGTGTTGGGTTAGTGTTGGTTTTTATTCTGTGATGTGGACGCGTGCAAGCTATGCTGTCGACTCCTCCTATCCATCCCGACCCATTCAGGTATGACTGAGATAATAGCAATAATACTCGTACATTCATAGTTTCGTTATAAAATTATTTCTATATGAGACTTTAGATATTTTGTTGATATGCAATGAACGTTTGTTATGTGCACAAAATTCATGTCATTTAATGTTATGTATGCGCATTTGTTCGTTGTAGCCTTTTCTTACCAATATTTCTCATTTAAAGATGATAATTTAAGAATATATATATATATATATGAATGTGTGTATGTATGTTAGAGCATCACGCTGGAACGCCTGGAGCAATTTCAACCAAACCTAGCACACATATCGGGGTTAGATCACCCCTAGGATATCCTTATGACCGCTAGCAGTCGGGGTGACATGTAAAAATAATCGAAAATGAACGATGTTAGTGTCGAATCGATAGTTTTCTAGGTCGCTGAGATGAATAGTGACACTCCCGATGCCGTATAAGTCCAAGTTCAGCTCCCAACGGCATGGGGGGGGGGCCCTAGGGGTGGGGGTAGGATGGGGTGACATAAAAATGAACGTGTGTATGTGTATGTTAGAGCATCACGCTGGAACGCCTGGAACAATTTCAACCAAACTTTCCACACATATGACTTATTATCTGGACAGTGCATCGTAGGGGTTAGATCATCCCTAGGATACCCCTATGACCCCTAGGGGTCAAGTGACATGTAAAAATAATCGAAAATGAACAATATTAGTGTCGAATCCATAGTTTTCTGGGTCGCTGAGACGATTAGAAACATTTCCGATGCCGTTTAAATCCAAGTTCAACCCCTAGCGTCATGGGGAGGGGGGTGTTCTGTAGGGGTGGGGTGAGATGGAGGTGACATGTAAAAATAATCGAAAACGACCGATATTAGTGTCAAATCCACAGTTTTTGAGGCCGCTGAGATGAATAGTGACACTCCCGATGCCGTTTAAATCCAGGCTCAGCCCCAATCGGCATGGGGGCCTAGGGGTGGGTGTGGGATGGGGTGACATGTACAAATAGTCGAAAATGACTTATATTAGTGTCGAATCCATAGTTTTCGCGGTCGCTGAGATGAATAGTGGCATTCGTAAGTTCAGCCTCCATTGGAATGGAAAAAATGGGAGGGGGGGGGGGGGGAGAGAGAGAGAGAGAGAAGTGGTAAAAAATAAAATCTCCAAATTGACCGAGATTAGTGTCGAATCCATATTGTTCGGTGTCGCTAATCTGATTGGTGACAATTAAGCCCTGGACAGCAAAAATAACTAATGAAGAATGTATGAGAAGAGCTGGAGAGACAAAAAAACCTTGTCAGAAAGATAAGAGAGAGACAATGTACTTTCATAGGACATGCAATGAAAAGAGGGGGCATTGAAAATATTATAACAACAGGAAAAATAGAAGGAAGAAGATCAAGAGGAAGACCAAGAGAAATGATACTGGACAGTCTGACGGGATGGTGTGAGAGGAGATCACCAACTGAACTGATGGCCTGCATGAAGGATCGTGTACTCTGGAGAAGCATAATAGCCAACGCCAGTCGGCACGGCACCTTATGATGATGATGATGATTAGTCGAATAGAAGGAATAGAACTTTGTAGAACCGTCTAGACTTTGTAGAACCTTCTAGACGTTTGTGGAACTGAATAGACCTCTGTAGACCCTTCTAGAAGGCTGTGGAAATGAATAGAACGTTGTATTGGGATAAATAAATACCTGGGCAACGCCCGGGCGTTTTATATATATATATATAAATATATATATATATAACGCCCGGGCGTTTTATATATACATATATTATATATATATATATTAGTAAGCTAGTACATATGAACGTATATATGTTTGTTCCAGCATCACTCTGGAACGCCTGGAGCAATTTCAACCAAACTTGGCACACATATGACTTACAATCTGGACAATGCACATTGGTGGTTAGATCGTCTTTAGGTGGGCCGGGGATTTAGGGTGGGATCGAAACCGACCGATAGAAACGATGGGAAGTAACTCCCATTATATTTATGCCTACTTTGGATTGTCGGTCGTGACGGATAAAGGTCAGCCAACACAAATCGATGACGTTGTATCTGCTGCCCTTTTGCATTGGTAACGAGAAACACGATCCACGGACCAGATTTCTGATTCACGATTCTGTGTTTCCTGATTTTGTTCACCTCAGCGTCCAGTTAGAAAATGGTCAGAGTGTTTATTTCATAACAGAGAGCGCCCATACAGTGGTTGATCAGTCATCAACCACCATGTGGGGGTGGGGGGGGGGAGAATCCTCTAGAAGGTTGTGGATATGGATGCGGTCTTGGAATCATGATGTTCAAGAAACTTCCAGCACCCACTCTAATCTTATATGGTCGAATGGTAAGCTAATTCGGCAAGTATTCCAGTTGATCACCTTTGAGGAATGTGGAAGTGTCATTTCGCCCTTTACTTGATTCAGGTAGTGTGTTCTACATTGATAGAGTGCGGTGTGGATCAAATTCAATACTACTTTTTTACTTCTGTGAAGAGCTTTCTACACTGATGTAAGTACTTCACGTTTTTAAATTTGTTATTTCTTTATGTTTATACAGGGTCCGGCATGAAGCATAGCTGGATTTTTAAAATGAAAAATAAATAAGCGCTATACATATTTTTGGCCCAAAAAAAAAAAAAAAGAAATGAAACTCAGAAAAGTGGTTATTTTTATTATTACTGACAATTTTATTTAGGTTTTGAAAACTACGCCGATTAGATGACCGCCATTACATTTGATTAAAGATCAACGTAGGAAAGACAAAGTTAATGAAGCAAAATGTGAACAACAGAAATGTACTCAGAGTAGATAACAAGTTAGTGGAGGAGGTCAACGAATTTGTATACCTTGGCAGCAGAGTAGTAGAAAATGGAGAGAGGACATCAACAGCAGACTTACTAGAGCAAACCAGGCTTTTGCAATGCTACAGAATATATGGAAATCAAATAAACTAAGCATAAATATGAAAATCAGGATATTTAAGAGTAATGTTCTAAGTGTACTACTCTATGGAAGTGAATGCTGGAAAATCACCAAAACCATATAAAACAAGTTGAATTCTTTCCAGACTAAATGTTTACGTAGAATTAAAAAAATATTTTGGCCAAACACCATAAGAAATAACATCTTATTGGCAGAAATGCAGATGAAACCACTGACAACAATTATTGAGGAAAGACGCTGGCGATGGTTGGGACATGTGCTCCGAATGACTGACAACTCACTACCAAAAATAGCACTAAGATGGACACCACAGGGGAGCAGAAGTAAGGGTAGACCAAAAGAGACATGGAGAAGAACAACAGAAAGGATGTTGAGCAATAGTGGGCTCACCTGGGCAAGAGCAGAAAAAAAGGCGAAAGACAGGCATTTGTGGAAAACCCTTGCAGAAGCCCCATGTGCCCTGGGCACTTAAGGTTCAGAGAGAGAGAGAGATTACATTTGATACAATCAGCCAGGCGTCTGGAAAATTCCTGCATAACACCATTTAACATGTTCAAAAGAATATTTTGAATGCATTGTCATAATCGGTCTTTTAGGTCTGCAACTGACTGTGGTCGACTTACACCGTATTCTTGAGATACCCCCACAAAAAGAAGTCTGTGGCCTATAAATCCGGTGACCTTGTCGGCCAATGAACATCCCCAAATCTGGAAATAAGAGGATTGGGCAATGCTTGTCGCAGCATGGCCATGGACTGACGGGCTGTGTGGGCAGTTGCTCCACCTTGGTGAAACCATATTAGTCTCTTATTTCTATTGGCCAAGTCTGGAATGAAGTATTCAGTTAGCATCTGCACATAAAGATCACTATTAACAGTAAGAGGATGCCAGGTGCTAAAGCGATCCTAACAGCTGATCGCCGTTGGCTACTCAGCAATGCATTACGGACTTCTTGAATTCGTTCAGGTGTCTGTTGAGTTCCTGGACGACCAGTAGACTTGTTATTGAGGCAATTAGCAGTTTCCTTATTATTTTTTTTTACCCACTTCAAACTTGCTTTGTCTTCCGGTCCTGAACATTATCACGGGGATGCAACTCAAAATGGCGACGAAACTTTCGTTGTACAGTTATGGACGATTCTCCACTTTTAAAATAAGTTTCGACGGTGAATGTGCTATGTTGTATTTGCCAAGAAGCCATTGTTAAAAATGACCGTTTATCTGCTTCATCTCTGACGTCACGTTTTTTATCACACTTATTCAGTTTCTGCGCACTACGTCAGTTAAATCCAACTATGCTTTGTGCCGGACCCTGTATAAGCTTTTAGAAAATGGACAGAGTGTTTGTTTCATAACAGAGAGCGCCCATACAGTGGTTAATCAGCCACCAACCACATGGGGGGGGGGCGCTAGCGGTGGGAGTGGGTTGGGGGTAACATTTACAAATCATCGAAAACGACCGATATTAGTTTCGACTCCATAGTTTTCGGGGTACATGAGATGAATACGGACATTCCCGATGCCGTTTAAGTCCACGATCAGCCCCCATCGGCATGGGGGGGGGGCCTAGGTGTGGGGGTGGTGTGCTCGTGACACGTAAAAATAATCGACAACTGCCGAGATTAGTGTCGAATCCATAGTGTTCAGTTCGCTAAGCTGATTGGTGACTGTCCTGATGACAATTAAGCCTACGTTTAGTCGAATAGAACGAATAGAATTCTATGGAACAGTCGAGACTCTGTATAACCTTACAGAAGGTTGTGGAAATGAATAAAACGTTGTAGAATCGTCTAGAAGCTTGTGGAAATGAATAGAACTTTATTGAATGGGATAAATAAATACCCAGACAGCGTCGGGTGCTCAGCTAGTGTGTGTGTATATATATATGCATATATATATATATATATATATATATGAACGTATATATGTTTGTTCCAGCAGCACGCTGGAATGCCTGGAGCAATTTCAGCCAAACTTGGCACACATACAATCTGGACAATGCACAGTGGTGGTTAGATCGTCCCGAGATGGATGGGCCTGGGGATTTGGGGTGGGATCGAAACCGACTGATAGAAACGAGGGGAAGTAACTCCCGTTATATTTATGCCTACTTTGGATTGTCGGTCGTGACTGATAAATGTCAAACCACACAAATCAATGACGTTATATCTGCTGAGATGCCGAACTGAGAAACATTATACAGAGAGCAGATTTCTGATTCACAAAAGACACCCTACTGTTGTTCACCAGAGCGTCCATATAGAAAATGGTCAGGGTGTTCTTATAACAGAGAGCGCATTCTAGAATTGTGGATATGAATGCGGTCTTTGACTCATGATGTTCCAGAAACTTCCAACATCCACCCGAATCTTAGATGTTCTTATAATAAGGTAAGTGAATTCGGCAAATCTTCCAGTTTATCGTCTTTCATGGATTGTGACAGTGTCATTTCGCTAGATTCATTCATTAATACTTTTTTTTATCTCTGTGATGAGTTTTATATTTCTACACTGATGTAAGTATTTCATGACGTAAAATTTTAATTTTGTTAGTTTTCTTACGTTTATATTAGCTTTTTATTATATTCTATCTACACTGATGTAAGTACTTAATGATTTTAAAATTGTTATTTCCTTATGTTTATATTAGCTATTTATTGTAATTTGTATTGTATTCTATACTAGATTCATGTTTATAATCAAGTTTTCAGTTAAATTAATAATATAGTGAGACATTACTTTATAATTTGTATAGTGTAGTTATACTTAAATACATGCAAATAAACTTACTTCGACTTTACACTATAGATAGACTTCATTCATTTTCATGTCTCATAGAAGATAGCGTTCGTGTGTCATGGACTTTGGTTGTTAAATTTAGAGTTAAACACCTACTGGTATAATTGTCTCTCATTTGCTCTGTTGTGTATCCCGTTCATCTCCAACAGAGCAGGCAAATAAAAGTAATAGTTTAAATAGTTTAAACGATTCACTGGTATAAATTTATACAGTGCAGTAAATGTAGCGTCCCAGTCATCCAGGTGTAAAAACTGGTACCTGACTTCTTCTGGAGTTGAGGAAGGAAAGGCGGCGAGGAAATAACCGGGCAACGCCGGATAATCAGCTAGTGTGTGCGTGTGTGTGTATATATATATATATATATATATATATATATATATATGAACCTTAAGTGCCCAGGGCACATGGGGCTTCCGCAAGGGTTTTCCATAAATGCCTTTCTTTTTTTCTGCTCTTGCCCAGGTGAGCCCTCTATTGCTCAACATCCTTTCTGTTGTTCTTCTCCATGTCTCTTTTGGTCTACCCTTACTTCTGTTCCCCTGTGGTGTCCACCTTAGTGCTATTTTTGGTAGTGAGTTGTCAGTCATTCGGAGCACAGGTCCCAACCATCGCCAGCGTCTTTCCTCAATAATTGCTGTCAGTGACTTCATCCGCATTTCTGCCAACAAGATGTTATTTCTTATGGTGTTTGGCCAAAATATTTTTCTAATTCTTCGTAAACATTTAGTCTGGAAAGAATTCAACTTGTTTTCTATGGTTTGGGTGATTTTCCAGCATTCACTTCCATAGAATAGTACACTTAGAACATTACTCTTAAGTATCCTGATGTTCGTATTCATGCTTAGTTTTTTTTTTAAATTTCCATATAGTCTGCAGCATTGCAAAAGCCTTGTTTGCTCTAGTAAGTCTACTGTTGATGTCCTCTGTGCTGTCTCCATTTTATACTACTCTACTGCCAAGATATACAAATTCGCTGACCTCCTCCACTAACTTGCTGTCTACTCTGAGTACATTTCTGTTGTTCACATTTTGCTTCATTAACTTTGTCTTTCCTACGTTGATCTTTAGTCCTATGTTGTTTGCATTCTGAATTAGCTTCTTTATTTTATCTTGCATATCTTTGTGGCCGATTGATAGTAGACAAATGTCGTCCGCAAAGTCAAGGTCCTCCAGCACTGTGTCAAGGCTCCATTGTAATCCTCTGCGTTTGTCTGATGTTGCCTCCTTCATTAACCAGTCTACTGCCAAGATAAATAATATTGGTGATAGTACACATCCCTGCTTCACTCCTGTTTGTACCCTAAAGCTGCTGGAGGTAAGTTCTCCACAGGTCAGTTTGCACTGAAAACCCTCGTATTTTGATTACGTTCACTATCTCATGGGGGAGGCCATGCCATCTAAGGATTGTCTACAGTACATCTCTGTTGACACGGTCAAAGGCTTTCTCAAAATCTATAAACAATGCATATGTTGTGCTATGCCACTCATTTGCCTGTTCTAATATTTATCTAGGTACAAATATGTGGTCTATGCATGATCTTCCCTTCCTAAATCCTGCCTGCTCTTTCCGAAGTTTTCCCTCAAGTGCTGGTACAATTCTGTTGATGATCATTCTACAAAATACTTTACTGGTGAATGGCAGTAGGGTAATGCCACTCCAGTTCCCGCAATCTCTGAGGTCACTCTTCTTTGGTAATTTTACTATAAGGCCAGTTTTCCACTCCTCTGGGGCTTTTTCTAGATCCCAAATTTGTTGTAATATCCAGCAAAGTTGTTTTGGCGTTTCTGTTTCTTCTGCTTTCAACATCTCAGCAGTCACTTCATCTTCACCTGGTGCCCTGTCTGATTTTAGCTTCTTTATCGCCTCCTTTACTTCATTTATTGTTATTGGTCCTTTGTTGATGTTTAGTTCTGTTTTTGCTTCAGGTGTGTCTATTGTTTGTGCTCCTTGTGTTCTTTTTATTATTGTGTTAAGGTGTTCCGTCCATCTTTCAATTTTTTCTCTTTCTCCACTGACAAGTTGTCCCTTATGTATCCTTATTGCACTCTCACATCTTGTACTAAAGTTACCTGTCATCTGCTTTGTGACTTTGTATATTGTTTTCATGTCATTTGTATATGCTGCTTTCTCTGCTGTTTCTGCTAAGTTGTCATAGTATTGACGTTTATCTTGACGCCATGATTCCTTCACTTCTTTGTCTTTTTGTGCATAATTACTTAAAACTTGTTCTTTTAGCCTTTGTGATTTGGTGTTCAGTAATTTTTTCTTGATTTCTTTTCTTTGCTCTATCTTTTTGTGGTCTTGCTTATCCATTCATCATTTCTCCGTTTCCGATATCCCAGCACCTCTATAGCTGTTTCCTGTAGTGTTTTATTGAACTCTAGTATGGACATTTCTGCTTCGTCTTGTAGGACGCTGAAGCGGTTCTTAAGTACTATTGAGAATTCATTCCTTGTTTGCTGGTCTTTCAGTTTTCTTGTATCAAAATGTGTCTTTCCGTGTTCTCCGATTTTGGCTCTCCTTAATTTTAGTTAGTTTTTTTTTTTTTTTTTGCTACCAGAAGGTTGTGATCACTTCCTACATCTGCTCCTTTCTTTGCTCGCACATCTTGTAGTGACCGTTTCCACTTGTTGTTTATTAGTATGTGATCGACTTGGTTTTCTGTGGTTTTATCTGGGGACCTCCAAGTCACTTTCTGGATGTTTTTATGTTGGAAAATTGTCCCTCCTATGCTCATCATGTTTTCTTCACAGAAACTGCAGTCTTTCTCCATTTTCATTTATTTCTCCGATTCCTTCTCTTCCCATGATTCTTCTTCTGTCTTCATTTCCCTCACCTACTTTTTCATTGAAGTCGCCCAAGATGAGTAGCATATCATGCTTGGGTATTGTTTCTACTGTTGCTTGGAGGCTGTTGTAAAAATCTTCTTTTAATTCCTCTTCAGTTGCTTCTGTTGGTGCATAACAAACTATAATAGACAGCTTCGTGAATCTTGAGTTGAAGCGTGCACAGAATAATCTTTCATTTATAGGGTCCATTTCAGCAATGCTCTTGATGCTTCTTTTGTTATAATCAATGCTACTCCTCCTTCATGAAGATCTTCTTTACCTGACCATATTATTGTATCTTCTGTGTGCTTTGTTGTTAATTTCCTTCTGCCTTGTCTTGTCCATCTTGCTTCTTGTATTCCTAGTATGTCTAGTTTGTATCTGTGCATTTCCTTGATGGTTTGTGCTAGTTTTCAAGTCTGACTAAGTGTTCTTACATTCCAGCTGCCTGTTTGCATCTTGTGTTTAGGTTCCAGGAGGTCTGCAGTCGGGCTGGGGACTTCCAGTGGCTGGCTTTCATCCACAACCTTCATGGGCTCAGTTTCCTGATAAGAATTTCTCCTTCCACCTGCATTTGTTTTTTCCCTTTCTTCTGTTTCTGTAGCAGTGGACAAGGAAGAACACTTTAGTTCTAATGCGATCAGATCAGATCAGGTCAGTGCCATACCGATAGGCGTAGGCGGTCACCTCTCTCCATCTCGCTCGATCTTCCATGTCTCGAATCAGTTCAGTTGTTGTTTTCACACTAAACCATGCAGCCATATGGTACCTAGGTACGTCTGTATTCTTCACATTCTCTGTCTTTTGCCATTTATCTTTCCAGTCTTGACCAATTTTTCGAGACCTTCGTGTCTGCTGATGTATCCGAGAAACTTTGATTGTCTTTTTTCTTATGTATGGCACTAGTTTTGGGATATTCTTTTGCCTGTTGTGATACTTCTTCATTTGTCTTTTGTCCTGCAATAGGATTTTTAAAAAAGAGAAAGAAAATGGAAGTAGATAAGACTTACTCTTGGCACTCAGAAAATGGACTAACAACGAAAGTGAATAAGCGACATCACGTGGTCTCAGTAAGTCGCTAGAGATAGGAAAGGGAAGTGATTTAGGAGTAAGGGGGGGAGGGAGATGGAGGGAAAGATATCTGTGTGGGGGCAGATATGGTACAACTACTGCCACGACCTCTACGGATGCTGAACTACTCTCACGCTATCATTCGGCCTATTTCATAAGGAATGTGGAGGCTGCCGTGATATCAGATGGAAATATTCTGAACCAGCATGAACAGCACGACTTAAAACATACAGGTCACCTGAATCACACCCTCCCGCTCCCTATCCCTCTAAAGCAGCAGTTACCAACACTCTTTTCGCCCCACCCCCACCCCCACCACGGCACACAATGGACAAGTCAAGAAAACTGCTGCAGTGCATCACTTTATAAGGGGCGAGACTTCGTCAGTTATCTCCCAGACTTACACGGACCCTCCGTTGTACACGGGTTGGTAACCACTGCTCTAAATTTTGGCAACCCTGTTCCCAAGGTCAACTTACGACATAAGAATATCGTCCAAAATTCATGTCCTGCGCTGACAAGCAATGAACATAATCATTAGTAGGTCACCACACTTGAGTTCAGATGTGCTGTTTGTTTTCGTGGAGTAAAAACTGCTCTCTCTCTCTCTCTCTCTCTTCAGTTCGCGAACAGATGTCCTTAAATAGACACAAAGGCAAGGTCATCTTGTGTAAATCATAAATGATCTTATCTGGAACAGTGGTTGTCAACGTGGAGGCAGGTGACTCCTTGGTGAGGAATTTCAAGTGCAAATAAGGATTTTTTTTTTACCCCCTTAACGGAAGAACTGGGGAGGAATTTTTCCCCGCAGGGGGAAGATTGTATAATTAAGAAAATCTTTCCTGGATGATGATTTAATATACTGATGAAGATTCGGGGGAATCTGGGTTGACAAGGGAGGACTGAGATGTGGAATGCTGAGAACCATTGACACGAAGACACTTGTGTCAACTTCGAGTCACATTACCTCTGTCTGCTGTACTTTAATAAAATTTAGGTTGATGTTTCAAGCAAGCAAAGGTTTGCTCCAGTGGCTTACAGTCACACAGATGGCACGTATAAACACACACACACACACATATTCTGCTTATTAAAATAAGCCTCGGAAAAGCTTGAATTTACAGTTCCCCCTGTCACTTCACTCTACTGTAATTTTTTTAAACTATGAGTATTAAGCTACCTTGCATAACCATAAGGATAAACGTTATCTGATACAGAAATAGGAACGATAACCTTTCTATTATCTGTTTCATACAACTACTGCCATGACCTCTACGGATGCTGAAATACTTTCATACTATCATTCGACCTATTTCATAATTACTCGCATCATAACGTTTGACTGATAGCAGTGACAAAAGCGCTCGGTTTCTCACACAGCTAATATTGTTCATATCACATTAAATTACTCTAGCAGCATTTAGAACCACTAACAATGAAAACAAATATATCAAGATATTGGACCTTTTCATCTAACATTATTTTAACTTCTCACGAAATCACACGAAACGTACACAGGACAAACGCAAAACTAATGCTTCCTGTTCTGTCATTTTTAAAACATTCCAAACTAAGATTGCCGATGACCTAACGTTTTCAAGTTAAGAAGCGGGAAACTTTATTGACGAGCACACAGTTGTAACGTTTCAGTTTAAACTTTAATCGTACAAAAATATGCATGACAAGGAACAGAGAAAGAAGATAAAATATAAATTCACATGAATGATATGTAAGAGTGGAAAACATAGGAAGAGAGAGGGGAGAGAGAGAGAGAGCACATAGCTGTGACTTGCACAAAGCTGAGTTTAAGAGTGCATCTGGTAGAGTTATGTGAATATTTAAATGAAGATTTGTGATATGTTGGTAGTAAATCTGAGGTGACAAGGGCGGAGAAACAGGGTTGGTGGAGCAGATGAATGTGCTTGTGTAGAGAGTTTTTAATCTTGTACAGTGAGAGTTCTGGGATATATATGTTACAGGTGATGAGAGAGTAGAATTTAGAGGGAATAATCAGAGAGGGAATAATCACTATGTGGAAAGGAATATTAACCACCACGGCACACAATGGACAAGTCAAGAAAACTGCTGCAGTGCATCACTTTATAAGGGGCGAGACTTCGTCAGTTATCTCCCAGACTTACACGGACCCTCCGTTGTACACGGGTTGGTAACCACTGCTCTAAATTTTGGCAACCCTGTTCCCAAGGTCAACTTACGACATAAGAATATCGTCCAAAATTCATGTCCTGCGCTGACAAGCAATGAACATAATCATTAGTAGGTCACCACACTTGAGTTCAGATGTGCTGTTTGTTTTCGTGGAGTAAAAACTGCTCTCTCTCTCTCTCTCTCTCTTCAGTTCGCGAACAGATGTCCTTAAATAGACACAAAGGCAAGGTCATCTTGTGTAAATCATAAATGATCTTATCTGGAACAGTGGTTGTCAACGTGGAGGCAGGTGACTCCTTGGTGAGGAATTTCAAGTGCAAATAAGGATTTTTTTTTTACCCCCTTAACGGAAGAACTGGGGAGGAATTTTTCCCCGCAGGGGGAAGATTGTATAATTAAGAAAATCTTTCCTGGATGATGATTTAATATACTGATGAAGATTCGGGGGAATCTGGGTTGACAAGGGAGGACTGAGATGTGGAATGCTGAGAACCATTGACACGAAGACACTTGTGTCAACTTCGAGTCACATTACCTCTGTCTGCTGTACTTTAATAAAATTTAGGTTGATGTTTCAAGCAAGCAAAGGTTTGCTCCAGTGGCTTACAGTCACACAGATGGCACGTATAAACACACACACACACACATATTCTGCTTATTAAAATAAGCCTCGGAAAAGCTTGAATTTACAGTTCCCCCTGTCACTTCACTCTACTGTAATTTTTTTAAACTATGAGTATTAAGCTACCTTGCATAACCATAAGGATAACGTTATCTGATACAGAAATAGGAACGATAACCTTTCTATTATCTGTTTCATACAACTACTGCCATGACCTCTACGGATGCTGAAATACTTTCATACTATCATTCGACCTATTTCATAATTACTCGCATCATAACGTTTGACTGATAGCAGTGACAAAAGCGCTCGGTTTCTCACACAGCTAATATTGTTCATATCACATTAAATTACTCTAGCAGCATTTAGAACCACTAACAATGAAAACAAATATATCAAGATATTGGACCTTTTCATCTAACATTATTTTAACTTCTCACGAAATCACACGAAACGTACACAGGACAAACGCAAAACTAATGCTTCCTGTTCTGTCATTTTTAAAACATTCCAAACTAAGATTGCCGATGACCTAACGTTTTCAAGTTAAGAAGCGGGAAACTTTATTGACGAGCACACAGTTGTAACGTTTCAGTTTAAACTTTAATCGTACAAAAATATGCATGACAAGGAACAGAGAAAGAAGATAAAATATAAATTCACATGAATGATATGTAAGAGTGGAAAACATAGGAAGAGAGAGGGGAGAGAGAGAGAGAGCACATAGCTGTGACTTGCACAAAGCTGAGTTTAAGAGTGCATCTGGTAGAGTTATGTGAATATTTAAATGAAGATTTGTGATATGTTGGTAGTAAATCTGAGGTGACAAGGGCGGAGAAACAGGGTTGGTGGAGCAGATGAATGTGCTTGTGTAGAGAGTTTTTAATCTTGTACAGTGAGAGTTCTGGGATATATATGTTACAGGTGATGAGAGAGTAGAATTTAGAGGGAATAATCAGAGAGGGAATAATCACTATGTGGAAAGGAAATATTAAGTATAGCTCAATTTCGAAGTAACTCATTAATCAATAACGCCGTTTTTTTATTTATGTTTTTAATTAAAGAGTTTAACATTTCATTATCACAGCTTTACTGCAGTGGCTTTACGTATATTCATATTTTTAGTGTCACATATACTTACACCCACAAAACTGTTCGTGTGCTGGTAAATGTGAGTGATGATTTGCATATAAGACAAATGACAATTTCCCAATGCTTTTCCACATGTCTCCACACAGAACTGGTATGATATCTTTGATCCATTATTTACACGTAACAGTCACAGTAAAACACACAGAACTGGTATGAGATCTTTGATCCATTATTTACACGTAACAGTCACAGTAAAACACGCAGAACTGGTATGATATCTTTGATCCATTATTTACACGTAACAGTCACAGTAAAACACGCAGAACTGGTATGAGATCTTTGATCCATTATTTACACGTAATGTTCACAGTAAAATACACATAACTGATATGATATCCTTGATCCATTATTTACATGTTACAGTCACAGTAAAACAAACAGAACTGAAGTAAATGAAGTAAATATAGACACAGTACCTCAAGGGAAAAAAAGTACGCGCTTATAACAACAATTTCTTGAGGGGATACCTTACTGAAAATGGGGTTAAGTGTTTATTCTAAAGACGTAATAGTCATGATTTGGAGTTCAGAAACCGACTTAGGAACCGATTCTTCCGGCAAAAGCGGGTACTCGGTTCTTACAAAACGATACCGGATACAAACTGAATTATGAAACCGAGTAGTATCCACTTGGTACCGCTTAGAAACCAGAAACCACTAAATCGGTTCCAGATACAAGTAGAAGACCGGATTCCTAACATCAACAGCGTAGACTGACTTGCGTGGAAGAGAGAGAGAGAGAGAGAGAGAGAGAGAGAGAGAGGAGAGAGAGAGAGAGAGAGAGTTTGAAAGTCTTGACATAAAAAAAACCGCCCAGCCCCTCCCTTACACTATCCTTCCTTTTACAATACACAGTAGAGCCTTTATTCTTTCATTGTTAATTGTTCAATCATTTAAACCACAGTAGCCATAATTTCTGTACTATGCAGTTATTAGACATGCTGATGTTATTTGTTACATTGAACACACTGCATATCTACAACTAATCGGACATTTATTATGGAAGATCACTTAAACTAGGCTTCCTGCTTTACATGTCGGCTCGAAGATGTGACTTCAAGCACGCTATTTGTGGAATAATGTACGGCAGCCGTTCAAATAGTTATCTACAATACAAGATAAGTGAGGGCACTCACATGTGCTAAACGGAAACATTAGGCCACTTACATGAGTCACTTTTCCGTCTGATTCTATGGGAGGGGACGGATTAATAGCCATTAAAAAAACATACACATATTTCCGTACATACTCACATATAGTTAAGAATATAAACCCATAATTTCCAAAAACTGCGAAAAAAATCGTATACTTGTGTAATATTGTAAACAAACCACGAGGAGAACTGCACTTTATACAAGTAATAACGAATAATCATCAAATATGAATACAAAATGTGAATCAGATCATTAAAGAAAACTAACAGCAGTTAAACGGAGCAGTCTGGTCGCCATGTAGAGAAAAGAGCAGCCTCTTTTTTTTTCAGCTCTGGTTTCTTCTTATATCTTATGTCCTTCCCGTGCTCTTAAACGTCACATAGGGCTCGCAAAGTAGTTCGCCAATTTTTCCTGTCTTCGGCGAGTCTTTCAACCTCATCAAAGGCTTTTATGCCTGTTAATTTGGCTTCTCTTAACAAATCTTCAGAGTTTCACGCGGTCTGCCTCTTTTTCTTCGGCCTGTTGTGTTCCACTTGATAGCTTGTTTTGGGATTCTCTGATCATTTCTTCTCATCAAGTGACCAGCATGTGTCCATCTCCTTTTCCTGATCACCCATGAAACTGGTTGTTGTTCAGTCATCTGTCTTATCTCTGTATCGTTCTTAATTCATTTCACTTGATGCCGAGTATTTTCCTTATGCATTTGTTTTCATAAGAGTCTAATTTCTTTTCTATTTCTTTAGTTGTTTTCCAGCTTTCACATGCATAAATGAGGGTGGTATGAGATCTTTGATCCATTATTTACACGTAATGTTCACAGTAAAATACACATAACTGATATGATATCCTTGATCCATTATTTACATGTTACAGTCACAGTAAAACAAACAGAACTGAAGTAAATGAAGTAAATATAGACACAGTACCTCAAGGGAAAAAAAGTACGCGCTTATAACAACAATTTCTTGAGGGGATACCTTACTGAAAATGGGGTTAGTGTTTATTCTAAAGACGTAATAGTCATGATTTGGAGTTCAGAAACCGACTTAGGAACCGATTCTTCCGGCAAAAGCGGGTACTCGGTTCTTACAAAACGATACCGGATACAAACTGAATTATGAAACCGAGTAGTATCCACTTGGTACCGCTTTAGAAACCAGAAACCACTAAATCGGTTCCAGATACAAGTAGAAGACCGGTATTCCTAACATCAACAGCGTAGACTGACTTGCGTGGAAGAGAGAGAGAGAGAGAGAGAGAGAGAGAGAGAGAGAGAGAGAGAGAGAGAGAGAGTTTGAAAGTCTTGACATAAAAAAAACCGCCCAGCCCCTCCCTTACACTATCCTTCCTTTTACAATACACAGTAGAGCCTTTATTCTTTCATTGTTAATTGTTCAATCATTTAAACCACAGTAGCCATATATTTCTGTACTATGCAGTTATTAGACATGCTGATGTTATTTGTTACATTGAACACACTGCATATCTACAACTAATCGGACATTTATTATGGAAGATCACTTAAACTAGGCTTCCTGCTTTACATGTCGGCTCGAAGATGTGACTTCAAGCACGCTATTTGTGGAATAATGTACGGCAGCCGTTCAAATAGTTATCTACAATACAAGATAAGTGAGGGCACTCACATGTGCTAAACGGAAACATTAGGCCACTTACATGAGTCACTTTTCCGTCTGATTCTATGGGAGGGGACGGATTAATAGCCATTAAAAAAACATACACATATTTCCGTACATACTCACATATAGTTAAGAATATAAACCCATAATTTCCAAAAACTGCGAAAAAAATCGTATACTTGTGTAATATTGTAAACAAACCACGAGGAGAACTGCACTTTATACAAGTAATAACGAATAATCATCAAATATGAATACAAAATGTGAATCAGATCATTAAAGAAAACTAACAGCAGTTAAACGGAGCAGTCTGGTCGCCATGTAGAGAAAAGAGCAGCCTCTTTTTTTTTCAGCTCTGGTTTCTTCTTATATCTTATGTCCTTCCCGTGCTCTTAAACGTCACATAGGGCTCGCAAAGTAGTTCGCCAATTTTTCCTGTCTTCGGCGAGTCTTTCAACCTCATCAAAGGCTTTTATGCCTGTTAATTTGGCTTCTCTTAACAAATCTTCAGAGTTTCACGCGGTCTGCCTCTTTTTCTTCGGCCTGTTGTGTTCCACTTGATAGCTTGTTTTGGGATTCTCTGATCATTTCTTCTCATCAAGTGACCAGCATGTGTCCATCTCCTTTTCCTGATCACCCATGAAACTGGTTGTTGTTCAGTCATCTGTCTTATCTCTGTATCGTTCTTAATTCATTTCACTTGATGCCGAGTATTTTCCTTATGCATTTGTTTTCATAAGAGTCTAATTTCTTTTCTATTTCTTTAGTTGTTTTCCAGCTTTCACATGCATAAATGAGGGTGGATATTACATTTGAATTGAGTAGTCTTAACTTGGTTTTTGTGCTTATAACTTTTGAATTCCATATGTTCTCAAGATTCTTGAAGATTGATGCTGCTTTTGCAATTCTGATCCTAACTTCCTTTCTAGTGTCACCATCCTGGTCTATGTAGCTGCCAAGGTATGCAAATTGATTGACTTCTTCAATATCTGTCCCTTCTATGTGTATTTTTCCATTTTGATTAATGGGAATTTTCATTATTTTTGTTTTGTCCTTGTTAATTTCAAGTCCTATTTTGCTAGCCAGTGAAGACAGGCTGTTTTTTCTTGCATGGAATTCACATTATTACTGATAAGAGTTATGTCATCAGCTCTGGTTTGCTGGCCCTAAAAAAATTTGGGACTTTCCTTACAGCAAAGTTACTTTCACTCCAAGTAATGTAGTTAACTGGCGCTGTGAAGTAAACAGATTAAAATGTACACAATGGGCAACACAGATATCAGGCCATTTTTTGGCCCTATTCAAGACCAGCTGCAAGGTTAGTTCAGTCAGTCATTTGCATGTCCCTTGCGGAAGTAGGCTAGTCACTGTATAAAAACAAAATATACCCCTGAAACTCCGGTAATGTTAAAACTATTTAAAATAAAAGTAGGAACAGCTTTATGAATTAACGAGCATACGTTTGTGATGACCTAAGGTTTACACCTTAATCATACAAAAACATACAGGGCAAAGAAACAGGGAAAGAAGACACAATCTAAATTCACGTGAATGCTATGCAACAACTAGTAGTGGAACAACAAAACAAAAAGGAGAGCACTTAACTGTGGCTTGTAAGAAGCTGCGTCCAAATGAGCGCGCGGTTGAGTAATTTAAATGCTTAAATGATGACTTGATATGTGTGACAGGTTGATAATAAAGAGTGAGTGGGAAAAGCGAAAAAGGAGAGAGAAGAGAAGAGAAGACTGATTGATTGACTGACTGATTGATCTTTATTTCAAAAGGGTTAAGAATTGGGAATTGGGAATTAAGAATCCCCTGGACAGCAAAAATAACTAATGAAGAATGTATGAGAAGAGCTGGAGAGACAAAAAAACCTTGTCAAAAAGATAAGAGAGAGACAATGTACTTTCATGGGACATGCAATGAGAAGAGGGGGCATTGAAAATATTATAACAACAGGAAAAATAGAAGGAAGAAGATCAAGAGGAAGACCAAGAGAAATGATACTGGACAGTCTGACGGGATGGTGTGAGAGGAGATCACCAACTGAGCTGATGGCCTGCATGAAGCATCGTGTACTCTGGCGAAGCATAATAGCCAACGCCAGTCGGCAGGGCACCTGATGATGATGATGATGATAAGAATTTGGCACGCAGGCCAGTCTGACATTCTGCCCTTTATTATACAACTTTCACTCTTTTCCAGATATCCTACAGATATGTTGCTCATATAACAATCATAATTAAATTTAAAGCTGAGAGACATAAAATAAAATAAAATATAACATTTACGTTTCGCTCTTATCCATGCATTCAGTACAGAAAGTAACTACATACATATATAAATGACTATCTACCAAACAAAAATTTCGGTACTATTCAGAATAAACAATTAACTGAATATTCGGTGTCTGTAAGAGCAGTCTAAAATAACTTTTAAGTTTTATGATTCATAGAGTCATGTAGTCGACATCAAACAGATATTGGAAAAGTTTATAATTGTAGGATGGAGTATAGTTTATATTTTTTTTATATAGGATGAGAGAGTATTCCAAAGATGAGTACCAGAATAATTAAGCTTTTCTTGTAAAGGTCAAGTCTAGGTTTTGAAAGACTTACGTTGTTCAACCATTGCCTGCACTTTGGGCTAAATTTAAACAGGTTCCATGGATAAGGTGGAGCATACTGTGAAAGAATTTGATGTACCAACTTGGGTTCGTTGAAGATGAACCTGTTCTTAAGAGGTAGTATTTTGATACGTCTATGCTGGTTTGTTGTTTGTGTCTGTCACTAATAAGCTTTACTACTCACTTTTAAAGTGAGTAAAGTCTCTTTGTATTTGACGCTGAGCAACCGTCCCAGATTGTTGAGCAATAGTCTAAATGTGTTTGTATATGTGATATGTAGTATGTCTTCCTTGTGTCTTGATTGATGACGGCTTAATTTAGGCTAAATTGTATAGTTTTTGCACGATGAGTTTTGTTAGACCTTGCACATGAGTGTTCCAGGTCAGATGTTGGTCAGTAATAAGACCTAATGTTTTGTGGTCGCTAACGTTTTCTTTCTGTGATGTTTCCGTACAGAGCCGAAGTGTTGTTTTTGTCGCGTTTTGTAGTTTCTGTCTTGTTGTTATGAGCACTGATTTGTTTTATCAGTATTTTTATAATCATGCCATTGTTGTTGTTCCATTTAATTAGATTGTTTAACTCGACCTGAAGAGTTGATTCAAGGTTAACACAGTCGTAGACTGTGCAATCATCGGTCACAAGAAGAGTGCTTAAGATGAAGTGGAAGATCATTGATATAGATAGCAAAGAGTAACGGGCCTAGAATAGAACCTTGCGGAACACCGGTGTCAAATATAGCAGAATCTGACAGAGAATTGTAGAAGAATACTACCTGTTGTCTGTCTGAAAGAAATGATGCAATTAATTTTATTAGGTCAGGGCGCAGTCCATAAGTCTTTATTTTTTTTTTTACACGAATATCATGGTCAGTCATATCAAATGCCTTTTTAAAGTCAACAAAGATGGCACCACATAGTCTGTTGTCATTTATGTTTACTAACCAGTTTTCTGTCGTTTTTGTGAGAGCTGTATGGCAGGAATGATTGGGTCTAAAGCCTGACTGACTGTCTATGAGTAAATTGTTCTCTTGCTTATGTCGCAGAGTTATTTTGTGTATGTGTTTTTCGAGTAGTTTTGATAATGACGATAGTATGGATACTGGTCTATAGTTGGTAAGACTGTTGGATGAGCCAGATTTAAAGAGAGAATACATTTTAGCAGTTTTAAAAGCCTCGGGGAAATAACTTTTTGGAACGCACTGATTGTAAATGTATGTTAGTGTATGTGAAATGACAGGTGCAGTATAATGTAAGATCTTATTGCTAATATCGTCAAGCCCAGCTGTTTTGTTGCTTTTTAAGGACGAGATAACTATAAACTTCACTGAGTGTTAAGAATGGAATGTGTAACTGTTTAAATTTAGTACATCTGCTATCCAGGAATGTTTGTAGTTCATGTAAGTCGCATATAGGAGCTGGTAATGATGACTTAAGAACTTAATTTCTTCTCTGAAATGAATACTGATATGTGCGCTAGTGTATGCATGACTGCTAGCTTGAAAATCAAATTCTTTTCTTTTATTTGATAGGGTATTTGCGGGTTTCCAAATGATTACTGTCTGATTTATCCTGTACTAGATTACTAAAGTAACTTTTTTCTTTTGTCTTATTAAGTATTGAACTTTGTTTCTGAGTGAACTGTGGTAAAATGATATTTCTTTACTAGATTGATGAAAATTATTATTTAATTCTTTTATTTTGTCTGGCCGCCGTCGTACTGAGTGGTGGAAGGGTGACTACACCATACGTTCACACCTTACATATAAAATAATAGGAATACGAAAACAACAATCCTTTTTTTATAAAATCACGATTCTTGTATTTACAAAACTCTGATCCATAAGGCATCACAAATCACAAATCCGATGCACATGATGTCCATATATTTCTAACGGGCGTTACTAAAAAAATCATAAACAAATAAAATTTTCTTGAATAATATGAGTTCAATACTGCTTACAAAGGCGCACAACTAAAATACACACGCCAGCCTCCATCTCTCGGAAACTGACCACCTTCGTCCACGACTGGTCGCTACCTTCGCGAGCTCAACTTATCCCCTTTTATACTTCTCCCTTTTGTCTTATATACCTGGTCATCGCCGGACCGGAAGTCTGGGGATTTTCCATTCACACGTGGCCGTCTCTGGCCAGTGGGATTTCCAATCAAAACCGGGTCACTGCTTGCTTATTTTTCCCCCTCCTTACATACTCCCTCTGGTTTTGTTTACAAAATTTTTGTATGGAATACAATAAATTTTATATATGCATTGTAGTATAGTTACATATCCTGAACTCAAAGTCTTTATGTCCTTGTTTTGGGACCAGAACACATATTGCTGTAGTTGCGTGTTGTCTTCCTCCGGTTAGACTGTTGGTGTGTTGGTCTGGCCTATTTTTGTAATTTTGTGTGCCTTGCAGTATTTCTCATATACTGTATTTGGTCGTGTAATGTGGGCAAGGGTGCTACTCGTTGTTCGACGCTCTGCTCTGTAGCTCTGTCTTCTGATTCGGCGGGTGGTTGATTTTCATGTACTAGTAAGGATGTACTTGTTCGAGTGGTACTGTCTTCGCTGTCTACTCCTACCTGTGGGGTGGATGCGACTTCTTCCTCCGTTATTTCTACCTGCGTACTGTCAGGTTCGGTCTCTGATTCCGAAGAGTCTACTACTATCTCATCGTCGGTGTCGTCGTCGTTGTTGGGTGCTATACTGAGTGTAGCCTGTCTTCGCTGATTGTTTCTGTCGTCTGTAGGGATACTTCATTTTGTTTGGCCTTTCTCAAATGGTTTGCGTGGACTCGTTGTATTTTCCCTGTCAGTTGGTTCTTTATTATAAATGATACTGGAGATAACTTTTTTAGAACAAAGAATCCCGTTTTCCATTTGCTGTCGTGTTTTGATGTCATGTGGTGGTTTAATAAGTATACTGGATCACCTATAGAAATGTCCTCAGTTGTGCTTTGTTCATCGTACTTTTGCTTTCGTGCGTCTTTGGTTCTGTTTATGTGGTTTATCACTTGTATAAAAGCCTTATGTTGTTTCATTAGCGTGTGTTCTATAGAATCATTTTCACTGTAGCAGTGTGTTCGTAGTCTCAGGATGGCGTCCAGGGGTAGAATGGGGTGTCTCCCGTACATGAGGAAAAATGGGGAGTATCCTGTTCGTTTAGAAATGTTCATATTCATCGCTGCCACTGCCTGTGTCAAGTACTCGTCCCATTTACTGACCTCCGTGTTTACCAGCTTGGCAACAATATCATTTAGTGTGCGATGCTGTCTCTCGTTTGTCCCGTTGGCTTGAGGATGGTATGGTGTTGTGAAGATATGGTGAATGTTATAGCGTTTCACCATAGTTTGGAATTGTTCTCCGCGAAACTCGGGACCGTTGTCTGTGACTATAGTAATTGGTACTCCATGTCTTGGGACGATATTTTCGATTACCAAGTCAGCTACTGTTTTACTTTGGATGTTTGGCGTTGGAAAACACTCCGTCCATGCGGAATATTCGTCTGTTACATGCACGATGTACTTGTTGCCTGATGTGGTGACTGGATAAGGTCCTGAACAGTCGATACTTAATTTCAGCATGCATGCCGGTGGGGTATCGGATATTTCTAGCGGATTTTTTATAGGTAACAAGTTTCTTGTTTTGCACGTTTGGCACTGCTCTATGTGCTGGTTTACGTCCTCTCTCATGTTCTTCCAATAGTATCCTATTTGTATGGCTTTCAACGTTTTTTCCGTCCCCATATGCCCGTTATTATCGTGGTATTGTGATAACACCTGTTGTTGTAGATAGCGACCAGTTCGTAGTCTCAGGATGGCGTCCAGGGGTAGAATGGGGTGTCTCCCGTACATGTGGTAAAATGATATTTCTTTACTAGATTGATGAAAATTATTATTTAATTCTTTTATTTTGTCTGGCCGCCGTCGTACTGAGTGGTGGAAGGGTGACTACACCATACGTTCACACCTTACATATAAAATAATAGGAATACGAAAACAACAATCCTTTTTTTATAAAATCACGATTCTTGTATTTACAAAACTCTGATCCATAAGGTATCACAAATCACAAATCCGATGCACATGATGTCCATATATTTCTAACGGGCGTTACTAAAAAAATCATAAACAAATAAAATTTTCTTGAATAATATGAGTTCAATACTGCTTACAAAGGCGCACAACTAAAATACACACGCCAGCCTCCATCTCTCGGAAACTGACCACCTTCGTCCACGACTGGTCGCTACCTTCGCGAGCTCAACTTATCCCCTTTTATACTTCTCCCTTTTGTCTTATATACCTGGTCATCGCCGGACCGGAAGTCTGGGGATTTTCCATTCACACGTGGCCGTCTCTGGCCAGTGGGATTTCCAATCAAAACCGGGTCACTGCTTGCTTATTTTTCCCCTCCTTACAGAACAGTAGGTCATGAAGTCCTTGATTTTGTGCGCCCGGTCACGTTCACTCATGGCATGTAATATTTCAGGTGTTATCCAAGGTGACTTCGTCTGGTGTTTTACTCTCACCTCTTTCATGGGGACATTACAAGGTCCGACAATTAAGTAATGAGACTAATTACATAAAAAATAAAATAAACAACAGTTGAAGATATAACCTGTATTTTATTCAAAGTAACCCCCTTGTGCATTGATACAGCGAGTGGCACGATCTAACAAACATTGAAACGACCTCTGTAGTTCTGTTGGCATGGTCCTTAAACTCGATGTTACGACCCTTTGGATGTCATCAGTATCGTCAAAGAACCGTCCTTTCAATGTTAACTTTAATCCTGGGAATAGAAAATAATCACAGGAAGACAAATTTGGGGAATAGGGTGGATGGTTGAGAACACACACTTGTTTTTGGACCAAATTCCTGTACTAATACTGTCCGGTCAGCCGGTCCATTATCACAAAGAAAAAAAAACTGCCAGGTGTTGAATACTCGGGTCAGACTCGGAGAATCCTTTTCAATAGGGATTTCAAAATAGTTAAATAAACTTTGTCAGTGACTGTCTGTCCCTCTGGAATAAATTCTTTATGAATAACTCCTCTACTATCGTAGAAGCACACCAACATTGTCTTCATTTTCGACTTTTGAAGACGAATTTTTTTTTGCCTTTTGGTGATGATGATGATTTACAATGAGCACTTTGGCGTTTAGTTGTGGGATCATAGCGGAAAATCCATGTTTCATCCTCTGTAGCAATCACATTTAAGAAATGTTTATTCTGCAACACATTTTGATGATGTCTTTTGCGTACTCAACACGCTGATGTTTTTGGTCATCAGACAACGAATGTAATACAAACCGGCAAGCAACTTTTTTCTTGCCCAAATCTTCCACTAAAATTTTACGAATGGTCTGACGGTTAACACCAAATTTATATGCCATCATCCTCACAGTCAAGCAACGATCTTCTTGTATCCGTTCTCCGACTTTTGTGATGAGTTCCTCATTACGAACAGATATTGGGCGTTCATGTCTAGTTGCATTTGTAATCGTTTTCACATCACTTTTGAATGAATACCACCTGAATATTTGTGCACGAGATAAACAATTATCATCATAAATTTGTCGCATCAATTCAACTGTCTCAATGGCACGTTTTCCGAGTTTTAAACAGAGCTTAATGTTAGCTTTTGCTCCATGCTGATTACGTAACAATGCACAATGGCGGATTGTTTGTCGTCTGCTTATCGGTCGGCGATGAAAAGTTGCCACATCATAAATGAAGGATGCCTTTTTGGATTCCATACTTTGCTTCACAGATGGCATTTTTGTCTTGGCCATAATACATCAGTCTCATTACTAACTGTCGGACCTTGTGTGTGTGTGTATATATATATATATATATATATATATATATATATATATAAGGTTAGAGGATTTTAGTCTTTTGCAGTGAGAGGGTTCTAGAATATAAGCTACAGTCGAAGAAAGAGTGGAGCTTAGTAGAGAGGAATATAAGTTACAGGTAAGGAAAGAGCAGAACTTAGTAGAGAGGGAATATAAGTTACAGGTAAGGAAAAAGTAGAAATTAGTAGAGAGGGAATATGACTGTAAAGCATTAAAATGGGTAGTGACACACACCGTATCACCATCATTACCGACTCTCAAAATCTACTAAGGAAAGTGTGAACAAAAATTCATTAGAAGTGACTGGCAAGAAATAATTAATTAATCACACATGAAAAACATCACATGGACATACTGTCCAGGCCATGTCGGAGTGGATGGAAACAACAAAGCCTTAGCAGCAAGGGTCAAACCAGAGGGCACCGACAAAAAGTACAAATCGGACCTATACAAATCCATCAAACAACACACATCGACGAACAACGCAAAGCGACTTCCTCCAAAGTATCTACCACATACGATTCAATGCATTGCACGTAGAAGGGCAATGGTTGCAAACCCCAACTAAATGCTAGATCACTAGAGCAACACACAATCAACACGACATCTCTCTAAAATCACTGGAGGAAATCCGGATGTCAAAGGCCGAACACGTATGGGCATGCCCCCCGAGTGTAATGAAGTCGCTCCCCAGGACCAGCAACAGACCTTGGACCCCTTTTTACAGTTACTAGATAATCAGATTTGCCTGTGGTTGGGGCCATTGAAATAATTAGTGTGACCTAGAAGCAAGCTGGGAGATGTTTCTTCGTGCGGTCATCTAATCTGAGACCACCCTCCAATATAAGTTATCCTACTCTTTTGTACACAACGAAATATATTATGTTGAGGAACTCGCATGCGAATCCCTCATGGAGTATGATTACAGTTGTGGGAAAAGTAATCGATTCGTTTTCTAGACTATAGAGCAGGTGAGACAGCGAGGGCTGTTATATTTCCTATGGTTTTGATTATCATCTTCACACTCCGGACATGTCCATAGGTGCTCAGATCCTTCCCCCACCCCCATCCTATTTATCAATGTCCTACGGGTGATAGTGCCAGTCCTGTGTTGATTGATAAGTCCTCTTATTCGCCCAGTATGTGTTTTTTTTTTTTGGTTTCTGGCCGTGCCCATCTTTACTCCCAGCTCTCTTAGTCTAAGAAACAATGTGAATTCATTGCTCTCGAAGTCCTCCCCTCTGTCTATCTCTCTGAGTTCATTAACGACATCAGTTGGGTCCAGTGGCTGTCAATCTGTGATAATGGCGGAGCAAGCCAACCTAATGCTGTCTCATTTCCCTGGATGCCCGCATGCCCAGAGACATACATGGAGGTGACTCGGTAAATCGTTCATTTCTGCAATGACTCAAGCCATTGCCTGCGTACAGAACCTGCACCGACCTTACAGATCATATTCATTGAATTCACTTACTATGCAGACTCGGGCATAGTCCTGTGAATCCAGCCAGACAAATGCTTTCGTTATTGCCATCGCCTCCATGGTCATGCTGCTTGTGGTCATAATGAAGGCACTGCTGGCTTCCTGGATGGCTCTGCCCGCTGAGTGTGTTTTGAATGCCCAGGCATTCTTTTGATGTCATACAACAGAGTCATCTGTGTAAATTACAATGTCTACCTCATTTGAGTTTTCACTGATGCCCGCTGCACTCACAGCAAATGGATTCTGCTCCACGTTCCTCTCGTCAAACCTGACAGTGCATGAGAAGGTGCTCCTACGCGCGCTGACGGCACAGATCTCTCCGGGGTTGTCGTTGTTAGGTTCACAAATCTGCTTGGTAACATCTTCTGCACGACCCATCCATGACTTTAGGACCTCTTGGTGCAATGGGTGCTCTTATCTGCGCTTATCTTGAGGTCTGCAGGTGCCCTCCAGATCTTGATCCTGTGAATCACGGGTGGGAGAGTAGGGAGGAAGTGTCTCTCGTACACCCCCAAGATAATGCGCATGGCTACATTTTGCATCTTTTCTTCGAGTTTTTCTATCTGCACAGGGCTGACAGCAAGGATGTCTTGGGTGTACTCGGTGGGTGCAAGGACCAGTCCCTGGTACAGAAGTAATAGTGGCCTCTGCTCAATGCTGGCGGCTTGACGGTTAAGAAAATTCTCGTCCGCCATCTGCCACATATATCCCTAATTGATCAGCGTATGTAGCGTGTGTGACACAGTAAATGACAACTATCACTTTTTAAATAAGACTACCGTGCCTCGGAAGAAAGAAAATCAATAGTCTCGCGTAAAGCAACGAGACTTCACTTCCACAAATTGCCGGTTGTAATTTACAACCATCCTAGCATGTCAACACGCAGATTTATAATATTAAAATGTTATAATCTAACGTTTGCTATTTTTTCGTTTATTACTATTTTATAGTAATTTCTGAGATCACTTATGTTTAAAAATTCCAATAATTCTCTTTGGAAACTTATCTTATTTTGAGCAGTGCATGGTTGAAAATTCTGGCCATAACCAGCCGACGACAGAGGCACATCAGATTCCTTACCGCGGCCATTTTGGAGGATTCATGAGGCTACAGTAAACCTTCTGGTGTACAGATCAGAGAACAGTAATGGCATCATCTCCTCACACATTTGCATTGATGAATGGTAGCTCTTCACAAGTAAGTACACTGTAATAAGTCAGATATCTAGCTAGCAGCATGTTGAATTCTTCGTTCATTCAGCTCTTAGGCATGGCTGAATATTTGAAATGCCAGTCGATGCTTTATTATTATTATTCAGTCTTTCTTTACATCCGCTTTTGGTAAAAAGTTATTAAGATGGATTTAAAATGATCGTTATAAATATTTAAGTTCAAGATGTGTTTTTGTTTTCTTACACACAGTTATGTATGTATTGTATACTGCAATGTGAAAGTTAACTTTTTTGTTGCTCATTTGTTTCAGAGCCCTGACAGTGCTAGTGATGTTGCCAAGCGAATCAAACTGGAAAGTGGTATGTTACCAGCTTCTGTAATCTAACTCAAGAGTAATGGTAGTCATTTTGTTTGCCTTGAGCTGAACAGAAAACAGAATAGCCACTAACCAGTGTCAGGTCATTGGCTATAGTTTCTTTTTAAAAATATATCATCAGTGCATACAAAATGGTTGCTATACTCAGTGGTACTAGTTGAATGTGTATATATAGCTCATGTTAAGTCTCACAGACAGACATAATGTAATGAATGAAATATAAAATAACAGAACAGATTTCAATTCTTTAACTCTTTCTGTGCGTATGGTCGAATTTTCGACACTTCCGGTGGTCCCAAGCGTGCGTATGGTCGAAAATTCGACATTGTTTGTTTCACTAAAACAAGCGGTGTAACATTTAGATTGTACATATTTCGTCCTCGATTCCGGTGACACTTTCAAAATGGAGAATGCGTGCCTAGTTACGAGCGATGCTGAGTGAGAACAAGGACGCGAAGCATGGAAATTTTTCAATTTTTGACGATGTAGATAGGGGTATGGACATAGCCTATGGCCATCCCGCTGCTCTTGAATGTTTTCTAAGTAGATTTAGACATATTTAGATGACTGGAGAAGTAGTTAGGAGGTTATTTCAGACATTCATTCAGCGGAAATGCAATACGGAGTCACAATACGAGATCGACAAGTAGATCTACACAACTTAGATGGTAAATAGGGGTAAGTAGCGCGAATCTAGACCTAGCTGATGGTGAGCTGGCCACAATCAGCGTTTAAAAACATCATATTACTTCTTTTTTTCCTAAAAAAGTCTGCATTTATGAAATGTTCATTCATTTAGCTATACTTTGACACATGTTACGTATACGGAAGTACATGGAAATACTGTTTTCCATTCCATTTTACAACTAGACCCCCTTACAGTCAAGACCCGCGTTTTTACTCCTGCACGCAATGACACATCCGTGTTTTTCCTCCCGCACGGAAAGAGTTAAGTTCTATACACACATTAGGATGTTGTTCATTAACTCAATTTGGAAAAAAAAACAAACAAACAAACTGAGCATTTTTTTTTCTCCTTTTTGCATTTTCTTCCTTTCTGAGTTCTTTACAGGTATTGGGGATGGTGATGTCTTAGTCCCACTACCAAGATAAACCATGACCTCTCTGCAAGAATATTCTGTGACCTATAGACTGGATATCGTATAAAAGTTTCAGAAATGTGTGTGTGTGTGTTATATTTGATAATGTGTGTATTCTTCAAACTTCATTTTGTATTTTACCAGTTTCGTATGTGTTTTTTTTTTGGGCATATTATGTATATGCATGTGGATGATATGTTTAAAAAGCAAGAAGATTGTGAATATAATCAAATATAAGTAAATTTTTTTTATAATTTGATGAGAAGGTAGTGGAGAAAAAGAGGAATAACAGATACAAGAACTTTGAGCCAGAGGTGGTAGCGGTGATGAAAGTGTTTTAAGCAGTTTTTCAATTGTTTGTTCAGATGAGGAATAGTTATAGTGCATAAAAGCACATCTTTGAAACGTGAAAAAAAAAATTGTTCTGCCTTGAGCGCTTGGTCATAATGTATAATGAGTAGAGCAATAATTTAAGGTGAATGTGGAAAGAATTTTCATTACACAGAAATTATGTTGGGCCTGTAAAACATAATTAGCGCTATTTTTGTATAATAAACTTGACAGTTATGTTATAATAAAGAATAAGAAGGAAACTGTATCTTAGATTAAATTGGAGAACATTCTGACAGTCCTTATTAACAACTTGCATTGTTTTATTGACATGTCAAGCCATAGGCAGTTTATGTGAAACTGCTGTTTCTTTTTTTTTGTTTTTTTTTTAACAGTTATAAACTCCAAGAGTTCAGATATTTTTTTTTAAATTTGAAGGATGAAAATTCTTCATTTATTTTTAAAACAGTGCTGTATCAGCAGCATTTTTAGAAACTTTTTAAAACAGTGCTGTATCAGCAGGAAAGTATTTTTAAAAAAATGGTTTTTACTTTCAGTGTGAAAAAAAAAAAAAACCAGTGGATTTAGGTAGACTGAGTCAGGTCTGGCAGCACCTCTCAGAGAGGGGAAGAAAAAAAATTAAGTTTGATTGGGGGCTGCTATAGTTCTGTTGAAAGTGGGAATGGTCTAGTTGAACTGATGCTGTAATTTAATGTTTTGTGATAGCATCTAGAAAATCCAGTTTAACAAACAACTCTGGTTCAGTCACATGATTATCATAAGTGATTTTGCATTAACCTGCTTTTCTGATTTGTAAAGTCCCAAGATTGATTTAAAAATTATCACCTATGATGACGTCTCTGTGAATAGTTGTCAATACGTGATTTTTTTTTTTTCTTTTATGTATATTTTCAGCGTCCTCCACTTCACAGCTTGGAAGTTAGTTATCTCTGGACCTCAGTCAGAGACTCTTCAGTATGAAGAGACCTAAAAGAATTAGTTTCTTGTGTCTGCTCTTGAGAGAGTGGTATTTGGACCGATATAATATATATGTAGATAGTGAATCTCCAGTTGTTCGATAGTTTTCATTTCAGTTAGGGCAACTTTTAGTTTGAAACAACACTCCTGAGAGAAACATTTAATGTGGCCAGCACATTATTTTTCTGATAGAAATGTGTATGCTTTAAAGCTTTTATTAAATAGTAAAGTGCCAGGGATATTGGATCTAGCACTGTAACTGGGATATGTCGAGGTTTAGTTTAGGTTAGAGATGTACCGAATTCTGGGTTTTAAGTGTTTGACGGAGAGCGGATGTTAGTTTTCCTTCTGTCCTGTGAAAAATGAATAGTGGATCCATAGAAAAGTGTATGAAGGTGATGTGATAATTTTACACTGAATGTAAGATTATTTCTTATATTTAGCATTTGTCTGTTGCATAAATTTACTGAGATAAACAGTTAATGATTATATGCCGTTCATTTAACAACATAAAAAGTAAAAAAAAAAGTTCAGACATTTCTGAAAGATTTTCTTTCTCCTGCAGGCTTGACTTGAAAACCTTAAATAATTTTCCACATTCTGCACCTTGACTGCTCTAAGAACCTGAAGGAAGATGAATTGATAGTCATTTCATCAAGACTGTGTGTTACTGTTATGCTGGAAAACAATTCCATGGCAGAAGAAAGAAGCACTCTTATTTAATCCTTGTAGCTTCAGCTATCCCATTCACTAAACAAGATGTGAATGTCATGTACTTGAATTAGAAAGTAGTGAAAGGTCTCAAAATGAAGTTGTTCAGCCACTGTGTGAAATAGATCTTTCTCACAATGAAGTTGTTCAGTCACTATGTGAAATAGATCTTTCTCAAGATGAATTACAATTGTTCTATTACTTTGTGGAGTAGATCTTTCTCACAGGGTGTTACACATGTCTAGTAAAATTATTTCTTCCATCTGAGAGAATATTTTGTCGATAAGTTACTTTGTCATAGGTGTTCCATTAAAAGTTACTTTGTCATAGGTTTTCCATTAATTGTAGCTTTTGCATTGAATGTAATTTGCTTCCTGCATGCCACAAAATAAACTGGGCACATATAAACATTTTAAATTCTACTTAGTCTAGGTACCTGGAGGAAATATCTAATTTGGTGTCAGTGTTAAGCAATCTTCGATTTGTTTAAATATCTGAATTTTTACTATTCAAAACTTTTTTTTTAATATGAATATTTTCGTTTCAGCCCATAGAAAGTCACATACAGATTGAAATCAAATATTCGGTACATCTCTAAATTTAGGATTGTCATTAATGGAGGTATAGCACACTTAGAAAAAATTGTTATATATATAATAGAATACAAGTGTTGTGATCATTCTAAAATAAAGTACACTTAAGATGGGGTGAAAAGAGGCGAAGTCCATTTATTGAAGTTGGTTTCTTAAAATACTAATTGTAATGCCTTTATTATTTGTAAAATACTGACATATAGTGGTAGCTTTAAAAAAAATTCATTCCATCAATAACAGCGTCCATTGATTTAGATGCGTATGTCCCCTGTGAAGCTTTGGTCTTTTTTTTCTCTTATGTACTTTCAGCCCGGGCAGTTTGGTCAGAAACGGTGGGTGACCTGGAGTCACTTTCGGTGAACAGAGGTGTAGTAAATGCATGAGCTGTACCACAAGATGGTTCTACATGTCCCCCATGATTTTGTACACTACGCTGGAAAGGATTTCAGCATATTAATTAAAATACTTTGAACAAAAATTTCCACGCTACCACACAGTACTTCTTTCTGATCTGTTTTGGGCATGTCTTTCTTTACAAGATAACTGCATTACCTCTCTTTAAAGAAAATTCACATAGTTAGGATCATGTTCATTTTATGCTAGTGGTAACTGAAAGCCTGCTTTACATATTAATTTAACATAGAATTCATTGTATACATTCTAAAGGTAAAGGTTTTTTAAAATTGTAACAAGACATATCAGTTCATAATTAAATCAGCGAGTGATAATGATTTTCTGTATTAAGAACTGAAATTTGTCCAACTCTCAGTAACAAGTTATTCAAGCTTCAAAGAAGAGACAAGAGATAATCTTAGCATACAAACAAATATTGGCATTTCCCTTCATTGTCACAAAATTGTAGGTTTCATCTTTCACCTAATCTACCTAGACAACCCCAGGTACCTCATGATAGTCTGAAATAAATCTTTTTTTTTTTTTTTTTGGGCTTTACAGACACATCTGATACGCTTAGGTTGAGCATACTCCTTTGCCTGAACCTGATATAATATAGAGTACTTTGAATTAAAATGAATGTCGAGCCATGATCTTCTGTTGGATTAGCTTATAAAGATTACTAAAACTTAATCGCAGATCATTCATTGTGAAAGTTATTGAAAGGCGCTAGAATCTACATTTTTAGTTTATTCGTCACGTGGTTTGTTACCATCTGCTTACCTGATTTACCATTTGTTTCACTCTTTCAGTCAGTGGGGCATAAAACAGTCGTGTTTAAGCTTTCTGCAGACTGTCAGAATTTTTACACAGCAATCTCTTCTCGACTGCTGTCAGCCATTAATGTTCACTTCTGAAGCCGTTGTGAGCATAACAAACATACACATAAATGCAGCAGGCAAACTAGGAATGAATATTGTTTCATCAGTTTTTGGTTGTTTTTTTTTTTTTGTCTTTGTTACTGGTATTGATTCTGAAACAGTTTTGTGATGTACACAATTCAATTCTTGTAATGAAACTTACCTTCCCCTTTTAAAATTTACTGCAACTTTTGGACCAGTCATAGATAAAGCTCTGTCTGTGTGCTACAGGAACAACCTGGTTTACACATCACAAAGTTGAATTGGAATAAACATTCAGTAATATAAACATGAAACAGTATATATGACCAGCTTCTGACTTTATAATATTGAAATTTTCTTTCAGGTGGTCTTTTGTCTTTTAATGTATTTTTTTTTGTTTCTTTCAGCTTGTGATAAAATGACATTATGATGCTTGTATTAAAGCCTGAGTACAGATATAGCTTCATGTAAACCCTGTCTTATGTTGTTTATGTTACAGTTTATTAATCTTTGTTCTGTATTTTCTAAATAGTGGTCATTTTTTTTTTCCTATCAAGATATCTTATTACACTCAGTGATGTCATTTTTATCTCATCTTCAGTAATTGTCTTCTGGGCAGTAGCTTGCCCAGTGTGAAATTTGACTCTTTCAAGATTTACAGGAGCCAAGGATATTTTTTTTTTTTTTTTCATTGCACCAGAAAAACCTTATCAGCTGAGAAACTGAATCAGATATCAGTTAACCAGTTTGTATATGGATTATGGAGGATTATAAGGATTGCTGTACTGTGGCTATCATCTTCAAGAAGGATTCCATGTGTTGCTGAAAACTGCATTAGTAATGTTGTGTTTTCTCTTTCTTTTTTTCTGTGTGTTCCATACAGTCTTAAGAGAAGAGCATATTGCATTCTACCATACCACAAACTACCAGCATTTTGTATGGGGAGGCATACATCTTCGGCATCCGCCATAAGTCAATGTAAAGATTGTGCGGCGGAAATACACCTCAGGATGCGGTAAACATTAAAATTTTGATGTCCGACATGTTTGGAACTTTATTGCTGAATGTTAATGGCAGATTTTCTGCACATATATAAAAAGGCACATCTAAAATGGAATCCTGGGTCCATATTGTTATGTATGTGATCAGCCTTTGCTCTCTAGCTTTATATGTGTGTGTGAAGGTTTTGCAGCTCATGTCATTCTGATTCTCATGTTAATTCCACATATCATGCACCCTGCCACCAGAAATCTGCCTTTCAACAAGAGTTCTTAATTAATGTAAATCTCATACAATATGCCCTCTCCAAATGTTGGCAGCTCTGCAACACAGTGTATTGTCTTGTTTTTCTGTTCAGTATATATCTATATATATATGGTAAGTTCATTTTCTTCTAACACTTGTAGGAATCTTCAATTTTAGTTAATTTTTTTTTCATGAGTGTACCTTTCATTTTGTTTCAGGGTCAGGAGACTCGCAGGAGCCATTTTTTCCTCAGTCTGAACAAACTGGGCCATTGTTAGAAGGACCCGGAGCTAAGAGAGATATAAAACCTTTCACTCCGCCAAAGCTTACATCAGCACAGCAGGAAGACATACAGAGAGCCAAAAAGTTTGCCATGGAGCAAAGTATTAAAAGTGTTTTGGTGAGGCAGACCATAGCTCACCAGCAGCAGGTATATCTTTGTTGACTTTTTTCTTTTCATCTTTTTCAAAATTGTCCATGAAGTATTTATTGAGATTGCTTTAACTTGTAACAACACGAAGACATAAAGTGTTAAATTGATGCGCATGGGCCATCTTGTCTTTGTGGATGTGATTGAATCTTTCATGAAGCATGTATGTATGCACATATGAGAGAGAGAAAGTTTGCCCATATTGCACCAACCTGCTCTTGAATATGTTTACGAGCTATGAAGGAAATATAAGTTCTAGATGTTTGGAAATTAAAAGTATCTACAGAGGATGCAAGAAGATTTATGACAAAACTGTACAGGTTTTATCTTGGATATACTCATGTAGCTATAACTGCCTAGCTTCTGGCAAGACAAGGAATTTAACTTCTACAGCTTGTATTGTCTGTTTTATGTAGTAGGAAATGAACTTGACTTAAAAAACAATATGAAGTGATTATGTTAAGAGAATAACATAAAAATAAATTTAAAAAAATAATATGGTTAACTCAGAATAGATTCTAAAGATACTAAAGTATGAGGAGCTGATGGAAATCTGTGTAATCCACACTGAAGCAACACTGTACTGGCACTAGAGGCAGCAGTTTTGCTATGTTATTCTGGACATTTTGCAAAGACAGAAAATACACTAGTATTCTGGAATTCATGGAGATATCTAGAGAAATAAAGATTGTAAAATAAAAGAATGACAGAGAGAATTGGACTTGAAAGCACAGGAGGGAGCGGAAGGAAACCCAGGAGGATAATAATGACCATAATGAAATTATAAAACTGTTGCAAAATATAAACTGGCAGTGAAAGTTACTGTATCAGAAAACATTTTGGTACATCGGTCATCTCATCAGATATTTAACTCATGTGTACATAGAGTACATAATTTTATGCATGTTGTGAACAAAACTGTTTATAAAATGTTTTCATTAAAAAAAAAAAACCACAGTCATGTTACCACAGTTTGTACATACAAATAGTAAAATCAAAGAAAACGATGATTGTTTATATAATAAATCATAAATGATTTTTTTCATATGGATCATATTCTTGACTGCTAATCTATTTTATCACCTATGTCATATTCATGAACTGCTGTTCTCCTTTAGAAGTGTAACTCATTTGCAGAGATCTACATTTTTCTTGTCTCGTATAATGAAGTTTCCCAAGAGGTTAATTTCAGTAAAGACTTGTTCTTTTATTTGAAAGAGGATTTTGTGATTGACTTCCACTATCCAATGTTTGTGATAATTTCGTCAATTCAATGTAAAGTTTGTGTGAAAACTTCATTTATTGGGCTCTGGGTTTTTTCTTTCTTCTTTTTTTTTAATAGGTGTCTGACAGTGTTATGCTTAACTATATGATATGTTTTGATCATTTATTTTTGACTGTTTTTGTGTTCTTTGATCATTCCTTTCCAGAGCTGTTCCTAAAGATCACATATCCTTCCTTTCATCAGAGTAGTGATGCTCATCTGATCCATGATTATGAGGAGGAGATGAAAAGTTATTGGCACAATCAAGAAGAAAATTACCACAAGAACCATGAAGCTTGCATGTTATTCCACATATTAACTCGAAAGTTGAAGACATTTGACGCATCTTCTTTTTTTTTTTTTCCTTTCCAAAAAAAATAAATCTGATGTCAGATCATTGAAATATTGCTCTGTTGCAGCTGTCACCTCCAAATGAATAGAAAAGTTTCCTCCCTTTCAAACACTTTTTAAGATTGGTAAATGGGAAACAGTAAGATCAAACCTAATGAGTAGGTTGGATGATCTGTGTACTGAAAACCCCAAATTCTTCAAAATTGCCACATCTTGTAAGCAGGCAAATACAAAACACCTTTGTAAAGCTTCCCTCACTGTTTTGCCTCATTTCATTCTTTAATCAGAATAGCAAATTAGAGTAGTATTCTGCATTAATTGTTTGACCCTTTGGAAGATAATCATAAAATATCTTCTTTATCCCAAAATAACAGTGGGTGTGATCTTTCCTGTTGACTTTTGGGCCTTGAATTTCTTTGGCTGGAGAACCCATATGCTACCACTGAAAGGACTGTTTCATCTCAGGATCATAGCGGTGCAGTCATAACAGTGACAAGTTGTTACAAATTATCTCTGGATTGTTCAAAATGCTGCAGAATCAACTTGAAGGGGTCCACTTAGTTTTGTTTCCTGTCACCATTCATATATTTCAAAATCCACTTTTCCAATAGTTTCTGCATACCTAAATGCTCATGAATTGTAAATTGTGTTCCATGGATGTCTCTGCATCTCAGCAGTTGTTTGAGCTGAAATTTGTTAATCAGATCATAAACATGATCGGTACTTTCTGGAGTTGACAGTGGTGGGGATCTTGATGTATCTTCAGTCTCAAAATCTCCATTCTGAAAGTTAGCACACCATGTGAGTGTGATGGCTGCTTGTCACTCGTGTTTGCAGAATATACTCATAGATTTTCTTTGGAGTTTACTTATGCAGGAACAAGGACTTCATGATGGCCTGGAGTTTTCTTACGCAGGAACAAGAACTTCATGATGGTCTGGAGTTTACTTATACAGGAACAAGGACTTCATGATGGCCTGGAGTTTCGCACCTTTCGTTGATGTGTTCTGTCAGCGATTTGAAGAAAAATTTTTAAAAATTAGCACTATGATCCTGCAGATTCTCACTTTACGTTATAAAGTAACATTCTTTCATAACACTCGTTCTGAATTATGCTCAGATTTTGGTCTGTAGGTTGAGCAGATAACTTTTTAGCACCCCCTCGTACACTGTGATCTTGTCTACTGTTATGTAAGACAGCACTGGCATTCTTGGCTGATTAATTTTGTTGTTTGATAAGCCACGTTGATTTTGAATTATTTTGGGGTCTAAAAATCTCAAATAAAAGATCTCAGAATGTGTAGATGTATTGGTTGATGTGTCTTGTCTACATGCATTTGAGATCAATTTTCTTTTTCTTTTCATTTCTTAGCAGATGCAACAGTTTCAAAATACTGTCCAGCGACAGCAGGCTTTGGCCCTCATGTGCAGGTAAGTGATGTGGGTGACACCCAAAAATGACGTCTTTTTAAAAGACCAGGAATGTTAATTGAAAACAGTCAGTTTAACCATTACTTCATATCTGTCACTTTTTTCTCATTTTTGTGTAAGTTGGCACACAAAAAAAAAACTGGTTACATTTGATGCAGTCCGCATCTTGCTTTCAGCATACAGCTGTGGTCCTTGAAGCAACTGAAATTGGACACCCCAGTGCTATTTCGGTGTTATATTTCAAAGTTTACAACTGCTCCTTTGCTCTTCTTGTATGTGACACTTTGTATTTGGAACTATAATTTTACAACTAAGAGGTCTTCAAGAGAGCTGTTAGTGAGGCAGAGTTCCACAAGGGACATCTTAAGGAATGAATAAATGAGTATGGACATTAATTTTATAGTATATTTTTTTTTCCTCCATATACTCTTGGGGCTGATTACTTTACTAATCTGCTCAGTGACAGAATTCTGTGTGATGTGAGACTGTTATGGTTTTCATGATTTCACAGAGAGAGGTGGTAGTGCTCTTTTTGGGTAAGGAGATTACAGTGCCTTCTTAGCTGCAGTGCCAGACTTCTCAGAAAGCTCCTGCTGCCAAGAGCCATGTCAGTCCCAGATCTGTTCACCTGGCGCTAGTGGTGCCTCAAGTTTTTAGAGAGGACCCTGCTAAAAGCAGCAGTGAATAATTAGTCTTATATTTTTTAAATGGTAGGAGCAGCTTAGCTTTGTTCAGTAGTGGAGCACACAGTGATAACATTTCAGCTTGCACCCTTTTCATACTAAAACATACAAGATGAACAAATAAGAAGAGAAGAAAGTCAGAATGCTATATAAGAATGCAAGAAAAATAAGTGATACTTAACTTGTGTGACACTGTTACAGAAATTTCTTGCCACAGCTTTATTGCAATTGCTTTGTATTTATATATTTAATTTTATATATTTGTACAACAGTAATCATTTGTGTGTTACATATTGGTTGTAGTTCATCATTACTAGTGGCTGTATTTATGTGTGCTGTCAGGACGTCTCTCTTTTCCTTATGAATTTTAAATAGCATCAGCAGTTTAATTTCAGTGTTCATTTAGAAAACACTGTCATGCATTTTTCTTTCCCCTTTCAGAGTCTATGTGGGTAGCATCAATTTTGAGATCAAAGAAGACACTATAAAACAAGCATTCTTGCCATTTGGACCAGTAAAGTCTGTGAACCTGTCCTGGGATCCTATAACAAACAAGCACAAAGGTTTTGCTTTTATTGAGTATGAAGTACCCGAAGCAGCACAGTTAGCACTGGAGCAGATGAATGGAGTCATGATTGGTGGCCGCAATATTAAGGTACGCAGGAGGTTTCTGTCTTTCTTCGTGATCACTGAGGAAAGGATCCAACTGTGTAAATCAAATTAAATGTAGTCATGCTTCCAGTATAAAGTGAGAAAATGTTCTCCATTCACTACTGTCCACTAATCCATGTAAGCAGTAAGATGGGTCATCCTTTAGTTCATGTAGATGAACTCTAATGTTCTGTTCTGATGCTGAAATTCATGGTTTATTTTGTTAAATAGAGCTGTATAATAGTATTTGTTGATGTGTGGATTCTTCCCATGTGATTTTTGTGCTTTCCTTTGGTTGAGGATTTTTTCCTGTTTTTAGTATATTTCTTTTATCATAATTGTTCTTTGTTGCTTGCTTTTGCAAGTTTGTTGTGTTTTGGGTCCTTTGGAGATAGAAAATAATACTGAAAGAAATTTTACAGCATTATGTTTGTTCATACAAAAAATCTAATATTGAGAATGATAATCTACCAGAATGCGGAGACACTGAATTTAATGAAAAATTATTGGTACATTTTGTTTGCAGTGTGTCGGTGTTGCCCATAATTTAACACATAGAAAATATAATGCTTGTTCATTTCATTTATTGGTGGTTTTTATCAAATGGAGAATTCAGCATAGTCCTCTTGCAAGTTTATGCACTTAGTCCAGCAATCCTGGAGCATACTGATCCCTTCTTTGTAAGAGTCAGCATCTTGTGTCAGTAGAAAGTGGTCTACAGCATGAATGACATCATCGTCTGAAGCAAATTTGCAACCACTGAGCTCCTTTTTGAGTTTGGTAAACAGGTATTAGTCCGAGTGGGCCAGATCTGGGGAATAAGGAGGATGTTCAAGAAACTGGAAGCCGCATTCATGAATGGCAGCCATTGCCATCGCCAACTTGTGATCTGGAGCATTGACTTGCTGAAAGATGACTCCTCTCGTCAATTTCCCTCAATGCTTTTCCTTCAATTTGACCTGCAGTTGCTTCACAAGATTAGGCCCCGCTGATCTTCTGCCCTTTTGAAGATAGTCTACCAATAGGACACCTTCTGAATCCCAAAAGATGGAAGTGACCCAAGTCTCATCCATTTAGTCACAAAGTGTTGAAGAAACTTTTCAGGATCTGCAGAAAAATGGCCAAGATAGTCTCTTGACATGTTGAGACGCTGTCGTTTGTGATCATCTCCAAGAAATTTCAGGACCCACTGAGCAGAGACTTTTGTCATTTGAAGATCATTGTGAATAATGGCATGAACACATTCCTGGGAGATGCCCAACTTAGTGGAAGTGTACCCCTTACCACTTCAGTAGCCTGTAAAAAAAAATTAGTTGGAGTTAATTTCTTGAAACTTGGTGTTTAATCTTACATTAACCTGATCTACAAATGCACCTAATATCAACTGTGTTTCAAGTATGTGTACCTTGTGCCAAGAACTTATCAGTCACCCCTTGTATATCCATACTACAAGAACTTAGTATTGAAGAAGGTTGGCTTGTAAAGAGGATTAAACAGAGAAAACTTAAATATTTTGGATATTAAACGTTCTAATAATGTAGAGAAGACTTTCTTGGAAGTGTACATAAAGGGGAAAAGAAAGAGAGGATGACCAAGTCGAAGATAGCTGCAAGACATTTTGATAATCTGCAGATGGATGCATCAGCAGCAGGGCATCTCGCTTACAACCGAGAGGCCTACAGGAGAGCTTTTAGGGAGGCAACGCTCCACAGGGGACATGCAGATATACTGACTGATTATATTAGATCACTGAACAGTAATCCTGTGTCATACAGCATTACAGCCTGTTGTGTCTGCTGTGATCCTAAATGTAATTCGTTCACCCTAGTTCCTAAAAACATTTTAAAAACTTGAATTATTCACAGAATGTTGTGATTGATGATTACCAAAATGTTTATGGTGTTCATTTTAGGTGGGACGTCCAAGCAACATGCCCCAGGCTCAACCTATTATTGAACAGTTGGGACAGGAAGCTAAGAACTACAATCGCATTTATGTCACCTCTATTCACCCAGATCTGACAGAAACTGATATCAAAAGGTGTGTGTTTAAATTCATTTTCTCTGACGGCAGTCATATATTATTGTATTCATGATCAGCTCTTGAAAATAAGATGTAGTTACGCTCTCAGAATTAATTCAGAGATTTAAAATTCATAAATCTGAATGGTCTCATATTATTTGTTTTTGCATGTTTATTTAGTAGAATGTTTTACCAGTCAGTGTGTACAATTTTACAATTTTTACTTATAATTTTTTTTTTTCTCCTTCTGTACTGTGTTTACATTTCATTTTGTTTGCCTGCAGTGTCTTTGAAGCATTTGGAAAAATCATAACTTGTGAACTGGCACAAGATCCCGCCAAACAAGGGAAGCACAAGTAAGTTTTAGGTACAGAACATTGAGATGTAACATAAATTGGGAGTATTTTTTAAGTAAACCTTTTATAGTCCTTTATTTCAGAACTGTGATTCATAAAATTATTTTAGCTTTTTTCCCTTATAATATATAAGATAATTTATAGTAAACCTGTACAGAAGTGTGCCATTTTGTAATTAAGGGTAATTTGTTGGTGCGTCATTACATCAGTGATTTTTCACTCGGTAATTCAGTTGTTTCAACTCCACAGAGGCTATGGTTTCATTGAGTATGAGACCCTGCAGTCAGCATTAGATGCAGTAGCATCAATGAACCTCTTTGACCTTGGAGGCCAGTATCTCAGAGTTGGAAGGGTAAGAGTTTATTTTGTTTCTTGTTTTTAATACTACTTTTACAGTCTAACGGATCAGATATAAGGACAGCATGCAACAGTTTGTATGGCTTTCATTTTGTGTCCTCAGTTTATTGGGAGCATAGGAAAAACCATTTCTGTTTGGACCTCTCTTGTACAGATGATTTGGCTATGCAGGCCAGAGATATCTTAATAACAACAGCTAAAGACATAGTTCCAGTAAAGAAAACACATAAGAATGGATGGATTACAGCAGGCACAGTAGAACTAATAAAACAACGTAGATAAATGAAGACGCAATGGAAAATGACAAACAACAAAGAGAAATATAAATCTTTAACAAAAGAAGTACGAAGAAACATAAGAAAAGACAAAAAAACAATACATACAAGATTGTTGTGAAAGAATAGAAGGACATCAGAAATGTGGAAGAGATAGTGAAGTATTTAAAGAAATGAAGATATTGACGAAAAATGTCACACCTAAGCTAAATGTAATTTGTGACAAGATGGGGAATACCTTGACAGGGACAGAGGAAATTCTAGAAGGATGGAAAGAATATTGCAGAGGAATGTATGAAACAACCGACTGTGAAAGCAGAAATCAACAGTGTGAATTATTATTGGAGGAGAAAAAACCCAAACCGACAATAGAAAAAGTTTTATGGGCAATAAAGAATCTGAAAAATGGTAAATCACCAGAATATGATGAGATAACAGCTGAACTTATTAAAGCAGGAGGAAAGGAATGCGTAACAATCTATCATGCAATATGTAAAAAGATATGGCATTCAGGAATTTGGCCAAAAGAGTGGAAAAGAACTATTCATACCACTGCCAAAAAAAGGGTAACCTGAAATTATGCACAAACTACAGAACTGTTGCCCTGATTAGTCATGCCAGTAAAATTCTGTTAAAAATCATAATGGGTAGACTTCGAAAGAAAATAGAAGAAGAAGTCAATCTGGTTCAAGCTGGTTTCAGGCAAGGAAGAGGATCAAGAGATCATATATTCAGTATAAGATTAATAATAGAGAAATGCAGAGAGTTTAATGTGAATCTATATTTAGCCTTTGTAGACTACTTAAAGACATTTGATTGTGTACAACAACAGAAACTTTGGGAAATAATGGAGAAAATGGGATTTCCAACACATTTGATACAATTAACATCGCTGTTGTATCTAGACCAACAAGCAGCAGTAAGAATAAGTGGTGAAACAATAACTTGGTTTGACATAAAACAAGGGGTCCATCAGGGGTGCATATTCTCACCTTACTTATTTAACTTGTATACTGAAAATATAATGAGGAATGTTAGAGAAGATGTAGACAAAGATTATTACAGTGTCATAACAATTGGAGGTTATGAAATACCAAAGATTAGATATGCTGATGACACAGTATTACTGTCCACAACACAAAAAGGAATGGAAAACTAATTGTGTCACTCCGTAAGAATAGTGAAGAACAAAAGAGATCTTAATGCGAAGAAAACTAAATTGATGACAACTGACAAACAAGGCAGCTGATATGTATCAGCGAGGAAAAACTGGAAGAAGTGGAGAGTTTTGAATATCTTGGATCACTACTAACTAATAATGAGGATACAATGAGGGAAATTAAAAGGAGAACATCTATCACTCTTCAGAAAGTAAAACAACTAAAGAATCTGTGGAGAGGAACAGACAGAACTATAAAAATAAGATTTTTAAGGGCATGTATCTTTCCCATCGCAACATATGCCTGTGAGACCTGGACACTTAACAAAATAGCTGAAAAACACATAAATGCCTTTGAATGTAAATGCTACAGAAGAGTTCTTCAGGTGTGTTGAACACAAAAAATAAGAACAACAAATATATCTATACTACAAGAACTTAATATTGAAGAAGGCCGGCTAGTAAAGAGGATTATAGAGAGGAAACTTAAATATTTTGGACATATTAAATGTCGTGATAATCTAGAGAAAACTGTCTTGGAAGGGTACATAATGGGAAAAAGAGAGAGAGGAAGACCAAGGCGAAGATGGCTGTAAGACATCATTGATGATCTGCAAATGGATGCATCATCAACAGGCCATCTTGCTCACAACCTAGAGGCCTACAAGAGTGCTGTTAGGGAGGCAAAGTTCTGCAGGGGACATGCAAATGAATGAATCTTACCCTAATCTTTTTCTATTTAGATCAGTCTTGGACCATCCATCTTGCTTAAATCGTTGATAACACTAGGATTTTCTGAAACCGGTACAGTTATACCTATCTTTCACCTTGCATGACGTACTTTCCAAAATACCAGTTTTCTCAATACAGCATTCTGTACTTTATACTTATTTTAATGTAAAACTAAACACATACAACCATCAGCAAGAATTAAGTGTTTGTTTGAGTTTCTTTTCTTATTTTCAGCTAGATTTAATCTTTACAAAATGTTCACATGCTGAATCAACATCAACTCTGGCTTGGCTTCCTCTTCTCCATACATTGAGCATCATCAGTCTACTGGCCGTATTATCCTGATTTCATTAGTTGCTTTTTACTAGGTTTTGATAATATAAACTGGTTACAGTAACTGACAACCTCCAAAAGTTTCAGTTTTTCTCACTTTAATCAGTAATTTACTGGTAATTACCGGTAAACGCGAATATTGCTTACACCTATGTTTGGACCTCTTATGACCTACTCATCTTCCTTAAACCTTTCTTGGATCAGGTAACTTAGTTCATGTGTTTAGTCCCAATTTTTTTTTCTTTTGATCTCCCTTTTCCATTTTTTAAATTCTGTATCTCATTAACCTTTAGAGTTCCATATTAAATCATCACTAGGGTAGCTTCACTTACTACAGTCTATAGTGTCATGGTCATTTCCTTTTGTTCTACCTCTGCCTTCATTCTTTTGATCCTTGTTACATTTTTCCTTCTGTCTGAAAATATTAACTCTCATAGCTTATAACAAAAAACCATTAATAACTCTTCTGTTTTCACATTTTATTATCATCTTTTAGAATGTTTAGCGTTTATGTAAGCACAGTTTCAGAACATTGCCCCATTTTTTTAAAGTAACAAAATGTGTCATACCGCTCAGTGAACATCCGCAGAAGTGTCAGACAGACATGGAGTTTTGTAGCTAAATTAAGGAACTACAAATTTAATCAAGTGTATAAATATACTGCTTGTTTATTTGACTTTCTGCTCTGTTTTGAGTGAATTGATCATCCTGTTTGTCTTTGTACACAGGCTATCACCCCACCAGACACAGCCTTCACCCCTTCAATACCTCCAACAGCAATGCCTACAGCCTCAGCGGTTGCTGCCGCAGCCATCACAGCTAAACTCACAGCCATGGATGCTCAGCAGCAAGTTTTGGTAAACAGTATTCATTGTTTGCTTCATTTTGTAATGACAATGAGTTTTAGAGTTGAGTTTTTTGTTTTTTAAATAGTTTTTTCTCTGTATCTCTCTCTCTCTGAAGGATACAGTGCAGGAGTTTTGTATTTAGAATAAAAGAAAGAAGTGATGAAAGTTTTTCTTTTCTATTTAAAAAAAGGATTTCATGTTAGGATTTCTTAACACAAGCTGTATTCTGGCCAGATTTCTTCAGGGGGACAGCCTTGCATTTATGGTGACCATGACTAAAATATATAAACACAGAGATGTTTCCCTGGTAACAGGACTGAGGGGTGGGGCCATGGACAAAATTATAGGTGTAAAAAGTGAAGACAAGAGCATGAAGTGCTGCATAAATGGTGTAAATTAATGTGGTCGTACTGTTCATTTTACATATGGTTGTCAGGAAATGAAATTACAGTAGCATAAAGTGTTGCCCCATATTATCATTACAATATATTTCTTTTTTGTTTTATACATACACATGTCAGCCTTTCTTATAATATGTGGTTGCTTGATTGTTTGGCATTTATGGGCTTCTTATAATATAACCCCTTTAGTTTGTGTTTTTTTGTAAGAAACCATGTCACTGATACCATGGCAGATTATTTTCTTTTAAAAAAAAATAAGAAAAAAAAACAGAGTAGAATATGTAAACAGTTATGTGTGTAGTATAATACAGGGTGTTCCATAAGTAACTGCACTAACCCAGTATTGTTTCGGTATCATAGTGATATCTTAATATTAGTCTGTGCCATCTAGCCACATCTACCTACCACAGTCATTACGAATACCAGAATTGATACTGGGTTAGTGCACAGTTATTTTCCGAACCTGCTGTACATCACAGCTATATTTAGCTTGATGTGCTTGTTGAATTTGCTGTTCCAGCAGCCATCCGTGATATCTGATAATCAGATTAATTACTGTTTACAGTATAGCGAGTAAACTAGAAGGGGGGGCCGGGGGGAATGCTGCATGAGATAACTCAGGGTTAAGGTTACAGAGACTAAGAGCAGCAATGTGGATTAGAGAGAGCCCTACATTGATTATAAAAATGTTTATTGACATAAGTGTATAGAACTTTTTGTTTCTCTTTTCTTATCAACAGGCACCACCAGGACTTGCTTTGCCAACACTAGGAGGTACTAGTACAGTCATCAAGGGCACATCATCTGTTCTCAGTGCAATCAGCACTAATGTGGTGTTACCTCCCATGGCCCCTGCCCACCCTTCCATGCCTAAACCTCCCACAGCACCACCAGTTCCCCTCATGTCTCTGCAGACTTCTCCAGTTTTGCCCATCTTACCAGCGGCGAACCCACCTGCCATTGGACTCACTTCTCTGCCCCTGAGCCTAGGGACGTCACAGAGCCCTGGTAAGCTGTTAGAGTAGGGACAAGTAATGTTTATATTAAATTTCATGTGAAAACAAACTGTATCGGTGTTTGTCAAGACCATTTGCAACTTCAGGCAGACATTGTGATTGAGTAATGATTGATAATTTATGCAAAGTGATTATGGAAGGCTGTAGATAAATCAACTTTCTTTCATCAGACTAGATAAGATCATCTTTATTTTATTAGCCTTTCATTTAAAGCATTTTAAAAGTGTAGGGCCAGTGGTATCTAGAGAAAATATTAGGATAATTTATAGCCACGTTTTTATGTTGTAAAAAAATACGTTTTTTTGCACCCTCCCTCATGATGAGATCTTTTGCTACATTTCAGTGAATGTGGAAGTAGCATGAATGTAACAATGTATTTATGTTATTGGTCACAGAAATGAAGCCTAAGAGTAGATTATTAATTATTTCAGCATTAGCAGCAGCTGTTGTCTCGGCAATGGCTTTCAAGAAAGAACCCACAGCTAGTCCTTTCTCTTTGCTACCAGGCATTCCATCTATAACTAATGCCAGTCTAGGTATCACGGTAACACAGCCTTCAGCTATTGCTGCACCTGACAAGGACAAAGAGGAGGAAAAGCTGGCTCAGGATGAGCTCCCACAGACTCTAGAGCAGCAGGAGAGCATGGAGATCAGTGGAAGCAGTGCACGGCACATGGTCATGCAGAAACTGATGAGGAAGTCTGAAGTGAGTTGCTGCTTCCTTTGTAAACGTAATTTGTATTTTTCTTGTATATTTAATTCCTGAAGTATTTTTACCCAGTTAGATTTATTGTTTGTATAGGTTATGATAAAGTTTGAAAAAATTAAAAGGCTGAAAAGACTTCACAGTTCATGAAAAACTTAAAATTAAAAAAAAAAAACAGATGTATGTTTTTAGCTAAATAACATAATGCTTTATTCTTGGATACAGCTCTCGACAGTTGTTTGCAACTTTAAGGCTAAAGTATTAATCAGCTGTTATGAGGTCCCAAAGGATGCAGTTTAAATTAATTATATTTTGGAGCTCATTTCTCTTGTGTTTGTTGTATAATTAAATATTGTATAATTAGTTTAATATCTTTTATCCTACTTGTATAACCAGTTTAGTTTCTTTTATACTAGTTGTGTAACCAGTTTAATTTCTTTTCTGCTAGTTATATACTCATTTTTTGCCTTGAGTGTAAATACTAGTTTTTAATTGCGTCTCATTTATTGTTTTTGTCTGCTGCTGTAGTGCCGTGTCATGGTTTTGAGAAATATGGTTGGTCCTGAGGATCTGGATGATGAACTGGAAAGTGAGGTTACAGACGAGTGCGGCAAATTTGGTGTGGTTAACCGTGTGATAATTTACCAGGAGAGACAGAGTGAGGAAGAAGATGCTGAAGTTATTGTCAAAATATTTGTGGAGTTCTCAACACAAGAAGGTGAGTGATAAATCTCTCTTTCCTTCTCGGACAAAAGTTATGTGCTTGGTCATATGCTGCATCTGTGGTAAATGGTTGAAAATGATCAGATTCTAAGTGGATTGGTAAAGGTCTTGATCGGCTGCAGTTCATTGGCAGTAATAGCTGTACCACCATTGCAGCTTGGTCTTCTTCATTCTGAACAAGATCTCAGCTTTATGTATCCCATATCATGACAGAGATTGATGGTGAACTGTAAGAAGAGTGAGGATCATCTTTATCGTAACACAATCGGAAGTAAGCTGTCTTCATTAGCTGACTGGTATATGTAGTCTGCTAAATACTGAAAAGCAAATCAAGATACACTGGATCTGGATTTCTGAAGAGACATTAGAAGTTAACCTATGCTACCAGTTATGATCAGCAACCGTATTGTTTCTCTCCATGTACAAACACATGACAGTGAAAGGATTTCACAATTCATGATTGTTTTGCCTTATTCATATTCATAGCTTAGCCATATGTCATTTGATTTATTAATGGGTTTTTTTCATATTATGTGTTCTTTTTTTTTCAGAAGTGGAAAAAGCATGCAGTTCTCTTAATAGCAGATTTTTTGGAGGCAGAGTTGTGACAGCGGAGAAGTATGACCAAAGCATGTATGATGCCAATGATCTCTCAGGCTGACGTGGATTAGATTTTTTTTTTTTAAAGTCGTATTTTGCTGTGAATGATTGGATATAATTAGATGGAGTAAATTTGCAAAACAAACTGTGTGAATGACTTGAAAATATTATCCTTGTGACAGCTTTAATACTTTTAACAAAAAAATTGTTCACTAAATTCAATAGTGGATGTAGAATATTTTGCATTTCTTTTTATTGAAATAACTGCTACAAAAAGATGTTTATTAAGAGATGTTTCTGTAATTGATTTAGTATCTTAATAAAAGCAGTTTTTTCAGTGCAACAAGAAATGCCTTGCTCTAAGGTCTTAAAATGAGTAGGCATAATAAGAGAGATTTTTACTGGATGTGTGTGGCAAATGTCTTGTATGGGTTTTGATTTCTCTTGTATCACTTACAAAGATGGACACTGTATATGTAAAGTCTGAGTGAAGCATTTGATAGTGTTAACAAGCAAACACAACACATAGACAGTGAATAAAGCAGGATGTATTTTGTCTTATGAGAGAGGGGTGTAAAATAACATGTTGGAATGCGATTCTGTTAGAAACAGAAGAACTTATGTACTGCTGTGCCACCTGCATCCTGTAGGCGTGTGAGGTGTTAGTTTTTCACATTTCTAAACCATTGCAGCATTTGAGGTAGGGATGCCAGCACATGTCCTTGCTGTCTTTGTTTCCCTAGCTTAATCCCCGATAGCCATTTTTTTGTTTAGCCTGGGCCCAAGTGTGAATTTGAACCAGGGACTTTCTGACTGGCACAGGAGTGCACACCACACCACACAATGGCCTGGCAGTTGTAACATTTGATACAGAGATAAGCAGCAGGATTATAGCAGAAAACAAGACTTGTATAAATGTGTGCACAGCCTTCCAGGTGCCAGATCAGACATGTCCTAGAGCATTATTGGAATCCTATGGAGATTAAAGAGAAATGTTTATACTAAGAGTATGAAGAGTAGATGATGGTCTTCCAGGTAATGGTTATATAGCTTCTTATCAGATGTGAGGAAACTCATTCTTGAATAATAGTAAATAAATTGATGAACGCTGCAGGTGTTGTTTGGATGGCTACACTTTTCTGGTTGCGGAGGGTTTTGTTACTTGAGTTCAGGTCTTGTAGTTCTGAAAATGAAAGGAACAGGATTTGGTGTGGGCTTGTAGAAAACAGTCTAAAACTACTGAATTAAATTTGTATGTGACAGTATAGACTGTTTGACAATAGGCATTGTGTAACATGTGTTCCATTTTGTATTTTTTAAAATACATTCTTGACTGTTTTTAAAGCAATTTGGAAAGGTTCTCTCTCTCTCTCTTTTTTTTTAAGGGAATAGTGTGGATTTTCTTGCATCAAATTTTCCTGTGCATGCTTTAACTTCTTTCATGAAACCATCATTTCTTAATACCAGTGGGTTTGCTAGATGTTTTTATTATAATAATTTCATCTGACATAATACTTTCTTAGTGAGGTACATGTGCCGTATGACAGTGTAGTAGTTTCTAGCAAGGTCTCTCCCTCTTTCTCTCTCTCTCTCTCCCCCCCCCCCCCCCCCCCCCCCCCCCACCCTGTGGCTTTTCTGTGCCTGGACCAGGTATCACAGAATTCTGTAGTTTTCATGCTGTGAACTCCTAGAGTGTCTGATATACTTTGCTGAATGTGGAGGTTGGATTTGGTGACAGTGATGTTGTGTATATCTGCTATTTGTTGATCTGAAGTTCAGTATTTTTTTTTGTTTTTTTGTTCATGTATATTGTGAAATACATTGTGTTGAGCGCATTTTTTTTTTTTTGGACTGTTATTAAAAAAAAAAAAAACAACATTAAAGAAATGGCTGAAACTAATTTGTCTTCTGACTGTTTGTGTTAGTAAATCCTTGATGGAGTTTGGTTTTGTTTGCAATTGTGACATGTGTGATCAAGATTTTGCCAGGAATAAGCTGATCTTGTCATAGATCTGACCATTTGTATTAGCGTTCTAATGTTTTATACTTGGTACTAACGAAAATCTTAGTGATTTTTTTTTTGAGGGGGTGAGGGGAAATAGGAATAAGCTGTTCCAGAAAACGCCACAATGCCTGACCTGACTTCTTAGTGCGCTGGGGAACTGTTGATTTCTGTCAGGTACACTTTGTGAAGGTAAGGTAGAGTCTTGGTTGCTTATGATTACGTACATAACCATGGTATCATTGTGACAGTTATGGTTATACATCTGACCGTTGTAAAGTATGGACGCGTATGACCATGGTAATTTCCCGTACAGTACAAGCAGCTTTGTGGAAATGTGGTCATGGTTACACATCTGACCATTGTAAAGTCATGATTACATCTGACTACGATAAAGTCATGGTTATACATCTGACCATGGTAAAGTCATGGTTACACATCTGATCATTGTAAAGTCATGGTTACACATCTGACTACAGTAAAGTTATGGTTACACATCTGACCACGGTAAAGTTATGGTTACACATATGACCATGGTAAAGTCATGGTTACACATCTGATCATGGTAAAGTCATGGTTACACATTTGATCACAGTGTCTTGGGGAATAACTGAAAGTGAGACAGGATTACAAACTGGCCAACGAACGCTTTTGGGAGCAGCACCGACACAGTAAATAAAAATGCCAGACTGGCATTTCTCCCATATTGTAAATACACTGGAAGCTGTCGGACAATAAAGAGCCATATCTCGAAAACATATGTTTTTTTTCCTATGATGAAAATTCAGATTGTATTCGGGACAACCCCATATATATATATATATGCTCATCCGCATGCCGCAGCATCCATTGAAGAGTATGTTTGCTAATAGTTCCTGTCAGATATTCGTTGTCTACGATGCGTTTTCTGCTACACAGTTCGGATATCCTGCCAGCACCTTTAATTTGTCTTAGCTCCAACAGTCTTTTCACGGCTATATTGTTCTTCCATTCTCGCTCTTCATTCTCCTGCGGTCTGTCCAGCACAGCCTATGAGGAAAATTATTATAATGTGATGCTCTTAAGTTCATTTCTTTTAGGTAAAAGCTCGTAAACAGGTGATGCATGCCAGGGTTGCTTTCTGTCTTTTTTTTTTCTCCAAGATATTGTTACTTCTTTCTTCTAATTATATTATTACTGTTATTAATTTCTGCTGTCTGATTAATTTCTTAACTTGTTACCATCTCCCGCAGCGAAATTTTCATGGACGGTGCGTCGAAAGTGTTTTGTCAAAAATGTTATTTCCTTTGCTTAGGTATCATATAGTAAAATCTGGCCAGTGTTACAAATGCTGATATTCTGCTGTTTCTGCTCATCATTACCAGACTGGTTTTTTTTTTGTTTTTTTCCAGTGCTGCAGATAATTTATGTTCATGAAGTTTTATTACACGCGGTAGCTTCTCTCGGGAAAAGGGTTTACGAAGCTTATTGACGGCTCCTGCCAAAACAGGCTAAATTGAATTCAAAGAAACAATTCCCTCTTGTGTTCCGTTCAGCATTTTTCTGTGTTTTCTGAAATGTAAAAATTTTTGGATTCTCAAGTGGCCAAAAAATAAATTCCGTGCTTGTCATTGGTTCGCCACTTCTGCTCTAGAAAAAAAATCTGGAGAGGTAATTCCATTCCGATCGGTCTCTGAATCAACCTTGATACTCTTTTTTTGTTTTCTCTCTTGCGTGAGCGGTTGTGACTGACTGGGATATATAGCAGTGAATTTCTGCCCCGTCTCTCTATCTGTCTCAGTCTATCCATTCCACAACCCTTTCTCCATCCCTTTTCGTATAAACCACTTGCCGATATCTTCCTGGCCGGGGCACTCGCTCAACAGCGCCAAATCCCAAGATTGTAGAAACTGGCGTCTTGCACGCGGTCCGGGATTGCTCGCGTAGATCACGTGGCTGGGGTTTTTAATCTTACGTTGACATCTAGTGTAGTGTGCATGCTTCCACCACTCAAGCGACTGTAAATTAATAAACTTTACAAACTTATCATAAAACAGATGGTTTGAAAGCGTATTGAATTTCATAGTACATATACAATGATGTCTGAAGTGATTGGAGTTTTCTTTTAGCAGTAGTAACAGGAAATATTTACAGACTTAATATATGGCAGTCATCGCTGCCTAGAATAACCTGTTTTGTCAGAATCCGTGCCGTTTTTGCAACTGCTTTGCTTCATATACAGGATACAGTCTGACGTGACGGACAAGTATACACTGCTTTACCGGCTCATGAAAGAATTTTGTTTGTTTCACAACCTGCAGCTGTCCGTGCATTATTAGACTTATGCGTAGACTTCTGGACACAGGTAAGTAAGATTAGCTTCCCTGTCTGTGCATATTTGAAAAGATAACTTTTTAAAAAGTGGATGTCAGGAGTGAGAAGCAAACACACAAGCCAGACTCTGATCTTTTACTTAGAAAACTGGCCAAGCAACCCTGTGCTTCTATCACTTCACTATGCGAAAACCTCGTTGTTTCTTTGTTTCTTATTTGAAAACTGTGTACCTGATCTTCAGTATGAAGAAGTCTTTTTTTTTTAATCGTTATATGCGTTTAAGGACGAAGAGTGTGGCAAGACATGCCTTACTAACTTTCTCAAACGATATTGTCGGCGGATTCCTTGGAGTTTATGAAGAGAATATTACAGGGTTCATGAATGTTACAAGAGAGTACATGCACATGTGTGTGTGTTTGTTTGTGTGTGTTTCCTTGTGTTTGTATTTGTGTGTGTGTTTGTGTTTGTGTTTGCTTCTGTTTTCTTCTGCCAGCATGAAACCGAAATTTTATTGGTCAGTCAGTTAATGCACTCAAGGAAGCAATTAACTATGGCGGTTTCTAAGAGCTGTGGTAAATCTAACATATTTACATTTATTATACCCCAAGGAGTTAAAATTAGAATCTTTTCATGGAACACGTCAGCTGTGGTTGGTTTGTACATGGCAAGAATTGCTTGGCAACCGCATTCTCAAGCAGGTTTTAATTTACCGAATTCCTGGAGGAAAAGAGGCCACGTGGTTAGCCAGAACTGATAAATAAGGTACATCAGTGCGGGGTGAACACGCTTGTCCGATGAGGCAATCAGCGACCCGTAGCTGATATGCTAGCGTCAGGGTTAGCGAGCCATAGCTGACCAAGACCCTGTCCCACCTCTCCGTTGTTACCCCCCCCCCCCCTCACTAACAGGCCTAGCCTGGCTAACTGGGCAGAGATCGCCATAGTCCCCATGGTGGTGGAGTCTGCTAAAGAAACATTGCACACCCCCTGGTTTGTTTTAGATATACTCCGGGACTGAAAAATTAGCTGCCATAACCCACTCCCACGCCGATACGATGCTGTACCTCAACATCTCTACAGCAAAGGCTGCAAAGAACAACAGTTCGCAGTTACAAAGAGATAGCACACGACAAGACAAGAAGCCATCAGTGCGAGATTCTTCTAGCAGCCATGAAATCTAACAAGAACTTGCGAAGGACCAATTCATACGGAGAGAACCTCTACGGAAAGGCACAACATTATTCCATGTACTGACGAAACTTCATGGTAGCTTATATATGCTCCATATACCATAACTTGTGCCATGCTACAGCAATGGCTTTTGCAGGTTCTCAGATTTGCCTCTAGTGCACAATTATAACAAGCAGTGCTATATACGTTTTTAAGCTTTGTGTATCCCCTCTCTTATCACACTGTAGTGGAAGCTACACCTAAAGTGATTTTGATAGTTATATCAATGTCCAGGATAGGGGGAAGGAAATTTTCAAGTGTCATATGAGTAGATGGGTACAAAGTGTTTTTTAAAAAAATCAACAATGTAGCTCTAAGGTATCACACGAACCATGAAGTGTTCCAGGTTTGTGTAACCAAGAGCGCAGATCTCTGAGATCTGAGACGCTATCGGCTCTTTGGCAGATTGTGTTGTTCCGTGATATAATGCCGTGTTATCAGTTCCTTTCCCCCCCCCCCCCCCGATCTTCCCCCACCCCCCATACACAAAGCTATATTGACTTTAGAAAACTGTGAGAGTTAGAATATTCAGTCCATAAGCTTAGAAACACAACAGCCTGGCCGTGCTCAATAGAATAATGACACAGGATTTATTCCGTAAGATAAGTGTAGATTTTATATGTAATACATGGGCAAATAACCACGAACACACGAAGCATAACTAATACTTATAACTTAGAGTTATACTACATGAGTCTGCAATCAAACATGACATTTTCAGTTGTTTTGAAAAAAAAAAGGGTGGGGGGAACCAGAAGTCTGCACAAGAATCTGCTGTAGAATCTATTTTCAGAAATACCAGAGTACAAGATGCACCGTCTGTCCTGGATTGTTCAGTAACAACGTAAAACCAATAGTACGATATTGTTCAGTCCAGCAGAATATTAACAGACCTAACAGGCAAAGGCTAAAAAAAAAAAAGTAAATAAACACATACATTTATCTGCTTCTGTATTCTGTCTGTACATGTCTATAACCACGTGTGTGTATGCTTGTTTGTATGTATGGGCGTATACATACATACATGCACACATGCATACATGCATACGTACGTGTGTATGCATTTTGTTAAGAAAAAAAATTATGTAAATGTGCACTATTTTTGTGCGTGCATTGGTCTCTTTTAAAATTGGCGAACTACTTTGCGAGCCCTATGTGACGTTTAACGGCACGGGAAGGATATAAGGTAAGATTGGTCTCTTTTAACGATGGAGCTATTGAATATTGTTCCCAGGTATTTATAGGAATCTGTTCTTTTTAATATTTATACTTTCTATTTGGATACGATCTTTATGTTTATCTTTTGATCTTGCTATTCTCATGTATTCAGTTTTCCCCTGGTTTATCTTTAGTCCCACTTTTTTTCTGCTTGTCTTTTCACATGCTTGAAGACTTTAGTGGTATCTTGCAAAGTTTCTCCTACTATATCTATACTGTCTATATATCCTGCGAATGAAGAAGAAGAAGAAATCTGCATATTCTTTCGTTATGTCCTTGGCGGTTTGCTCTTTATCTGTTGTTCTTATAAGTCTTTCCAAGACCAGACTGGACAGCATTGAGGGTAGGGCATCTCCCCTGCCCCACACCTGTGTAATTGTTTAAATTTTATTTGATTAAATAGTGTTTAACTCTCCGCTTATAACGGCCATTACAAAAAATAACAGACAGAGGCGGCTCGAGCATTTAGATAGACAAAGATAGATAGGGAAGGATAGACAAAGATAGATAGGGGAGGATAAACAAAGATAGATAGGGGAGGATAAACAAAGATAGATAGGGGAGGATAGACAAAAATGGATAGGGGAGGATAGACAAAGATAGATAGGGAAGGATAGACAAAGATAGATAGGGGAGGATAGACAAAGATAGATAGGGGAGGATAGACAAAGATAGAGAAGGATAGACAAAGTTAGACAGGGGAGGACAGATAAAGATAGACAGGGGAGGATAGACAAAGATAGATAGGGGAGGATAGACAAAGATAGATAGAGAAGGATAGACAAAGTTAGACAGAGGAGGATAGACAAAGATAGACAGGGGAGGATAGACAAAGATGGAGGATAGATAAAGATAGACAGGGGGGATAGACAAAGATAGACAGGGGAGGATAGACAAAGACAGATAGGGGAGGATAGACAAAGATAGATAGGGGAGGATAGACAAAGACGGCCTATACAGAAGTGATGAAAGGGGATAGACCAAGAGGTAGATCTAGAAAACGATGGCGAGACAACCTAGAAGAAGATATACGCCCTCTTAGAATCGTCAGACGACAAGAAAAGATCAAGCACAGAGAGGACTGGAGATTTATCTTGCCTGCAGCAATGAACCTTAGTGGCAAGGAACGCTGCTGAATTCAGCAGCTGCTCAGAGAAGAATAAGAAGGAAGTATTGATCTAGAAATCAGACAATGATTTGCTTTTCTTAACCGGGTTTCTAGATACGCGGGTGATCCTTCTTGTCCAGAATTATCAATGGATATCAAGTACGCTTAGATTTGCTGTGACCTATGACCTGCCTAGCTCCGAAATAGCTGGACAGAGGAGTTCGGTGTACTGGATGAGCTGCTGGGTGAACTGTAAGATTTTTACACCAAATGATGAAGAAGTGGATGAAATTGAACGACGTGACAATGATAATTAAATTAAGGTTTTGGGCAATGGTATTTCGGTGATCAGAGAAACGTACTTTTCATAATGATAGATTGATCTCTGGAGGTAGAGTCACTGTAGTCAGGAGATTACAATATTTAGACGGATGCCCTTCCAATAACCAACGTAACGTGTGTGTACTGACTGTGTGTACTGACTGTGTGTACTGACTGTGTGTACTGACTGCGTGTACTGACTGTGTGTACTGACTGCGTGTACTGACTGTGTGTACTGACTGCGTGTACTGACTGCGTGTACTTACTGTGTGTACTGACTGCGTGTACTTACTGTGTGTACTGACTGCGTGTACTGACTGTGTGTACTGACTGTGTGTACAGACTGAGTGTACTGACTGCGTGTCGCGAGCTGACCATGGTTTCGTCCCGTCTCTCCGCGGAGGATGTTAATCTTTCCATCACCCTACTTTACCTGCAGTTTCTTTAACAAACATTTTTGACGGAACCTGAGATCATGAGTGTTTAAATTAATCCAGGAATAATGATAATGGGAGGGTTGAAAACATCTGAAACAAAATTTCTTGAGTGATGTATTTAAAACAGTAACAAATGAGTAACATGTTTAGTAAGCATAGTAATTTAATCATAAAAAAACTTTAAAAAACCCCTTAGATTTCTATTTTCCGGCGCATATTCTTAATTCATCACTCAGTTTTTTTTAACAGCAGCATTATATGACATCTTTCACTCATACGCACATACATCAAGAACCTGGCGTGTCGAAAAATCGATGATCAAACTGTTCTAAAACACCTGGAATCTTTTTGCGATTGAAAAAAAAAATTGTGCATAGAATATGACAAACTGTCATTAGACATCGATTCCTGAAGTAATGTTAGAAACTGGCTTAATCTAACTTTATGGAGTCCAGGTATGATCTAGAACAAAGTCAAAGTTAGAATTTGGAGCTACTGATCAGTACGTGTATGGTAACAGCAAAATGACGGCGCAGTACTTGCCACAGAAATTTAGTTCTCCTGAATAATAGTAAATTTATCTAGGTTTCAAAAGGAAGTTCTGAAGCAATACAGAAAATCTGAATAGATCGCTGCTGATATTCATACTGATGTCTGATGATGTGTGTATGAGCGCGAATATATATATATATATATATATAATATAAACGTATCACCTTAACTGCATCCTTTGCACTTCATGTAGAGGTCACATGGCGTCACCATCATATATCACGTGACCACGCAGAGCAGAAACAAATGGCAGGTGCTGTTATTGAGGAAATCCCTGCTGCTGAAATTCACCAAAAACTTCAGCTTGATTATGGAGACGTGCGTATGGGTGCTAGCAGTGTTAGGAGGCGGGTAAAACATTTCAAAGATGGAAACACGAGCATCTAAGATATGCCACGCAGCGGTCGCCCTCGAACTGCCTCCACTGAACGCAACGTAGAAAGGGTTGACAACATCATTAAACAAGACAGACGTGTCACAGGATCTGAAATCGCTGTAAATCTTGGAATAGGACACAACAGGAAACGATTGAAACCCTAGGCTATAGAAAAGTTTGTGCCCGCTGGGTCCCACAGGAGAGAACGTCCAGAAATCAGTGCGTCTATGCCGCTGATCAACTGGAACAGAATTCTACCGGAGGGGGGGGGGTATTTTCAAACTTGCAGAGCGATGGGAAAAATGTGTGCAGAGAAATGCAGATTATGTTGAAAAGTGAAGAAAAGGATGCAGCTTAAGGTGATACATTTATATTTTCTCTATCTGTAAATTCTAATGTTTAAAAAAATTTTGCTCACGACTTTCGGTATGACGATATTCATGTGGAAAATTATATGCACATATTTTTGTGGTTTAGTGATAGACACAAAAATATGTGTCATTTTTTTATTGCACTATTGTTAAATTTGTATGACACAAATTTATAAAGCATGGATTTAAAACCATAAAATTATTCCCACGTGTTAATTTAATCCCTCACAAATGCTCCAATAAGGTTTTTATTATTTCTTATCGTCGCTTCTCATTTGAAAAACACTTTCCTTACAACTGGACAGTTGCATACAGCTGGTGCCTTCAATCCCGCATACACAGGAAAGAGAAGAAAACAATCGAAAATGTCCTTTTGTTCAGTGTTGGCTTACTTTGGGGGGGTTCAACACCGTCGCTGTAAGTCTTTGTTTAGGTAGAAAATTAACATTAGCTTCCACAAGCGTTGATATAAGATGCAGTTTACAGCAGTGATGTGTACTTCTCAGCAGCAGGGGAACTAATAATGATCGACCTTACGGTTCCACATGAAAGAAGACTAGAGGAGCAGCATTTATTCACATGTGAGAAGTACAATGATCTGGTCAAGAAACTAAGGCGGGGGGAAGGAGTCAAGGCAAAAGTGATAGCTGTAGAAGTGTGAGCAAGAGGATTCGTAGAAACATCAGCATACGACCTATGTAAGCAACTGGGCATAAAGGGACAAGCAAGAGCAAGGGCATTGAAAAGCCTTTCAGAAACAACAGAAAAGGCATCATGCTGGCTGTGGAGTATGCGAAACAAGCATTGAGAACTTTTAAAATTTCGTTTGTCACATCTAATACCGGTCCTCCTTAGCTAAATCGTTAAGATGCACTTCGAAGTGCAATGTCAGCTGGAAGATCGTGGGTTCAGTTCCAGGACAGCGCCCCCCCCCCCCAAACACCCCTCCAGAGTGTCATGAGTTTAATAGAGCTGAAACAAGTGTCTTGGGGAGGGAGGGAGGGGGTACCTCCTCTGATGATCTGAAGGAGTTGTACTGTTGTTCCACTTTCTACAGCAGAGAGTTTCCTGTATACAAAAATATAATGTTTGTCAGGGTAACTGAACCTTGATGTTATCCAGAAATCTGCCCATAAAAACAACATTTGTAAAATTTGAAAAAAAAATATGTAACATGTTATATCTGCTCTGTTTTACTGTAAGGAGCAGAAACCTGGACTCTAAGCAAAGAGATGGAGAGAAAGATTAATGTAGAAGATATGTGGTTCTACAGAAAACTAGGACATATAACATGGAGAATGAAAAGAACAAAAACACAGCTTTTATAACAGCTCCAAGTGCAATGTGAACTTCTCAAAGAAATAAATATCAAGAAAACAAAATACTTTGACCATATCAAAAGACATAACAGTATATATAGACCATTCTAGAAGGAAAGCTGGAAGGAAAAAAAAAGAGCAACAGGAAGACATAGATGTAGATGGGATGATAATATACAAGAAAGGAGAGGCCCATCAAGGCGATGAAGCGAGGGAACAGGAGATTCACTACCGCCAACCTTCGTTCTGGAGAAGGCACGCAATGATGATGATGATGATGATGACGATGATGATGAGCTGATTAGTGGGGGAGTGAAAAGTGGACGGACTTGGATTGCCTGGTGTTCGAGAGAGTTGGTCTGAGGCAGTTATTGAGTGTGGCCACATCCGTAACTAGACAAAACGTACGGACTACAAATTATTGTGTTTTGACATGTTCTAGAGAGGAGAACAGCTGTGTCAGCGTCCAGCTTAAGGAGTTTGGTTTTCTTCATTTCGCCTTTGTCTATGCAACATGTGTTTGTAAGTTTCTACCAGGTTGTCTTAACACTGTACGCAACAGAACTGTCAGTTATTACCGGAGAACAGACTCGAAGAAATACATCACGGCCAAGACTGCGCACCCCACGGGCGCACGTACTGATTTCTGGTTTCTATTTACATTCACTGCACTTGGTACTTTAACAATATATATTTTATGCTATTGACAAGTTAACTGTGCTGCCGGATTATTAAATCATATGGTTAGAGAAAACATTTTTGGTACATTAAACACTCTCTTCGATTTCTAATAGCGAAACAATGGATGCTGTGAAACTAGTAGCCGAATTGATCAGTGTTCCTCAGCTGGAGGTCATATGACCCGCAGGTGCCCATAGGCTAATTTAAGAGGGCCACACATGAAGACCTTGTAATAGTGGAACCACCGAACTTGTCGAAGAGCCACAGAAAAATTAAAGTTTATTATATATTGTAAACAGTGTTTTATTATATATTGTAAACAGTGTTTTATTATGTATTGTAAACAGTGTTTTACTGACATCAGGGGACCTAACCGTATCCTCTCATAGTCCGTGGCCGAGACTAGGAACAGTGTGTCGTCTCAGGTCTACTCCCTGGTGTCATCACAGGTCTACTCCCTGGTGTAGTCACAGGTCTACTCCCTGGTGTTGTCACAGGTCTACTCCCTGGTGTTGTCTACTCCCTGGTGTTGTCACAGGTCTACTCCCTGGTGTTGTCACAGGTCTACTCTCTGGTGTTGTCACAGGTCTACTCCCTGGTGTTGTCACAGGTCTACTCCCTGGTGTCATCACAGGTCTACTCCCTGGTGTTGTCACAGGTCTACTCCCTGGTGTTGTCACAGGTCTACTCCCTGGTGTTGTCTACTCCCTGGTGTTGTCACAGGTCTACTCCCTGGTGTTGTCACAGGTCTACTCCCTGGTGTTGTCACAGGTCTACTCCCTGGTGTTGTCTCAGGTCTACCCCCTGGTGTTGTCTCAGGTCTACTCCCTGGTGTTGTCACAGGTCTACTCCCTGGTGTCATCACAGGTCTACTCCCTGGTGTCATCACATGTCTACTCCCTGGTGTCGTCACAGGCCTACTCCCTGGTGTCATCACATGTCTACTCCCTGGTGTCGTCACAGGCCTACTCCCTGTTGTCGTCGCATGCCTACTCACTGGTGTCGTCACATGTCTACTCCCTGGTGTCGTCACAGGCCTACTCCCTGGTGTCATCACATGTCTACTCCCTGGTGTCGTCACAGGCCTACTTCCTGGTGTCATCACATGTCTACTCCCTGGTGTCGTCACAGGCCTACTCCCTGGTGTCATCACATGTCTACTCCCTGGTGTCGTCACAGGCCTACTTCCTGGTGTCATCACATGTCTACTCCCTGGTGTCGTCACAGGCCTACTCACTGGTGTCGTCACAGGCCTACTCACTGGTGTCGTCGCAAGCCTACCCCCTGGTGTTGTCGCAAGTCTACTTCCTGGTTTCGTCGCAAGCCTACTCTGTGGTTTCGTCACAGGTCCACTCCCTGGTTTCGTCGCAGGTCTACTCTCTGGTGTCGTCACAGGTTTACTCCCTGGTTGTCAACCTTCCTGTGAGCCTCTCATTCTGGTCGGCATTCTTTTTGTTGTTGTTCATGTTTTTAGGGGCCTTCCGACTTTTGTGGACACCATTTCAGCCTCTTCCAGTGTATGACCACAACTATTTAGGCTAGCCAATCTGCCGAGCACAAGAGACCGATCTATGAAGTCTCTCCTACAGGGCCCACTTATCGTCATTGTTATCCATATTAAGACATTTGTAAGTTGAACTCGAGTATAGAGTTACTTAGATTAGTTTTGCTGAGAGAAAATAAAGTAGAACATTGCCAAAAGCAAAAAAAAAAAAAAAATCTAGTCGATATCATTTGTTTTTGTGTGCAGGTGTCCTTGACTCCTACAGTTTCTTAAAAGAGCAGCGAATCTTCGTATTTTCGAATGTACTTCTAGTACCTGAAAGATTATATTAAATGCACTTTTATAGTAGCCAAAAATATCAATATATAAAAATAATATGTGTTGCTGTTTTTTTTTCTTGTCAGATCAGCCATAGCTGGCTTGGCAAAGAAGAACTTTCGATAGTTTTCAGTTTATCGTGCAAAGAGATTACTTATGGCATCTCTTGGGAAACTGAGACCGTACACAGACAATACTGGATGCCGGGAACTTGGACCAGTTTTATTCTCTGGCGGCAATAAGTTCGGAATTAAAAGATGATGGTATACTCCTGTATGTGGACCACTCGAAGAAGTTAAATTATGATTTGGAAGTTCGTTTCCGTGATCTTCTGGATATATACCGAGTCTGGCGTGGATAGTGGATCAGTTTGTGATGAATGCTGCTGATGTTGATGTGACATTGCAGGGACAGCTCACAGAAGTACAGAACGATATGGTAGTCTTAGCAAATTTTAAAGGAGAAAACACTACAGTTTCCAAAATGTTTACACAGGTTTGGGAGAAGGGAAAATTGTTTCTCGGGGGATTTCCTATGTCACATTTGGAAGAATCAGGTTTCATACTAATGAGTTATTTGTTAACACAAATATTGCACGATTGGACATAGTGAACAGAGTGATATAGTAAACAGAGGTGATATAGTGAACAGAGGTGATATAGTGAACAGAGTGATCTTTGCTTATCACTTAACCTCACTGGAACCTGACATTAAGCTTCACTAGGTTCAAGGGTCACAAAGTAATACATTACGTTAGCACTTAAAATTGTGTATATAATTATATGCTGTAAGCTGCATTACAAAAAAGTAGTATAAAAAGAAACAAATATATTGTTTTTGAGGCACGTGTATTGTTTTACAAGGAGTACAAGGCACGTGTATTGTTTTACAAGGAGTACAAGGCACATGTATTGTTTTACAAGGAGTACAAGGCACGTGTATTGTTTTACAAGGAGTACAAGGCACGTGTATTGTTTTACAAGGAGTACAAGGCACGTGTATTGTTTTACAAGGAGTACAAGGCACGTGTATTGTTTTACAAGGAGTACAAGGCACATGTATTGTTTTACAAGGAGTACAAGGCACGTGTATTGTTTTACAAGGAGTACAAGGCACGTGTATTGTTTTACAAGGAGTACAAGGCACATGTATTGTTTTACAATGCCAACAAGCCAAGTGTATTGTTTTACAAAGAGTACAAGGTAAGTGTATTGTTTTACGAAGCAATGTCAGCTCCAGAAAGATGCAGGCGACAGACCAGATCCTCCATGGAAAGACTGAATCTAGTAAGCAAGAACTCCAAGACTTTCTAACGAGGAAGGCTGTACAAGGACCTTGAACGTGTTTCACGAAGTGCATCCAGGGTATCTGAATTAAAAAATAACTAATTTATTTTTTTCTATGGTCCACTTTGTAACAACGGGAAAAATAGTCGGTATACATAGTTTGAAATGGCAGCTGCAAAAGACGATAGCTGCATTAATCATTTCCAAGCGACACATCGCAACCTAATTCCTACGAGCCGTGGACAAAGGTACAGATCATTAGTTCTGACACGCAGTAAACGACAGCTCAGTTACAGATCACGAAATTGGTATCTAAAAGTAGATTCTGAATATTATGCCTGGAATTAGATAAGGAAAAAAGGTAATGAAATCTCAAGCACACAAAAATCAGAGAAACAAAAGACTAATGGCTTTTTCCTCACTTCTGTAGTAAATAAAGTGGGCGGAGTTGTGTCCTTTGAAGAAATAGGAGCACTGGATTGAAACAGCGTGTGAAGTATAGCTCGCAGAGGTAGCCAAGTGAGAGTGAATGTTGTTATCGGTTCCACCGAACCTTAGCTGACCAAAACCTTGTATCTTCCCTCGCTGCTAATGAAAACAGGCTGTCTTTACGTGAGCTCGACAGCCGTGGTACGGGCTGACACCTCTTTCCTTGTACGCCAACAAGTCTTTTTAACAGGTTATTTCCAGGAGTTATAGAAAGCCATGATTCCCACAATCCATCTGATATGACATCCATTTTGCCTGAAATGGCACTCATGTTGTTTTATATGACACCCGTGTTGTCTGGATACGATTACCCGTTTTATCTTATCTGATACCTTTGTTATCTGATATGACACCTATGATGTCTCATGTAACACCCATATTGCCTGAGCTGACTTTGTTTTACGCCGTGCTATTATATTTGGTATCCTTGTTATATGACATTGTTTTATGCCGTGTTATCTTTTTTTATATTCTTGTTATATGGAGAGGAGCAAACAGAACTACAAAAATACGATTTTTAAGGGCATGCATCTTTCCCATCGCAACATATGCCTGTGAGACCTGGACACTTAACAAAACAGTTGAGAAACACATAACTCCCTTTGAATGTAAATGCTACAGAAGAGTTCTCCAAATATCGTGGACACAAAAAAGAACAAATATATCTATACTACAAGAGCTTAATATTGAAGAAGGCTGGCTAGTAAAGGGGATTAAAGAGAGAAAACTTTTGGACACATTAAGGAAAGATACATAATGGGAAAAAGAAAGAGAGGAAGACCAAAACGAAGATGGCTGCAAGAAATCGTTGACGATCTGCAAATGGACGCAGCAGCAGCAGGCCATCTTGCTCACAACTGAGAGGCCTACAGGAGTGCTGTTTGGGAGGCAAAGTTCCGCAAGGGACATGCAAATGAATGAATGTTATATGACATTGGTTTATGCCGTGTTATCTTATCTGATATACTTGCTATCTGATATTGGTTTATGCCGTGTTATCTTATCTGATATACTTGTTATCTGATATGGCACTGGTGTTTTATAATATGAATTTTGTGTTATCTTATTTGATATTTGTGTAATAAGATATGACACCCGTGTTATCTGATGTGACACTTCTGATATCTTGATACCGTTGTCATCAAGTACAGTACCGGAGTTAAAGAGATTTGTGTAACAACATCTTGTGCAAGGACTTAAGTTCTAATTTCTTGAGAGATATAGTAACAGCAACAGAAACAGCAACACCAAACTACATGTAAAGTAACAGAACACACAGTGTTGTGTGATTAAACCTCTGGGAGTGCTAGATAGCGAAGTTCATTAATGCTCTGTTCACTTGTGGGCTAGACGGCTGATCGCCATACCGGACTTTGTGGTTCAAGTCCCAGGTAATTCCTTTGTGAGTTTTCTTTCTCTCATGTTTAAAAAAGTGCTTTGTCAACGATTTTTTCGAGGTCTAATCATTACCCCACTTTGTTCTGTTACTTTACTGCATGAAAGATTCGTTTTTTCCTATTTGTAAAAAAAAAAAATTATATCTGATCACCAAACTACATGGCAGTACACAGAATAAATCAAATCTTGCTTGTACGTTTGCACTGACAAGACAGCCCGCAAAAAAGCAGACGATCCTATTTAATGTTCCAATGTGGCTGGTTAGGATTATAAAAAAAAACAACCGTTAAAAATGGAAGGAATTACTGGTTTCATTATTATGTAGTGTGCCATAGATTTGCTGATGATGCAACGAACTGTGTACATAATAGAAGACAATACATAACATAGACTGAAGGGAGAATCTAGGACTAATGTAGCTAGACAGTCGATATCACTAACCATTCAGAGAGAGAGAGAGAGAGAGAGAGAGAGAGGTCTGATCGTATTCCAAATTGTGCAGTATAAACTGGCAAGTTGTGGCAAAGAACCGATAGCAGGGATTCCAGATCTTTTCAAGCTCTAGACACCCTGAAGTCGATAATAGCCGGCCACGTACCCATTCCTGAATTACCCCAATCCCTACTTGATATTAAACTACAACTTACGGTTCTAGAATTCTGCAAGATCTCTCTCCTACACAGCCACTTTTTCCGGACTCCAAATTAAAAACGTATTTTGTATATGTCCCAGAAACAGGTAACAGAGAACCACGAATTAACTTCCTTACAATAATCCAATTTGCAGTATTTTTTCTAAGGCAAAATCTTTCAGTACGTTCTTCAGTTTGTTCGTTGTAAACACTTTGTGAATGAATCAGTTCTCAGAAATTCCAAGAATTCCCCATGTACTGTTTTTTAAAGCAACTTGTATTAGAACACTTTGAAAGATGTTTCTCTCTATTTTTGTTTTCGTTGAGATATTGTACATTGATTATTTCTTCTTCTTCTTCTTCTTTTTCTACTACTACTACTACTACTACTACTACTACTACTACTACTACTACTACTACTACTACTACCACTACTACTACTACTACTACTACTACTACTACTACTACTACTACCCAATACTGCTACTACTACTACTACTACCCAATACTGCTACTACTACTACTACTACCCAATACTGCTGCTACTACTACTACTACTACTACTACTACTACTACTGCCACCACTGCTGCTGCTACTACTACTACTACTACTACTACTACTACTACTACTACAACAACTACTACTACTACTACTATTTCTACTACTATCACTGGTACTACTACCACCGCTACCTACTACTACAACTACTACTACTACTTCTACTACTACTACCACTGCTGCTACTACTACTACTATTACTATTACTACTACTACTACTTCTACTACTATCCACTGCTGCTGCTGCTGCTGCTACTACTACTACTAATACTACTACTACTACTACTACTACTACAACAACTACTACTACTACTACTATTTCTACTACTATCACTGGTACTACTACCACCGCTACCTACTACTACAACTACTACTACTACTTCTACTACTACTACCACTGCTGCTACTACTACTACTATTACTATTACTACTACTACTACTTCTACTACTATCCACTGCTGCTGCTGCTGCTGCTACTACTACTACTAATACTACTACTACTACTAATACTACTACTACTACTAATACTACTACTACTAATACTACTACTACTACTACTACTAATACTACTACTACTAATACTACTACTACTACTACTAATACTACTACTACTACTACTAATACTACTACTACTAATACTACTACTAATACTACTACTACTAATACTACTACTACTACTACTACTAATACTACTACTACTACACTACTACTACTACTACTACTACTAATACTACTACTACTACTACTACTACTACTACTAATACTACTACTACTACTAATACTACTACTACTAATACTACTACTACTACTACTACTACTAATACTACTACTACTAATACTACTACTAATACTACTACTACTAATACTACTACTACTACTACTACTACTACTACTACTACTACTACTGACCCGTGTATAGTCTTTAACTGCAGCTCTGTCACTTGTATAGGTTGGACTTATATCCTGTATGAAACCACAGATTCCTGCTTTTTAGCTGGTTTCAGTGACCCAGCAAGCACGTGTATGTGTTTCACAATACAGTTTGTTTTTTTTTAACTGAGCGAATGTTCTTATTTATATACCTACTATACTGTTGAAGTTCAGGATCACTAGGTCTCTCTTCTCCGGTAAACTGAAATGGAAGGATGGGCCATATCCCAAGCTATGAGAACCAGGAGAAAACGAGGGTATGGGATGATGGATTGAAATGCTGACTGAGCATAAGCAACCTTTCCTTCAGTGATTAGGATGTTTTCTTTACACAGAAAGAAGGCTGTTTGATTGCTTCACTCCCAGCGGCAGTTTCCTGCAAGATTTCTCAACACCGCTCCCAGGTATACTTAGCATGAATACCATTTCCATTATGTATTGTAATCTGTATCAAAATTTTCCCTTTGGGACTTTGACATAACCATTAGCGGGGGAAAATATCGCGTTATTAATATTTCATTTATTACGGGAAGGGTAATGGAAATTATGAAATGCGTTGGTAAAATGGCGGAAATGAAATTTTAAGTAATAAAGGAGAAGAGAATGGAAGGGCGGCCTTTACTGTTAAGTTCCAGCATGTGACACGGGGGCGGGGGTAGGTGGGCTAGGGGGGGGGGAGGGAGGGAAGGGAGATAATTTTTTAAACAGTCAGGTCATTTGCATGTGCCCTGCAGAACTCTGCCTCCCCCTAACAGCTCTCCTGTAGGCCTCTCAGTTGTAAGCAAAATGCTCCGCTGCTGATTCATCCTTTTGCAAATTATCAACGATGTCTTGCAGCCATCTTCGCCTTGGTCTTCCTCTCTTTCTTTTTCCTATTATATATCCATAATGCAAGACGGTCTTCTCTAAATTCTCATGAATTCAGGAAATGGATTAATGCTTTATGCGCAGGCGTAAAAATTGCAAATTAATAATCAGGTTCATATGATGTCTTCATTGCGAGGGGGTATTTGGAGCTTGCCATCTGATGTGTTTCATACATTAATATCATCTAATCGCCATTTGATATGTTACATACATTAATATCATCTAATCGCCATTTGATATGTTTCATACATTAATATCATCTAATCGCCATTTGATATGTTTCATACATTAATATCATCTAATCGCCATTTCATATGTTACATACATTAATATCATCTAATCGCCATTTGATATGTTTCATACATTAATATTATCTAATCGCCATCTGATATGTTTCATACACTAATATCATCTAATCGCCATTTCATATGTTTCATACATTAATATCATCTAATCGCCATCTGATGTGTTTCCTACATTAATATCATCTAATCGCCATCTGATGTGTTTCCTACATTAACATTTACTTTCACTGGAAAAAAAAGTAGAAAAGGTAAACCAAACGCGCCATAAGAAAGGCTAGTTTTTGCAGGTCTCTAGCAGGCTACATAATTTTTAAAATGAGAACTGATGTAGAGACCAGAGCAACACAACTCTTCAGATCCTCAGAGAAGTAAGTCCTTCATCTTTCAGTCCTTTATGTTTCTTACGTTCTGAAATGGGGATCGGGTGGGTCAAGGTTATGATTCCCAAAGTTGTTGATTTATAACTGAAGACAGGACTCGAGTGTTCACATTGGCATTTTATTCAAGTTCCTTTGTGCGGTAGATTTGATATGCCTCCTTCTATTCTAAAGCACCATGTGGTAGCGGAGAAAGAGGTATTTAAACCTGAGGAAGACAAAGGGAAAGTATTGCTGTTGTTCTGTTGCTTAGTAAATCGTGATTCATGAGAGAGAGAGAGAGAGAGAGAGAGAGAGAGAGAACGAACGAATGAACATACTTTATTTTCAAAGGGTTAAGAATTGGGCACGCAGGCGCGTCTGATATTCTGCCCTTCATCATACAGCTTTCACACAGTCACAATCATTCAGCATTTGTTAATGAGCACAGTAATCATGAAGACACATTAAATGATTACATAAATAAATAATAAACGTATGTCATGTCCATACACTCTACACTCTGATTTATGCAACAACATGAAATAAACTTGCATTCTTACATTCATTCAAAACTAACAAATTTATAGAAAAGTAGTATATAAAAAGACAGAGACTATGGTTATATCTAAGAAACAGAATCCACCAGCATGCAGTATTCAATTAAACGGAAATATTCTAAAGCAGGTGCAGAAATTCAAATACCTTGGAGCAGTAATAACTTCAGATGGGAAATGCAGAACAGAAATTAGGAACAGAATAGGCCAAGCAAAGACTGCATTTCAGAGAATGAGAAACATATTAACCAACACATCCTTATCAATGAATGTTAGAAAACGAGTCCTAAAATGCTATGTTGAACCTATCTTGTTATATGGAAGTGAATCATGGACAATAGGCAAGTCTGCACAAAAATCATTGGAAGCAGCAGAAATGTGGTTTATTAGAAGAATGTTGCGAATCTCCTGGACAGCAAAGATAACTAATGAAGAATGTAGGAGAAGAGCTGGAGAGACAAAAAACCTTGTCAAAAAGATAAGAGAGAGACAATGTACTTTCATAGGACATGCAATGAGAAGAGGGGGCATTGAAAATATTATAACAACAGGAAAAATAGAAGGAAGAAGATCAAGAGGAAGACCAAGAGAAATGATACTGGACAGTCTGACGGGATGGTGTGAGAGGAGATCACCAACTGAGCTGATGGCCTGCATGATGGATCGTGTACTCTGGAGAAGCATAATAGCCAACGCCAGTCGGCACGGCACATGATGATGATGATGATGATGAGTATATAAAAAAATTACAACAATCAAGCTGTACTTTAAACTACTTTAGACTATGCGAGAAAAAGAGAGAGACAGAGAGAGAGAGAGAGAGAGAAGTTTTCAGCGAAATTACAACATGAAAAATTGTAAATAACGGTAGTAACAACAATATTCTTGATAGTTTGAGGATCACGTTTGTGTATCCTTCATTTAGTTCTACAGGTCACAGAGGAGTTTATTCAGCGCAGAGAGTTGAAGGTTCAACTGCTACTATCATCTACTGCTCCAGATCAAAACACAGCCCGACCAACTGAGACGAGATACGGTCTCGATGATCCGACCGAGGCAGTTTTTTTTCAAATTCTTTCATTTACGTTACAATTTGTCGTCACGGACCCACTTACCAACCGTTAACTGACCCTCATTCATTCAGACGCCGTGCCGTGTGGCGTAGGCGATCATTTCTCTCCACAATTCCCTGTCTTTAGACTTAATTATGAGATCCGCCCGTGACTTTCATCCTAGCCACACTGACAGCCCATCCAGTAACTTCTCTCTCTCTCTGTCTTCCTCTGTCTCTTCTTCCTTCAGTGTTTCCCGTTGCCACAATGTGTTCCAATTTCCCTCTTCTCAGGAAATGTCATATAAATCTCCCTTGTCTGCTTCTGATCTTTGCTATCATTTGCTTTTTAACTCCAGCCTCTCTTAAGACCTCTTCATTGGTTTTCTTGGCCGACCATGGTACCTTCAACATCCTTCTTACAAACCACATCTCCATGGCCTCCATTTCTCGCTGTACTCTCTTATTCATCGACCATGCTTCACATCCATAAAACAAAATTGGCTCGATGTAATAAGTACTCGGAATCTTGTCTCCATTGATACGGATCTGTTGCACAAGATGTGACTCATTGTCTTACCTACATAACTGACCTACATCTATAATAATAATTTCACGTTGTCGAGGTTCGCTGGACAAAGAGACCGACTGACCATTCAGCTACATTCTTAGATTCGCATTCCTTGACTCGCTAGCTAACCTGACGTATACAGTTAGCTTTTGGTATGTAGGTTTACCCTATGATAAAAAAAAAAAAAACAGTCAGAGGGCCTTTAACAATCGAACGTCACTGATCAGTCTGCGTCGCCCGTTCTTAGCAATGTTACATTAGCTACTACTACCAGAAATCAACTTTATCACTTTCTGTACTCAAGTATCAGCAGCAAGTAACAGGCTGTTTTGCAAGAAATTGTATTCTGCTGTTATGGTTGCTTCGCTGTTCGATATAAATAGTACCCGTTTATGAGTTTGACGGATAGATCGGGTGGGAAATAAACAAGTAAAATGCCTGCCTGTCTCGTTAATTGTAAAGTGCTTATGTTGTTATCTGGCTGCACGTTCCGTGAACGTGACATTTTTGGCAGTTGATACTATAGCTGGATCTTAAAGTATAATATCGATGATGAATGAGCATGGATCGATTTTTCTTACTTCCAGTAACAGACTTGGATTTTCCAGCAGGGTCTGCCGTCAGAGTTAAGAGTTTGATGACATCCACAAGTTAACTACACCATGTCACTGCAAGAACACATGAAGAAAGTTCAAGGATGTAAAAACAGCGCCTCCTGCAAAATATCTCGTCTCTTATAAACTGGCAAGAGAGACAACTCTCCTTTAATTAACGATTAAACAGAGTAGCTGTTCGTGGGCTGATCGATGAATTAAAAAAAAACCTGTAGAGAAATTCATATTTGAAAGTTCTTACTCTCAATTTTAGAAACATTCTGCAGTGCTTTAAGTATTCGTCAGTGCTTTAACCAGAAAAGTAATTATCTGTTCCTTATTCTGGCACTCTTAAGTATCTTCTACCTACTTTGTGTCAAGATAAGCCCTCGTGAGTCGAGTGTTTCAAGTCAAGAATATTGACAGACCGTAACTAAAGAAATTTCTTATTTAAAGGCAAAATAGCTAGCAAAAAAGAGGGGAGGGGAGTGTGTGCGTTACATGGACCTTGATATGTTTTAACAAAATTATTTAAAATAAAATTCTTTCAGGCCTTACAGCTTCTGAACTCTTCTTTGACACGTGCGTCTTGTGTGTTTATGAGAAATCCTTTGAGAGCAATATAGGTCAGTTTTCTCTCTGTAAAATCTTCTTCTTCTTCTTCTTCCTCGTCGTCTTCTTCTTCCTCCTCTTCTTCTTCCTCTTCTTCTTCTTCCTCTTCTTCCTCTACCACCATGGGGACTGTGGCGATCCCTGTCCCGTTAACTAGGCTAGGCCTTTTACTAGAAGTAGAAATGAAGAGGTAGGACAGGGTCTTTGTCAGCTACGGTTCGCCGACCCTGACCCTAACATGTCAACTGTGGGTCGCTGATTGTCAAAGTGGACATCGCCATCGTGGGGGAAGAAAAGATTATTTTCATGACTTCAGTCAGTCAGTCAGTCAATCAGTCAGTCATTTGCATGTCGCTTGCGAAACTTTGCCTCCCTAACAGCTCTCCTGTAGGCCTCTCGGTTGTAAGTAAGATGCCCTGCTGCTGATGCATCCGTATGACTTCAGTACTATTTTTTTCATTAAAAAAATTAATAAATACTGTCGCTTCCTAGTTCCGATGGTATTAAATATTTCTCTCTAAGTTTTATTGGTTAAACGCCAGTTTAAGTTTGCTCACTATTTTCAGACAGCATCTGAAGGACATGTGATGGCCCTGACATAACGGTAACAGAAGGTAGTGTAAGCAACGAACAGTAGTTTGTCATGTGGAAGTTTTCAACGGTAACTAAGCTTGTTATTTTAGATCAAGGCTGTGGGTCACATGGCGCGAATAACTAAGTGGCTTTTGTTCTAGGAAGGGACATTTTTAGTGTCCACGAAATAACAGGTTATAGCCTCGTTTTGGGGAATGGTAAGTTCTTACAGTCAAGTTGGTTTGTTAGATTATCTAGTCATGGGTCGAACGCTGAACTGGATGGGCGACGGTACGGTCTAGATAATGAGGGAGCTTTTGGACGACAGACTGCTTTTGTTAGTGGAACAGTGTTCAAGTCTCTTGTGATGTGAACACACATGTAAGTAACATGTGATTTGTATGTGAGCAAGATGATGTGTGAAAAGAGCTAAGATCTCACTGACCCATTGACTCACGTGAGTAGATGTTGCAGTGTTTGCAGATTTTGTATTGTTGGTGTAGTTTAATTAGAGTTATATTTTGTTATACACGTAATTTGTAGCTTAGGGAGGCTCATAGCACAGTTAGCGCAGATAAACTGAATAATACATAAAGTAGAGAGAATATGTGTAGTTGTACAAATATATGGATATGTATATATATATCAGAAGCAGACAAGCGAGATTTATAGGACATTTCCTGAGAAGAGGGAAACTGGAACGCACTGTAGCAATTGGAAAAATTGAAGGAAAAAGAGACAGAGGAAGAGAGAGAGAGAAATTACTGGATAGGCTGTCGGTGTGGCTAGGAAGAAAGTCACCGGCGAATCTCATAATTAAGTCTAAAGACAGGGAATTGTGGAGAGAAATGATCGCCTACGCCACGCGGCATGGCATTTGAATTGAATTGGTTATATATATATATAAAAGACTGCAGCCTAGTGGGGCTAGAGCACATAAAGTTGAGTTAAGTACAAAACAGATGAGTGTACAAATAAAGAGATGTCGAGACTGATTAATTGGAACCTAGTACATTAGTACAGACACACTACTAATATATATATATATATATATATATATATATATATATGTATATATATATATATATATATATAATATATATATATATATATATATATAAGCAATAGAATATAATAAATGACTCCAAACCCTTCCATATCCAGTATATTCAATTATAAACGAATACTACCTTTAATCTATGACCACTATATTAGAAAATAGAAAGTCGTTTAGAAAATACAACACAAGCCACTAACCACTCCCACTTATGAAATACATAAGTAATCTATTAAAAAAAAGAAAATTGAACTAAATGTAAAACATAAACAAGATAAACAGCTTATTATGTTTTTACATGTCTTCCTGGAGAAACGAGGAACGGGAAAAAAGAAGATGTTGGGCTCAGCATTCAGGCTATGACTGACACTTTAAGCACCACACTCACTGCAGCAGCTAGTCTGGAGTTTTTTTTTCAGTGTGTGTGTGACTATAAGACGACGGCAACTTTCTTCGACTAGAACAGGTCTTGAAGGATGCGTCCAGGGGAAACTGTGAGGACATAAAGAAAGAGATAGTTGAGAATGTATCAACGATATTAAGCACCATAACACTGCTGTTTGGCTGTGTATTAACCACATCTTTGTATAGAGTACTCTTCTTCCACATAGAAAATCATTCATGGCAGTTAAAGAAGATTTTTCAGCCAGTACTTTTTCTTCCACTCATGACCATGCACAAACTTTTCTTCCCCTTGAATCGCTGCTAGGATAAGCTGAAAAGTTCAGTGAATTAAACATGCTACTAGGATAAGCTGAAAAGTTCAGTGAATTAAACATGCTGCTAGGATAAGCTGAAAAGTTCAGTGAATTAAACATGCTGCTAGGATAAGCTGAAAAGTTCAGTGAATTAAACACGCTGCTAGGATAAGTTGAAAAGTTCAATGAATTAAACACGCTGCTAGGATAAGTTGAAAAGTTCAATGAATTAAACACGCTGCTAGGATAAGTTGAAAAGTTCAATGAATTAAACACGCTGCTAGGATAAGTTGAAAAGTGCAATGAATTAAACACGCTGCTATGATAACCTGACTGAAAAGTTCAATGAATTAAACACGCTGCTATGATAAGTTGAAAAGTTCAATGAATTAAACACGCTGCTAGGATAAGCTGACTGAAAAGTTCAGTGAATTAAACATGCTGCTAGGATAAGCTGACTGAAAAGTTCAATGAATTAAACATGCTGCTAGGATAAGCTGACTGAAAAGTTCAATGAATTAAACATGCTGCTAGGATAAGCTGACTGAAAAGTTCAATGAATTAAACACGCTGCTAGGATAAGCTGACTGAAAAGTTCAATGAATTAAACACGCTGCTATGATAAGTTGAAAAGTTCAATGAATTAAACACGCTGCTAGGATAAGCTGACTGAAAAGTTCAATGAATTAAACACGCTGCTATGATAAGTTGAAAAGTTCAATGAATTAAACACGCTGCTATGATAAGTTGAAAAGTTCAATGAATTAAACACGCTGCTAGGATAAGCTGACTGAAAAGTTCAATGAATTAAACACGCTGCTATGATAAGTTGAAAAGTTCAATGAATTAAACACGCTGCTAGGATAAGCTGACTGAAAAGTTCAGTGAGTTAAACAAACTGAAGCAAACAGCCGGAGTTTGATAAGAAAGAACGTTTCATTTTTGTGCTGTCTGAGAAACCAGATAGTCGCCTGCAGACCAAATTATGGGAACAAAAATGGCAGCAAGAGTGACGTGGGTGGGGGCCCAGTGAGAAGGGTTGGGGAAGGTCAGTCAGTGCATTGTTCCGGGTCTGGATATTTTTCCCTGTGAAAACAGAATGACTAATCAAACTGGTGAGGAGGGGTGGGGAGGGAATGGGAAAAGGAGAAAGGAGGAGGAAACGGTTTTTGCGCCGTCCCACAATGTTCCCCTCCGAGGCTCTGCACTCCGAAGTCCACTCAGAACTTTAAAGCAAACTCTCCCCCCACCCCACTCCGAGTTTTCAAGTAAACCTACCTATTCCACTTTGAGCTTTCAAGTAAACCGCCCTAATCCACTCCGAGTTTTCAAGTAAACCGCCCTAGTCCACTCCGAGTTTTTAAGTAAACCGCCCATTAATCCACTCCGAGTTTTTAAGTAAACTACCCTAATCCATTCCGAGTTTTTAAGTAAACTGCCCTAATCCATTCCGAGTTTTGAATTAAACCGCCCTAGTCCACTCCGAGTTTTCAAGTAAACCGCCCTAGTCCACTCTGAGTTTTCAAGTAAATCCCCATAGTCCACTCCGAGTTTTCAAGTAAACCGCCCTAGTCCACTCTGAGTTTTCAAGTAAATCCCCATAGTCCACTCCGAGTTTTCAAGTAAACCGCCCTAGTCCACTCCGAGTTTTCAAGTAAACCGCCCTAGTTCACTCCGAGTTTAGAATTAAACCGCCCTAGTTCACTCCGAGTTTAAAAATAAACTGCCCTAGTTCACTCCGAGTTTAAAAATAAACTGGCCTAGTCCACTCCGAGTTTAAAAATAAACTGCCCTAGTTCACTCCGAGTTTAAAAATAAACTGGCCTAGTCCACTCCGAGTTTAAAAATAAACTGGCCTAGTCCACTCCGGGTTTTTAAATACCCCCCCCCCCCCCCCCCCCCCGCAGTTCACTCCGAGTTTTTAAATAAACCCCCCTAGTTCACTCCGGGTTTTCAAGGAAACCGCCCTAGTCCACTCCGAGTGTTCAACTAAACCACCCTAGTTCACTCCGAGTGTTCAACTAAACCACCCTAGTTCACTCCGAGTGTTCAACTAAACCACCCTAGTTCACTCCGAGTGTTCAACTAAACCACCCTAGTCCACTCCGAGTGTTCAACTAAACCGCCCTAGTCCACTCCGAGTTTTCAACTAAACCGCCCTAGTCCACTCCTAATTGAACACAATGTTTGTGCACCAACATCTTCATATCGCTGGCTGCTAGGACTGTCATGTTCGTAATTTCATGGAAACAAGACAATAACAGATCCAGGTATTGGGAAAGCGGACAGAGACGAAGTCCAACAAGCTTTCAGTCGTAGAAAGAAATAAAGAATGAAGTATAAAAGAGAGTAAAAGAAAACGCAGAAGAATACAGAATGAAATCCCCGCTTGCAGAAAGAGACTCCACTTTGGTTCTGCTTTAAGGATAAACTGTAATGACACCCTAAATTTGGAAAATGATGGTGACAAAACAACTGATACTAACAGGAGTGACGCAATCATTCGCATTAACACGACTTTTGGTTGCAGCTCAGAGCTTAGGTTACAGTGAAATTTAATATTGAAGCTTTCTAAGTCCGGCATTTAGGTTTAGAGACTGGAGGAAAGAACTTGGAAATTAAAGAGTTAGAACGTAAGAGACGCGAAGAGTCCTTCTGTTTAATCGTGGCTTTATGTTCTCCCCCGGGGTTGTATGAGCAGCAATATTTGAAGATATATGTGTCTGCACCTCTTCCGTCCAATTACTTCTGTAGCAGCGCTGGACTTCCTGCTTTGTTCTTTTTCAGCTTAGTTATTAATTTTATTAGTTATCATTTTCTTATAAAACGAGAAAACTTCCTGACAGGAATGATGTGCATACATCGCTCTTCTCTTGTGTAACTGGTTATTGCTCCCAATGTTAAAAACTACAAGCAAACAAAACAAAAATTAAGCCCCTTTTCACGCTCAAGTTATTTTAGATGCAGATAAAACAAAATATTTCTATTACATAATTCAGAATAATTTTTTTTTTGGACTACTTTTCGTCAGCTATTTGGCGCTTTTTAATCTCGCCATGCACTATGCCCCACTGTATTTGAGCTACCAAATGAAAGTAGATCCTGCAGTAAGTGCCAGCTCAGGTTATTATGCCCCCTGAATATCGTGTAAAATACGCGAACAATACGGAATATTGTGTAGAACACCTCACAATGAATTTTCCAAGATACAGGGAAAAAAACTGCTGAACTGATTACTTGAAGATCCGTTTGAAGAAAAGGAAAGAGAGGCCAATTAATTAGCTCAAGTGCCACGGAATAAGACATGGATTCGAATCTGGCCTAGTGCGAATATTCGCGCTTAGCGTCACGAAAAGGTCTGCAGGCACAGCCATAGATTTCGCTTTCTTAAGTATAAAGTGAATCGTGAATATACGGATCTTGTGCAGTCATGTTTACCTATAACATTTTATCCAGAACCCAGTGTTTCTCATACTATTGGCAGGGGTTTCTATAAAGATAATTCAATAAAGTGATATATTATTATTTTAATATTGTTCCCGACGGCCGTGTTGGTTGAGTGGTTAGACTCCTGGTCTGCTAGTCTAGTGTCATCGATTTTTTTTCTGGTACTACTACACCAAAAAGTCCCTGGGTCCACCCAGTCTAAAAATATGGATACTAAAGAAATCTGGAAAGGTAAACGCCGTTAGGCGTGGTACTGACCACATCACAGTGTCATGTGCCGAAGGTCTTGTAGTGCTGATTTAACACTTTATCCCCAATATATATATATATATATATATATATATATAGATAGATAGATAGATATTCTGTATTGTTAGGGCATTCTACAAGATGACATGGAAACGTTGGATTTTACCTTCATTTTATTTTCAGAATAGAAAAGGAAGGCTGCATATTTCTTTTATATATATATATATATATATATATATATATATATATATATATATATATATTATATATATATATATATATATATCCTAGCCTTCTTTTCCTATTTATGTAGGTTGGTGCTTTATAGTGAAAATGATTTCTTGAAAGGTTATAACTGATGCTCAACTGTCAAGCCAGGAATTTACTCAACAATAACTCTGAATCAATCAACTAAGTGCATCCAATGCCGATCACATAAACATTTTAATTAATGACACATGATGATGATGTTGGCCGATGAATTCATGTTGGTGAAATATATCATGTCATACCTCAAATTGATTTGCAAAACAAGAACAAGAATCCAGATAGCTTATATCTCATGATAAGATAGCCGCCACAGGATACTAGATGAAATATGACACTATTTCTACACAAGAAAACTAATGACCACAAACATTCTAACCGACGGTGACAATTACTAGTTATAATACTAACTAAAACAATACGTCCTAACATGACAAAACCTAACTGTAAACTGATCAAAAAGTTAACCACCTTCTAACATTCCCACGGACTGGACCTTCTGGAGAAACATGAGCTGCACGCATGGTCCACGCAGAACTTTCTCGACTGTATAATCATTAGTATTCAGGGGGAGTTAAAAATAATTTCATTTCACTCAGAAGATTTACGTGAGTCGCATATCTTTAATCATATCACCAAGGCATTGTCCCAGATTTCAGCTTTCCAACAACACTGACGCAAATAATAGTTTACCAACAAAATGCCGCCACTGCAGCTGTTTACATCATGTAACATTTAAATACACAGTCATGTAATATCTAAGTACACAGTCGTGCAACATCTAAGTACATAGTCATGCAACATCTAAGTACACAGTCATGCAACGTCTAGGCACACAGTCATGCAAAATACGAGTATAAACATACCTTCACAATCACACAGAAATCAATCTGATTACACAGTCATGCATCGCTGTGGAGGCATCAAACTATATTCGCATCGACCCAGACATTAACTTACTGCAGATGCACTTACACAAACATCAACTTACATGCACATTTTTATATCTTATCTTATGTTATATATTATATCCCTCCCGTGCCGCTAAACGTCACACAGGGCTCGCAAGAGTGTTCGCCAATTTTCGGCAAGCTTTTCAACCTGATCAAGGGATTTTATGCCTGTTAATTTGACCTCTCTTAATAATGTCCTCTTCAGAGTTTCACGTGGTCTGCCTCTTTTTCTTCGGCCTGTTGTGTTCCACTTGATAGCTTGTTTTGGGATTCTCTGATCATTTCTTCTCATCAAGTGACCAACATATGTCCATCTCCTTTTCCTGATCACCCATGAGACTGGTTGTTGTTCAGTCATCTTTCTTATCTCTGCACTGTTCTTGAATTACTTGATGCAGAGTATTTTCCTTAGACATTTGTTTTCAAAAGAGTCTAATTTCTTGTCTATTTCTTTTGTTGTTTTCCAGCTTTCGCATGCATAAATGAGGGTGGATATTACATTTGAATTGAATAGTCTTAACTTGCTTTTTGTTGCTTATAACTTTTGTATGCCATATGTTCTCAAGATTCTTGAAGATCGATGCTGCTTTTGCAATTCGAATTCTAACTTCCTTTCTGGTGTCACCATTTTGATTAATGGGAATTTTCATTATTTTTGTTTTGTCCTTGTTAATTTCAAGTCCTATTTTGCTAGCCAGTGAAGATAGGCTATCTGTTTTTTGTTTTTTTTTTGCATGGAATTCACATTGTTACTGATAAGAGTTATGTCATCAGCAAAATCAAGATCTTCTAGTTGGGTCCCATTTACCCAATCAATACCTGTGTTAGCTGTGCAGAATTTTTTCATTATGAAGTCTATTGCAATTACAAAAAGCAAAGGAGACGGTATACATCCTTGTTTCACGCCTGTTTCAATCTGGAACCATTCGCTCAGCCTTTCTTCTGTTTTGACTGCACAAACATACCCATTGTAGAGGTCCTAAATGATTTTAGATGGTATTTCATATAGACTTAAAATTCTCCACATTAATCTCTGTGTATGTTGTCAAATGCCTTTTTAAAATCTATGAAGTTCAGGATTAATGGTTTCTGCTTTTCAATATGTTCTTCAAGTATTATTCTGAGAGTAAAGATCTGGTCGAGACAGCTTCTCTCTTTTCTAAATCTTGCTTGTTCTTCTCTTATTGCGGTATCCACTATATCTTGAAGTCTATTCAGAATGACCTTGCAAAATACTTGTGACGCAGCTGGTACTAAAATTACTCCTCTCCAATTGTTACAGTCACTAAGGTTGCCTTTTTTGGTAGTATTTTTGTTGCCTTTTTTCCATTTAGAAGGGACGTTTTCTTCTTTCCAAATCTTATTAAACATTATCTGTGGTTGTCTCATGTTGTCACTATTGATAGATTTTAACATTGCGGGTATTATTTCATCTTCACCTGCAGCTTTGTTGTTAGCCATTAAATTCACTGCTGTTTCAATTTCGTGCAATGTAATTTCATCTAGGTTGATCTTTAGTCGTGGGGTTGGTAAGTCGATTTCAAGGTTTATCAGTTCTTTTGAGTGTGGTCGATTAAGTATTTCTTAGAAGTGTTCAGCCCATCTTTGCTTTTGGTCTTTACTTGATGTTAATAGGGTTCCAGTTTTGCTAAGGATTTGTCTTTCTTTAGATGTAATAGTACCTGTTAGCCTCTTTTGTATGTTATATAGAGTTTTGCTGTCTCCTGTTTATGCTGCTTTCTCTGCCTCTTTCGCCACATTGTCTATGTATTCTCTTTTATCCCTTCTAGCTGAACTTTTTTTACTTTCTTGTCTTTTTCTTTGTATGTTGCTTTCGCCAGATCTTTTCCAAGATCTGTCTTTACATTTAACATGTCTAATTTGGCTACTCGTCTTTCATGTATGTACTTCCATATGTTTGTACATAAGTCAGTATTTTTTCATAAACATACACGCAAGCATCAGTTTTCATATGTATTTTAAAAATATAAATCAAATTTTTTTATACCCATTTACACGAACATTTTTTTTTTGGAAACACAATCAAGCAAGACGATTACTATTTACAAAAAAACTTACATCCATACATATGCAAACATAACCTACGCTTTGATAAGAGCAACCACATAGGCACATCAACATAGTCGTTATACACAGCATCAGCCCGAAGTTTAGCACAGGGACAGAAAGCCATACAATTAGCAGGTACTCAGTGTTACACCTGTGATTCAGAATCTGTAGTAACATTTACAATAACTTACAGAAGAAAGCCACATTTGAAAACTCCTAATTCATTCTTTCAGCATCGATGAAAACTAAGATCGATGACTTTCAATTTGGTCTATGTTATAAACCAAAATTGTTCGGATTTTTTGTGTTTTTGTTTTTTTTTCTATCTGTTCGGAAGAATACTTTGTACAAGACACAACTCTGACAGTTGTGCTTTATCACAACTCCAGGTGCAGTGTGAACTAATCAAAGAAATAAAGATCAAGAAAACAGAATACTAAGGCCATATCAAAAGACATAACAATATTCTGAAGACCATACTAGAAGGAAAGGTGGAAGGGAAAAGAGGATGAGGTAAACAGAGATGTAGACGGGGGAGATAACTCACGAGAACAGACAGGACAACAGCCTGGGTGAGTGCACCATCAAGGCGAGGGAGCGAGGGAACTGGAGATTCATTACCGTCAACTTTTGTTCCGAAGAAGGCACATGATGATGATGATCCTTTATGACGTATTCAGTTTCTCCTCTGTTATAGTTACTGTTGTTGTTGTTATTGTTGTATATTCAAGAAAAGTACACACACGGAATTCGTGACAGCGAATGGGCAATTTGTTCCGGATCAGAATGATTCAAAACTAAGCTTTTGCTTTTTTCCGATGATGATGATGATGATGATGGCAGTGGTGTTCTATATAATAAACGATACGGACAGGAGTACTAGCATGGTGTTATTTGCTCCCGGTGGGGCATATTAAAAGATGGGTTTATGTCTTCTTGGAGTACATGAGCAGACTTATTCATGTCTTCATTATGTATACAAAAAGGATGTGTTCATAGTGTACACAAACAGATGGGCTTATATCTTCATTGTGTACACAGAAAGATGGGTTTGTGTCTCAATAACCTACACAGAAAGATAGGTGTGTGTCTCTATGGCGTACATAAAAAACAATAGATTTATGTCCTGAGATCAAACTTCTGTTCCAGACTTCATTACAGAATTCACTACTGTAGAAACTTTGCCAGTATCTTTCTCCTTGGCCTGAGTTGTGAGACATTGTTGTGGAGGAGAGGGGAGGGGTGTTGTGGAGGGGAGGGAAGGGGTGTTGTGGAGGAGAGGGGAGGGGTGTTGTGGAGGAGAGGGAAAAGGTGTTGTGGAGGAGAGGGGAGTTGTGTTGTGGAGGAGAGGGGAGGTGTGTTGTGGAGGAGAGGGGAGGTGTGTTGTGGAGGAGAGGGGAGGGGTGTTGTGAAGGGGAGGTGTGTTGTGGAGGAGAGGGGAGGGGTGTTGTGAAGGGGAGGAAGGGGTGTTGTGGAAGAGAGGGGAGGGGTGTTGTGGAGGAGAGGGGAGGGATGCTGTGGAGGAGAGGGGAGGGATGTTGTGGAGGAGAGGGGAGGGGTGTTGTGAAGGGGAAGGGAGGGGTGTTGTGGAGAAGAGGGGAGGGGTGTTGTGGAGGGGAGGGGAGGGGTATTGTGGAGTAGAGGGGAGGGGTGTGTGAGGGGAGGGAAGGGGTGTTGTGGAGAAGAGGGGAGGGGTGTGTGGAGGGGAGGGGTGTTGTGGAGGGGAGGGGTGTTGTGGAAGAGAGGGGAGGGGTGTTGTGGAGTAGAGGGAAGGGGTGTTGTGGAGGGGAGAGGAATGTGTTTGAAGGAAGTTTAAGCAGGGTCTTTCTTGACCATCTTTGCTTCGTCGTGCTGTTTTTGTAAAATATAGAAATTTTCTATGAAAGAATTTGCCACAAAATATATCACACGGGAGATGGTGCTATAGTGGCCTCGCGTACCTCCTAGATCGGACTCAGGAAGTATAAATAAATGATAAAAATCCCCAGTTTCCATGCCATTAAGGTATACTGGGGGCACAGTGATGGTCCTGTATTTCCCTTCCCCTTCACGCCTGGTCGCATTTACTTTCCCACTCTGGAACCATTTTTAGATGTTGGGCGGACCCCAGGGCCTTTTTTTGGTGTGGTGGTTCCAGAGAAAAAAAAATCATCACTGCTGGGACATGAAGCCAGTACCACTGGATTCGTAAACCGAGCACCTGACCACTCATCCAACCAGACCACCATTCCGGATGTATAACGTAAGGACATTATGGCACTAGACATCGTGTCTTACGTAACATGGAGACGATTACCATGACAAATAAATCTGTAAAGAGAAAGGAAAATTAGCTCTCAAGTTACAAAATTTTGTTCCCAGTTTCGTTTCCCTTTCCCTTTCTGCGCTCATCAATATTTCAACGAACTCCCTGACGAGCGAAACAGTTTTTTTTTTTTTCCCAAGGAACCGTCACTCTGTTCAATCTCCGGTTGGCACTTCCTGGTGTCCGTGGAAGAGCTCAGGTGTTTCTCCTCTAATCGTCCATCTTAGCTCCTCCCTCCACTTCTTTCTTTTTTTCTGACAAGCCGTTGAAATGTCTGATAATCCATTAAAATATCTGATAATTCATTAAAATGTGTGAAAGACCATTAAAATGTCTGATAATCCGTTGAAATGTATGACAGACAATTAAAATGTGTGACAGATCCAAAAAAATGTCTTATATTCTGCTAAAATGTGTGACAGGTCTTTAAAATGTCTGGTAATCCATTGAAATGTCTGATAACACTGGCCAACACACATTTTGGTGCCTCAAATGTTAAACATGTTTCTGGGTATATTTGACCTGTTGATTCCAGAAAATGACACAAGTTTATCCCTATCAGATCTAGTTTTTGAGATACAGAACATATGTTATATACCACTCTTCACTCTCCTCGACTATAACATATCAGGATATATTACTGTAGTGTGTTTAAATTAATTTCGTTTAAGCATGAAAGAAACATATTAAAAATTAAAAGAAAAGTGTACTACATGAAAATATACTTATTTCATACCAAAAGCACAAGTTCATGATACAAACGTTTCACTCATGCGACACACAAGAAGCTCCATTTGTAAGACTTTCGAGAATAGGATCTGACAGGACAATGCAGCATAAGATTCCAACAATAAGAATGCCATCATGTGTGAATCCCATCTCTTGGTATCTGGCTTCCATTTTTTTTTATGTCGTGGTGAAATCTTTCACATTGCTCTTCACTTAAGCCACCAAAGTTCTCGGGAAAGCGATCTAAGTGACTGTGCAGATAATGGATTTTGACACTCATGTTATCAAGCATGAAGTGAAAGAGTATATCCTCTACTAAGTGTAGTTGTCTGCCTTCTTGATGCCAAGAAGGCATTTCAGAACAAGAACAAATGAAGACGAGGCACATAATTCGACTTCATCCATTGATGTTATTAAATGTGAGTATTTTACAAGTTGTCTAATTTGTGGGCCATCTTAAATTTCTGCCTTCATTTTTTCCATCGCAAGTCCAGGTAACTTATGTACTATGTATTCAATGCACGAACTGTCTTTATTCAAAGTTTTTACAAATTGTTTCGTCAGACCTAGCTTTATATGTAGTGGTGCCAGTATGATTCTATCTCGTGCTACCAAAGTTTCATTGATTACATTTTGTCCTCCAACCGCCATGTATTCACTCGGAGGCCAATCATTTCTTGCCCAATGTTCATGTTTGGCTCTACTATCCCAAATACATAAAAAGCAAGGATATTTTGTGAAGCCACTTTGTTGACCAAGAAAAAAAATTAACCATCTTCACGTCTACATAAATCAGTCATTGATGTTTCTTGGTAAATTATCTTTTCCAAGACTAAAGAGATGGCCTTGTACTCTTCTTTCATCCTGGTGGAATGACCTATTGGAATAGAACCATATTTGTTGCCGTTATTTAAAAGAACACATTTAAAACTACGTTTTGAACTGTCAACGAAAAAACGTCACTCACTTGGGTTATATTCTGAAAGATCAATTTTCTTCACAAGGTTTCCGATATCTTTGCAGAATAGTAAGTTGTTGTCTTCGGTAAAGAATGGCAGCAAATCCTTCTCTCTCCTTCGATAAAATGTAATTTAATTTTCGTTCCAGACTGAAGTACATTCTTTTCCTTTAGTCTGGAGGCAAGCAGTTCAAAAGACTCCTTGGACAGATTTAAGTCCTTGATCAGATCAGATCATTCTGATCAAAACGATCACTATGTGAATTCGTTTGGAATTCACTGTCTCTGCCCCCACTTTCTTTACCTCGTGCGATATCAGACATGCAAGACTCATCCTCTGAGAGCTGTGGTAGTTCAAGAAAAGGTGGAACGGATACAAGATCCCAGTGCAGAACAAGTCTCCTGGCTGAAGGTAGATCAGGGTAAGACAACTTGTCACGATTATTTCGACTGATGCCTATGATATTAACAATACAAAAATAACAGTCGTCGAAGTGGTTTTTCGGTTCCATCAACACCACTGGTACTCCAAATTTCAGGCAGCTTCTCTTTCCGTTTGTTCGCTGGCGCAAAATCTCCGTACAAGTTTTGCATACAATATGAGGACCCCATGGGTTAACTTGATCTCCAAAATAACCTACATATGCTCTTTTTTTTACAAACTCAAAAATAGGTTTCCTGTTGTTGTTGGATTTGCACAAATGAAATGATATGAGTGGGAATATACACACACCTCCTGTACGGACAGCTGTTTTAAACAGATCAAAACCTTTGAAATACAAATGTATGTAGTCCACGAAGACCACGATATACATCTTCATTTTTGTGCACATAATTAAGCAGTAAAACAGATCAAAAAGCGATTTTGTCATTTGAGCTTTACATTTTTATCCCAGTGTGCACTATAGGAAAGGAAGTAGATGAACAGTTGTGAAACAAAGGTCATTATACACAAAGAAATGTGGGTAAATTAATTACATAAATTTCCCACTCACATAAGACAGCTTGTCATGACATTCCAATTCTGCAGAAGATATGTGTTAAAGAGAGGACTAAAGTTTGATACATTCAACCATATCTGAGAAACTAGAGCTGATGGGATCTGTCCAGTGCAATTTTCTGAATCAGCGCCACAAATGACCCCACGAACAGGCCTAAAAACCAAGGCACAGAGAAAAAACAATTTTTGCTGGGTTGTGTGATCTATAAAGATATAACAGATCAATAGAATGTCAGATAGCTCATTAAAATGTATGACAGATCATTAAAATATCTAACAACCCATTAAAATGTATGACAGACCATTAAAACGTAATACAGACTATTTAAATTTATGACAGACTGTTAAACTGTATGACAGACCATTAAGATGTATGGCAGTCAGTCAGTAATTTCCATGTCCCTTGCGAAACTTTGCCTCCCTAACAGTTCTCATGTAGGCCTCTCGGTTACAACCAAGATGGCCTGCTGCTGATGCGTACATTCGCAGATCATCAACGATGTCTTCCAGTCATCTTTGTCTTGATTTTCCTCTTTCTTTCTCCCATTATGTACCCTTCCAAGCCTGTCTTCTCTAAATTATCACGACGTTTAATATGTCCAAAATATTTAAGTTTTCTCTGTTTAATCGCCATTACTAGCCAACCTTCTTCAATATTAAGTCCCTGTAGTATGGATATATTTTTACTTTTTTGTGTCCATGATATTTGAAGAACTCTTCTGTAGCATTTACATTCAAAGGGAGTTATGTGTTTCTCAATTGTTTTGTTAAGTGTCCAGGTCTCACAGGCATATGTTGCGATGGGAAAGATGCATGCCCTTAAAAATCTTATCTTTGTAGATTTGTCTATTTCTCTTCACAGTTCCAAAATGTGTGGCAAAAAGTGTAAATACAAGTTGAACGTGTAATTCGTTCATCATCAGCTGATACCTGTTCTTCAGATCCTAGGTAGGCTGGAGCCATTTTGCTCTGTCCCTTATGGTGCACTCTGTTGACTTTATCCATCTATCTTCGTTGCTGCTGTTCCCTAACTCAACCTCCTCAAGTATGCATTTCAATAATCGTAATATTTCTGAATTGTTGTTAAAAAATCTGAAACTGATACGAAAATGATTTATGATAATATAGTTTCGGCTCAAAGACTGACTGACGCACTCAGTCAGTCAGTCAATCATTCACTCACTCACTCACTTCACCTCACATCACCTCCCACTCACTCACTCACTCACTCACTCACTCACTCACTCACCAAATAGTCAACATACACCATAGAGTGACTCAGTAATGTTGCTAATTTACTGCAGATTTTTAGAATGAGGCAAAAGTGTGAGGCTGTAAGTACACGTGTGTTGTGCGCCTCGCCTTGTGATTCAAGACATCAGACTCCGGCTCGGCCTATTCTTAGGACCGTGTCCGCCGTCTCATTTGATCTCTGTTCACTGGGTCAGACTTCTAGGAGGTGCACCAGGATCTTGATCAGCTGTGGTTCGTAAAGCCCGATGCAAGCAGTCAGTTATGGGTCGCTGACCACTTGAGTGGTGCATATTCACGAGCCCAACGCCCCATCTCCTTTTGAGGCAAGCAGTTAACATGAAGCAACCGGTAGCTTTTTAGTTTAGTTTAGTTTTGTTTTGTTTTGTTTTTCTACAATGGAATTCAAAGAACTTCGCTAGTGCAGGATCATAACATGTTCTTTCCTGGAGAAGTTCATCTCCCTGAACTCTATAATTATTTTCTCTTCCTCTACCTGCGCCATGTCTGTTTGGCTATGCGTTTCAGTTACACGTTATGGCACGTATTGCAGGCAGGCTGAAATGACCCGTTGCTGGCTATCTTCCGTTCTCTCTGGCACATGATCTAATACTGTACTGGTTGCCATGCGACGGAGCAGAAAATGAAAAGCCATCTTGACTTTTTTTTTCTTCTCCCCGTATCGTAAAAAAAAAAAATTGTAAAGCAAATTCACCTTCATATTCACGACAGCCCTCATCTGCTAGGTTAATTTAGCAAATATCAGATAGACGTAGATCTTCAGAATAAAAGTAGCCTGTCTTTATCCCAGATCAGTTATTTCAAGCATACTGAAATGTCCCTTCATTGTTTGGTATGAAACACACAATAATGCAGACAGTACTAGGAAACCTCTACAAAAGATTAATTTGAACCTGTCTTCGTTTACCCTGCGAGTCTTTTTCTTCTTCTTCTTCTTCTTCTTCTTTTTCTTCTTCTTCTTCTTCTTTTCTTAGGACTGTGAACCATTACGGTGAAGATGTTGTGGCGCAGCATCTTGTCGGATTGGGAGTGGGTTACGGCGGCTATTTTTTCAGTCTCTGAGGGGAGCTAGAAAGCAGAGGCTGGAAAGCTTCTTGGGCAGACTCCACCCCCCCCACCCCCTGGGAAATGTCGATCCCTGCCCAGTTAGCCAGGCTAGACCTGTTACTGAGGGTACCAACGGAGGGGTGGGACAGGGTCTTGGTCAGCTTTGGTTTGCCAACCCTGACACTAGCCTGTCAGCCTTGGGTTGCTGACTGCAATATAGGACATCCTCTTCTTCCCATTTACACTGTGAATAGAACTGCTGTCCCTGGAATATGGACAAAGTTCACGGCAAACTTACAAATCTTTTATTTGATACACGGTATGTGCCTACGCGACAAATGTACGCCAGCCCACACAAATAACGTTTCAAACTAAATGGGAAAAGTTACGGATGAACCACAAAACCACACCGAGTAGACGAGCTACACTGAAGATTAAACACTAAATTTAAAGATGAAGGCCAGTATAGATGATACTCTGTTATTCGCTGTTAAGTCTTCAGATCTGACATGCTGTTTGCCTTCCTTAGTAGTAAACATGGCGCTGTTGGCAGCTGATGCCGTGGTGAAGATATTGTGATGCAGGTTTTGGTAGAACATAGTCGTCATATCGGACAGGGAGTGTACTCATGGATCAGCCGTAAGAAGCATACTTCAAAATCAGTTCAGACTTCTTAGAGGAAATATGGGCCCTTTCTTGTAAATCATAAAACCCCTTTCATTATAGGGAGCATAGCTATAAAAAAAGGTTAGAGTCATGACCAAAGCTGGTTATAGGGAGCATAGCTATAAAAAATAGGTTAGAGTCATGGCCAACACTGATTATAGGGAGCATAGCTATAAAACAGGTTAGAGTTATGATCAACACTGATTATAGGGAGCATAGCTATAAAACAGGTTAGAGTTATGATCAACACTGACTATAGGGAGCATAGCTATAAAATAGGTTAGAATCATGATCAACACTGATTATAGGGAGTATAGCTATTAAAAAAAGGTTAGAGTCATGGCCAACACAGATTCATGAATCTTGCTTGATGTGCCATCACTGCTTCTATAAAGTGTTATTCATCTCTGTCTCTCTCTGTGTCTCTCTGTGTCTTTTTTTTTCTTTTCTTTGTTTGTTTCTTTGTTTCTTACTTTCTTTGGTTTTCTTTCTTTCTTTCTTTCTTTTTCCTACTTTATCTCTTTCTTCACACACACACGCACGCACGCACGCACACATATGTATATATAAGGTAAGGCAAAGGTAATCCTGTCGTGCCTTAGAGGCACATAGGGATATGGTTTTAGTGCCCATATTTTCCTTGACCTGTCAGCACATTAGAGGTGATATGGCGGATCTCTGACCGGATTCGAACCCCCGACCTTCGCCATGAGAGACCAGTGCACTAACCACTTCGCCACTCAGACACCTTACTTATAACTCATTTTCTCCCTCTTTCTTTCTTCTCTTTCTCAATCTCTGTCTCTCTCCTTATCTCTTTTTTCTCTCCCTCTGTCTTTCAGGTTTCAGACTCTTAATATATTCGTTTATTCCCTCACTGGTTTTCCAGCTTTATACCGCGTTCCTTTGATAATATAACTTGGAATAGAACTTCCATCGCTAAAGAAACAGATTCGAGGTTTGTAAGTTTCTTTTTCTTTCCTTTCCTAGAAATATCTAGGCAACCTGCGCTTACCAGGAAAGTCTTTGATCGCAAAGTAGCTTCAACAGTTCCAGTTTACAGAGAAGTGCGAGACAGCTTCCTAAGTTTCATCAGATTAAATTTTAAAGAGAGAGAGAGAGAGAGAGAGAGAGAGAGAGAGAGAGATTTGTCGTAGAGAAAAGTGGTCAATAAAGGAGAAATCGAGCAGCAGTATTTGGAATAGATTTATATTTAAGTTCAACTGGCAGCGAGCTTAATGTATGGTGGTGCTATTCCAGAAGCATGTTTTTTTTAAAAATTTCCCATTCAAAAAGTGAGAAAAAGTCACTGTTGCCGCCATTCTATAAGATTCCTTAACTAAGGATCCAATATCTTCAGGAAATCAGCTGCAGTATTTTCTAGTTGCCAGATATAAGTAGATAATCTTTCACCAATCTCTCCAAGAAACCAACCATCCAATAGACCAATTTAAAAAACCAAAACAACAAATCAACAAAAAAAAAAGCCAGCCAACAAACCAATCAGCAAACCACCAACAACAACAACAAAAAAAAAAAAACAACCAACCAACCAGTCAGCTCACCAATAAACCAACCAATCAACCAACTAACTAACCAACCAACCAACCAGCCAGCCAAACAGAAGCTGTCTCAAAGAACCTTATATTCCCAACCCGACTGTCTACTGAACAGATTACTATTGTTAGTTTAATCCATACTGTCGAGTTTTGTCACTATGTAGTTCTTCAGTAGTGATCTGCCAGTGTTACAGGAAGTTTGTCAATGATGTAATTTGGAAGATTACCTTTCCTTCATTCAGTCCTTTATCTCATTGTGTCGTCAACAGAATCATTCACAATACTTTCTGTGTTCCTATACTCGCATTACTCTATAAATGTCATCTCAGACTGAACTATCAATGGAATTTCATAGATTACATCTTTTTAAGTGCCCTTTTCCTCTCTCTCTCCCTCTTTCTCTCTCTCTCTCTCTCTCTCTCTCTCTCTCTCTCGTCATCTGAGACCTGTTTCCTCTCTTAAATCTACCTGTCTTCGCTACCGTCTCTTGCACTTCTCGCAAGCGGTGGTACTGAGTTCTGTTTCTCAGTTATTGCACTTAAATGTACAGAACATAGAACTGAAGTGTTTTAAAGAGCAATTCTTTTACGTACCGAATTAAAACGGAACATTAAATGGAAAGAGTACAGTAAGAGTACGCTTGTATTGTAATTTTTAGAATAAAAGCTTAGAAACTAGGTTAAACTAGAAACTAGGTTAAAATGAAATAGTTTTTTAAAGTATTTTTTTGCAATCGTAATATAGTACAAGGGAAAACACACTAGAACTGCTTTCAATTGTTTATATCCTTCCGCCAGTGAAAAGTAGTCCGTATGAGTTATTAGAGAAGGGACAGTTGTAATGAAACTAAATATAAGTAAAGCTGTGTGTGTTTATATTTGTGTATGTTTGTGGGCTGAAGGAGTGTGGCTGATATAAAAAAGGGGGGGGGGGAAACACTGACAGGTGCTGAAAATATAATTAGAAACTCTTGTGAAAAACGAAAACGGTGGAAAATTAGCCAACGAAAAGAAAAATAACAAAAATAGAAACTCGATGGAAAGAATTTTCTGTGGAGCACGTTGATTTGGGAGGAGAAGTTTAATTCCTAAGACTTTCTAATTCCATCTTTCGGCCAAGACATGCTAGTTAGGCCTACTGGCCTAGATCTAGAGGAGGGGAAGGCGAACAGATGAAAGATGAATATTTACCGAGTCACTCAAGATACAAGGCCATATGTTGACACTAATTTGTTTCAAATAACTCATTTAAGTCATGTATGGTTATCAGAGATAATGCGGGGAGGACAGGCAAACAAAGATGACCTATACAGAAGTGATGAAAGGGGATAGACCAAGTAGATCTAGATAAAGATGGCGAGACAACCTAGAAGAGGATGTACACGCTCTTGGAATCAACACTTGGCAAGAAAAGACCAAGAACAGAGAAGATTGGACACGTGTCTTGTCTGTTTAAATTTAGCCCAAAGTGCAGCCAACACTTGAACAACATATGTCTTCCAAAACCTAGACTTGAGCCTTACAAGAAAAGCTTTACTTATTCTGCTGCTCATCTTTGGAATACCCTCCCATCCGGTATACAAAAATATAAACTATACTCCTTCCTAAAACTACAAACTTTTCCAATGTCCATTTGATGTTGACTACATGTCTCCATGAATCGTAGAACTCACAATGTTATTTTAGGCTGCTCTTACAGGCACCGAATTATGTTAATTGTTTATTCTGAATAGCACTGAAATGTTTGTTTGGTAGATAGTAATTTATATATGTATGTAGTTAATCAATATGTATATGTGGTGAATTAAGAAGCCGCTCAAAGATGAAGAAGAAGATGATGATGATGATGACGATGATGATGACGACGACGACGCCGATGACTGTCCGTTGCCTACTTTACAAGAACTAAATTAATGAAAGCTAAGAACTATTTTCTTTTTTGTAAAGTACAGAACTGTTTTTGTTTCTTGATGTATGAAGTACATCAATTCTGATGGTATGATGTTTTAATGTTTGTGTTGTTGTTGTTGTTGTTTCGTCAAATAAAAAAATCTTGAGTTCTTTGCAGCTGAAAAAGGAAGCATAAAGTTGGATGGAAAATAACATGGAGTGAGTTTTTAGAAATTGCAGATGAGAGATAGAAGAAAGTTAGACAGAAGAAAGTTAGACAGAAGAAAGTTCATTTCTATACTCCATTACATATGTGAAAATCTGACCCATTCCAGCCCTGTTGAGCAAGTTGAAGCAATGGCAAAACTGTCTCTTGATAATGTCTTGGTTAGTAGGTCTTGCCAATGGTCCTGGCCAGTTGGTTTTACTAGCAGGTCTAAACCGGTAGGTCTTACTAACAAATTTTAGCAGTATATCTTACTAATCAGCCCTGGCCAGTAGGTATTACTATCAGGTCTTGGCCAGTAGGTCTTACTACCAGGTCTTGGCCAGTAGGTCTTACTATCAGGTTTGGCCAGTAGGTCTTACTACCAAGTCTTGGCCAGTAGGTCTTACTACCAGGTCTTGGCCTGTAGGTCTTACTACCAGGTCTTGGCCAGTAGGTCTTACTATCAGGTCTTGGCCAGTAGGTCTTACTACCAGGTCTTGGTCATTAAGTCTTACTACCAGGTCTTAGCCAGGAGGAATTATTAGCATGTCTTGGCCAGTATGTCCTACTAGCAGGTCTTGGCCAGTAGGTCTAACTATCAAGTGTTGGCCAGTAGGTTTTACTAACAGGTCTTTGGCCAGTATGTCTTACTAGCAGGTCTTCGCCAGTAGATCTTACTAACAGGTCTTGGCCAGTAGGTCTTACTAACAGGTCTTGGCCAGTATGTCTTACTAGCAAATCTTGGCCAGAATGTCTTACTACCAGGTCCTTGCCAGTAGATCTTACTAGCAGGTGTTGGCCAGTAGGTCTTACTAACAGGTCTTGGCCAGTAGGTCTTACTAACAGGTCTTGGCCAGTATGTCTTACTAGCAAATCTTGGCCAGAATGTCTTACTACCAGGTCCTTGCCAGTAGATCTTACTAGCAGGTGTTGGCCAGTAGGTCTTACTAACAGGTCTTGGCCAGTAGGTCTTACTAACAGGTCTTGGCCAGTATGTCTTACTAGCAAATCTTGGCCAGAATGTCTTACTACCAGGTCTTTGCCAGTAGATCTTACTAGCAGGTCTTTGCCAGTAGATCTTACTAGCAGGTGTTGGCCAGTAGATCTTACTACCAGGTCTTTGCCAGTAGATCTTACTAGCAGGTGTTGGCCAGTAGGTCTTAGTAACAGGTTATTTTAAAGCCAGTGTTGAAATAAATATAAGCAGAGACCATGTGATTCTGAATTTTAAAAAATCAGTGTATAATGTAAGCAGCCAGAAAAATAAATGAAAGTATTTCTGAGATAGTATAGGCAATTTAAAACGAAGTCCTTCAAGTTAAGGCAACCAAAATGCTTTGAATATGTCATTAAAAGTTGACAACATGTTAACCAAAGACATATTCAGTTCAATGATAAATTAAACCAAACAAAGTGTAGTGAGAAGAGTTGGGAAGGCAACAGTGAGGGTAAACGTGAATGTATAGGATAAAACAGAATATATCACAGAATGGAGTCTGATAAAGTATATATAAACAGGCGGGCTAAATGGCACAAGAAAGGCAACAATTCTGATTAGAGACAGAGGGGCCACACAAAGTAGAAAAAATGTGAAATCAGCACATATTGGCATGACAGATAAAGATGATGAATAGCCAATAAATCTCTCTTTCTCTCTCTCTCTCTCTCTCTCTCACTCTCTCCCTTCCTCCTTCTCTGTCTATAATTTCAGGTTTTTTGCTTAAAGTAATTTGGAATGCTACGCCGCTTGCCTGAGACAAATGTCCCTGCCAAGTGTGATGAGCTTACACTTTCATATGCGCTAAGTAAACTCGTCCCAAGCGATTTCCTTCTAGAACGCGAGTGTTGCCAATCTTGCATGACGAGATAAGTTAGGTTTAAAATATGCGTTTCTCTAGTTTAAAGTTTAGAGAATATAGAATTTTAGCTGAGGAGGCATATCCAGTAGAGGAATTCATAATTTCTACAAGGAATCCATAGTTACTCAAGTATGGACCGCTTACAATGGCTTGGTCATTAGGAAGAAAGGAAGAGATTCCTGGGATCACACTCCAGTGTGTCAATGAAATGAAAGAGATAAGATCGAGGAGGAGACCAAGAAGGAAGACTGGGAGAAAACGCGGAAGAAGACCTAAGGCAGAGGTCCACAAAGACTGGGAGAAAACGCGGAAGAAGACCTAAGGCAGAGGTCCACAAAGACTGGGAGGAGGCTTGGAAGAAGACGCAGGGCAGCGGTTCCCAAACTTGTTTGAACCCTACCCCAAGCCAACCATTAGACACGCCCCATGACCAATGAAAAAATTGTTTAGAAAAATTGAAATTCAACAAAAATTGTTTCGGCGAATAGCAGCGCGTATTGCTGGTGTTGTTTTACAAGCTGAAAACATAAAGTAGCAGGATTTCCTTCGAATTGTATAATTGTATTTATATTTTAAGTTATTTTCTTTCTGTTTTTTTTTATTGTCATATCTTCTCTCAGCTCTACCTTAAACCTCCCTGCAATCCTAATTTGGGTCGCGACCTGAGATTAGAAATCAAAAGGAGTACACAACTGGAGAAAGAGACTGACAGACAAAGACAGTGAGGGAAGAGAGAAACATAGAGAGAGAGAGAGAGAGAGAGAGAGAGAGACATAGTCAGGAAAAGAAGTGAATGGAGACAAACTGCATCTGCGGCAATGATTCTGAAAGATTTAGAGTTGTGTGTGTGTGCGTGTGAGAGCGTGAGAAAGTGTGTGTGAGAGAGGGGGAGAGAGAAAGAGAGAGAGAGCCAGGAAAAGAAATGAATGGAGACAAATTGCATCTGAAGCCGTAATTCTGAAAGGTTTAGAATTTGTGTATATATATGTGTGTGTGTGTGTGTGTGTGTGTGTGTGTGTGAGAGAGAGAGAGAGAGAGAGAGAGAATTATTTAGCTATATTTGACTCAATGTAGCACCATCAACTTCTGTAAATTCTGTGACACGATTGAGAAAACTTATTACCCCAAGCTGAATATCTCCGTACATACTTGTTTTCACTCCGGTATTAAAACTAGTCTAATATGTTTATGTTACAAGATGGCTGCAGTGCAGCAATGAAAAGAAAAAGCATAAAAAATGAAAATGGCGACAACAAGCCTATATTAACAATAACAAACAAACAAACAAACAAAATAAAACAAACTGTAAGACTCAGCTGCCCTCACTTTGGGTAAAAAGCAAGTAATGAAGAATAGAAAGCGAGCATACACGCGGAAAATAAAGGAATATATAATTAGTTATTTCTCATTCTCGCTCTCTCTCGTTCTCTCTCTCTCTCTCACTCTCTCGCTCTCGCGCTCTATCTTTCTCTCCCTCTATCTCTCTCGCTCTCTTTCTCTCCCTCTCTCTCGCTCTCGCTCTATCTTTCTCTCCCTCTATCTCTCTCGCTTTCTTTCTCTCGCTCTCTCTCTCCTTCTCTCTCTCGCTCTATCTCGCTCTTTCTCTCTCTCTCTCTCTCTCTCTCTCTCACTGATATGATAAAGGTGGTGTTCCTCGTTTCTTGAAGCTGAGATGGACTTCACATACACAGCATTTTTCCTTTATTTGCTGACAAAGAGCACAATGTGATCAAATATTCTTCCTCGTGTAGACAAATATTCCCCGTTATGGTAGGCACTACTTTCTTCTCACATCACATTTTCCTTCAGTACATCACATTTTCCTTTATACGTCTCATGTTACTTTAGTACACATCACATCACCTCAAATTACATAACATCACACCACATTTTCCTGTAGTACACCACATAGGTGCCGTGGTGGTGTAGTCGTTAGTACACTCGCCTGCTGATCAGAAGGTATCCAATTCGATTCCGCACTGGGGGTAAAGATTTTTTCGGACAGACTGGCACCGGGGTCAACCCGCTCTCGAAAAATGGGTACATGGGGCTTCCCTGGGAAAACAAAGGCAGCGAAGACAGATGCTGGCACCACTAGCTCAGATGCTGTAGTGGCTTAGAAATGTGAAGGCAATAACACTTCACACCACTACGGCATGCGAATGCTACGGAACATAGATAGACACCACATCACTTTTTCCTGTAATATATCACATCACATATTCCTTTTATTACTATTTAATAAATACACATTATCATATATAACAGTGGTCACTAGGTTCTAAAGGCACTTTGCCGTCTTGTTACTAAACAGTGCTTGCCTCCACATTGCTTACTTTTTCTCCCAATCCTAGGATTTTTCAACGTTGGGAAAACGAGTCAGTCAGTCAGTCAGTCAGTTAGTCAGTCAGTCATTTGCAAAGTCCCTTGCGGAACTTTGCCTCCATAATAGCTTTCCTATAGGCCTCTCGGTTGTGAGCAGGATGCCCTGCTGCTGATGCATCCATTTTGCAAATTATCTGCGATGTCTTGTAGCCATCTTCGCCTTGGTCTTCCTCTCTTTCTTTTCACCATTAGAGTTAGAATACGAGTTTATTTATCTGTTGCTGAGAGTGGAGGGGTTCTAAGAGACGACCACACAAAAGGAAACAGGAAAAAAAAACTTCCGAGAATTCTTTTGTACTCAGTTTTGACGAGCCGCTGAATAAGGAATAACGCGACAGAATAGCGATTTATTAAATGTTCATAAAAAAATAATGTAACGAAAAGGAAGAAACAGCATTATTTGCCTTTGGTGTGAGGAAAATTTGAGAATAAGGAAGAACAAAAGTGAAGTGAGACAAACGAAATATTTCTGATTTTAAAAAAAATCAGATAAGACACGCGCACACTCAAAACTCACCAAGCAGATTTGAAGCAGAATATAACAAAAGTGATATTTGTCAGGGATTCACTTATCAGCTCATTTTCTGAGGGTTTCACTTATCAAATCATCTTCTCAGGAATTCAGCTCGTCACGGATTCACTCATCATTCATCAGCTCATCTACGCAGATGTTTTTTTTTTCCTTTCATTTTGTGTTCGACAGCGTAAACATGAGTTTGGTATTCAGGTAAACATGAGTCTGATAATCATGTAATAAACATCTGTTTATATCCTTCATACACTGGCAGCTGTTGGCAGATATTAATGACTTAAAAAAACAGTGTTTGAGATAAACATTTTTATAATCGGGTTGACAATTTTCCAAGTTTAGAGACAGCTGTGTGTGTGTGCGCGCACACATACATACATATGCATATACATACTGCGTATTTATTAAAAAACACATTTTCATCAACCGTGCGGTTTTTAAAAAATCATATTGCCCGTAACAAGACGTAAACATCAGCTTTGTAGCATTACTTAATCCGACCTAGAACCGAGCGAAAGTGGAAAGATATAGCATCCACCTTACACGGAACACGTAACAGACACACATACAGAGAGGACACGTAACAGACACACATACAGAGAGGACACGTAACAGACACACATACAGAGAGGACACGTAACATCCACCTTACACGGAACACGTAACAGACACACATACAGAGAGGACACGTAACAGACACACACACAGAGGACACGTAACAGACACACATACAGAGAGGACACGTAACAGACCCACATACAGAGAGGACACAAAACAGACACACACAGACATAATGGCCGGTCATTGCCTAATGGCGGAATGAGTGAGTGAGTAGCTACAAAATCAAATACTCTTGGCGAAAAGGATGACGGGCAAAGTGTCATTACTTCTGGCAAACTAGTGCCCGAGACTTCTCATTCCTGACTTTGGGAGAAGCAGGCATGGCAGAAACACGTCCTTGGAGATGTTTGCAGTTGTCACTTCAAACATGCTTGACCTGGGGGAAAAAACGGGAACACTGATTCAATAGACAAGAAGATGAAAGCAAATGTCAGTAGCGATCACTATAAATGGCGGGGAGTTAATGTTGGTGAAAAATGGAGAGGTGGTCAATGATACACGATACAATGATACAAATTCAACGTGAACCTCTCAAGAAAATAAGGATCAATAAAAGTAAATACTCTGGCCATATCAAAAGACATAATAATATATTGAAGACAATGCTAAAAGGAAAGGCGGAAGGGGAAAAAGCGAGAGGTAGACAGAGGTATGGATGGGAAGATAACATGTGAGACTGGAGAGGATACTATCTGGATGAGTCCATCGAGGCGGGAGAGGTAGGACAATGGAGAATCATTACCATAAACCTTCGAATCAAAAGACGGCATACAATGATGCTGTTGACGATGATGATGATAATACAGACTAAACACGCCATGTCAGTGTGAAAGTGAGGAGGAATCCACTAAATGTGGGAAGAGGTAGAGAGTGGTGAAAGCGAGGAGGAACCCACTGACGGTGGAAAGAGGAACAGAGACTAACAAATGTAAAAGAGAGAGAGAGAGAGAGAGAGAAACAGCAGAAGAATGAAGAGCTGTTTGACGCCGAAATGGACAACATACATCACAGCTGTGCTAGCATGGAAAGATTGCTTGCGATCAGGCCTGAGAAGCGGTTGCGATTCTTGGACACACCACAACATCCCACAAGACCTCGCGTTGTACGGCGACCGCCCAGTGATCAACCTCTCAGCATTTGGACTGATGGAGAGATGTATGAATGTTTACAACAATAAAATGTTTTCTCTTGATTTTACAAATAATCAAAGTATTCACCCAAGCCAGATCAAGTTCACAATGTTTTCTCTTAATTGTTACAAATAATCAAATTCGTGATCCAAGCCATATGAAGCTTAAAGTGTTTTGTTTCGGTGACCCGGAAAAGTTCGGCAAACAACTAAAAAAAAAACATTGTTTGTTTGCACGGATTTGTCGTCTGTTTTGTTCTCTCAATAATCAATAATCCCTTGCTGCTAGATCTAGGCTGCTAATATACTTTTCTTCAACCCTTTCTTTGAAATAGAAAGGACCAGCCTGCGCCATCATTTTTGACAAGCAAATCAGACATTTTGGAGACAGCATATTTCTCCTCAGCGCTTTATTCGATAGATCACTCACAGATGAAGGAATCTTGTCACGCAGATGAATCTATAACTTGACCTCTGTTTAGATTTTGTTATTTTCTTCTTCTTTTTTTTTATTTTACGTCTTAGGCACATTTAACATTTCTGTCCACAAAAATATGTTTATGTAGTTATAACTGAAAAAAGTAGTGACAGAATCAACAAGTGTCCAAATAAGCAACTAGCAGCAACAAGAATGTCAGGTTCTCTAACAGCAGTTACATAATTTGATACCTTAGAACAATTTTACGCTAGAGAGCACCATTTCTGATCCTAAATCTTAAAATGTGCTCGATTTATTTTACTTACATTTTGGTGAATACTGTGGTAGGATTAATTCATGTTTGAAACAAATAGAGCAATATTTGAAGTGTATTAATATTGCTGAGCGCTGAATGTAAGTTCTTTGAAAACGCTTTTCGATTATTTTATATGTATTCCAGCAGGCTTCATGTATATTTGAATCAGAAAGTCCTGTTTACAAACTCTTTGCAATTATTTGCCAAGTAGGCTTCAAATTCGAGTTGTATATTTGAATCGGCAACTGCTTGTTATGATTTAAAAAGCACCGAGAATAGTAAAAAAAAATGAATGAGCCATTGCAAGCTGTTTACTTAGGTCTATCATTCACTCATTAGTCCCTTGTGTGAACTTTGCCTGTCTGACAGCTGTCTTGAATTCCTCTCGCTTGTGAGCAAGATGCCCTGCTGCTGATCCATCCATTAAAAAATCATCAACAATGTCTTGACGTTTAATATGTCCAAAAACTTCAGTTTGTTCTGTTTAATCCTCTTTACTAACCAGTCTTCTTCACTGCTAAATTCTTGTAGTAAGGATATATTTGTTATTTTTTTTGTGTCTATAATATTTGAAGGACTCTTCTACAGCATGTACATTCAAAGGCATTTTTGTGTTTCTCAGCTGTTTTGTTAAATCCCAAAGTCTCACAGGCATATCTCGCGATAGGAAAAATGCATGTCCTTAAAGGTCTAATTTTGTAGTAGTTCTGTCTGTCCCTCTCCACAGCTTCTTTAGTTGTTTTACTTTCTGAAGAGCGATGGATGTCCTCCTTTTAACCTCCCTCATATTATCTCCATTATTAGTTAGTACTGATCCAAGATATTCAAAACTCTCCACTTCTTCCAATTTTTTCCTCAATGATATATACTTCAGCTGCATTATTTGTTTTGTCAGTTGTCATCAATTTAGATTTCTTCACATTAAGATAGAGGTTTTGCTCTTCACTGTTCTTACGGACTGACATAATTAGTTTTTCCATTCCTTTTTGTGCTGTGGACAGTAATACTGTGTCATCAGCATATCTAATCTCTGGTATTTCATAACCTCCAATTTTATGGCATCTTAATGTTCCCTGTCTGCACCTTCTCCGACATTTATCTTTATATTTTCTGTATACAAGTTAAATAAATAAGGCGACAGTATGCACCCCTGACGGACTCCTTGTTTTGTATCAGACCAATCTGTTGTCTCACCATTTATTCTTACTGCTGCCTGTTGGTCTAAATACAGCTTTGCTATTAACCGTACCACATGTGTACCACATCTTTATCTGGCCTCCCATTGTTGCTGTCAAAATGTATAAACAAGGAAAAAAAAGTAGGAAAAGCTTTATTACTTAAAGAGCACACAGTTGTAACGTTTTGGAGTGAGCCTCCCGGCTAGATTACCATTGTATCACTCTCTATCCCCTCTACGGTTTCCCCACCCACCACCCTCAGTTACAACCCACCTATCACACATCTAAAGTCAAAGTCTTCATTTAAATACTCTCCACACTCCACCATGAGTATTTCTGACACACAGCGTCTGACAAGCCACAGCTTCTTACAAGTCACAACTAAGTGCTCTATTCATTTTATTTTTTTTCTTTAACACAGCATTCACGTGAATTTATATTTTATCTCCTCTGTCTATTTCTTCGTCCTGTATGTTTTTTTATGACCAAGGCTCACTGAAAAACGTTACAACTGTGTATTCTTTAAGTAATAAAGTTTTTCCTACTTTTTTCTTTGTTTATATATTTTGGTATCACAGCTTTACTGCAATGGCTCCGTATATAGTTTTATACTCATACACTAATTATTGTTGCTGTCAGTGTTTTTTAGTATCTGTGCAGAAGTTAGTTTGCAAATGCATTGCTTCCGGGCAGTGACTAGCCATTGTCCCTACACTGAGATCTTCTGCCTACCATCGTAGACTGGTGATCATAACCAACACAATCTGTCTGCTGCCCTCCCATTTCATCCACCACCTGCTCCCATGGCTTCACCTTCCCCAAGGGTGTCCCATAGACTAACGGAGGTAAGGAGGCGTCTTACTTCTCCTTTGATGAGGATACCCCTACCCCGCTAACCATAATTAGGTCTATAAGAAGTTATAAGTGTTCCTGTAAATCATATATATATTGACTGATTCTCTTTTCGAATATAGTGTTGTACTATCTGCAGCATATTTGTTTACAAATAAACTTCATATCACGATGACTCATTTAACCTCTTAAACTCCTCCATGTTTACTTCACAATGCCCCCTCCCCCTCTCCCTCTTATTTTGATCATACAACAATCTGTGATTTATGAGTCCCCAGCGCTGAATGCGTCAATGTAGTCCCCAGCGGCCGGTGCAGTTTAGGATAACAGCTTGGCCGTAATTATTATTGTGAGCGCGGTTGGGGTGGCAGTGTTGGCTGTGATATCAAGATGTATTTCCTTGAGTCTATTCTCAGCTAAACAACTGATAATTCTGTTGCGTTGCAATTCTTGCGTGCAATGTTGCAACAACAAGGTACAGCCTTACAAACATATGAACGTGTTGCAGAAACGAAGGCGAAATGGAAAACAAATCAACTCCTTAAGTTTGACATAACAGGATTCTCTCCTCCACAACATATCAAGTACACCATAATTTGTAGTCAATTTGTTTCAGTTACATTTCTGCAGTCACGAACACTTCCACACTCAACATATATCTCAAAGTCACGAACATTTCCACACTCAACAGATATCTCAAAGTCACAAACACTTCCACACTCAACAGCTGTTTCAAATAAATCTCTCTAGCACCAATCAACCCATGTCAAGCCCCAGCTAATCAACTGACCAGGTGAACTTAAAACCTGAACTGTTTTCAAACCGAGTCACCTACCAAGGTTCAGTGGCTTCTCACGTTATCCTGCTGCTATATTATTCCTAGCTTAAAGCTATTATCTGACATAAATATTCTGCACATTTTAAATGCATGATACCCCAGTCTTCGTTTCTGCTGTGCTTGCTGTGATAGGTCAAGAGTGTTTTATGCTCGGTAATGGTTTTCTGATTCATAATGGTAATTAGTTGTGGACAATTTTTCTTGTGTTCTGTTAATTACGCGGGCTACATGAGCGGAGCTGATGAAATATTTATCAATGAGGAAAAAACTGGAAGAAGTGGAGAGTTTTTTTTATTATCTTGTATCACTGCAGACTAATAATGGAGACACAATAAGGGAAATTAAAAGGAGGACATCTATCGCTTTTCAAAAAGTAAAACAACTAAAGAATCTGTGGAGAGGACGACACAGAACTACAAAAATAAGATTTTTAAAGGCATGCATCTTTCCCATCGCAACATATGCCTATGAGACCTGGACATTTAACAAAACAGCTGAGAAACACATAAATGCCTTTGAATGTAAATGCTACAGAAGAGTTCTTCAAATATCATGGACACAAAAAAGAACAAATATATCCATACTACAAGAACTTAATATTGAAGAAGGCTGGCTAGTAAAGAGGATTACAGAGAGAAAACTTAAATATTTTGGACACATTAAATGTCACGATAATCTAGAGAAGACCATCTTGGAGGGGTATATAATGGGAAAAAGAAAGAGAGGAAGACCAAAGCAAAGATGGCTGCAAGACATCGTTGATAATCTTCAAATGGATGCATCAGCAGCAGGCCATCTTGCTTACAACCGAGAAACCTACAGGAGAGCTGTTAGGGATGCAAAGTTCCGTAAGGGACATGCAAATGACTGATTGACTGACAAGAGCTCCATTGTTGCAGAGATCACCCAATTCTCATGTTTGTCTAGTTGTTGTGACGCAGCCAAAAGCAGGAAACATTTCGGTATGGTCTTGAATCTTGAATCTAGGAATTAGCATCATCGGACTCGAGACATACGGACATATGCTCTGCTCTTTGCTTCAGTAACCATGGAAGAGTATGAACACTAATTGTGGCGGTCAACTGTTGGTTCTGGTAACCTCGAATCCCACCATCCAGCCATCTGGCTCTTCCTTCTCTCATCCTCACACCCTTGTCCTTCATCCACTGTAGATATATACATGGCCTTCTTCCTTCTGTACCAGGCCGGCGGTCACAAGCTTCAGTATATCCGTCCTACTCTTAGGAACATATCTACTGTTCCAGAAAAAAAAACGAAACAAAATACGATGTTGCGATTTAAACTGAAGTTTGCTGATCAGACAAGGGCAAATTGCCTGAAACGTTCACTTGGACATCAACTTCACGTGCTGACCTGAACTGTGCTCAGCAGATGATTCATGAGCACAGAAAAGTGACACTAGTCAAAACAGCATTTTTAACAATAACTCATGACAGGTTCACGAGAATCCCATGAAACTTACTGAACACAAAACTCACTGACTATGTTATTGAATGCCTATAAAAGATTGACGCTCCTCGAATCAATTCATTTAAAACTTCAGTGCGCAAGTATGGCTCATCTCACTAGAGAACAACGAGTCATCATCACTGGACGTTTACAGACTGGACATCCACAAAGTGTAGTGGCCAGACAATTTAATATGGTTAGAAGCACCATTAGTCGCCGTTGGAGACGATTTCAAGAAACTGGTTCAGGTGCAGAACGGCCGCGCAATGGAAGACCTATAGTCACAACTCCTGCAGAAGACAGCTTCACACGGCTGCGTCAGCTCAGAAATCCATTTGCATCTGCGTCCTCAACAGTCCAGTCAGTGAGAGCAGCTCGTTGAATTTCAGATCAAACGCTCAGGAACCGGCTGCACGACGCTGGTTTTTGGGCTAGAAGACACTATAGAAGTCCTGTTCTTATGGACCGGCATCGCCAGAACCGACTGCAGTGGGCGAACCAGCATCGTCAGTGGACTGTTGCGAGTGACTGGAGAAGAGTTTAGTTTAGTGATGAATAATTCTTTCTGCTCCAGCGACACGATAGACGGAGAAGAGTTTACCGCAGAGTCTATGAGCGCTACCCCCATAACTATGACAGTATTCTCTTAACTATGGGATATAAGCAGTATTGGTACTCAGGAAACAATTAATAGAGTGAGTACCCTTAGTTGAAAGGTATTTTGATCGAAAGCGTAGGCGAGGGTCTTGAGATAAGCGTGCAGCATGAAAACAACTGAATGGGTAGGAATAGTTTAAATACCACGCACGATTAGCAAGAAAAAGAGCCCTACGATGTGTTAGACGAAGAAGCCGTACGTGTTTTGAGAGTCTTGTTGAAGACATAGTTTTTTCCAGTAGTTATAGTTTTTGGTAGATGTAGTTTCTAGATAAGATGAAGTGATTTGTTTGAGACAGTTGAAGTTGGTAGTTAGAAGATTTTTTCTGTTGGAATTCTTGTAAGGATGTCTTTTATTGTAATGGTAAGGTTTTTTTTTCTCCCATATGGCGTAGAATACTTCACGCCTGGAACTGATATTGTAACTGTCATTGTAAACGCCTTACCAGCCTGATGGGCTACGCATCCATCCTCATAATTTCATCCCTCATTTTACACATCAATAAACTTGTGTTGTCTGAATATAAAAACTACACCACTGGCTTTGTTGAAACTCTCACTGTTTAGCAAGCTTTGGTTATGTTGGGAGACTGCGATGTTCAGTTGTTGTATTAATATTTTTCTGTGGAGTTGAAAGCCTGGGATGTCTTGTTGGATTTTCTTAGTGTGTAACAGAGAAAATTAGGTTGTCTTTTAGCACCACCAACAAGAAGTATTTTCTAAAATGAAAAAAAAAACTGTACTCCACAAGCAGACAAACCATCCAGCATAATATTCCTTTGTGGACTTCATACTATTTTACTGCATGGATGAGGCTCCTCCACATGGTGGTGGAAGTTGTACTGGTGTGGGGGGCGATAGCTTCATTGGAAGAAGTGACCTGGTGCAAAGTGAAGGACGCATGAATGCCCAACGATACGTCGCTGAAATTCTTCGTCCTTACGCCCTCTCACTTCTGGCTGCACCAAGGTCGATTTTTCAGCAGGATAACGCTCGATTTCATGTGGCACAACTCACCACTCAGTTCCTCGCTGACAACAAAGTCCAGACCATTCCGTGGCCATCCATGTCATCAGACTTGAACCCAATAGAATACTTATGGCATAAACTCAACAGATAAGTCCGTCAGTGAGACGTGGCGGCAACCAATCTCCGACAATTGTCTCTTGCACTGCGGGAAGAGTGGGCAGCCATCCAACAACAACAGATCCAACGGCTAATCGGATCCATGTCAAGGAGATGTCGTTTTCTGATACCGGCCAGAGGAGGCCATACATCTTATTGAATCGGAGCCTCAGTCGCAAAGAATAAAAGTCCAAACCAAATTTAATGAACATCATTTCATTGTTATGGTCTTAAAGTTTCTTCATGATAAGATTGAAACATTAATTCTGTAAAATAATATTGTGATACAAGTTTGAAATTCGATGTCCATTACGTCTACAGTAGTGTTGCGTTTCTTTTTTTTAACAGTATATGTTGCAAGTGAGTTACGGTCAACATGATATTTATGGCTTCAGAAGGGTTTCTTTCATTCCTGAATCTGTCTCTATCCGCGCCCCCTCCCCTCCTTTCATCTGACTCTTTTACACACACTTTCTCTCTCTCTCTCTGCCTCACCCCCTCTCTCTCCACATTTCAGTCATACTTTATATTGTTGCACAATACAATTCTTCTCCATTCATCTTTCTTCCATGTTCTCTCTCTCTCTCTCTCACTGGTTGATTACTCCTACTTCTCTTAGAGCTTCTTCTGTGTTTGTTTTTCACACCTTTATTTTCCCCATTCCCCACCCCACTCAATTTCTCTTTAGTCTCTTTTTTCTTTCCTTTCTTGTAAATACGCGATTGTGGCCCGACAAGTCTTCCACTCCTTAACTGCCCCAGTCATGATAAACTGCTAGATTTCACAGGGAAGAGCTAGTTTTGGGGATTCGTGGTTATTTTGTACGGATTTTGTAATGACCTCTTGTTCCCTGGTGCTTCTCCAAAGTCAAGACCAAAAAAAAAAAAACAAATAATTTTTTACCATGATATGTTTGCCCATACCGCCCTCCATTACAGTGTAGTTTACGTCCGATTTGGAAGATTTGGATAAATGATTTTTTGGGAAAGGCGCAAGGGGGTGGGATTTAATACAGACCGACGTTCATCAGGAATCATAGATTGAACACAAACATAACAAAAAATTGTTGGCATTAGTTTTTTTTTCTTTTTTACGGTCATTCATTCATTTGCATGTCCCTGCGGAACTTTGCCTCCCTAACAGCTCTCCTGTAGGTCTCTCGGTTGTGAGCAAGATGCCCTGCTTCTGATGCGTGCATTTGTAGATCATCAACGATGTCATGCACCATCTTTGCCTTGGTCTTCCTCTCTTTCTTTTTCCTATTATGTACCCTTCCAAGCCAGTCTTCTCTAAATTATCACGACTTTATGTCCAAAATATTCAAGTTTTCTCTGTTTAATATTCCTAACTAGCCAACCTTCTTTAATGTTAGGGTCTTGTAGTATGGATATATTTGTTATTTTTTTGTGTCCATGGTATTTGAAGGACTCTTCTGTAGCATTTACATTCACAGGAATTTATGAGTTTCTCAGCTGTTTTGTTAAGTGTCCAGGTCTCACAGGCATATGTTGCGATGGGAAAAATGCATGCCATTAAAAATCATATTTTTTTTGTAGTTCTGTGTTGTCCTCTCCACAGATTCTTTAGTTGTTTTACTTTTTGAAAAGCGATAGTTGTCCTACTTTTAATTTCCCTCATTGTATCTCTATTATTAGTTAATACTCATCCAAGATATTCAAAACTCTCCACTTCTTCCACCTTTTCCTCACTGATATATATTTCAGTTGCCTTATTTGTTTTGTCAGTTGTCATCAATTTAGTTTTCTTTGCATTAAGATAAAGATTTTGCTCTTCGCTGTTCTTACGAACTGACATAATTAGTTTTTTCATTCCTTTTTGTGTTGTGGACAGTAATACTGTGTCATCAGCATGTCTAATCTCTGTTAGTTCATAAACTCCAATTGTTATGGCAATGTAATATTCTTTGTCTACATCTTCTCTAACATTATATTTTCAGTATAGAGGTTAAATAATTAAGGCGACAGTATGCAGCCCTGACGGATCCCTTGTTTTATGCCAAACCAAGTTGTTGTTTCACCATTTATTCTTACTGCTGCCTGTTGGCCTAGATACAACAGTAATATTAATTGTATCAAATATGTTGGAAATCACATTTTAAAAAATTATTTCCCAATTTTTCTGGTGTTGTACACAATCAAATACCTTTGAATAGTCTATAAAATATAAGTATAGATTCACATTAAATGCTCTGCTTTATGGTGCCTGTGAAAAAAAACATAAGCGCAACTTTAACAGAAAGAAACATAAATATAGATCATGTGACTAAAACCAAACATAGAGATACTTATGCCATATTACATATAGACAGAATATCAAATAAACTGTAGAAGAAAATAATCTAGGATGAAAAAAGCATAAATATTAGAATATGATAAACAATTAATTTGAATGAGCAAATATTCCAAAGCGCGCACTTGGAAGTCATAACTGACAGTTTCCAAACTGAAATAAACCAGCAGTAAGACTGGCCATTGCGATATTGACAAAATAGAAAGCATCATGGCAGGATGAACAAAAGCTGAATGCTGTGTGAGATAACTAACAGATTTAACTCTTTCATAACAAGATAGAAACTATCATGGTAGGGCGAACAAAAGATTGAATACAGTTTGAGAGAACAGATTTAACCCTTTCACTCCTACTTTATTTTCCATGCTTTGCCAGGATAAATTATAGTGATACATTTTGGTAGAAAGTAATTGGAAGGAAATTAACTCCATAATCTAAAAATATTGGTTGAGTTACAAATGTGCTGTATCTTATTTTATTTTATTTAGAATTTGTTAAAAGTTCATTCTGAGCATTGATTTGCATAGACGAGGAAGACCTACCAACACTAACACTGTTGTTCTGGAATGAAATTGTTAAGCCTTGGGAATATCTGACGAGAATGGAATATGGTTATTAGCTCCAAACCTCTAATGTGTTCATTGTATCTAATGAACAGTCTGGTAACAGAAACTGGAGACTATTAAGGACAGATAATATAAGGTTACAGTGGAAAAATCATACACATGTATTTAAAATGTTAGCAGGCACCAAAAACTACTAGAAAACCTCGTTACAGCAACTAGATCCGAAGTCAAAGACCTCTCAAAGATCATTCTGCATAGTGAAGTATTTGTAGAACGAGTGAAAACGTTAGGTCAGATAAGCAGCGGTGTAATGTTCACATTGAAGATACGCAGCGTGTAATGTTCACATGGAAGATACGCAGCGTGTAATGTTCACATGGAAGATACGCAGCGTGTAATGTTCACCACGATGGTAAACAGCGATGTAATGTTCACATCGAAGAAGCACAGCTTTATGTACAATGTGTTTTCATTTATTAGTGCAACAAATTAGTTCTTTTGTAGGACGAAAAAAATAGCCTGGCATCACCTTGGGGTATATAATAAATAACATTTCAGTAAGAAAAAAATTAAATGGATAATTATGATAGGAAAAGACTCGAAGAAACAAAAAGGACATACATAAATAGCTGGAAATTGGTGTCACCAACTGGGGAGAGAAGATTAGGAATAGAGAAGAATAGAGGAGAAATTTATCTGCAGCAATGAGCCTTAATGGCATGGAAAGTCAGAAGAAGAAGATAGAGAAGAAGAAAAAGAAGAACAAGAAGAAGAAGAGAACAAGAAGAAGAAGAACTGGCTGGGACTAGTGCATATATTGTTAACTCTTTGCCTAAGAGTTTCATTATCATACCATTTTTATCTGCTCTAAGACATTAAAATGGTTGCTATCTTTTCAACAGGTCATGAGAGCATTACTGTTTGTTAGCGCGTTAGGCGTTTGTTTTTAACTCGAGTTATGGTCATGCTTTTATTATTTTTCTTTCTCACGACTAAAATGATGTCTCCCTTTTTTAGGTTGATCATGGACACTTATCTAAAACTTTACTACACCCAAGTACTGTATTGTTAAAGAGAACAATAGGCTGTCATACGGTCTCTAAATCTGGACTCCTTATCTTTGTCTCCAAAAGTCTATCTCTTGAGCATCTGGTTCATCAAGACATTGGAGATAAACAAAATGTTACACTCGAAATTGCTGTAACGATGTTTTCCAGTAGTTGGTAGTGTCCCTTCACGTTTTAAATACATGTGTGTGAATTTTCGACCACCCAGATCACTACGGCAATGTCCGTCGACCAGTTTAGTTTTCCTCTGCTGAAATCCCACCACTAGCAGGTCGATGCTTTTGTCCGTTCACTCTTTAACTCTTACTGCTCCACTCACGCGTAGCACAATCTTCAACCCTAGACTCTGAGAGATCCACTCACACCCAGTCATGTCCCTTGAAACCAGCCCGAAATTTTCCCCACAGTTTTCTAACTCTTTGATCCCCTCTACATTGTCTTCTCAGAAGCAATATCTCCCAGGAGTAACATCAAACTGTAATATCAAATGAGAACTTGATCTCTGTCAAAATGTGTTTCTCTAAGGTTTCCAAAACAACTGTAATCTAATCTGATTAGTCCGCTCCTAACAGGAACTACTGGAACAGCCGATCGCCTACGCTTTGGTTGTTTTGTTTACCGACACCACTAATATTCACGCTCTAGAGATACGTGGTTTCAAATATCAACACTAAATCTATTGACACTGCGTCCTTAAATTTGAGCTTTCATCTACGTTGCCATAGATACTCTACACAAACATCTGTTTTTTTCGCCATTTCAAGTGAATTATTTGTAATACAGTGACATCTACCTGCATTCTGGCGAATCAACACATGGCTTTACGGTTTGTTAAATTTTCATATGTTTCGCATTAGAATCTTCAAAGTGACATTTATTATGTTTCAGACCAGACTGCCTCAGACTCCACTCTAATGTAGTGTGAATTTTATGTCCCTTTATTAAATTCTTTTTTTTTTTAGATTCCGCTCTTTGGTTTAGTTTTTTCCCATTCCATCGAATGCATTTTTTTCACTTGTTATTCTGACTGATTAAGTTTATTCTAACAACTAAACTTTCAGTGCTCACTTGGGACGCAAGAAACTATCCGGCACAAGATTGGTGTAATAAATCGTAATCAGTGAACATTTACCTTCCAGTATTTAAAAACATGAGATATTTCATACATTCTAAAAAAGTGGAGATATACAAATAACGGAGTAAATTCATCTAAAATAGTACGAGATATACAAATAATGGAATAAATTCATCTACTATTAAAATGGCACATTAAGGGTAGTAGAAAACTTCGAAGGAAGATTTGGGGCGGCTTTCTAATGTTCATCATTAAACAGAGAGAAACAGCGAAGTGGAGTTCCACTATCCCCAGCTTTCAAAGAAGAAATGAGCATGATGATGACGAATGATACGTAATGTAGATAATTCTATTCAAACTAAACGGAATATTGGAGCAGTTTTCATTGCTGGAAGTCACATCAGGGCTAGGTTCATACTGATGAGAGGGTTTCGTTTTGAAAAAAAAAATCGCATATAAAAAACATTTATCAACTCGCTGCAGAATGGGAAACGAGTGCTCCTTTGACTGCTCACATCCATGGAGCACGCCATATTTAAAAAGAAAAAAAAAGCTACGCTGGGTTAGATCACAGCTTCTAGCAGTCTGAGCCATACAGCGATCGTGAACAAACACATCCATACAAGGGGAATCTCTTTGGGTGTTTTTACTTCTGTGGAAGTACTTTAGCTGGGAGCGCCTCATCCTGTCTTTTCATGGCAGGAGAAAGAAATTGGAATCCATGATAACACTGGTCGATGATAATATTTACAGGAAAGTGGGGGAGTGAGAGTGGGAATTAAGCAATTCTAGGTTTATTTCCACTCTGATGTTTTGAATAAAAGGGGGAGTAAGACGCATCCAAGCTAAAAGAAAAAAAAAGAAATTATTCTTTAGATTATCGCTGCATTATTCCTGGAAATGGGCCATCGGGCTGTTCCAGTGGACAAATGACATCTTTACTGAAAGAAAAACCAAATGCAAAACAACACATAAAGAAAAAGAGCACTGTACATTGTAATCTGCATCTCTCGTCAGTGAAATCAATAACAAATATGGACATGAACATCTAAAAATGAAAGAAAACCTTCTCGATAGACTGAGAAGGAGCACAATCATCAAAAACAAGAGCTGGTATTACACCAGCATTAAACTGCCCCTTAAACAATAAGACACATAGTTTAACACCACATTAAACTACCCCGTGAAAAAAAGACAAGTGATTAAACATCAGGATTAAACTACCCCGTGAAACAACACGACAAGTAGTTTAACATCAGCATTAAACTACCCCGTGAAACAACACGACAAGTAGTTTAACATCAGCATTAAACTACCCCGTGAAACAACACGACAAGTAGTTTAACATCAGCATTAAACTACCCCGTGAAACAACACGACAAGTAGTTTAACATCAGCATTAAACTACCCAGTGAAACAACACGACAAGTAGTTTAACATCAGCATTAAACTACCCAGTGAAACAACACGACAAGTAGTTTAACATCAGCATTAAACTACCCCGTGAAACAACACGACAAGTAGTTTAACATCAGCATTAAACTACCCAGTGAAACAACACGACAAGTAGTTTAACATCAGCATTAAACTACCCAGTGAAACAACACGACAAGTAGTTTAACATCAGCATTAAACTACCCCGTGAAACAACACGACAAGTAGTTTAACATCAGCATTAAACTACCCAATGAAACAATAAGTCAAGTGATATTGACTACGTTACACGATTACCACCAGATAGTTTATCACGTAAAACAAACATGCTGAAATAAAAGGAAGCAGAGGGAGAGGCAGGACCTGCTAGAGATGTCAAGATAGAATCCACGCTGGAGATGTCAAGATAGAAAGGTCGTGCATGCAGGAGATGTCAAGATAGAAAACCCGTGTAAGCTGGAAATATCAAGATAGAAAGGCCGTCCACGCTGGAGATATCAAGATAAAAAGGCCGTTCACGCTGGAGATGCCATGATAGAAAGGCTGTGCATGCTGAAGATGTAAAGATAGAAAGGCCGTCCACGCTGGAGATGCCAAGATGGAAAGGCAGTCCACGCTGGAGATGCCATGATGGAAAGGCAATCACGCTGGAGATGTCCAGATAGAAAGGCTGTCCACGCTGGAGATGCCTGGAAAGAATAAGAAAAACCTTAAATATCCTTTTATATGAAGCAACTCGCCAAGTCCTGTCAGAAGTATGTTCGTATCCTTGATACAGAAAGACAACTTAGCAAGGAGTCTTGACGAGACAAGTTCTGCTCTTACGCATAACCATACTTTTAAGAAATTTCTGTATTGTCAGTTGGTCTTGCATTTCTGAAGTAGAGGAAGACTGAGTAGGGATTGCTAAAGATTTTGTTGAATTTTACATTGGACCAAAGAATACAAACAGTAGAATCATGGAAATGTACTGTATGAAAGTTTCGCCATATTTAATATTGAAAGTGTGCACTAAAACATATATCTTAACTCTTTCACTTTTCACTTAACTTCCATGCTCTGCCAGAATAAATTTTGATGAGAAATTGTGGTAGAAAAAGAAACTGGAAGGAAGTTGTTCTAGCATTTTAAAATATGGCTTGAGAGTTAGAAATGTGATACTTTTTATTTTATTTAGACTTTGCCTAAATATCGCACTGTTCAACACAGGTGTCCAGGATCTACCAACACAGTACTGGTATTTTGAAATACAAGAGTTAATAGTAATCTGAGAATGCTGCACAAGCTTGTTGAAGTAGTGTTTATGCTACTTGTAAATAACTAATTTATAACAACTAATTTATAACAACTAAAGCTTAAGAGTCTACACATTTCAGAATTATAACTCCTTCAATAAAAGTTCAAAGTTCAGACTCCGGCTTCACTGCTTTCGGGACAGTCCCATATATGCTCCTCTGCGTGCCGTAAGATCCTCCAAGAGTAGTTTGCTAATAGTTCTTGTCAAATTTTCATTGTTTACGATGCGTTTTCTGTCAGACAGTTTGTATTTCCTGCCATCACCTATCTTCAGTAGTCTTCTAACAGCTATATTGTTCGTCCATTCCCGCTCTTCATTTTCCCGCAATATGTCCCGTACAGCCTTTAGCAATGTCCCCTTTGTCCATTGACAGTCTACAATCATTTTTGCCTGTCCAGCAAGTCTGTCTGCCACATCATTGCCATGTACTCCCGCATGCCTTGGACAGTAAAGTCACGTTAGGGTTGTCACAGCTGACTGGCTTTAACAGTTGAACTCATTTTTTGCGAAGCAAATTCTTCTCAGTCTTACGGAGCATACTCTGTGAATCCGTCACAATGACACCACATCATGAGCAACTAACCACTCCATTGCCGCCGACACAGGCTCAGTTTCCATTCACATGCTTGATGTGGTGACTTCAAAGGCTCTCGAACCCTGTGCCACGACTCTTCCATTTTGATAGGCAACAAAACCCTAACCATTTCTGCTGTTCCGAGTCACTGAGCCTTCTGTATATATTACCGTGCTGTTTCTGATGATGCTGGATGAGATCTTGAACCCAAAGTTCAGCTGCTCCATGCGCCCAGTCTCACAATCACGACCCTTTTTTTTTCTACGCCCGCAAGGGCGCTGCTAGATAAGTTTACAACAGCAAGGGCGCTGCTAGATAAGTTTACAGCCGCAAGGGCGCTGCTAGATAAATTTACCACCCAGCGGTGGTGAGGGTTTTTGGATCAATATTTTCTTAGCCTGGACGGAAGGACCACCCCGTTGATCATGGTAAGTATTCACGACCCTTCTGTATAATCAGAAAATAAAAATGTATTAAATATAAGTATCTATACAAAAAGAAGTCAAAGCTTTATGACCCACAAATCAGAGTTTTACAGCTTAAGTTTGTAGAATCCCGTATAAAGTTGTTTTTTTTTAAAGTACTCAGTATTTCGCTTCAGTAATATTAATTATCCTTGGAAGAATATTCATTTTTTATTTTTAAAACAAGAGATATTACTTGCAATGCTGAGTACTCTTTCACTTACCGCTGTTTCTAACAGTATGAGATTTTCGAGATTGTTTCCCTTGCTTTACAGATTTAAGTTACGACTTAAGTTGTAACATAATCTGAAAAAAAAAGAAATAAGGGAAACAACCCCGAAAATCTCTTACTGCTACAATTTGTCAGAAAGATGTGGCCTGTTATACATAATCGTGAGATTCTGAAGTTACACACATTTCATCGCGATTTCGCCTCAAAAAGCCAGTGGTACAGGCTTGAATGATCCAGTCTATAGACAGCCATACTACTGTAGTGTCCCTGTTTGCTTCCTGTGACTGGTTTTGTTTTAAATTTACTGTTATTCATTGTTGGCACTGCATGGGACGCTTTATATTTGATTTTGTATAAAGACAAATGTGACACAAATCCAGGCTTCGTGGCACCTTTCGCTGGGTCTTTGAAAGCATCACTTTCTTTATCATGCCCGTATAAAATGTATTGCCAGCAACCCATTCTTTGGCTAGTTCAGTGGTTCTTAACTTATTTTTTATCGCGGACCCTTTTCTGACCTGAGGATAGCTGTGAACCCTTCATTAAAATAAAAGTGATAAACAGAACCCAAATGGTGCTAATATTTGTTTTAAAAATCTAGCCAATCCAATTACTGGTCTGTGAATTCTCAGAAATCTTTCTGTGAAAATAGTATATCTACTGCTGCCAAAATCCTAATATCTGTCACATTGACATTTGAAGTATGTGTAATTTCCTGCTCTATAATTATGCTCTGCTGTATTAGCTGCAACATGTAAAACTGTGGAAATGTTATATTCACACAGTGGATACTACTTCTGCTTTTCTCAAGATATGTGATCTTCTCATCTGTTACTAGTTAATACTAACTTTACTTACAGTCGAGATTTTACTCTTTCAACTAAAGCCGAGCTCAGTGTCTTTCCCTACGTCTGTTTAACTACTCGCTTCACAGACTTACTTTCCCAGGAACGATCATGCTCTCACTGGCAAATAGCAGCACAGTAGCAGAAATGTTAAGGTATGAAGACTTTATTGGTGCACGGGGTGATGATGACAATTAATAATGTGACGGGTATAAGAGTGGCTTTATACATTCCACGAAGACATGACAGAACGAAATTCCAACTCAAGACCACATAGAATAAGTTCCAAGAGACTACTGGCGTCCACAGACTTCGTCGCCAACAGAACTTCTACTACATTTCTTTTCTACTAATCTATCACGCTACACAACTACATATTTTCACAGACTGACTGCCCTATACGAAACTCAAACTTCAAATGTTCTGAATCATCTGGTTTCTCTCTCTCACGACTTTTCTGTCTCATAAGTTATACGTGAAGCATGCCCAGCACGAGATATGCAAGAATCTGACCTAAAGGGGAATAAATCTAAGCACAAAGCTATTGATTTCTATGAGACCTAACCCTTTTTTATCTCAACTATCCACTTCTATGATGAGTTGTCTAACTTCCATTCTTTAAATCTGTATTCTATTACATGTGGACCCCAGACCCCAGGTTGAGAACCACTGGGTTGGCTGATCCTGTGAAAACCCTGTGGAAATAAAAAATAAATAAATTCAAAAATAAGGAATGCATTAAAATTTTCATGGCATTACACTTCGCGAGACAAATTTTTCCCCAGACTACTTACTTGTAGCCGACAAAATTATTTCTACAACGTAAAAAAACGCACATTAAAAAATCATTTCCCCCTTCATATTCACATGAAATGTAAAACTATATTTTCTGCTGTTGTCAAATTAAATCACATTATTCTAACGACCATGCATCAGGAGCGGTGCTTTCAGGACGAAGAGAATTTTCATAGGCGTCACCTCGATGTTGCATACGAGTTGCTGCCCTTTGTAGTCTATGCAAGAAGCAAAATGATGTTCTGTTGGAGAGAAATGGACATTTATGAAACTTCATTCTAATTGACTTTGTTGTAAAGGTTCTACTGTTTACTTCTTTTTTTTTCATTTTTATTATTTAGAGTTGCTAATGTTTGCTTGAACAATCTCATGCAGAGAGAATAATCACAATTTTACAATTGTTCTGTTGTCTTTACAGAGAAAAAAAAAGTACAGTACCGGCTCAAATGTATACAGGAAATGTTTCTATCTATTCACATATCTTACACCGCAGCAACCATCATCATTATCATCGCCAGAATTATCTACATCAGTGGCTTCCGGCCATGCAAATGTATGTTCCCATGATTCTCTACATCAGACCAAGTCCTTGATTGCTGCTTCTTGTTTTCCACTTTACCCCTAATTTAGCCTGTTTAGATGTTTCTTCCAAGACCACATTTATCTTCTTCTGCCATAATCTTCCAATGATTATCAGTTTTCAAATTTCTGCCGCGTTCTGACTTTTAACAACTACAAAAAAAAAATCTCAGTACTAGAACTTTACTACTTCCAACAGGAAGTTCGTTAACTTTGTTTTTCCTTGTATACCTCCACCACTAAGCAGGAAAGAGTCTCTCTTGTAGATAGCTAAACAAGAAAGCAACTTCCCAGATCATAAGAAGTATCCCCTTCCCCCTCCCACCCCAAACTCCTCCAACTAGGGCAAACTTTCTGGCCCTTCCCACTACTAGTAGTATGTGAAGGAGGCAGGGGCGGAACGTTTCTGAGAGGGCAAGGAATTTAACTTCCAGAAAAACGACTGCTGTTATACGTGTGCTTGTGTTCAATTCAAGTGCCGTGCCGTGTGGCGTAGACGATCATTTCTCTCCACAATTCCCTGCCTTTAGACTTGATTATGAGATCCGCCGGTGACTTTCTTCCTAACCACACTGACAACCCATCCAGTAACTTCTCTCTCTGTCTTCCTCTGTCTCTTCTTCCTTCAGCTTTCCCAGTTGCCACAGTGTGTTCAAATTTTCCTCTTCTCAGAAAATGTCCTATAAATCTAACTTGTCTGAGGCAGACAAGAGAGTGCTTGTGTTAGTATTATGTAAAGTGATTGGAAAGAATGAGCAAACCCACTAGATTCCAGGTCTATGTCCCAACATTCTCCCCTCTTAGAGTTCAGAAGTAACAAAGATCCTTTTACCGTAAACAAACTGAAACTTGGGATTTTCTCCCCATTATTTTTGCAGTGCACCACAGACTTTTTTTTTATATCATCATTATTTCGGTAACCCCTATCTCGTGTTCGCCTATTAGATTACGTCTGCTTTGATACATTTCTAAAGTATCCTCTCTCTCTCTCTCTCTCTCTCTCTCTCTCCTCGTTCACGGTGTACTTGTAAGATCTCCATATATAATTTGGACTGTATGCTCTTAGTAGCTGATGCTGTGGGATTTGCTCTAAAGAGGCGTCGTGCTGCATGTCAGATGTAGAGCAGTTGTTTTTTTTTTCTTTAGATCCTGGAAAGTATGAGGGAATTAGCCACCGTCATGAATGAATGATGCTTAACCATGCTGACCAGGATATTGTGTCACAATAATCCGTTTTCCAGTAGCCTTATGATGCAGGTAACACTGGGTCTTGACCGTTTCAATTTTCAGAACTTGATGATGGTGCCATCTATAGCCAATACAAAGAGCCTCATGCTGGAAGGTACAGGTTAGCAGTCTTCAAAATGACTGTATATTTTATTAAAAGAGCATAAGTTTTTAACTGCATTAGTTTTGGTATGGGCAACACTCTTTTGACAACCTACAATTGTTGCTGGAGAATAGCGCAGGGTTTTAGTAGATTTCTCGTTCAAAAGCAGTGCCTTTTTGTTACTCAAAATGCTAAGAACTCAATACTTCAGTGTTATATTATAGAGCGTTCTGTTTTACATGGGCTCAGCTTCTACAGATGAAGTGCCTGATCTCCGGTTGGTCGTCTTTCTTCCGTGGCGCACAGTCCACTGTCTTATTCTCAGCTTGGTTGACTGGAGGTATGCGAGAACCAACCGAGGCTAGAAGCCAGTACATCCACTTTGAGGAGGCCAGCAGTCAAACCTTCTGAGCCCGTTCCAGGAATCTTTGTTAAGAAACATTAAATAACTTTTCTCTAACTCCCTGGTCCATAGGAGGAACATGGGATTAGTATGGGGTTTAAGAAAAAACTTCTTATAAGTTACCCAACTGTTTTTTTTTTGTTCTTTTCTTTCGTCTTATCAATTTATAAAAGTTGCTTGAAAGCCTATCAGGGATTCCAGGAAAGAAAACTCATGATTTCGTAATATCTCGTAGTGATTCTGTAACTCAGGACGACTTGTTAAAAACGCAATTCTGGAGCGCGCACGTGTTTAAATAATTGAAGTAAAACGGTAAATATAGACCGCGTCTTAGGAATCTTGGACTGTTTATTTGATTGAAGATCTTCATTCAAGGTCTTGGTTGTTTTGTCGGTGTTTCGTTCTCTTCGATTTATTCTTAAAATGTCCTGTTCACTTTAAAAATATTAAGGGATACACTGATCACAGTTAAATATATATTCCTATCTTTAGCACTTTCAAAATGTTAAGGGATAATGTGTTTTCATTTATAAAATGTTAAGTAATGTGTTTTTCACTTTAAAAATGTTATATTATATCTTATATCCTTCCTGTGCTGTTAAACGTCACATAGGGCTCGCAAAGTAGTTTGCCAATTTTTTCTGTCTTCAGCGAGTCTTTTAACCTCATTAAGGCATTTTATGCCTGCTAATTTGGCCTCTCTTAACAATTCCTCTTCAGAGTTTCACGCGGTCTGCCTCTTTTTCTTCGGCCTGTTGTGTTCCACTTGATAGCTTGTTTTGGGATTCTCTGATCATTTCTTCTCATCAAGTGGCCAACATGTGTCCATCTCCTTTTCCTGATCACATATGAGACTGGTTGTTGTTCAGTCATCTGTCTTATCTCTGCATTGTTCTTGAATTCGTTCCACTTGATGCCGAGTATTTTCCTTAGGCATTTGTTTTCAAAAGAGTCTAATTTCTTTTCTATTTCTTTAGTTGTTTTCCAGCTTTCACATGCATAAATGAGGGTGGGTATTACATTTGAATTGAGTAGTCTTAACTTGGTTTTTGTGCTTATAACTTTTGAGTTCCATATGTTCTCAAGATTCTTGAAGATTGATGCTGCTTTTGCAATTCTGATCCTAACTTCCTTTCTAGTGTCACCATCCTGGTCTATGTAGCTGCCAAGGTATGCAATTTGATTGACTTCGTCAGTATCTGTCCCTTCTATGTGTATTTTTCCAGTTTGATTAATTGGAATTTTCATTATTAAATGTTAAAAATGTTCATTAAAAATGTTAAGGAATATGTTTTTTAAAATTTGCTTTAGAAACATGTAATTACGTTTTAGAGGGTTATTCTTAAAGAAATTTGCCTAAAACATGCATCTAGTTGTGTTTCAGTGAGTTGTTTTCACTGAAAAATGTCTGAAACATGCATACAGTGTTGGTATATTGATCTGTTTTCATTGAAATGTGCATGAAAGTTCATATATGTAATTATGTTTCAGTGAGCTGTTTTCATTAAAACATTCTCGAAACGTCCATCTGATTATGTCTCCGTGAGCTATTTTCACTGAAAGATGCTTAAATGACGCATTTATTATGTTTCAGTGAGTTCTGTTTTAACTGGAAATAACATATTCACTTTACCAGAGCTAAAACGGTGCGGTATCCACATTATTTTTCCACCATGAAGCGTTTTGTTTCTACGTAGCTTGAATTAGTTGCTCTTTAGTTTTGGCCGAATTGTTCCTGTCATTATCTGGAATGCGGGATAATCACTTGCACTGAGGTTTGTCTGCTCTAGTAAATTTACGCTGAAAAATATTGTTCTTCCAGCGTATTTTAGGACGCCGCCAACTATAATCAAATCTCGTATAATTACAGTAAAACTGTTACAGTTTTTTTTTTTTTTTGTCGTCTTGAAGTTTCTGGAATAGCCCAAGTGAATTGTCTAGAACAGCGATTTTCAAACTTTTGAACTTTTTTTTTTCTTCACAAACGTCAAATAGCTGGCAATGAAATAGCTGACACTCTATCCAAAGCTCGCGGCAATCAAGATCAAACAAATCTTCTAGTAAACTACCAAGAGACGTACAACTATAATCTGTAACCACTGCAGGTCTGAATGGAAGAAACAACTGAAATGCAACAACTAACTAGATCTAATACATCAACTACAAAGACACCAGCAGGCCATCCTCTTTCGCATAAGGAAAGGCCACTGCATGCTACTGAGCCACCTGCATCGACTCAAAATGTCTCACACGGACGAGTGTCCATGTGGCAGTGGAGTCCAGACTCCAGAACATATCCTTCAAGAGTGCCCAAACCATGCTGACCTGAGGCGTGAGACACGGCCAGAGGACACAAGCTTGGGCCAAAAGCTCTGGGGCTCCTATCGGGATCTTGAGCGGACTGCGGGCTTTGCCATGTCGACAGCGGTCAGGATTTGATGTGACCAAAAAACTTCGAACGCAGAAGAAGAATACATTTCTGTCGTGGCACACTAGTGTCCTTAATGCTGGGTCCTATTGGTATGCTGTCTCCTCACGTAATTGACAGCTAATTTATAGTGTTTTATTATAATCTATACTGCGATGACTATTTTCAAATTTTGTTACAATAAATACGCTTATGGTAAGATATGACAAATGAGCACATGAGAGAGATTTTAAAGCTTTATTATACATGTGCCTTGTTTTCAGTGTAAAAAGTGAGCCTGTCTGGAAACAGATCTTCTACAATCACGGAAGACTTTTAGACAAGTACGCTTTTAATTCATGTTACATAAATATTAGGCTGGTGAAAACTTTTATACAAATATAATTGCGCAAATAATCAAACGTGCGCTGTAATAGTCTTCATTATTTAAAGTTTGCGGCACACCTGTGACTCGTGCGTCATACATCTGACTCTTGTTCGACGCACATCTGACTCTCTTGCTTCACACAATCTGACTCTTTTGTGGCATGTATCTGACTCTCGTGCGTCACATCTCTGACTCTTGCGTCATATTCCTAACTATCATGCGCCACCCCACTGACTCTCATGCGGCACACCACTGACTCTCATGCAGCACACCACTGACTCTCATGCGACACACCACTGACTCTCATGCGGCACACCACTGACTCTCATGCGACACACCACTGACTCTCATGCGGCACACCACTGACTCTCATGCGGCACACCACTGACCCTTATGCGGCACACCATTTCCTGCCGTGCAGCGTTTGGTAAACACTGCTCTAGTAATCTGTTCAGGAGAAACATTTCTCTTTTCCGATGAAGATTCCACATTTTCAGAATAACTCATATTGTTTATGCTCCGAATAACTTATATTCATTTTATACTTTCTAAATAATTCATATCGATTTAGCACTGTTTATGTAACTCGTATTTCTGTACGCTTGTTTTGTATAACATTTCAAGAACTAATGAGATACAGGGCTTCATTTAAGCTTAGTGTATATTATATGTCTCTGTAGCGTGGCATAGAAGGTATGGATTTAACGTCACAGGAAAGTTTTACAGCAGGGTTTATCATTGTTCAGTCAGTCAGTCGCATGTCCCTTGCGGAACTTTGCCTCCCTAACAGCTCTCATTTAGGCCTCTCGGTTGTAAGCAAGATGGCCTACTGCTGATGCATCCATTTGCAGATTATCAACGATGTCTTGAAGCCATCTTCGCCTTCGTCTTCCTCTCTTTCTTTTTCCCATTATGTAACCTTCCAAGACGGTCTTCTCTAAATTATCATAACGTTTAAAATGTCAAAAATATTTAAATTTTCTCTGTTTAATCCTCTTTACTAGCCAGCCATCTTCAATATTAAGTTCTTGTAGTATGAATATATTTCTTATTTTTTGTGTCCATGATATTTGAAGAACTCTTCTGCAGCATTTACATTCAAAGGCATTTATGTGTTTCTCAGCTGTTTTGTTAAGTGTCCAGGTCTCACAGGCATATGTTGCGATGGGAAAGATGCATGCCCTTAAAAATCTTATTTTTGTGGTTCTGTGTGTTCCTCTCCACAGCTTCTTTAGCTGTTTTACTTTCTGAAGAGCGATAGATGTCCTTCTTTTAATTTCCCTCATTGTATCTCCATTATTAGTTAGTATTCATCCAAGATATTCAATACTCTCCACCTCTTCCAGTTTTTCCTCATTGATAAATACTTCAGCTGCCTTATTTGTTTTGTCAGTTGTCATCAGTTTAGTTTCTTTCGCATTAAGTTAGAGGTTTTGCTCTTCACTGTTCTTACGGACGGACATAATTACTTTTTCCATTCCTTTTTTCACATTGTGGACAGTAATACTGTGTCATCAGCACATCTAATCTCTGATATTTCATAACCTCCAGTTTGTGTCATTGTTACATCCCAAAATAATGATAAAAACGAGATCGGCGATGATTGTTTATGTATCGAGAGTGGGAGCGGAAGGAGAAAGAGTGGAGGAGAAGTAGAGAGAATATGTGTGTGTGTGAGTGAGAAGGGAAGTAGAGAGAGTGGAAGGGGTAGTAGAAATAGTGGGAGAGAATGCAGATAGAGAATATGAGATGAGGAAAGAGAGTGAGTGTTGGGGGGGGGGGAGTAGAAAGAGAGCGAGGAAGGAGAGAGAGAGAGAGAGAGAAAGTAGATAGAGGAAAGGGAAGTAAAGAGAATGGGATGGAAAGTAGAGAGAATGAGTGGGAGGAGAAGCAGAGAGAGAGAGAGAGAGAAAGGTAGAAAAGAGAGAGAGAGAGTGCGAGAGGAAGAAAGAGAGAGCAATGGGACAGAGAGAGAGAGAGAGTGGGAGGGAAAGTAGAGAGAGAGAGAGTGGGAGGGAAAGTAGAGAGAGAGAGATGGTATATTCCACCAAATGTCAAGATTTACGTGCGAGACAATCTTCACTGTGGAGTTCAGACGCATGACTTGTACTCCTTAACGTGGCATGTTATCTGGAACGATAGAAGCATACAATCATAATACACCTGCTCTGGCGCGGAAGATCAGAATCATGACTTAACTGACCTCAGAAGAGCGGCTCGTGATCTTAGATTTTGCTGATGTTGCCGGGCGAGTGCTTCAGAGTAACAATGCTTTGCGGTGGCATGTTTGTGGCGCATGCTGGCACATTAGAGTGCGAGCAACATACAGGCTAGACACACAAGCAGCATCCTGAACAGTGAATACAGTATGCTTGAAGTAGCGACAAACCGAGAAATGTGAAAGTTTCTCTTGCCGACTATATTTTCTAGGTAAAATCATTTTTTTCCCAGCTAGCGATCTTCTTCTTCTTTTTCATCTGCTTCTTCTTCTTCTTCCTCTTCTTCTTCTTCTTCTTCTTATATCTCCTTGAGAACGCGAGCGTAATGTTCTTTGGAGCCGAAGCGGTTTTTTCTAGGAAACTTTTATATACTTTTCTCTCTAGCACTTTTCTGCTTGCAAACCTCTTTGTGTTCGACTTGTTAAAGTTGCATCTTTGTGTTAAGCGAAATTTTCTCGTCTTCCCTTTCCGCATTTCCTCACATCACCAGTACTTCACTGCTATAGTTTGCCCTAAAATAAATAAGATCAAGAACTTCTCATTTACTTACCTTGTCGTTTGGATATAAATATATACTAAGTCAGTCTCAGCTATATCTAAGTGGAATAATATTCTCATGCAGCAACTTCAACACTACTAGTCATAATAACGTCTTCTTCATAGCTTCTTTATATTCTATGGAAAGTACCATTTTTTGTCCACTCACTTGCGCTTGTTTGAACTTCCTCAAAGGAAACAACAAATCACAGATGAATAAACGCAAAGTCAACAGCGAAATAGATTTAGATTAGTGAAGAAAGTAAACTGAGCCAGACAGAGACCACATGACAGTTAAAGTGCTCCAATGTTCATGATAAATGATAAAGAGTCTTGCCAATTTGTTTAGCAAACTGCAGCAAGAACAAAAGATTCTAGAAAGCACATGAAAGAGTTTTGTTTCAGTTTTCTCAGCTTAAATTCTGTTAGCAAATGATTTGACGAGTTCACCATGTCATCGCATTCTGTTTAAGACATAACTACCTTCAGAACTGAATCATTAGTTATTTAAACATATTTGTTTTTTCTTTCAGTCTTAGAATTTGTTCCTTATTCTTCGCCATTTCTTTGCAGATTGTCTGATGAAGGTGAAAGCCGAAATATTCTATTGTCATGTTGCAGTGTAAAATTTATTACTATCTATTTTGCGTAAAGCATTTCTCTGAACCTGAAACTAACATTCGTGTTATGGGATCAGATAATATAGCAAGTTATACTTAATGTTATGACAGTGAAAAAAAACTTGTAAAAATTATAAACGCAGGTAGTTAACATTGAGCGACTGTGGACAACATTTGAGTACTTGTGGATAAATTAGCACGATAGATAACACATAAGTAGCTTAAGTATCCCTTCATATGAAGCCAAGCCCTATCAAACAGTCTGTTTACCCCCTCAAAACTGGAAGGTATGTGAGGAAGGAGACAAGACAAGGCAAGGTACAAATAAGAAATATTTCAGGATCAAAGTTCAGTGCAGCCTTTGACTTACACAATCATTTCATTATATTTTAGATTAAATTTCCACGAAGAAGCGAACAAAATGTTTTCAGATAGCCACATTCGCCCCAACCAGCAACGGTGCTAGCATCATTACTTGTGGCTCTCTTTTTTGTGAAAAAAATAAGGTTTTGGGTTAATCATACAGAAGTGAAAAAGAAAATATCTGTGTTTTCATGTAGACGAATAATCTCGAAATAATTTCATTTTTTTTGTGATTGGCAGGAAATCTTTGTCCTGTGTTTCGGTCACCATGTTGCGTTACCTTCTCCCCACGTCGGAAGAGCCATTGTTTAAGATACAGTGAATGCGGCTGGAAGCATAGAAATAAGACCCTGTTGCGTCAGACACACAAATCCCTTGAGGTAATCAGCTTCTAAACAAAAGACCAATAGGATCTAACCCACCTGAAAGTAGGCGACGGAATGAAGTATTTCTGAGAGACTAAAATAAGAGCAGTACAAATGAAGGAAGGCAGACCAAATAAGTTCAGTGGTCAGCTGATGAATCTGAATAAGTGTGGTCGAGAGGTAGTCTACCTAAACCATGGTGTAGGGTCAGGTATAGTATCAGGTGTAGTGTTAGGTGTAGGGTCAGGTGTAGGGTCAGGTGTAGTATCAGGTGTAGGGTCAGGTGTAGTATCAGGTGTAGGGTCAGGTGTAGGGTCAGGTTTAGTGTCAGGTGTAGGGACAGGTGTAGGGTCAGGTGTAGGGACAGGTGTAGGGTCAGGTGTAGTATCAGGTGTAGGGTCACGTGTAGGGTCAGGTGTAGTATCAGGTGTAGTGTCAGGTGTAGGGACAGGCGTAGGGTCAGGTGTAGGGACAGGTGTAGGGTCAGGTGTAATGTCAGATGTAGGGTCAGGTGTAGGGACAGGTGTAGTGTCAGGTGTAGGGACAGGTGTAGGGTCAGGTGTAGTGTCAGGTGTAGGGTCAGATGTAGGATCAGGCGTAGCGTCAGGCGTAGCGTCAGATGTAGTGTCAGGTGTAGTGTCAGGTGTAGTGTCAGATGTAGTGTCAGGTGTAAGGTCAGATGTAGTGTCAGGTGTAATGTCAGGTGTAGTGTCAGGTGTAAGGTCAGGTGTAGTGTCAGGTGTAATGTCAGATGTAGTGTCAGGTGTAGCGTCAGATGTAGGGTCAGGTGTAGTGTCAGGTGTAGAGTCGGGTGTAATGAAAATGGAGTTGACCTGAGTCTCCAAGAGGAATTTTGTAAGATGGGCAAAACTACCCCCCCCCCATTGCTACTGAGTTGGGCATCTCCCAGGAATGTGTTCATGTCATTATCTCGATGATCTTCAAATGACAAATGTCTCTGCTTGATGGGTTCCGAAACTTCTTTGAGCTGATCACAAACGACAGCGTCTCAACATGTCAAGTGAAAATCTTGGCCATTTTTCTGCAGATCCTGAAAGGTTTCTTCAGCAATTTGTGACTATGGATAAGACTTGGGTTCATCATTTTCAACCAGAAACCAAAAGAATAGTCAAAGCAGTGGAAACATCATGGATCCTCACCTCCAAAGAAAGCAAAGTTGGTTCTGACTGCAGGCAAAATGATGGCTTCCATCTTTTGGGATTCAGAAGGTGTTCTATTGGTAGACTATCTTCAAAAGGGCAGAACGGTCACCGGGGCCTATTACTCTAATCTCGTGAAGCAACTGCGGGTCAGATTGAAGGAAAAGCGTCGATGGAAATTGACGAGAGGCGTCATCTTTCAGCAAGACAATGCTCCAGTTCACAACTCGGAGGTGGCAGTTGCTGCCATTCATGAATGCGGCTTCCAACTTCTTGAACATCCTCCTTATTCCCCAGATTTTGCCCCTTCGGACTATTACCTGTTTACCAAACTCAAAAAGGAGCTCAGTGGTCACAAATTTGCTTCAGATGATGACGTCATTCACGCTGTAGACCATTTTCTACTGGCACAAGATGCTAACTTTTACAAAGAAGGGATCCGTATGCTCCAGGACTGCAAGGGGACTATGTTGAGAAGTAACCCAAGAAAGTTGTCCACAAATAATCCGTTTACTGTATGCGGAGAACTTATCAACCACCCTTCGTATTTCATTGTACATACAAAAAAAAAAGAAAGTATTTCCATTCATACGACATACGTCTTTCCACAAAAGGATTTCCCATGACGTCTGATTGACGTCTCTTATATTTGTTCCTATTCTGTTTTATGTACAAGTCCAGCGTAGGACTTAAAATGGTCACCATATGAAGTGAATTTGAAGTCTCTTTTGAGTCTGTCTGAGTCAACTCCTTCCCCAACTTGATTATGATGGCTATCTTACATGTGGAACACCGAAAAAAATCAAAGAAGTAGTATTAGTAAATGAAAAAGAAGGATGATGATGATGATGGCGATGATGACGATGATGATGATAATGATGGTGGTGGTTGTCGTGGTGGTGGTGTTGATGATGACGATGATGATGATGATGATTTGTGCTCCGTTTTCAAGAACAAATGTAGAGATTCACAACTGTTGCATCTCAAAATAAAATTAAAACTGTTTATCAATTACCAGCTTCAATGAAACTATGCCATATAGAATCTGCGCCTCAAACTGTCGCCCACAAAAGTTATCAGTCACAATAATCTTTCATAAAAATCGCCTGTCTAGAAAAAAAAAGTCATCATAATCAGAGGGCAGTGTCTCATGCACGTGGACTTGATGGTCCCTCCAGAGTTTGCAGAAACTCCTTTTTTTTCGCAGCTGTCTGCCTCCAAATTACGGTAACTTGTTGTGATGTCCTTTCAAAGACAGATCAGCAGTCTGTGTAAGCCCGAGTTCTCACATCCTGACATGATAAGAAATTTCCAGACTGTCTTGGTGATGGAGAGCTAGCACGCAGACCTTGTCTAGAATTCTCGAATTATTACGTGAAAAAAAAAAAAAAACACCCGAAGAGATGGCCTTGAATTGAATTTCTCAACAAAAAAAAAATTGAAATACCGCCTTCTTCTTCTTCTTCTTCTTCTTCTTCGGAGCCATTAAGACTCGTCCCTGCAGATAAAGTTCACCTTCACTCCTCCCTATCCCTATTCTTCTCTTTTCAGTTGGTGACACCAGTTTTCCGTTTCTGTCCATCTCTGTCTCGGTCTACCTCTCGGTGGGCAAGAAAATATTTATCTTTTTTTTTTCCTGACGCAGAGAATGACAGGTTTTGGATCTCACTAATTATCTCCCTTCTGCAAACAGCCAGAACCTGAGAGTACAAGGAAGTTCACTAAAATAGCTACAGAGGTCTTAAATCCTTATACAACATTCGTTGATCCGCAAGTCAATGCCACCGGCGCTGCTAGGGTTAATAAAGATCAGTTATGCCCAGCTAAAAATACCCTAGCCTATTACGTGTCTATAGATACTGGGCCGTGCTTACTCTTTGAAACATTTATTGCCATCTTACGCATACGGTGGCCTTCCGCATAGATGCTACTCAGTCCTGGACTCTAGTTTTTTTGCAGTCGACAATGATATAGGGAGAAATATAAGAGAAAAACGTCAATCAGACGTCACGGAAAACCCTTTTGCGGAAAGACACATGTCGTATTTATGGAAATAGTTTCTTATTTTTGACGTAAAATGAGATATTACATCTACAGAACGCGCGTTGTGAATTATCCACGGCCACTTGTATATATGGAACAACGCGATCTTTGCAACAGCTGTTCTTTGATGCGACATCCGACAGTGTGACAGAATGGAGGAAACTTAGAAGATAAAGTTATACATCTTTAGAATGGAGGAACAAACAGAAGAAGAAGAAGAAGAAGAAGCAGAAGAAGAAGAAGAAAAGAAGAAGAAGAAGAAACAGAAGAAGAAGAAGAAGAAGGGTGGAGAGAGCCAGACTGGCCCCAGGATTAGTTACTATCGGGCCCCTTGTTTGTCTAATAAGAAAAGAAATGGAAAAACAGGGACGCCATCCCCCCCTCAACAGCCCAGGTCTTAGGGTTACAACCCGGCCCCCGGTACCCCCCTCCCTCAGATCACTATCATCTGACCTGAGTGTAACCGTTTTTTGTTTTGTTTTCTAATAGAATATGCATGCCCCCCTCTCTCTCTCTCTCATGTACAGTCGGCAGACCAAACTCTACGCAAGACATGGAAGAGACAAGTCCTGTAAGCAGACCAAACTCTACGCAAGACATGGAAGAGACAAGTCCTGTAAGCAGACCAAGACAAAGATGGAGAGACTACGTGATAGGAGGCCTAAACGAGCTTTGAGCAAACAAGTGGAGAGAGAAAACCAGTAGAAGAGATGGATGGAGACAGGTGTTATCTGCAGCACTGGGCACTAAAGCTTTGGAATACTGGGGAGAAGGAGAGAGAGGCGAGAAAGAAAGGAAGGAAAAGAAAGAAAGACAGAAAGAAAAAGAGTGGGTGATAGAGAGAGACAGAGAGTGAGAGAATAGAGAGAGTGGAAAGAGAACGCCAGTCGCAGAGACGGAAGGAGACATGATGTATCTGCAGCACAGAACACTAAAGGCTTGGAATGCTGGAGATATAGAGAGAGAGTGAGAGAGAGAGAGAGAGAGAGAGTGAGATACATACATATACTCATTAAAAAACGGCTACACATACTGAAACAAAGACAGAGAGAATCCTACATTCACAGGTTTAACCAGAGCCGGAAGAATAATCTCAACAGTGGCATTCCACACACAGAACCAGGCCTTCGTGTGTAGACAGCCAACAAGAAAACCACACACAGAACCAGGCCTTCATGTGCAGACAGCCAACAAGAAAACCACACACAGAACCAGGTCTGCATGTGCAAACAACCAACAAGAAAACCACACACAGAACCAGGCCTTTATGTGTCGACAGCCAACAAGAAAACCATACACAGAGCCATGTGTCGACAACCAACAAGAAAACCACACACAGAGCCATGTGTCGACAGCCAACAAGAAAACCACACACAGAACCATGTGTCGACAGCCAACAAGAAAACCACACACAGAACCATGTGTCGACAGCCAACAAGAAAACCACACACAGAGCCATGTGTCGACAGCCAACAAGAAAACCATACACAGAGCCATGTGTCGACAGCCAACAAGAAAACCACACACAGAACCATGTGTAGACAGCCAACAAGAAAACAACACATAGAACCATGTGTAGACAGCCAACAAGAAAACCACACACAGAACCATGTGTAGACAGCTAACAAGAAAATCTATCATTTATGAAAAAAAAAACACCACACAAAATCTGACCCTCGTCAGTAAATGCTCGATAAATGAAAGTCTAAACAATACACAGGCTACTTGAAAGAACTGGAACAAACTAGGGCAGTCAATAAGGACAAAGAAACTCAGGCACAATTATCTCAAGACTTCTATAATACGTGAGATCGAAAGAGGACGATTTTCTTAAAACAGCTACGTAGAGAAAAATGGAACGATAAACAAAGAAATTTGGAAACCTTTAGTAAAGGACGAGTAATATACTAGCCGCTAATCAAAGGACATAAGCATTGAAAAATATATGGAAATACTTGTCTTGCCTTGTCTTCTCTCTCCCTGTAACTGCGAGCTGGTGTTCTTTGCAGCCGATGCTGTGACGATGTTGAGGCACAGCATCGTTTCGCGGGGGAGTGGGTTATTACAGCCATTTTTTTTCGGTCTCGGGGTGCAGCTAAAAAAAGCAGGGGGTGTGCAATATACTTCTTTAGCAGACTCCACCACCATGGGGACTATAGCGATCCCTACCATGAGTATGTTACCCAGGCTGGTCCTGTTACAGGGGGTACCAACGGAGATGTGGGAGAGAGTCTTGCTCAGCTATGGTTCGCTAACCCTGACGCTAGCATATTAGCTATGGTTCACTAACCCTGCCGCTAGCATATTAGCTATGCTTCACTAACCCTGACGCTAGCATATTAGCTATGGTTCACTAACCCTGACGCTAGCATATTAGCTATGGTTCACTAACCCTGACGCTAGCATATTAGCTATGCTTCACTAACCCTGACGCTAGCATATTAGCTATGCTTCACTAACCCTGACGCTAGCATATTAGCTATGGTTCGCTAACCCTGACGCTAGCATATTAGCTATGGTTCGCTAACCCTGACGCTAGCATATTAGCTATGGTTCACTAACCCTGACGCTAGTATATTAGCTGTGGTTCGCTAACCCTGACGCTAGTATATTAGCTATGGTTCACTAACCCTGACGCTAGTATATTAGCTATGGTTCACTAACCCTGACGCTAGTATATTAGCTATGGTTCGCTAACCCTGACGCTAGCATATTAGCTATGGTTCACTAACCCTGACGCTAGTATATTAGCTATGGTTCACTAACCCTGACGCTAGTATATTAGCTATGGTTCGCTAACCCTGACGCTAGTATATTAGCTATGGTTCACTAACCCTGACGCTAGTATATTAGCTATGGTTCGCTAACCCTGACGCTAGCATATTAACTATAGGTCGCTGACTGACAAATCGGACAGCGTCTTCCCCCACTATATGAAAATACGTTTTTGGCTCATCTTCGGGTCTTTACATATGGTTTAAGTGGTTACGTCCCTTTGTTTTGTGTAACATTATGAGACGCCCTCGTAAACTTTTACAATGTTGGAGAAATTTCGGGGGGGGGGGGGTACATATGTTATAAAATAAGGGCATTTCAACAAGAAAGGACGGGACAGAAGGACCGTGGCGGATATGAACAGCAGCTGCAAGCTTTAGAAATCTTCTGATATGAATTTTTTTTTTAAATAGAGATCCCAAGCTTGACTATGTCAAGTGTGATATGAATGATTTATGTGTAGGTAAAGCAGTTATTTTAAGCCTGGTGAGATCAAATTGCATAGCATATACATTTCTAAATAAATGATATACATGATATGCTTGTTGACAAGGCAGTATTTGTGATGTCCGTGTACAGATGATATAGATGTTGGATATCAGCTCGCGAAATGTGTAAATGAAGGAAACATATGTCTTGCTGGAAAATAGTTGATAGAGCGCGTGTCATTTGACGTGTCCTTTCCAGAATGTCCTCCCTCTCACTGCCTTTCTGAATGCAGTGCAGTCTTGAGCAAGCTGACCAGCTTCCCGCAGAGGCATGTTCAGACTTTCTGTGACGTCCTGAGTCCAGCTAAGTGTCCCCCCTTTTCCCTTTTGCTGGGCACCGTACCTTCTGATATCAACCTCTCCATAACACCAATATATCTCTTGACAAACCGCGTATATTGATTAATGAATGTAATGTTGAACAGAAACAAGGCATCAGATGTACTTTGGTGAAGAAGTAGAGGAATATACATCTACACAATGGGACATTTCAACCAAACGGGTTTCCATGAGAGCACAGATAACAAAATATAATAATATAAGCGTTAATCTTTCATCACTAACATGTTGGAGCAAGAGCCTGATTGAAATCAATAAAGCGTTTGAAATGCAACACAAGTAACGTATTCTTTGGTCACCCTGTGACATCTACATCTTACAAGCACAGAATAGAATATGCTATGTGTGTTTGTTGATAATACTGTCCACGCGTGTTAAACATATTCCTTATGTCTAATGAAAATATCATATACAGGGAATACAGGCATTACCCTTTTGCCATTAGACCATTATCTGCCTATGTGGCAGATCTCAGAGGGACGCAGTACTGATCTTTGTGGAACACAGTTTTTATACAGATTAATTATTAATTACCCTTGGATTTAGGAAAGGAAGAAGCTACACCGATGCAATATTTACCCTCCGACAACCCTGTGAAAACCCATTGAATGAATCCGGGAACTTAATCATTTTTACAAATCAAGAAAAAATGTTGTTTGGGTGAACAGAAACAAGCTGTGGGCAGTATTAGAGGAATATGAGGTATGAGAACATCTGTTACAGAACATAATGTCATTATACAAAAATAGTGCAGTAAGGGCAAGGGCAGGAAAAAATGGGGTGGTTCAGAGTAACAGCAGAGGTTAGTCATGGCTGCCTATTGTACCACTGCTATTTATAATCTGCATGGAGACATTAACGAAAGAGGCAAACCCGAACTTGTCAGAACTGAATGAGTTAATGTTTGCAGAAGACTAGTGCATTACAAGCAGTGACACGAAAAACTTACAAGATCGCATGAACAGTCTCCGCTGCCGTAAATATCATGATACGAAAGTCAACATTACCAAAAACAGAGATCATCAAAGCTAGCAGAAATGTAAGCCCAGTGGGTACCCTTACAAGTCTTGTAGTTAGCCCTGTAGGTAGCTTTATAGTTAGTCTTATAGTTAGCCTTGCAGTTAGCTTTGTAGTTGATCTTGTAGTTAGGCTTGCAGTTAGCTTTGTAGTTGGTCTTGTAGTTAGCCCTGTAGGTAGCTTTATAGTTAGTCTTATAGTTAGCCTTGCAGTTAGCTTTGTAGTTGGTCTTGTAGTTAGCCTTGTAGGTAGTCTTGTAGTCAGTCTTATAGTTAGGCTTGCAGTTAGCTTTGTAGTTGGTCTTGTAGTTAGCCTTGTAGGTAGTCTTGTAGTTAGTCTTTTAGTTAGCTATATAGTTAATCTTGTAGCTAGACTTGTAAATAGATCTGTATTTAGTCTTTCTTAGGGACAAGGAAGTCAAGGACGTGGTCTGTGAGCGTGATATACGCACAATGTTATAAAACACAAGGCATGTGACAATTCTAATTTAAAATAAGACACAAATACAGGAATGTGAGATATGTGATTTGTATGTATTAATTAAGAATATTTCTGATACAAATATGGAACATTTACCCCATCTTTGTTCTAGGAGCATACGCTTATTGGAAATAGGTCATGGCAATGGCGTACTAGTTTGAAACAGTCTTGAAAAAGAAGAAATTTTAAAAAAAACACAACAGTCCGAATTCCCATTATTTCTTTAAGCAAACACATTTCTTTGCTGTTGTAAGTTCCTTGTAGAACTATCTCTGACGTTATGTGCCGTAATTACTGCGTTGTCGTTGAGGAAAATCACAAATTTCAGACCCGAGTCCCACACTGGTTTTCTCCCCCACAACAGGCAAGAAAACCCAGTCTTCCGCCAACTGCCTTGCTATTTAATGGATGCTAGTGTCGCACACGCAATCACTTTGCTCGTCCGCGCCAGTGTGGACTTCTCGCTGATAACTTCCTTGTCGGGATATTTTTCTAGGATAGAAGGTCTGTATTCACTATGTTTATTTAAGTATTTTTGGTAATTATCACTTAGAATGAGGGGGAAAAGTCATTAAAAATAAATATTAGAACGCGTAAAGGGAAACAATCATGATCTTGTCAGAAAAAAAAGCCCGCACATAAATGAAGAGAGAGAGAGAGAGAGAGAGAGAAAGAGAAAAGGAGAGGAAGAGAGAGAGAGGAGATTGAATAATTACTGAGAATAATAAACTGTATGTAGAAAGTGCACTGTCGGTAACATGGAAAGTGTCACCATAAGTTACCCAAAAGTTTGCAGTTGTGTTAATTACCAGTCGGCAGTTTCATCCGTAACAAAAAGTATACCGCATGGCATAGGTTGATACATCAGCCCAGATACTGTGAACAGTGTCATCTGTGTATAGGGTACTTACGTCATAGCGTAACGAGACTAGCGTACAAAGCGGCTGTCACAGTATAAGAAGACGAAAGTATGAAGTGGATGTGTCACAGTAGACTAAAGTATGAAGTGGATGTGTCACAGTAGACTAAAGTATGAAGTAGATGTGTCACGGTGTAAGGAGACTAGTGTATAAAGTGGCTGTGTCAGTAACAAAAAGGAGTGTATAAAGTGACTGTGTCACAGTTTAATGAAGCTAGTGTATAGAAAGTTTATGTCATAGTGTAAGAAAACTAATGTTTAAATGGTTATGCCACAGTGTAAAGAGATTAGTGTGTATAGCTGTTATGTCATAGTGTAACAGGACTAGTGTATAGATTGGTTATGTCACAGTGTAAAGAGATTAGTGTGTATAGCTATTATGTCACAGTGTAACAGGACTAGTGTATAGATTGGTTATGCCACAGTGTAAAGAGATTAGTGTGTATAGCTGTTATGTCATAGTGTAACAGGACTAGTGTATAGATTGGTTATGTCACAGTGTAAAGAGATTAGTGTGTATAGCTATTATGTCACAGTGTAACAGGACTAGTGTATAGATTGGTTATGTCACAGTGTAAAGAGATTAGTGTGTATAGCTGTTATATCACAGTGTAACAGGACTAGTGTATAGATTGGTTATGTCACAGTGTAAAGAGATTAGTGTGTATAGCTGTTATGTCACAGTGTAACAGGACTAGTGTATAGATTGGTTATGTCACAGTGTAAAGAGATTAGTGTGTATAGCTGTTATGTCACAGTGTAACAGGACTAGTGTATAGATTGGTTATGTCACAGTGTAAAGAGATTAGTGTGTATAGCTGTTATGTCACAGTGTAACAGGACTAGTGTATAGATTGGTTATGTCACAGTGTAAAGAGATTAGTGTGTATAGCTGTTATGTCACAGTGTAACAGGACTAGTGTATAGATTGGTTATGTCACAGTGTAAAGAGATTAGTGTGTATAGCTGTTATGTCACAGTGTAAAGAGATTAGTGTGTATAGCTGTTATGTCACAGTGTAACAGGACTAGTGTATAGATTGGTTATGTCACAGTGTAAAGAGATTAGTGTGTATAGCTGTTATGTCACAGTGTAAAGAGTAGTGTGTATAGCTGTTATGTCACAGTGTAACAGGACTAGTGTATAGATTGGTTGTGTCATAGTATAGAGACACTGCAAAATACTGTAGTTTGCTTAGATAATAGATAGTAAATATGCATCCATTGCATGGAACAACTATAGTTGCCATGTATGTATAAATATGCTAATAAAACAAGTATAAAACAAGTATATTGAGTGAATGTAAACATACAAAGCAAAAAGATCAAAGACCTCTTGTTTTAGTAGTCTTGTTGTAAGAAATCACCGAAGAAGTATATTGCTCCAGAGAGGGCGAATGTCTGAGAAATCTTTGTTATTTAAAATTCAGAAACATGTATAATTGATGCTGATGGTCGCGCTGAAGAGACAATGAAAGAACATACTAGACTCTGAGTAGATTTTGTCGACAGATACTTGGTATTAACTGGTCATTTCCCATAAACCAGAGGCCACATTCGTCGTGCTCGCTGACCTGTCGCCTGAAGTTCTGTCCCCCGGGGATAAAAGATTTCTACAAAAAGTCTGTCCCTTGCCCCTTTTTCTTGTCACTTATAGCTCCTCCTACCTCCTCCTTCCTTTAATAGTGTTGATCAGCCTCAGAGGGTTTTGATGAGATTGCCTTCTTCACTGCCAGGGCCATTTTCTCCGGTGAGAAATTTATGACCGCTCGTCCCTGATGCCAGGGAGTTTTTGGGAAGGGCGGAGAAGGGTGTTTGACTGTGAAAGGGCTCTTTGCTAATAGTGTCTCTGTTTTAGTGGGGGGGGGGGGGCAGATGGTGCTGACTGAAAATTTGCACGGGGTGGAAAGGAAAAAAAAAAGTAATATGGAATAAAGAACATCTCTGAGATCCGTGGCTACCCAACAAAAAGAAGCACAAAGTAGCTCTTCCGTCTTTCAGTTAATTCACTTAATTAATTTTCCCTCTTTCAAAATTATATATGACTGTGATATAAATTTCTTCATGTGACACATAAAACAGACTGAATTAAATAACATTCCAAAAAAAGAGAAAAAAATGTCTTAAACAATAAATCACTATTTTCAGTGTATCCAGAAACACTGGCGATATTTCTAATCCTCTGATAACTGATAACGGTGGTGAACGAACGAATTTTGTTCATTTTGTTCTCAGTGTGCTTAGAAACTGGGCACGCAGGCCCGTGAAACATTTTGTTCTCAGTGTGCTTAGAAACTGGGCACGCAGGCCCGTGAAACATTTTGAACATTTTCTAACTTCCACCAAGTCTCAGACTTTCTATATCAGTTAATACAAGTGTGATATACATGTAACAAACATGGCTATGCAGATATACATGTAACAAACATGGCTATGCAGATATACATGTAACAAACATGGCTATGCAGATATACATGTAACAATCATGACTATGCAGATATACATGTAACAAATATGGCTATGCAGATACAGCAAAACATTCACATTTCACACTTATCTATGCGCTCAATACAGGAAGTAGCTACATCTTATCTTATATCTTATATCCTTCCCGTGCCGTTAAACGTCACACAGGGCTCGCAAGGTAGTTGGCCAATTTTTTCCTGTTTTCGGCGAGCTTTTCAACCTCATCAAGAGATATTTATTGCCTATTAATTTGGCCTCTCTTATAAATGTCCTCTTTAGAGTTTCACGTGGTCTGCTACATACATACAGCAAAATTACTCTCACAGCCTCAAAAAGAAATGAATACATAGCAAAACTACTGTGCAGTAAGAGAAATCAGCAAAAACGAGTTGTGGGAAGAAAATGTGCTTTTGCGACAGCAGGTATAGTTTCAGCAACAACAAGTCTTGTCTACACTGAATTATTAGAAAACGAATATATTGATTACTGTAGAAAAACTGTAGACAAATCATTTTGAACATGAAAAAAACAAAAACATAATAAGAGGATAACTGCGAATCGAATTCCGGACACCAGTTTGTGACAGCGGATGTTTTGTTTTTTGGGTTTTTTTATAGTGCACATTTCTGAGTTACAAACATCGAGTTTTTCTTTCTACAGCCTCGAGAATAAGATAAGTGCTGACGATTGTTAAATTGCAGACCCATCATTGGGTTCAAGAAAGTTCTTGGTTTAATGTTTAAGAAAATTCTTGGTTTAATGTCTAAAAAAGTTCTTGGTTTCATATCAAAGAAAGTTCTTGGGTTAATGCCAAAGAAAGGTCTTGTTTTCATGTCTAAGAAAGTTCTTGGTTTAATGTCAAAGAAAGTTCTTGGTATGTTGTCCGTTCGCTAGAAGATGGTAGGTTGCTGGAATGATATGAAGCATAGGGAATGATGGTCTTTTTACTTTTAGCAAAACACAAGAAGACACAAGCAAAGTTGAAGTAACAGGACACAGTTTTCTAAGATTAGACCTGGAAACAAGATAAAATAAACAAGTTAACCCAGAATGCAAACAACATAGGACTAAAGATCAACGTAGGAAAGACAAAGTTAATGAAGCAAAATGTGAACAACAGAAATGTACTCAGAGTAGATAACAAGTTAGTGGAGGAGGTCAACGAATTTGTATACCTTGGCAGCAGAGTAGTAGAAAATGGAGACAGCACAGAGGACATCAACAGCAGACTTACTAGAGCAAACCAGGCTTTTGCAATGCTACAGAATATATGGAAATCAAATAAACTAAGCATAAATATGAAAATCAGGATATTTAAGAGTAATGTTCTAAGTGTACTACTCTATGGAAGTGAATGCTGGAAAATCACCAAAACCATAGAAAACAAGTTGAATTCTTTCCAGACTAAATGTTTACGTAGAATTTAAAAAATATTTTGGCCAAACACCATAAGAAATAACATCTTATTAGCAGAAATGCAGATGAAACCACTGACAACAATTATTGAGGAAAGACGCTGGCGATGGTTGGGACATGTGCTCCGAATGACTGACAACTCACTACCAAAAATAGCACTAAGATGGACACCACAGGGGAGCAGAAGTAAGGGTAGACCAAAAGAGACATGGAGAAGAACAACAGAAAGGATGTTGAGCAATAGAGGGCTCACCTGGGCAAGAGCAGAAAAAAAGGCGAAAGACAGGCATTTGTGGAAAACCCTTGCGGAAGCCCCATGTGCCCTGGGCACTTAAGGTTCAGAGAGAGAGAGAGACCTGGAAAAAATGGAATCGTAGACAAAGCACTTTTAGACGTGAAAGAAAAAAAAATCTCAAGAGAATTACCTGGAACTTGAACCACGGACTCTGGTAGGACGTGCAGTCGTCTAGCCACGAGAAAACAGCGCATTAATGAACTTTGCTATCTAGCACCCCAAGGAAAGTTGGACAAAGATTAAACGTGATCTTTACATTGGTCAGGAATTTTAGTTAGATATTTTGCAGACCATAAAAAATATACACTTTTCGTAAAACATTTGAGGAACATACTGTTGAGTATTGGTTTCTAACACAGGGTTCATGGACCCCAGAACGGCCACAGAAGGATTTTTGGGGGTCTATGAATTAACAAATTGGTGATTAAAAATTAGTTTTTTTTCTTTTTAATGAGGTGTCCACAGCCGTTATCATGCTTGAAAGGAGATCCACAGTAAAAGAAAAATTTAAGAACCTCTGCGAAAGAGAATGGACTTAGAAGAAGGAAAAAAAAAGTGTTTAAATATAACTGAAGATTACAGGATAAATTGGTGGTGGCACTGATGGTGAACGAGTTCTGAAATTGATCAAATTCCTGTGTGTAAGCGAAAGTAATTGTGTAAAACAGCGAGGGTTGTCTGCCTTGGGGGGTGTCCTGTCCAAGATTAAGAGCCTGGAGGGCTTTCTGTTACTGCCCAGACAAACGTTAGACTTGCTTATCACTGACTGTTCTCAATTGTGTCCCGTTTTCATGACGGCGCAATCAGTGCCGGGCTAGATTATTAAGTATGGATAATAAAGTCGATGAAGTTCAACAATCAAACCAACTGGGTTATCGGAGTAAGGTTAAGTTGCTGCTAATGACGAAAACAAATTGTTGATAGAATCGAGGAAAACAACTGGAAAGAGGACATTCTAACTAAATTCTGAAGGACAGAAGCTTGGATTTACTATAAAATGAGTCTAAAAAATACTACGAGTATATAACGTTCGAGGTCGAGCAGTTCTTTTCTGTTTATAATCATGCACGGTCTGTTGGCAAACTTGTTGCAAAATGGGAAAAAAAAAGCTCTACAAACTCTGAAAACAAATGAAAATAAAAGGCTCTGTCCTTCTATGGTGTGAGCAACTGTTTAGCCTTCGATATTTTCATATAATGATATGTTATGATGGATAGTCAAACATGGATAATGAAATGAAAGAAAAATATGAACCACGCACACAAACATCACACAATAACTATTTTATAAAAGATGTTTCTGTTCTTTTATTTCATGTTACTAAATCGATCGACTTCTTTACATTTATTTTCACGATATCGTTGATGGAGTTTTGACAATAGACTATAGTTAGTCGCCTAAAATGTATTTTCTTTCCCGAAAAAAAAAACATTGATTGATTTTCTGGTCCAACCTACATAATATTTTCATAGTTAAGTTTTTAAAATAAATTATTTGTCTTTCTGATTTATTGATGTTTCCTATCAAACATTTTCATTTAACAGTTACCAGTTCTCTGATAGGTATCTAAACTTTATTATAGGACAATTGCATTTCATAAAGGTCGACGGCACAAGACTGATAAAAAAAATTACCTCAAATTTTTTGTTGTCAGTCTCCATGGAATCGCGAGCTGATGATCTTTCCACCCGATACGGTGAAAATGTTGGCACAACATATTGTCGGGTGGGAGCGGGTTGTGGTGGCTATTTTTCCAGACTCTTGGTGGAGCTAAAAAAAGCAGAGGATGTGCAGTCCTTCTTGAGCAGAGTCAGCCGCCATGGGGGGACTAAGGCGATCTCTGCCCCCGTTCGTGAGGCCGGGTCTGTTACGGGGGGGGGGGGGGGTACCAACGGAGAAATGGGACAGGGTCAGTTATGGTTCTCCAACCCTGTCAGCTATGTCAGATGTAAGTTTTGAAATATGTACTTTTTTGTAACAATTTCCTCATAAAATAGCAACAGGTACGGTGGTCAAATGTTTGTAGAGGGTATCAGTACAACATTTACTGTCTTCATGTTTATTAGTCATGCCATTTTATCATGTTACTTTTTTGTTGTCTTCAGCCAAATTTGAGAACCCCTGACAAGTACTCTGGGGCACATATAAACGTATCACCACGGACGCCAGCAGATTCTCTTTTGTAATAAAAGTAACATTTTGCAGTTGCATTGATGTATTTAATTGCACTGGTTTCATAACTATCTCTAAATCTTGCCTACAAGTCTTCAGAACGGATGATAATCTTCATTATTTCAGAACAAAGCGCTTGAAGAATCGCATTACCTCACTTCAGCGTTCGTGCAACATTCAGAATCTGTCAGTATCGATGTAACTGGCTTTGATGACAAGTTTGGGATGTCACCCTCTGCTCAAGTTACACTGATTCCCTCTTGAAAACAGGACCATATAATCAAGAGACTTAAGGGAACTCCAATAACAGCCTTCGTGATGCTGAAGGAAGCAATACTAGACTTCAAGGAGGCACGTGAAAGCTGAAGCTATTACTGGCCCTCAAATTCAGCGAAAGTAAAAGGCACTGACTGAAAATCAAAATGCCTTACAAGGCAATAAATGAATATTGCAGAATATTGCAAACCAAAAAAGGGGAGATAATGAAGACTGTTCTTTAAGAAAAAATGGGTCACAAATCAAGTGACTGAAAGTTTCAAATGCCGTTTCTCATATTGGAATGTGTGAACAGCGATATAAAACTCACAACCAAAAAACTCATTAATCTGTGACGTACCAGTGAAGCTTCAGTTGTGCCAGACTTTGTTGACACTTGTCATACGATAATTTAAAACTCATTTTCAATGCACATTCCTTGGAAACAAACATAACGCCACCAGTCGTGTACGTGTTCCAGATAACAGTTCAACGAACTCGTTAAAAAGTTCCAGATTTCTGTGACAGAATCAAGCTTGTTTACCTAACCAGAGAAGTCTGCTGTCTGAGAAAGCATCAAGACTCGCTCCAATAAAAAGTATTTTGTTCTCTGGTTGTTCACTATTAAACTATTTCGCAGAAATCACATCACCGTCTGTGCCAAATCTGCATTTTTAGGTGCTTTCAGACATAAAGACATTATTGTCGCCAATTCTTTAACAAAAGAAACTTCAGGCAAATGAAAACGGCGTATATTATAATACATCTCATAACCAGAATGACAATTTAGCCAAGTCATCCTCATAATACAATATTATAATAATACATAATACAGCTGCCGAGCTGTTAAAGTGTTTGGATTATCTATACAGTGAAAGCATTTCCTCAGCTGTACCCGACTGGAAGTAATGTCTGCTATGGATTTACAGTACAACCTAACAAATTCCAGTGACGTCGTGATCGTTCGAGGTTGGAAGTCTTTATATTTTGTGCTGTCTCAGCTAGCGCCCTTCGCCTTGGCAGTCGATAGATATGTCACGCCCCTCTGGTGTGTCATTGGAGTCTTGGGGAACTTGGTAAGTTTGACATCCATCCATCCATCCATCTATCCATCCATCTATCTATCTATCTATCTATCTATCTATCTATCTATCTATCTATCTATCTATCTATCTATCTATCTATCTATCTATCTATCTATCTATCTATCTATCTATCTATCTACGTTTACAGTTATCTTTTATTCTTAAAAAAACAACAACACAGTTGGACTTGACGATATTAGCAATAAGATCTTACGCTATGTTGCACTTGTCATTTCGCATACACTGACATAATTTACAACCAGTGCATTGCAAAATGTTATTTCCCTAAGGCTTTTAAAATCGCTAAAGTGTATTCTCTCTTCAAATCTGGTTCATCCACCAATCTCACTAACTACAGACCAATATCCATTCTATCGTCACTATTAAAACCACTCGAAAAACACATACACAAAATAGCTCTGCGACACATGCAAGAGAACAATTTACTCATAGACAGTCAGTCAGGATTTAGACTCAATCATTCCTGCCACACAGCTCTCACCAAAATGACAGAAAACTGGTTAGTAAACATAAATGACAACAGACTATGTGGTGCCATCTTTGTCGACTTTAAAAAAGCACTTGACATGACTGACCATGATATTCTTGTTAAAAAAAAGACTTATAGACTACACCCTGACCTAATAAAGCTAATTGCATCATTTCTTTACGGATAACAGGTAGTATTCTTCAGCAATTCTCTATCAAATTCTGCTATAGTTGACATTGGTGTTCCGCAAGATTCTACTCAAGGCCTGTTGCTCTTTGTTATCTATATCAATGATATTCCATTTCATCTTAAACACTCTTCTTTGTGACCTTTTTGCCGATGAATGCACAGTCTATACCAGTGACTACGACTGTATTTAACTAGAATCAACTCTTCAGGTCGAGTTAAACATTCTAATTAAATGAAGCAACAACAATGGCATAAATACTGATAAAAGAAAATCAATACTCATAACAACAAGGCAGAAACTACAAAACGCGAAAAAAAACATTTCGGCTCTGTACGGAAACAACACAGAAAGAAAACGTTAACGAACACAAAACAATAGGTCTTACTATTGACCAACATCTGAAAACATATGAAACTCTCATGTGCAAGCCCTAACAAAACTTATTGCGCGAAAAAGTATACCAATTAGCCTAAATTAAACACTTCATCGATCAAGACACAAGGAAGACATACTACATATCACATATACAGTCACATTTAGACAATTGCTCAACAATCTGGGACGGTTGCTCAGCGTCAAATACAAAGAGGCTTTACTCACTTCAAAAGCGAACAGTAAAACTTATTAGTGACAAAGATCAAGCACAAGCAACTAATCAGCACAAACGTATCAAAATACTGCCTCTTAAGAACAGGTTCCTCTTCAACAAAGCCAAGTTGGTACATCAAATTCTTTCACACCATGCTCTGCCTTATCTATGGAACCTGTTTAGATTTAGCCCAAAGTGTAGCCAACGCTTAAACAACATATGTCTTCCAAAACCTAGACTTGATCTTTACAAGAAAAGGTTTACTTATTCTGCTGCTCATCTTTGGAATACCCTCCCATCCTATATAAAAAATAAAAACTATATTCCTTCCTATAACTAAAAACTCTTCCAAAATCTATTTGACGTCGATTATATGCCCCCTGATTCACAAACGTTATTTTAGACTGCTCTTATAGACACTAAACTCGGTCAGTTGTTTATTATGAATAGTACCAAAATTCTGTTTAGTAGATAGTCATTTATATATGTATGTAGTTAATTTCTGTAGTCATTTATATATGTATGATGTTACTTTCTGTATTGAGTGCATAGATAAGAGTTAAATATGAATGTTACAATTTAATTTTATGTCTCTAAGGTTTCCAATGTTAGTTATGTTGGTTATATAAGCAGAATACTTGTAGAATGTCTGGAACAGAGTGAAAGTTGTATAATAAAGAGCAGAATGTCAGACGGGCCTGCGTGCCCAATTCTTAGCCCTATGGAAATAAAGATCGATCAATCAATCAGTCAATCAATCTGTCTGTCTGTCTGTCTGTCTGTTCATCCATCCTTAGTCTGTTTCTTTGAAGGAGAGAGAAAATATCTGAAAAGAATTTAAGCTAAATATTAAATCAACTGTGCATACAAGTTTCTGATCTTACACATTTAATACAAGGACTGTAGCTGGCTCTTACAGGGGAGATTAGCATATAGATTACTCCTATTATTTACGCCTTTCTGTGTCTAGTATTGCTTCTTTCAGCATAAACAGTTTTTTTTTTTTGTAATTACTGACATTTAAAAAAAATTAACTCCACAGATCTCTATCAGAATATGGACCTTGCGGCGCATGCGCAAATGCAACAGCTCAGCAGCCTATCTGGCCACTCTAGCGCTGTCTGATTTGTTATTTCTGATTCTCATCATCGCAAACGAGCTTCAGTATCCGTGGATGGTAGGGGTTTTGGATCTACAGGTTTGTTATAAATAATATCACATTTCTACAGGCTATTGTATTATGAGGATGATTCCAAAAATGAAGACAAATTGACAATATATATATATATAACCCAGTTAGAGGTACAAGTCATATTTTTATACGTAATTACCCTTTTGTGCACTTTCCACATCCGTTCACCAAATTCTTCTTTGTTCCTTATTCAATCAGAAAAAAAATGTACCTTTCATGTGCAGAAAAATCAAGGAGACAGATGTGTTTTGTGTCTAACAATGAATTCGTTTTCAAGATAATTATGTTTAATTTCAAGAAAGGTATTTTCATGTTTGTATGTTTGGCGACACAGCCAATACCACCATGACATTATTTTAAGAAGAAACTGCTAATATACAGAATATAAGAACTTCTTTTTTTTTCTTATCGATCTATAGGGCTGGTGCCAGATATGGAATGTCTTGCAGATCATGTGCCAGTACATCTCACTCCTTCTGGTCTTTGCATTCACGGTCGAGCGATTCATCTCTGTGTGCAGGCCGTTCTCGTGTGAGAAATTCTCCAAAACAAACCGTTGGTCAAAAATCATCACCGCCATTTTGTGTGTTTCTTTCATGTTGGCCACGCCTCAAGCGTTTTTCTGGAACGTGAGCCCGGACACGGGTGAATGCTCTTTGAGGGACAAGTTTGACGATGTTTACGATGTCTGGAACTGGACCTCAGATTTGGTTATGTTCGGAGTCGTACCCGTTCTTGTCTTCCTTCTCAACGTGTGTGTTCTAAAACAGATAAGAACTGTTGGCAAACTGTTTGTCACTAGCGAAACGTTACACAGGCATGTGGGCGCCAGATGCACTTCCACCACAGCCACGCTCATGTGGATATCCTTCTACCTCATCTTCAGCAAGCTTCCGGTCACTATTGCGTTTACCATGCAGTCCAGCGTACGGTTCGGAGAGCCAATGAACGTTGAAGCCATGGCACGTGATCCAACATGGCAGAACTACTTGTCCTACTTTACGGCTCGGAAGGTTATAGACGAACTAGGAATATCTCACCACGCCTGCAATATATTTATCTATGCTTCCACCAGCAAACAGTTCCGATCACATCTGAGGGCGCTGTTAGTTAAGACGTTCTGGGGGAAAGGAATGGTTCCCCGAAGTTCCCCGTCGCAGCCTCTCAGACCAAGACATAACTGGATACATTCTAAGGCATAATTTCATTCTCACGAGTCAGTGGAGTCACAGTACATAGCTCTTTCCATTAATTCTTACACACTGTGTCAGATACTGTCTTTAGATTTGTCTAGCAACCGTTGCATGTTCAAAGAATGACTGAATAATTATATTAGTATATAGCAAATCCTTGAATAATTTGAATGAATGAGAATATGAAAATAGCTATATCACGTGTATTTAGTTATTCTATATCGTTGAATGTGTAGATGTCAGATTGTGCGTACAAAGGTTTTCATTATAAAACTGTACTCATGTTTGAGGTATCCCGGCTTGCTCAATACAGGATTGGCTGTGGAATTTTTGTTGATGCCTAATGCTTCATTGGGAGTATAGAGGGATGATGATGATGATGATGATGATGATGATGATGATGTAGAGTATGTGTACTAAGTAGCTGTATTAAACTGAAAGTTTATGAGAGACTGAAGGCTAGGAAGTGAAAGACAGAATGTCAGATGGTCCTGCTAGCCAGTCTCTGAGATTAAAGATCATTCCTTCCCCGCCCCATTTCACCTTGCTTATTTCATCAAGCTATACACTTCCAGTTCTTTTCATTTCATATAAGAAACCATTTTCCACACGGATATTATCCTCTTTTTTATATTTAACATACTGTGTTATCTTTCTCTCTTTCTTTCTCCTCATTCTCTTATTTTCATATATTTCCAACAGTGACATTTCTCTTACTTAAATCTCTTTATTAGCATACTTTCCTCAATTCCCTGAAGTTTCCAAAATTATTATTTTCTCAGAGTAACCTATTAATCTTTGTTCACCTTATTCCGTTCATTTTTCCCCCTCATTTTGGTCAAATTTCTCACAATTTGAATTTCTTTTTATTGTGCACGAAAACGCAAGGACTTAAAAACGACTCAGATATTGATTGCACCATTATACGTGTTACGTATGCCTCAGTCGCTGTCTGCAGTCAAGTCTATGTGAGAAGGGGAGGTCACTGTATCTCTGCTTCCACTAACATAAAAGTGAGATATCAAAGCGCGGATGAATCATACATAATTATTCCTCTTGGCTTTCCAGACGGAAATGATTGTTAAAGACACAAGTTTCCACAAACCTGTGTTCATTACTTGTTGGGACATAAGTTATTTTTTTAAAACATTTTTTTATGTTATCTTCTTCCTTAAGCAAATCTCTCTCTGGAGAGAGATCCATAAGAACAACTATTCTCTCTCCCCCCCCCCTCCCCTCGCTCTCTCTCTCTTAAAACTGAAAATCAGCTTTATTTTGACGCTTATAAAAACACTACTGAATGTAGGTACCGTATTTGTGACCAGCAAGGTATAAAAAGACCTATCTATCTGTGGTAAAAGCAAACTCAGGTTTCTAATGGGACTAGCCGAGTTCGCGTATGCCATGTACACAAACTCAACACTGTTTACAGTACTTGTGCATGCGACCAGGCATGTAACACGTTGTAAGTAAGATCAGGAGAAAATATGAGATCTTGTACATGAAATTAATCGAGTCTATGAGAATTTGTATATGAGATCGTTAGAGTCTGTGATGGCGTGCACATGAGATCAAGCGAGTTTATAGCTATTTATCTGTGAATTTGAGGGTCTGTGAGAACTTGTATATGAGATAACATAAATGCCAATTAAACAAGACATAGCAGCGAGGATATACTCAGAAAGATGATAATAATAAACATGTGTGCTAATTTTTGCTTTAAAATTTTAACAATCTTTAATACGTGACATCACTTTATGCATCATGTCAACATATTTTTTTATTCTTTACAATATAATGATGAGATAGAATGTTATGCTCTTAAATGTCTAACCGTTTATCTCACAGGATCAAGTGTATGGAATTGTACATTTGGTCGCGTTATACGCGAAATATAATGATGTTGCCATGGTTTCTGTTTAAATTTGTAATAAAATGTATAATTGAAATCTGAATCAATTATGATTGACGTACCCCAAAAACTTGCTTGCAATCTTTCAGAGCAACAGGTCCTCTAAAGTTTTGGAGTTTGTGTGTAAAATTTTGAACCTGCGTGAAAATGTAGTCTCAGAAAGCTTTTTTTTAAATCTGTGTATGTGTATGAATGTGTGCGGGTCAGCCTGGTTGACTGGGTGGTTAGGGGCTCGGTTTATTAATCCATTAGTACCGGGTTCAAGTCCTAGCAGTGGGAATTTTTTTTTTCTGGTACCACCCCACAGATAAAAGGCCCCCGGGGTTCACCCAGCCTCTAAAAAAAACAAAAATGGATGCCAGAGAAAACTGGGAAAGTAAACGCAGCCAGTCGTGATACTGACCACATCAGACTTATATGTGTCGACGGTCTTGGAAAATGGGCTTAACTCCGTATTCCCAATATGCCTTAATGGCAGTGAGATGGGAATTTTATCTGCCTATCTACTTTTACCTATGTGTGCGTGCGTGTGTGTGTGTATACGTGTGTGTGTGCATGCGTGTGTGTGTGTGTGCGTGTGTGTGTGTATGTGCATGCGTGTGTGTGTGTGCGTGCGTGTGTATGTATGCGTGCGTGTGTGCGTGCGTGTATGTGTGCGTGCGTGTATGTATGCGTGCGTGCGTGTATGTGTGCGTGCATGTGTGTGTATGTATGCGCATCGTAATGTCAAATTCCAAAAGCAAAAAACTTAAAGTTATCAAAGAAAAGAGAATACTAAAATCCAAAGAATCCAGGAAAACATATTTTTCTTCAGCGCTGCTATGGCGCAGACTGTAATACCGGGAAATCTAAAAGATAAAATAAAAATAAAAGTTGCAATTTTATTTATTGATTTTTTTCTGTATTTAATTTTTTTTTTTTATTGAGCGACGTATAAAATAACTTGGTGGCATGATTTTTTTTTCTGTCGCGTAGCTTAGAGCAGTGTTTCCAAAAGTGGGCATTAAAGTTCCCCTGTGGGCTTTGGAAAGGACCGTGGGAGAGGGGGGAGCTTGAAGTAAAAAGGGTCAGTGGGGGTGGGGGGCGAGGGCAGTAGGTGACGGGGGGAGGTAGTGTTGACGGAGAAAAAAAGCAACAGACGGGCGTAGTAATACCTTCCTCCTTAGCACTTTTCAACCTGACACTGAGAAACTTGTGTCCCCACATGAAACTCATCCATCACAATTACGAGTTTAGAAAATAAGTAGGTGAGTTACAAATCTACTCCTTCATGTTGTTAAATTGTTTTGTTTTTTTAGTTGTGTAATGCATAGCCTAGTTTAATAGTCTATTATATGAATAGTACAACAGGGGAGGTGAGGTGGGGAAGAGAAGGGGCGTTGAGGATGTGGCCTGAGAGAGAAAGGGGGCGGTGGCCTGAAGAAGCTTGAGAAACGCTGATTTAGAGGGAACATTGTTTCACAGTATATTATTTTTTCTTTCCCGTTTCTCAATTCTATCAATGTCAGTATGACCTCGCTGTCATATTAGGCGAATCCGTCGCTTATGACAGTAGTTCCTAATCTTCTAACATCCAACTACTTATAACTTGCCACCGGCTTATATTTAATATTGCAGTGCCATAAACCCTTACCTGTTTTCAGTAGATAGCGTTTAATGCCGCACCGACAGCGCAGCCACAGTCCGCAGGCTGAAAACCATTGGACTTCTAGAGCAATGTTTCCCAACAAGGGAACAATTTGAATATTGGGCGGGGTAGGGGCGCAATTAGAATATATTTTTATATTACACTCTTTCAGAAACTGGTTGAATATTATGCTTGGGGGGGGGAGGGAAAGCATCAAAATCTTTGAGGTGGGACATGATTCACAAAAGGTTGGGAAATTCTGTGTTAGAGTAATGATATCTATTGCTTAGAAAAGAGGTAGATTGTCTTAACTTAGGAAAACTAATTGTTAGATTTTACGCTTACTCACCTGTGTTTTCACGCAAACTCACAGAGTACGCGGAGGTCGTTAGAAACAATACCAACGAGATTATAGAACAAAGGGGTCGTTCGTGCTGAAACTTGTCTTTCAAACCCTCCCTTCACCAACAGCTCATAAGCCAGTCTATGTTGTAGCTAGTACATTAAATGCCAGATCCTTTTGTTAGAACTGATATTCTGAGAATACTCTAGAGTGCTTCTCCTAGAAGACGGGCAGTATCTATTCTCAGAAACAGTTCCTTCAGGAAGCAGACCGTTAACAAGTTAAAACAGAAGCGAAATGGCCATGCTCGCCTGATAACGCATTTGTCAGAGTCAGGGAGTCACAGATGATTTGTCAGAGTCAGGGAGTCACAGATGATTTGTCAGAGTCAGGGAGTCACAGATGATTTGTCAGAGTCAGGGAGTCACAGATGATTTGTCAGAGTCAGGGAGTCACAGATGATTTGTCAGAGTCAGGGAGTAACAGATGATTTGTCAGAGTCAGGGAGTCACAGATGATTTGTCAGAATCAGGGAGTCACAGATGATTAAGACATTGTCCCACCTCGACGCTGGTGCTCTGAGTAACTGGCTCAGCCAGGCCAGCGGAGGAGGGATCATATGGTAACCTTGGCAGTAGAGCCTGTTGAAGCTGCACTGCGCTTTTTCCTGCTTTTCCTTAGCTTCACTCGAGGTCTTGCAGCAGCAGTAGCCCTCTACCCATTCAACAAGATGTCTGCTTCTCACGGCATCGGCTGCCAAGAACATGCCTCGCAGATTCAGGGAGACAGAACAACAGTAAGAGCAAATTAAACGGACGAAAAAAGAAAAGAAAAAAAAACAGAATCCAGATATTATCATCATATTATCATCAGTCATTATCATCATAAACAACTCCCCCCCCCCCCCGGGAACAAATGTGTTAAGAACACACTTATCTTAACATAGTCTTTGTTTGCTTAAAAACTCTGATATACGTCTGTAGCCCAGAAACCTCTAGCAGTCAACACTGATTGTAATTGTTATTTTTGTAAAATGTAATGTCAGGTTGGTGGACGGATGGGGACATGGAGATCATCGGCGGGGATGAGGAAAATCTGGTATGAAACCAATGAATCCAGGACATGACAATCCTATGGGTCTTTACAACAATGGCTATCAGAACGATGTAAACAAAACAGAGCCAGCAGACTATACATGACGGGGAATGGATATCATTGAAGCACTCATCGGATTCCTCATCCCAAAGTCGGAGTGTCTCTGTGGAACTGTCTCAAAGCCGTCTAGCCAGCCGGCGTTGCATGCGGGGCTTAAGTACAGCCACCAGAGGCTGGAAAACAAGTTTTGGCCAGACCAGCCTACACCAGTGTCTTCATGGCAGCCCGAGCAAGACCACAGTCTACCCTAGCAAGGAAAGGTGCTGAAGTCGGAGGTACCCAGCCAAAAGGCGCATCGCAAAAATCAAGACACCACGCATCATCGCTAATGTGCGTACGAAGAAGAAGTCATAAACAAGATATGAAAGTTTTGGAAAATAAAGATCCAAGCTGCCTTATAAAACAACGCTGAGCACCGTCTCAGGATGAAAAGCACGAGGTGTCCGCCCAGAGAGCACACCAGAACAAAGCAGAAGAAACACGGGCACGGGAAAGCCTGTGAACTGCGCACTGGAATGACTGGCCTAACTTCAAAGGCACAAACTCCTCGCTGGTCTTGCTTCAGCAAGGCAAGTCCCTCCTTGGCCTTGCCTATACAGTGCAAACACCTCACTGGTCTTGTTTCACCAGCGCAAGCCCCCTTGTCCAGGCTTGCTTTAATGGGGCAACCCCTCACTGGCCTTGTTTCACCACCGCAAACCCCTTTACTGGGCTAGCCTTAATGGGGCAACCCCATCAATGGCAGTGCTTCACCAGCGCAACCCACTTTTTTGGGCTTGCTTTAATGGGGCAACCCTCTTTTGACCTTGCATTATCAGAACAAACCCCTCACCAGAAATTGCTGAATGAAGCTGTCACTTTGTACTCTTGTGAGATACTGTTCAAAACTTCATCGTTATGGTATTTCTGTCTCGTCTTGCTTGTTTCAGTAGCGTCATTCTCTGGGGTTAGAGTTCATATCTTTGTCATCGAATCGAACACACCGTCATCCACTAATCACATTGAAAAGGCCATTTTTTTCTTTCAGAGACCTCATAGGGCATCTCTCTGTCTCTGTCTCTGTCTCTCTCTCTCTCCCTGGTCCATGCGAATCAGGCGTGCCATTGATTTTCACAACCATCTATCCCGATATGCCTGCTGTGAAATTAGGTAGAAAGGATGTGATCAGAACCAACATGATGACATACTTGGCAGTGAAGTTTGAATGCAGTCTGTGTTTCAAAGAACGTGTTGACAACATGATAACAAAAGCTCGCAAAGGTCTATGGGCAATGAAGGCCATAACAGTTGAAAGCACAGAGCAGAGACGGCTAATATTTCTGCTCCAGGGACTGGTCCTTGTACCTAATGAGTACGCCATAGCTATCCTCACCGTCAGTTCTGGCAGATCGAAAAACTCGAAAAAGTGCAAAATGAAGCCGTGCGAATTATCTTGGGGTATACAAGAGACACCCCCTGTGTAGCAATGAGATGCCTCCTTGATCCTCAACCATATATCACAGGATCAAGATATGGAGGGTGCGTGCACAGATAAAGAACATCAGCTGCGACAAAAGCTCCTCAGATAAAAGGGTAACAGGCTAAATAGAGGCAAAGCATGGATGGGTCGTGCAGAAAATGTTATCAAGCAGGTCTGTGAACATAACAATCTCGGAGAGGAATGGGTACCTATGCCTCCATCCACCTTTCAGTGGCACCTTCGCTTGCATTGTCAGGTTTAACAAGAGAAGCAGAGAGCATAATCCACTTGCTGTGAATGCGGAGGTTAACGTCCTCATCAGTGAAAACTCCAGCCAGGCAGATGCAGTTATTTACACGGATGGATCCGTTGTACGGCATCAGAGGAGTGCGTGGGCATTCACAGCATGCTCAGCAGGTAGAACAATCCAGGAAGCCGGTGGTGCCTTCATTATGACCGCAAACAGCACGACGATGGAGGTAATGACAGCAACGAAAAGATTCGTATGACTGGAGTCACAAGGCTGTGCCCGTGTCTGCATTCTAAGTGATTCAGTGAGTATAATCCGGAAGGTCGGGACACGCAGTATGCGCGGTAAGTGGCTTCAGTCACTGCAGAGATCAACGATTCGCAATGTCACTTTCATCTATGTCCCCGGGCATACAGGCGTCCAGGGAAATGAAAAAGCTGATAGACTGGTTGGCTCAGCCGCCATGGCAGATGGACAACCACTGGATAGAATCGATATTATCAATGTGCTTATATATATATGTAGAGAGAGAGAGGCAGGGTGAAGGACTTGGAGAGAGACGAATCTACATCGCTGCTTAGACTGAGAGAGCTGGGATTACAGATTGGCACGGCCAGGAATAAAAGGCATATGAGGCGAGTGAGAGAACGTGTAAACCAACAACAACAACAACAACAACAACAACAAAACGAGCGCCATCAGCCGCATATACTGAAGGGGAATCTGGACACATATGGACATGTCCGGAGTGCAGTGATGATGATGATGATCCAGACCATATATCATATATCCTTTGCTCTTTCTATAAGATGTGTGTTTGACCGTCACTCTTTTAGTCCGTCAAATAGCTTGTTTCTTTGTCATCCTGTCCTTTTGTCCCTCCAGTTTTCTAGTTGTCACTAAGTGTTCCAGTCTGCTTCTTCTAAAAACATGTCCTACAAATCTGGAATGTCGTGTTCTGAATTTTGCCATAACTTCTCGTATTATGCATATCTCGCTTTATTATCTTTCGAGGATAGTGCGCTTTTTTCCCATTTCAAATCATTCTTTTCATTATTTTTTAAAATATACCTTCATCTTAATATGGTTTTTGGCGCTCAGTCTATATGCGCCATTTTCTTTACTGTGTTTGCACTGTGTCTCTGCTTGTGGCAGTGTTTCAAACTGTTTAATTATTACATTGAAACTGGGGAGTTTTTGTTCTTTTTTAATGGCCCCAAAGTGTTTAAGTGAATGGAAGAGTCGCAAGTTTCTCGCTTTAAATCAAAAGCTAGAAATGATTCAGCTTAGTAAGGCTTGTTGAAGGTCCACATAGGCCGGAAGCAACCTTCAGCAAACCAGCACCCCAGTCAGTCAATAACCAGCACCCCAGTCAATCAATAACCGGCACCCCAGTCAGTCTACAACCAACACCCCAGTCAGTCAATAACCAGCACCCCAGTCAGTCAATAACCAGCACCCCAGTGGGTCAATAACAGGCACCCCAGTCAGTCAATAACCAGCACCCCAATCAGTCTATAACTCAGGACCCCAGTCAGTCAATAACCAGCACCTCAGTCAGTCAATAACCAGCACCTCAGTAAGTCTACAACCAGCACTCCAGTCAGTCTACAACCAGCACCCCAGTCAATCAATACCTATCAACATCACGGCAAGACTCCACCGGCAAAATTATCACAATTCATGAAGGTTCAGATCTTTATTAGTCTCCCTGTAACAGATATTCATTGCGGATAAAGGTACTGAGGTATTGCATCTGGCTGGAAGCAGATCATGGCAGCTCTGGCTGGGGCTAACAAGCAGGGGATGAGCAGTACTGTACATCTTTAGCAGACTCCACCACCATGGGATCTAAGGTGATCCCTGCCAGCCGTTATCCAAGCTAGGCCTGCTGCTGAAGGTACCAACGCAGAGGTGGGACAGGGTATTGGTCAACTATGATTTGCCAATCCCGATGCTGGCATGTCAGCTTCAGTTCGCTGATTACTAAATCATAGAGTCTTTGCCCTGAGAAATCTCAGATAATGAAGATTAGAATTTTTTTCAGCGGTAAAGTGTTTTTAAATTTACAGTAATTTTTACCTGTCTGCTACTAGATAATAGTGTAAACATGATTTTAAGCTTTCGCATGCACAGGGAAGCTAAAAAACTGGGCGTGACTCGCTTTATTGCGATTTACATTTCATTGTAGTAGTTCGGACCAGAAACAGCAATGACCTCGGAAGGATCCTTATATACAAATAAGTCTTTTAAAATGTTAAAGAGAAAAAAAAAATGACAAGCATAAAATTGCTGAGAATCTCACGAAATGGAGCATGAAACTATGCGAGTTGAGAAACCGTGAGAAGTTGACACAGTTAATGAACCATGTCTGGCCACGATCCCATCACGCTTCTACCTAGCAATCCTGGTTACAGATTGTTGTATTTTTTCTTTTTATAGTTCTGCTACTAGAGTTCAGATCAGTGTTATCTCTCACAGGGTAGTGGACCCTAATAACAAGCTAGCTTATTAAGTTCTTCCTCAGCTTTCCCACCCATCAAGTCTCACTGCTGCAGACTGCTGTTTGTTGTCCGCCATAAAAAAGCCACTTAATTCACAAACTTCTTGAAAGCTGGTATTTCAAGACCTCTACCATGGAGTCAGTCATCAAAATCTGAGGTGTACTTACTATACAATCAGTTACCAGTACTGGAGTTTTTCTTACTACAGAATCAGTCAATAAGAACTGAAATATGCTTTTACTACAGAATCAGTCACCAAGAACTGAAATGCGTTCTAACTACAGAATCAGTCATCAAGAACTAGTGTTTTTAATACAGAATCAGTCATCAAGGACTAAAATGTTCTTACTACAGAACCAGTCATCAAGAACTAGGGTTTTTACCACACAATCAGTCATAAAGAACTAAGGTGTTTTTACTACATAATCAGTCAACAAGAACTAAAATGTTCTTACTACAGAACCAATCAACAAGAACTAAAGTGTTTTTACTACAGAATCAGTCATCAAAAACTAAGTGTTTTTACTACAGAATAAGTCATCAAGAACTAAAGTGTTCTTACTGCAGAATCAGTCATAAAGAACTAGTGTTTTTACTATAGAATCAGTCACCAAGAACTAGTATCTTTACTACAGAATCAGTCAATAAGATTTGAAATGTGTTCTTACTACAGAATCAGTCACTAAAAACTAAAGTGTTTTGACTACGGAATCAGTCACCAAGAACCAAAGTGTTTTTACTACAGAATCAGTCAAAAAGATCCAAAATGTGTTCTTACTACAGAATCTGTCATCAAGAACTAAAGAGTTCTTACCACAGAATCAGTCAATAAGATCTGAAATGTGTTCTTACTACAGAATTAATCATCAAAATCATATTTGCAGTCATCGCCAGATATGAAACGATGACCAAAAAAAAAAGAGAAAGACCAATAAATCTCTGGTGAGTGTGTGGGGAAAGACTGCACTGTGGTTGTGCGTATGAACACCAGTTGCTCTTTCTATGAAGCACCAGTTCAGATCCCAATGAGGCGTAGACTTTTCCTTAAATTTAAAAACAAAAAAAAAAAAAATCAGTCTCCACAGTGTGACCACTGCTCTGTGCGAACTTCCCCAAGAAACGCCATGAAACCGCTAAGACCTGTGAAGAACAGTACTTCTTTGAAACAGAGGATTTAAGAACAGAAAATGCTGGATGGATGACCAAACAGTAGACTACAGTCAGTACAAACAGTTGCCATACCAACAAATGCTGAAAGTGAGAAACAAGTGCTGCACCATGAACATAAGGGACACAACCTCGCACATTCTCTGTCCCACTCCACCATCCTGTCATCCATTCACTGACATTTTCAGTTCAAACACTTCAGCACCACTTACACTAAAAAAAAAATACAAATCACAAACCAAACTGATAGTCTTAACATGCTGTATTTACTAGTGCAAAACAAAAGACGTTTATGAATGTTGCTATAATTTTGTGAATGGGTTGCTGTCGTCGTCGAGGTGGTGATGTGAGATATCGTCTCCACTGCCAACTGATGACCATGTCAGTGTGTTGTATGTCACTACCACAAGTGTCACATCAGCAGCTGCACTTATACAACTTAACATCCTGAAAAGTTATTCTGCGACTGAACCTCCAACTGAATATTAAGTTAAAATGACTCGTCACAGCAAAGATCACATGACACTAAAAATCCAAAAAGGTCAGCTTCAACATTTAAAAAAAAAAAACAACAAAACTACAATTACAAATAAAGTCACATATATCTGGAAACACTCATTTCACACAATGTGAAAATAATACAGCACAGCACATATGACACAAATAGAATATAATTACAACACTACAGATGAAACACCACACACAGTGAAAATTACCACAAATATCACAAAACATTCAAATGCTGTGAATATATAGGTACCACAAAAACAACTGTACATGTCAAACTTAAACTTTCCTTGGCATAAATGACAAATGAAGAGATCATTACAAAGTATGATTCATTAGTATAAACATTGTGAGTGATTTTCTTTTGTTTTCTGTTTTGTTGGTATCACAACTGAAAACAGCCTTTTGGGTTTGCTCCAACTACAACACAGAGAAGTCTAGACAGTTCCAACTACAACACACAGAAGTCTAGACAGTTCCAACTACAACACAGAGAAGTCTAGATAGTTCCACCTACAACATAGATAAGTCTAGACAGTTCCAACTACAACACAGAGAAGTCTAGACAGTTCCACCTACAACATAGATAAGTCTAGACAGTTCCAACTACAACACAGAGAAGTCTAGGCAGTTCCAACTACAACAGAGAGAAGTCTAGACAGCTCCTGCAAGAACCAGAAGCTTTCATTACAATACACAGAATCTTGACCTGTTCCAGTGACAACACATAGAAGCCTCGACCTAATTCCAGCTTTACTGCAGTGCTTAGTGTATAGTTGTATACCTATACACTAATTATTGTGAGAACTTTCACCTGTTCCCACTACAACACACATAAGCTTGGACATAATTCCATTACAACACACAGAACCTTGACCAGTTCCCACTGCAACACACAAAACTAAAAGGACAACTTATCTGCTCCCACTACAGCATCCAAGAACAAACAAACAGCAATTTTAAAGGTTTCAGAATGAAGTTAAACCACTTGATGTATCTCTGCTTGCCTCTCAAGCACAAATCTGTCAAATAAGAAACAGCCTTCAAAAAACAGCAGACAAAGCACGCAGATATGAGAGACAGAAAAACAACAGACAAAGCACTTAAGATGTGAAAGAGATAGAAAACTAGCAAGACAAAGCACTTGTGACATGAGAAAAGAATACACAAAGACTTTAGATGTGTCTCACACACAAAGACCTTAGACATGTCTCACACAGAAATACTTTAGATTTGTCTCACACACAAATACCTTAGATGTGTCTCACATACAGACCATAGATGTGTCTCATACACAAAGACCATAGATGTGTCTCACACACAGAGACCTTAGATTTGTCTCACACACAAATAACTTAGATGTGTCTCACACACAAAGACCACAGATGTGTCTCACACACAGAGACCTTAGATTTGTCTCACACACAAATAACTTAGATGTGTCTCACACACAAAGACCATAGATGTGTCTCACACACAGAGACCTTAGATTTGTCTCACACACAAATAACTTAGATGTGTCTCACACACAAAGACCTTAGATATGTCTCACACACAGAGACCTTAGATTTGTCTCACACACAAAGACCTTAGATATGTCTCACACAAAAACAGTTAAGAGAATGACCCTGACTGTAGCCAGGGAGGACTCTGATAGGATAAGCAGTACCCAGCCATGAAAGGACACTGCAGTAAACACATGGCCATGTAACATCTACCTTTTAAAAAAAAAAAATAGAAAAGATGTCTAACAGATCTAACCTTTAACGCATGTCTGAAATCCTGATGCCAGGAAGCGAAACACGGTCATGACACAGAAATTCTGCGGCTTAAATTCAATTCCTTGCAGGTGTCCACTGTGAGACACAAACACACACACACACATGGTGTCCTACAAATGTCTATTACAAAAACTGGGGACAAAAATAACAAGTAAACAATTTTTTTTTTTTACACAGAATACAGTTTCCGGTATAAATTTGTCAAATAAGAAATAATGAGGCTTTCGCACAATAAAATAATCTTCAGAACAGCACTGCGGAGTTAGCCTTCACAGAACAGTAGACAAAGCACTTTAAACTTGACAGAAAGAAGAACAACAAAATGATGAACATGACTAGATGTCATTCAATGCAATATTTCTGCCAGCAAACACTTTCTGATAAGAACACACTCAATATTTACACAACAATCAGTTAAAAAAAAAAAAAAAGAAAAAAAACCCCCAGTGAAAACGGTATCACTTTTTCTTAAAAAGCTGAATTGGTTACAAAATCTTAGCCCTTGATAGATTATAAAAACAATGACCTTTACATAAAAGTATGAAAATGAAAAAAATATGCTTATGAAATCAAACTGCAGAAACTTCTGCAGTTAGTATATAAATTTATAAAAAAAAAAAACATAAGGAAAAATAACTGATTATGAAAATAACGCTACAACAAGTAACTAATGAAGATGTTTTTATTTTTCTATGACAATTCTCATACAAAAGTACTCAATGAGTAAAAATAATAAAAATGTACTGTTAAAGCTTTTGGTAAAATATTCATGAAAATCATTATACATGACTCTTTGATCACAAACTGATTTGTGATTACTACTATGCAAGAGCCAGCGGCATGAAAAAAAAACTGTAATGTGACAAGTAGTATGTTAAGTATAATTAATGAAAAATATGAAAATTATCTGACGGGTAGTACTGAATTAAGTAAGAAAATCATGCTACAAAAGTACAAATGAACAAAAACTGATTACAACATTATGATGCAAAGATTGTTGATGGAAAAAAAAAATATACATGATTAAAACACAGTTAAAAATAATGTACATATACAATATATAAGCAAATGTCTGAACAAATGCATGCAAGCATACACACACAAACTACAAAAATATGAAATGTTACATGACCAGCCTCACAAATTTATCAACTTAATAACAGCAATCACATAACACTACAGACTTACATACCTGGCACAAAGAATGACATACAGTAACTTTTTTGTGTTTTTTTGCTCAAAAACCTATAATTATGCATAACACTGTAACGAATTAGTTATCTTCTTAATGAATATTTATATAACACACAAGCCTGGGTAAGCCCTTTGTCTGAAACTTCTGTACAATGAGCACAAGGTCATGACCTAAATCCAACAAGATGCTGTGTGTGTGTGTGTGTGTGTTTAGACAGCTTGTCAGTCTCCTGGTACCTTCCTCTGATTTCTCAGGCATTTTCATCTGATGCCACTTTATGAAAATGGAGAACTTCCTCCTGGAAGGCACAGTAAACTGTGCAACACTTTACGTCAGAGCATTACGAGAAAACAGATACTCACATATATCTTATATCCTTACCGTGCCGTTAAACGTCACATAGGGCTCGCAAAGTAGTTCGCCAATTTTTCCTGTCTTCGGCGAGTCTTTCAACCTCATCAAAGGATTCTATGCCTGTTAATTTGGCCTCTCTTAACAATGTCCTCTTCAGAGTTTCACGCGGTCTGCCTCTTTTTCTTTGCCCTGTTGTGTTCCAATTGATAGCTTGTTTTGGGATTCTCTGATCATTTCTTCTCATCAAGTGACCAACACATGTCCATCTCCTTTTCCTAATCACCCATGAAACCGATTGTTGTTCAGTCATCTGTCTTATCTCTGCATTGTTCTTGAATTCATTCCACTTGATGCAGAGTATTTTCCTTAGGCATTTGTTTTCAAAAGAATCTAATTTCTTTTCTATTTCTTTAGTTGTTTTCCAGCTTTCGCATGCATAAATGAGGGTGGATATTATATTTGAATTGAATAGTCTTAACTTGATTTTTGTGCTTATAACTTTTGAATTCCATATGTTCTCAGGATTCTTGAAGATTGATGCTGCTTTTGCAATTCTGATCCTAACTTCCTTTCTAGTGTCACTATCCTGGTCTATGTAGCTGCCAAGGTATGCAAATTGATTGACTTCTTCAATATCTGTCCCTTCTATGTGTATTTTTCCATTCTGATTAATGGGAATTTTCATTATTTTTGTTTTGTCCTTGTTAATTTCAAGTCCTATTTTGCTAGCCAGTGAAGACAGGCTATCTGTTTTTTCTTGCATGGAATTCACATTGTTACTGATAAGAGTTATGTCATCAGCAAAATCAATGATTTTGCTGATGACTCACATCTATAACTGACAAATAATAAATCCCCTTCTGACAGTGGGTAAATGAAAATAAACGGTGATATATTCAAAGATCTTTCCATTTATACTGAAATCCACTCATTTCCTACTAAACTTATGTCAAACCAAAAATCTTCACAATATTGTTCAAAATGGCCTCTATCAAAATCAGTCTGATTTAAAATTAGCTTTATCAATGAAACGAAAAAAAAAAAATGTGGTGATCAAAACTTTAAACATTGTGGACTTTAACCACATAACTAATTTGACACAGTTTCAGAACTGACTTAGGCTGAAGCAGTACACACAGGAACCTCACATTAGCACCACAGCAGAGACACTGCCAGAAGGGGCGAGGGGGGACCACAAAAACAGAACTGATGCTCTGTTTGACATATAATTGTTTTAAAGAATTAACAGAAATCCTAATTTTTATATTAACTTTTCACATTTCTTTTTTTTCAGTATCCTTATAAAGTCACTTCAAGACTTTCACATCCTTGTGATAGCTGATGGGAGAAGTTCTCATTCTGATAATGCTGGCTAAGCCATTTTTAAATTATTAAGCCATCATAATTGTCATCATGCACTTCTCAACTCCCTGTGAACAACGAAAGTGCCCTCTGTTGAAGTTTTCACCTAACACTGTTACATAATGAGAAAAACATACTTCAAACATGTGAGCAGACGACTGTGTGTGACTCTATGACCACTGACCAAAGTGTCACAGCACACTGATGTGCCACGAAGAGTCTGCTGGTGTGCCTTGGAAGCCTGGAGGAAGGTCACAAAGAAGCAGGTCTATTTTAAATGATTAAACCTAACATTTAAAAAAATGACTGTGCTGTGGCAATTTTTCCACACTATTCAGGTGACAAATGCTGGTGTAACTATTATGCATTTACATGACTGGTCTTATAACTATATGGATAAAAACAGATGGTCTTATAACTATATGGATAAAAACAGATGGTCTTATAACTATATGGACAAAAACAGATTACACAAATATAAAATAAGAAAGGCCAGAAGGTCTGGTTATTTAAAATTTTTAAAAATATATATATACTATATTCATAAGGGCACCTGAGTGGCTCAGTGGTTAGTGTGCTTGTCTAACATGTGGAGGTTGATGGTTCAAGTCTGGTCAGAGGCACACCAGTCATCCTGGCTGTAAAATGGTACCTGGTTCCCACTGACGCAGTGGAAGGATAGCAGACCAGGCATGATGCTGATCACATCACCCTCCACTGTGCCATCAGTTCAAGGAAAATTCATTCATTCATTCCTGTGACATGACCTTTCCAGAACACTGTCCCTCTCACAGCCTCCCTGAATGCAACAGTCTTGGGCAGGTTGACCGGCGTCTCGCAGTGGCACATTCAGACTTTTCGTGACGTCCTGAGTCCACCTGCAGCAAGGTCATCCCTTTTCTTTTCCTGGGCACTATGCCTTCTACTATCAATCTCTCCAAGCTATTGTGTGTCTTGATGTGGCCAAAGTATCTCAGCTTTCTAATTTTTATGATGTTAATAAGCCAATTTTCTGTGACACCTAATCTTATTAGTTTCTCCTTATTTGATTTTCATTCTCTCCATGATATTCTAAGTGCCCTTCTGTAACATTTCATTTCAAACTCTATTATTCTTTTTTCTAGTGATCTGTTAAGTGTACATGTTTCGCATCTGTATGTTGCCATTGGGAATATGTAAGCTCTTAGTAAACATAACATTTTTTTCTTGTTGATACCTTGCCACATAGTCTTCATTTGTGCTAGTTTCTGTGATGAAACTGCTAGTCTTCTTTTGATTTCCGCTGCACAGTCGCTACTGGTGGTGATGACTGAACCTAGATATTCGAATTTATTTACGTTTTCATGCTCTTGATGGCCCAATGTAATCTGTGGCCTGCTTCTCACTTTGTTTTTTATCATTACTTTTGGTTTTGTTGGTGTTTAAAAAGAGGTTATGAGGCAAAGACTAAACAGACTGAAGAACACACTAAAAATATAAGTACCTGGAATGTAAGAAAGGAAAATAAAGACACTAATACAATATTCCTAAATGCCTCTATAGCATGACAGATATTTTCATGGGATCCTCATTTTTTTTATTCAATGAAGCAAGTTTTAGCCTGGTACCCAGGACTTTTAACAAGTCAGTCATCCATACATTAGATTAAACATGAGCAGTCAAATACACAGAAACACAAATACACAGTTTCTGAGATAAAAAAAAATTAAAGCTAATCAGGTAAAAACTAAAGATAAAAAAAAAAAAAAGGTTTACAGAAACATCTACAAGAAAAAAAATGAACTTGTACAAACAATAATGTGATTGTTGACCGATTTCACAGTTTCCATTATCCATAAGTGTAAACTATGAAAGGAAAAAAAAAAACATGAAAACACATACAAAATTCTCAAAAAACACAATATCAAAGAAAAGAAAGCTGTTACTTCTAACAACTGTCTCATACTGCTAATATTAGCTAAGAACAGTGCAACACAACAGTAATCAAATACAACAACTGCTATTTCTGACCGACAAGTCTCAGATATGACCTCACTTGGGAAAAACATCTCTACTGACTGCAATATCAGATCATGAGAGGCATGAAAAAGCTTCTTACAACTTCCATAAAGACATGCTGACCGATACAGAAAAACTCTTTCAGCCTGCGCTGACACGTAACACTTGCAATTTTCTTTTTTCTCATTTGTCTTATGACAAATGTACGAGTACAAAGTGAAGTGTACTCATTGCCCTAGACTTTCTCATATTGTATGTATCTATTCCAGTTTTAATTTTTTTCTCTGCTAGGGGACTGAAGAAAATCATGTGGATAGGTTATATATGTATATATATAATAAAGCTGTTCCTATGCCAATTATTGGTTGCCACAGCTGCAGTGTTTTTGTGTATATTTTTATATTTAGTTTTATATACACTTAAACCCCAAAACTATGTGTGTGCGTTATATGCCGGTACACAATATACAGAATCTAGCCATAAATTCCTTCATTTTAGAGAGTTCAACTTTAATTGATATTCATTAACAAAAGAAAGCTCTTTAGGAAAAAAAACTGCTGGGTTATCAGAACTGTTGGATACTGGTTTACACATGCTTGAGATTGCTGTTAACTTGTGTTAAAATCAATCCACAGAATGGGAGGATTAATGAGACTCTCTAGGCACACGTTAATGAACTGATTAATAGAGCTGTTATGTTTCTCGACAAGAACATGCAGAAAAAAATGCAACATTTCGAACAAGCAGTACAGAGCGTAATTAGAGACTCTGAGTATCAAAAGATGTGCTTGCAATAGGTGCTCTAGTTATGCAATTTCAGAATGAGAGAGAAGACACCAATAAATAGCTGCTACTGTGTTGTGAAATAAAGAATCTGTGGAGAGGAGCAGACAGAACCACAAAAATAAGATTTTTAAGGGCATGCATCTTTCCCACCGCAACATATGCCTGTGAGACCTGGACACTTAACAAAACAGCTGAGAAACACATAAATGAATGTAAATGCTACAGAAGAGTTCTCCAAATATGGTGGACACAAAAAAGAACAAATATATCTATACTACAAGAGCTTAATATTGAAGAAGGCTGGCTAGTAAAGAGGATTAAAGAGAGGAAACTTAAATATTTTGGACACATTAAACGTCATGATAATTTAGAGAAGACCTTCTTGGAAGGGTACATAATGGGGAAAAAGAAAGAGAGGAAGACCAAAACGAAGATGGCTGCAAGACATCGTTGACATGACAGGACTGATTGCGAGATTGTTTTGTGTGCCGCCATACTGAACAACCCATACTATACTTGACAATGTTCAACCACAGTAGTGCAAAAAAAAACAACTTCAAAGACTCAGGCACTCACTTTCACCGTTCGGATCATCCTAGATATAGCCCCGCCTTGACTCCACACAACTCCTAAGCTGCTCCCCAAGCTGAAGGATAACTTCAGAGGACATAACTTTGATTCAGATGTGATATCAGTGAGACCAAAACAAAGCTGTGGTTCCATTGTAAATCTGATGGCTATGATTCAATCATAATTCAGTTATGATATAAAAAATCTAGTGGAGCAATGGCAGAACCGACATGATTCAAAAATGGGATTACGTGAAGTAACTATGTTATGGTAAAAAAATAAACTTCTTGAAAGTTATCTGCTCAAATAATGGCTCCTATTTTCAAGTTTTAAAAAAAAAATGAAAGCATTAGTTTTCTGCATGCTATCACATTTAAGTATTACTGTGAACATAATAAAGGCAATTCAAGTCATAAGTGCCAAAATGCTGTCATGAATGATATAAAAAAATCACTGAGGTAACTCCTAGAGGCCGGATCTTTTACCAGCAACATCTGCTGCATCCAAATTCTACATAAGTATTGAACAACATGATAAAGATTACATGGACATTCAAATATTTCTAAAACTCTCACAAAACTGTATAGAGTTCATTGTCTTGATCTATGGAGTCTGCTAATGATCTAAACAGGCAACTTGTGTTAGGTTTGAATTTACATATGGTGTCTGCTAATGATCTAAAAACAGGTAAATGGCATTAGGTTTATGTGCCCTCATACTGAACAACCCATACTCAAAGTGACAATGTTCAACCACAATACACCAAAAAAAAAAGAACTTCAAAGATTCAGATGCTCACTTTCACTGTTACCCTTTCCCCTCCTACAAAATCACTTTTTTTCATAAAAGACTGCAGGAAAGAAAAAAACTAGATATGAAATTATTACTGCAGAAAGTGAATCAACCAAACAACTGCCTTTAAACTCGAGATCTGTTTCATCACTTTACAATCCTGAGATTCAACTTACTACCATCAATCCCTCTTTCAGTCTAAAAAGCATCTCTCAGTTTAAGTGGAACTATTTTATTAAATGCCAGCTACATAAGACACCAACCACCACATTAATGACCCCATCCTGTTCTGTCGTCCCCCCCCCACCCCTCCTTCCACAGGTCACTAATAAGAGAATCAAACTGACTTTAGTTTCAAAGAGTAGTGCAGAGCAGTGGCTTGTGCGCTAAACTGCCAGTCGGAAGGTCGTGGGTTCAAGTTTCCCTGCTGGTAGGGAATTTCCCCTCAGACTGACTCAGCCTCAAGAAACAGATACCAGGAGTTTCTCTGGAAAAGTAAAGACAGCCAGGACAGCTGCTAACCTCCCCACCCCACAATGCTGTGACTCAGAAATGTAAAGGCACTAACACTCCATACCCCTACAACACACAGATACAACGGGACATTTTGGGGTTTTTTTTTAACTGTTTTTTGTTTTTTACTGCTTTTTCAATAAATAATAGCAAGTTATTAATTACAGATGTGATTTTGCTCCAGGTTTTGGAGTCTCACATAGTGATAGTTTATCTCTGACATCTTCAACAGACAACACATCGCACAGTAAAGATATTTTATCTTTGACACCTTCAGCACACAGCACACCACACAGTAATGAAATCTTTGCCATCTTCAACAGACCACACATCACACAGTAATGATATTTTATCTTTGCCATCTTCAACAGACCACACATCACACAGTAATGATATTTTATCTTTGCCATCTTCAACAGACCACACAGTAATGAAATCTTTGTCATCTTCAACAGACCACACATCACACAGTAATGATATTTTATCTTTGACAATTTCATCAGATCATACATGACACAATACAACTCAGTGAGTAATTTAGAAAAGTGAAAAGAAAATATATACAAGATACAAAAGTTATTTTTGTTAGTTTATGTCCCAGAGCAAAAGTCCTATATTTAGGGGTGTTTGGTTCTCCTGGCTGAGAGATTTTCTTAAGCCCTGATGTATATCTCTCATCTCAAGTATGAAGATCAACCAGAGACAAAGCTGTATATAACAGCAGGAAGTGCTACACAACCTAGCATCACTATGATGTTCCTGTGGATTAAATCATTAATTTGCATATAATCAGATTTTTAAAAATATAAACCACATCAAACAGTCTTTATACATACTTTTAATAATAACAGTTTTAATAATATCAAAACCTGATAAAGATAAAATATCACAGGAACCAGATCATGTGCAGCAACTTTTACTACCACAAAATATGAGGAAATAAGGTAAGAAAGTTTAATACATCTTTTGTCTCATCTTGTCCTTCCTCATTTACTGCTAGGTGTAGAGATGAAGTGCAACTGTCTCCAAATGGCTCGCCTGTTGGCTTCGTACACTGAGATGTTCAAGGACTCTGTTATACCATCGGTCCATCGTTTGCATGGGCGGCCCCTTCCTCTGCCTTTGTGTGGTCTGTAAAACATTGCTCTCTGTGGTACATGTTCTGTTGGTAGTCGTGACACATGACCGAACTATTTTATTTGCTGTTTTTTAATACAGTTCAGAACGGGTTCAACTCTTACTTTATCTCTAATGACATCATTTCTGATTCTGTCCATTCTTGATATTCCAAGAATTCTCAAGAATCTTTTAAATAACTCCAAAAAAAAACAAAACGGAAAGGTCTCCAAGTTTGTGAACTTCCTGACAGTTAATAAAGTTCAAACAAACAAATGATCATGATCTCTGGATAAAGGGAAAAAAAAATGATGAAATTTGCATAAGAAAAGGTTCTAAATACTCACAGTCATCATTAATCACAACTGGCTCATTATCATTGCCGTTCTTGAAGGCTGTTCTAATATCGTGGATGAGACCTTATCAAATAAAACAAGGAAACCAATAAAAAGTCAAATATATTTCCCTGCAGGACAAAGAAAACATAAATAAAATATTATGGCTGTTGTTCGACTAAAAATTTTAACCATAATTAATTGCTTGATTAAAATTTTTAATTGAAATTAACTGCACTTTAGATTAAATTTTACATTATTTCCTTCAAGCATATTATTATTGTTCTATAAAAATAACTTGGAGTTACTCTCTAAAATAAAACAATGTTAATAGACACTTCCCTGCACATACTAAATTATTCCAGTTAAATAACAATTTTGTGTAACATAGATTACTGAATAAACAGTGAAACAATAATCAGTCAACAGCTCAAAGTAAGTTTTTGTATTTTTACTTTATCTTCAGTTAAATCACAAAGCAAACTGGCACTTTGACCAGCTTTGCCAATAATGTTGTCTTTAAAATGATATTAAGAATGACTCTCTGGCTATAAAATTGTTTATTCAACCAATTGCTTAAGCATAACAATTTATTTACACTTGTTGGTGTTGGTTTTTTTGTTTTAATTTAACAACATATCCAGATACAACGTTCACAAGGAACAATAGTGGCTGGGGATTCTAAATATTTTCTAGCTACAAGGGGTGATTGATAAGTTCTTGGCATAAGGTACAAATACTTGAAACACACAGTTGATATTAGGTGCATTTGTAAATCAGGTTAATGTAAGATTAAACACCAAGTTTCATGAAATTAAATGCAACAAATTTTTTTTTTACAGGCTACTGAAGTGGTAAGGGGTGGCAGAAATTGAGAAAATGGATAAAATTTCTCATCAAGCAGTCATTCGCTATCTCTCTGCATCAAGGGCTTATCATCGAAGGAGATCAATGAGGATATAGTGGAGACTCTAGGGGAGAGTGCCCCTTTTTACAGCACAGTGAAGAAATGGGGAGATCAATTCAAACATGGAAGGGAGAGTCTGGAAGATGATCCCTGTCCAGCAAGACCAAGAACGGTAACCACCGATGAAGCCATTGGCAGAATCCACGACATGATAATGGAGGATCGACGACTGAGTGGTACATTGCTACTGAGTTGGACATCCCCAGGAACATGTTCATGCCATTATTCACAATGATCTTCAAATGACAAAGGTCTTTGCTCGATGGGTCCCAAAACTTCTTTGAGGTGATCACAAATAACAGCATCTCAACATGTCAAGAGACAATCCTGGCCATTTTTCTGCAAATCCTGAAAAGTTTCTTCAGCAATTTGTGATTATGGATGAGACTTGGGTTCATCACTTTCAGCCAGAAACCAAAGAACAGTCAAAGCAGTGGAAACTGCTTTCTTTTCCAAAGAAAGCAAGGGTGGTTCTGTCTGCAGGCAAAGTGATAGCTTCCATCTTTTGGGATTCAGAAGGTGTGCTATCTTAGACTATCTTCAAAAGGGCAGAATGGTCACCGGGGCCTATTACGCTAATATTGTGAAGCAACTGCTGGTCAAACTGAAGGAAAAGCATCAAGGGAAATTGACGAGAGGAGTCATCTTTCAGCAAGACAATGCTCCAGTTCACAAATCGGCGTGGCAATGGCTGCCATTCATGAATGCGGCTTCCAACTTCTTGAATATCCTCCTTATTCCCCAGATTTGGCCCCTTCGAACTATTACCTGTTTACCGAACTCAAAAAAGGAGCTCAGTGGTCACAAATTTACTTCAGATGATGATGTCATTCATGCTGTAGACCATTTTCTACTGGCACAAGATGCTAACTTTTACAAAGAAGGGATTCGTATGCTCCAGGATCGCTAGACTAAGTGCATAAACTTGCAAGGGGACTATGTTGATAAATATCCAAAAAAGTTGTCACAAATAATCAATTGTACTGTATGCCAAGAACTTATCAATCACCCCTCTTAACTTAGCCAGCTTCCACCAGAGTCTAAGTCAGCGACAACTTGTTGCTCAAGTCTGCATCGCACAACAACTGAAGGAGAGCAGGGGCACTGATGGCTCACCTTCAGAGTCTGATTACAATTTATGCATTTGCATTTTCTTCCTGTTAGGCTTTTCTGGCATGTGTTAATCATCAAGTAAGTCAGAACGTTTCAGAAGAGCTTGCAGCTCTTGTCAAACCTTGTTTTTTTTTTTGTTATTTCATAGGTGCCTAAAGTTATTTTTAAATGCAAGCCAAGCACAACTGCAAATCTAAGCTGTGAGAGGTTGAGATTCAGTCTGCATCATTCAAGATCAGTCAAAATCTCATCTTTCAAATATAAGATGCTGGCAAGGTCATCATCAGATATTGCCATTCCAACTTCAAGAAGGCAGAGCACCAGAAGAATTACTGAGCAGGAAACATTGCTCTCCCTTCAGTAATTCTGTAGCATAGCAACAGGGATTTGAACCAGACAGTTTCTCCTGCTCTGTCTCTGTTGGTAGGTTGAGACTGTGTTTGTAGCCTGGCTGTACCAAAGTTTTCAGCACAGTTTCCTTCTTCTTAAGCACTTGTTTTACCATCTGTGGGGATGAATTCCAGTGTGTTGAAAGATCATGAATTAACATCTCCTGTCACCGATACAGTTGCAACTGATGGGTTTTCAACTCAATGTGTTCATATGAAAGAAAGGTAGTAAAGAAAATAAACAGTCCAGCAAAGCTGATCCCAGTGACCTGCTGTTACTACTAATAGACTTGGATTCATTCTGGTGCAGCCTTGGATTCATTCTGGTGCAGCCTCATTATTTTTTTGTTTTAAAAGTGTGAGGCAAGATCGAATTAACAAGATTTAACTAACACACTCATCTAAACAGATAGTAGGCCACATTTTTATAAACGGAACATCCATAAGGATGGGTAGCCAACCCATTTATTTAGAAGTGACTCCTGACACAAAACTAACCAAGAAGCAACACATCAACAACGTGGAAACAACCAGAAGAAAGCTAACCATACTAAGAAAGTTGAGTGGAACCACACGGGGAACCAGTGGAAGAATCCTCAAGAATTTATACCAGCAGAGCATTCTGTTACATCCAGAATAAGGCTCAACAGCTTGGTGCGCAGCATCAAGCACTATGCTACAAAATCTAGACAAGGTACAAAATCTAGACAAGGTATAAAATCTAGACAAGATACAGAATCAGTCACTATGGACTATCATCCCCCGTGTGGTACCCGGGATCTGCAAAGAATAGGACCACTGTACCCTACCACGCATGATCGTAAAAGGCGACTAAGGAGGGTTCAGCATAGGGCCAGCAACCCTATCTAGTAAAAAAACTATCAGACTGCTACAGAAACGGAAGCAAGGGAAAAAACAAATGCAGGTGGAAGGAGAAATGCTATCAGGAAACTGAGCCCATGAAGGTTGTGGATGAAAGCCAGCCACTGGACGTCCCCAGCCCGATTGCAGACCTCCTGGAACCTAAACACAAGATACAAATAGGCAGCTGGAATGTACGAACACTAAACCAGACTGGAAAACTAGCACAAACCATTAAAGAAATGCACAGATACAAACTAGACATACTAGGAATACAAGAAGCAAGATGGACAGGACAAGGCAGAAGGAAATTAACAACACAGCACACAGAAGATACAATAATATGGTCAGGTAAAGAAGATCTTCATGAAGGAGGAGTAGCATTGATTATAACAAAAGAAGCATCAAGAGCATTGCTGAAATGGACCCCAATAAATGAGAGATTATTATATGCACGGTTCAACTCAAGATTCACAAAGCTGTCTATTATAGTTTGTTATGCACCAACAGAAGCAGCTGAAGAGGAATTAAAAGAAGATTTTTACAACAGCCTCCAAGCAACAGTAGAAACAATACCCAAGCATGATATGCTACTCATCTTGGGCGACTTCAATGCAAAAGTAGGTGAAGGAAATGAAGATAGAAGAAGAATCATGGGAAGAGAAGGAATCCGAGAAATAAATGAAAATAGAGAAAGACTGTGCAGTTTCTGTGAAGAAAACATGATGACCATCGGAGGGACAATTTTCCAACACAAAAACATCCATAAGGTGACTTGGAGGTCACCAGATAAAACCACAGAAAACCAAATCGATCACATATTAATAAACAACAAGTGGAAACGGTCACTACAAGATGTGCGAGTAAGGAGCAGATGTAGGAAGTGATCACAACCTTCTGGTAGCAAAATGAAACTAAAATTAAGGAAAGCCAAAATCGGAGAACACAGAAAGATACATTTTGATACAAGAAAACTGACAGACCAGCAAACCGAAATGAATTCTCAATAGTACTTAAGAACCGCTTCAGTGTCCTACAAGACGAAGCAGAAATGTCCATATTAGAGTTCAATAAAACACTACAGGAAACAGCAAAAGAGGTGCTGGGATATCGGAAACGGAGAAAAGAGGAATGGATAAGCGAGACCACATGGGAAAAGATAGAGCAAAGAAAAGAAATCAAGAAAAAATTACTGAACACCAAATCACAACGGCTTAAAGAACGAGTTTTAAGTAATTATGCACAAAAAGACAAAGAAGTGAAGGAATCATGCCGTCAAGATAAACGTCAATATTATGACAACTTAGCAGAAACAGCAGAGAAAGCAGCATATACAAATGACATGAAAACCATATATAAAATCACAAAGCAGAATGACAGGTAACTTCAACACAAGATGTGAAAGTGCAGTAAGAACACAAAATGGACAACTGATCAGTGGAGAAAGAGAAAAAATTGAAAGATGGAGGGAACACTTTAACACCCTACTAAACAGAACACAAGCAGCACAAACAATAGACATATCTGAAGCAAAAACGGAACTAAACATCAATACAGGACCAATAACAATAAATGAAGTAAAGGAGGCGATAAATAAGCTAAAATCAGACAGGGCACCAGGTGAAGATGAAGTGACTGCTGAGATGTTGAAAGCAGAAGAAACAGAAACACCAAAACAACTTTGCCGGATATTACAACAAATTTGGGATCTAGAAAAAGCCCCAGAGGAGTGGAAAACTGGTCTTATAGTAAAACTACCAAAGAAGGGTGACCTCAGAGATTGCGGGAACTGGAGAGGCATTACTCTACTGCCACTCACCAGTAAAGTATTTTGCAGAATAATCATCAACAGAATTGTACCAACACTTGAGGAAAAACTTCGGAAAGAGCAGGCAGGATTTAGGAAAGGAAGATCATGCATAGACCACATATTTGTACTTAGACAAATATTAGAACAGGCAAATGAGTGGCATAGCACAACATATGCATTATTCATAGATTTTGAGAAAGCCTTTGACAGTGTCAACAGAGATGCACTGTGGAAAATCCTAAGATGGCATGGCCTCCCCCATAAAATAGTTAATGTAATCAAAGCCCTATACGAGGGTTTTCAGTGCAAAGTTATCTGTGGAGAACATACCTCCAGCAGCTTTAGGGTACAAACAGGAGTGAAACAGGGATGTGTACTATCACCAACATTATTTATCTTGGCAGTAGACTGGTTAATGAAGGAGGCAACATCAGACAAACGCAGAGGATTACAATGGACCCCTGACACAGTGCTGGAGGACCTTGACTTTGCGGACGACATTTGTCTATTATCAAGCAGTCACAAAGATATGCAAGATAAAATAAACAAGCTAACTCAGAATGCAAACAACATAGGACTAAAGATCAACGTAGGAAAGACAAAGTTAATGAAGCAAAATGTGAACAACAGAAATGTACTCAGAGTAGATAACAAGTTAGTGGAGGAGGTCAACGAATTTGTATACCTTGGCAGCAGAGTAGTAGAAAATGGAGACAGCACAGAGGACATCAACAGCAGACTTACTAGAGCAAACCAGGCTTTTGCAATGCTGCAGAATATATGGAAATCAAAAAAACTAAGCATAAATATGAAAATCAGGATATTTAAGAGTAATGTTCTAAGTGTACTACTCTATGGAAGTGAATGCTGGAAAATCACCAAAACCATAGAAAACAAGTTGAATTCTTTCCAGACTAAATGTTTACGAAGAATTAGAAAAATATTTTGGCCAAACACCATAAGAAATAACATCTTATTAGCAGAAATGCAGATGAAACCACTGACAACAATTATTGAGGAAAGACGCTGGCGATGGTTGGGACATGTGCTTCGAATGACTGACAACTCACTACCAAAAATAGCACTAAGATGGACACCACAGGGGAACAGAAGTAAGGGTAGACCAAAAGAGACATGGAGAAGAACAACAGAAAGGATGTTGAGCAATAGAGGGCTCACCTGGGCAAGAGCAGAAAAAAAGGCGAAGGACAGGCATTTGTAGAAAACCCTTGCGGAAGCCCCATGTGCCCTGGGCACTTAAGGTTCAGAGAGAGAGAGAGATGGACTATCATAGGTGCTACGAGGTTCACACCAGCAGTAGAAATGCAGAAAATGGTATACAAGCACTAAAAGAACATAGAGAAACAAAGGTCATGACCCTGGGAGAGAAGTTCCTCAGCTCTGTAAGCTGTTCCCTGAAGGAGAGATTCAATAACTTGGCACAAGTGTGGCTTAAAAGATGCAGCCTCATTCATCAGGCCAAGAGTCCACACAAACTGATACCTGACCTCCCAAACAGTCACTCCCTTGTCATCTGTGCCAGAGCACACACCGTGGAAAGAAGCAGACTACATGCAAATAACCATTCAAAGGTGTGCACAACAGAGAGATGCAAAGCAGTCCTGCAAGATAACACCCATACCTAGTGTATTAGATGGCAGGCAACCATGTGACACCTGGATATGTGTGTACACAGATCTGCACACAGCAGCATAAATAATTGGTGGGGGGTTGGAGCATGTACTGAATACTCCAAACAACACAGCTGATAAGACAGCCACACCAACTGGGAAATACTGACAACAACTATGATGCAGAAGTTAAGGCAATTATTGCCACAACTGATAAACTATCAAATTTCAACACTGATACATGCCCCATAGTTATTTCTCACAGATGCAAGATCACCACTGGAAGCTCTTCAGTGCAAAGATTACCAGACCTTAAGGACACCTTGTCAAAAGTTTGATCACCAGTCACCATGCAGTGATTCCATCCCCCTGTGTACTACCGGGCAATGAGAAAGCCCACCATCTGGCCAAAGAAGGCACTGAAATGGAGCAACCAGACATACTAATCACCTATAACCTGAATAAAAGTATTATTAATACCCATAGGAAGCCACAAACTTCACCACATGCTAAACAGAAAATGAACTGATCATAATTTTCCACCTCAGGACAGGACACAACTGACTACAAAGTTAAGTGTATGCAAAGTTAAAGGTTGACAATTTTACTCTTTGTACATGTGCCCAGGTGCCCCAAACTGTGGAATACATTCTCCAAAACTGCACCAACTTTGAGACACTGAGAGGCAATTACTGGTCCAGTAAAACCATCCAAGAAGTTAAGCTCTACATTTCTATACAGGAACTACAAAAAAAAAAAAAAAGTCAAATTTATCTAAGAGGCAGAACTGCAGATATAGCTAAAAAATATGTACAAAGAAGAATTAACACATTTAGGTGTTGCATTTAAAAAATGTAATCACTGAAACTTTTAATGTGCTAAATGCAGGCATTAGTGGTGATTAATCAGCAGGCCTATAAAATATGTAAAGAAAAGTCCACATAGATGTAATGAGAGATGAAGAGATTGTATTAACTCAAGACTTCAACTGTCCTCGATACAAAAGCTGCTTGCTGCAGTCATCTCACGCTGCAGTCTTATCTGTCTTTCAATTATTTCATAGAATATTTCTTGAAGGCTTTTTATTTTGTCCACACTGTGATTCTGATAAAGACCAATAATATAAAAGAATGGTTTTATTTCTCACAGGAATAATTAGTGTATAAGAATATAAAACTAAGTATTTAGCTATACACAAAGCCACTGCAGGAAAAGCTGTGATAACAAAATGTAGGAAAAAACTAGGAACAGCTTTATTACTCAATGAGCACACAGTTTCAGTGTGAACCTTAATCATACAAAAACACATAGGATGAAGAAACAGAGAAAAGAGACAAAATATAAATTCACATGAATGCTATGTAAAAAACAGGAATGGAAAAAATAGAATAAAATAAAATGAATGGAGCACTTAGCTGTGACTTGTAAGAGGCTGTGTTCAGAAGTGCACATGGTGGACTGTAGAGAATGTTTAAATGGAGACTTGTGATGTGTGATAGGTAGATGATAAATAGGGTAGGGTGGGGGCGGCCATGGAAAGGGGAGAGAGTGGCACAACGGTAATCTAGCCGGGAGAAGGTGGAGTAGATGATTACTGTTTGGGTAAAGGGGTTGTACTCTGATGCTGTGAGGAGGTTCTGGGCTATGTGTCCTAATATGTTGGAACCACATGGTTTAAACTCACAGTTCAGCTACGTCTAACATTCCTCTCCCACAATCATAATCCCTCTGCACTAAGTTCCACTCCTTTTTCACTTGTAACACATAGTTCAGAACACAGTGGCCTCATCCTTTCTTCAGGTTGCTGACATTATCCTTTGAGTTCAGGGCTTGTTACATACCTGAAAGCATCTCTCCTTCTCTTTTCTATGGTCCTCTTTCAGCTAGTTCTATCAGTTGTTTAAATAAGTGATATGCCTGACCACATTCAGTTATGTCCCAAGTGTACCAGCATTTTATCCTGTCTATGCGTGTATATTTGTCCTGTCATTTCCAAGCGTCTGACCATTCTGGGAACTACTGAAGTACTAGTTTGATGTTAGTTTTTCTTCCAATGCACTGACAGTCATGTGACCAGGGTGCTCTACTGTGTCTCACCTTACAGATACTAAAATAGTCTCCAATTTCGGTAAGGGCTCCCTGAAAAGTGTCATGAAACCCACTTCTACAACTGATTTGAGTGGGACATGATAAAATCCAGCCTACAATCCTTCACGTGAAAAGTCAACCCACAAAGGCTGTGCTACTTCTTCCTGAAATGTTTAATATTACTGCTTATTTCACTGCTGGGAAGATTCTTCAGCTGCCGTGCGTGGGGTGAAACTCCTCCCGGCCAATGAAGAAAAATGCAATTATGGTTGCTGCGCGCCGCCGTTGTGGAAAAGGTGATGGAAAGGATTAAGTGAAGTAGCCAGTAGTACCACGGTCAGGGCTACTCAAACGAGGGAAAGTCACTAAGTAACTCGCAAATTGAAATATTTTATCAGTGGTAGTTATCAGGTAGCATTTAAATATATCCTTGTAACTTTATACCAGCTGTATGCAGGGGGTGCTGGGAGTTACGTGCGCAAAGCAAAGCAATAACAAAATGCCTACCCAACTGTTAGTGTGTACCAAAGAAGAACAGAGAAGTGGGGTGCGATTTTTGTGGGCTAAAGGACATTCAGTTGAGGATATTCATATGGAAATGATTACAGTTTATGCTGAAAAGTGTTTATCACCTAAAGCGGTCTATAACTAGATAAAAGAATTTTCTCAGGGATGCACCAAAATCGTTGACAAAGTCCAACTTGGCTGTCCTGTTCAGAATGCAACAGAAGTGACTGTGCAACATATGAATGAGATTATCAGAGCTGATAGACAAGTAACGATGGATAGTGTAGCAAGTGCAATCAGATGTTCACATGGCTTAGCCTACAGAATAATGCATGAGCAACTGAATTTTCAGAAAGTTTGCTCACACTGGGTACCCAGAGATTTGGTTTGTCACTGCAGCATCTCTGTCATTATGCACATGAAGGTGAAGACATGCTTCAAAGGATTTTACTGGAGACGAATCACTACCAACCCGAATCAAAACGTGCCTCAATGCAATGGAAACACCTGTCATTGCCATGCGCAAAAAAATTCAAGATTTCGCCTTCTGCAGGGAAGGTTATGCTGACAGTGTTCTGGGATTATCAAGGAGTGTTGTTAACCAAGTTCCAGAAGTATGGTGACAGTGTGAATTCTGTATCATACTGTGAAGTTCTGTTGATGCTAAGGGAATTCACAGAAAACGTCCTGGTCTGCTGACTAGAGGTGTGCTTCTCCTTCATGAATATGCCAGACCACATACGGCTCAGTTAACCCAAGAGAAAATTAGCCAGTTGGGTTGGGAAGTTCTTGAACATCTACCCTATAGTCCTGACTTAGCTCCAAGTGATTTTCACATTTAGTTCATTGAAAAACCACCCTGGCGGGAGAAGATTCTTGAGTGACGAAGAAGTGGAAACAGAAGTAAAAAAATGGTTCAGAAATCAGACTCTCGATTTTTACGCCATTGGTACTGCATCACTGATTACACGATGAGACAAATGTATCAATATTGGGGCGATTACGTTGAGAAATAGGGGAATAATGTAGGTTACAAAAATTAAGTTTTCAAATTACTGCCACATTTAGTTTTTTTGTAACAGGCACTTGCAAGTTACTTAGTGACTTCCCCTCGTATCATGGCACCTCTGCTCTAGAGGCCGGCCACATCCTATATACACCCATACTGGCTCAAATGCCTAAACCAGCTTAACCCAGGGGTTAAACTAAGACTGCTGGTGAGATTCTTAGGCTGCCACACATGGGGTGAAATTCCTCCCAATCAATGAAGAAAATGCAATTAGGGTTGCCATGTGGCGCCACTGTGGAAAAGGTGATGGAAAAGATTAAGTGAAGTTTAATCGATACGGCCAGTAGACTTGCGGTGAGGGCTACTCATACCATGGCACCTCTGCTCCAGAGGCCAGCCAAGTCCTATGTACACCCATACTGGGGCAATATGCCTAAACCGACTTAACCCAGGGGTGAAACTTGATGGCTACGCATATCACAGCACCTCCACTCTAGAGGCAGTGATGTCCTATATACACCCATACTGGGATAATACGCCTAAACCTGCTTAACCCAGAGGTGAGGATTCATTCTCCTTGACAAAAACTCCGCCCTGGTCACCACCAGGAAGGGTAGCGGCCACAAAAACAAAATGCTGAAGTCGGAGACACTGGACCAGTGCAGTCTAGATAGGCAACCACTTCTCACCTGATGGGGATATATTATATCCAAATCATGTTGAGGTTTTCCGGTGAGAAAGTCCAACTTTGGACTGGATGGACAAGCCCCTCTCACCTGGCGGGGATACAAGGTTTTCCAGTCAAACTCTAGGCTGGATAGGCAATCATCTCTCACCTGGTGGGGATATATTCATATCCAAACCATGTCGAGATTTTCTGGTGAGAAAGTCCAACCCTAGACTAAACTGGTGCAACAAAAGCCAGTGTCACACAATGCCACTTCTGTGACCCACCAAGAATATAGGCCCAAGCCCCACAATGCTCTGAGCCTCCATCCTAAATGAAACTATCATGAGAACCACATAAGTAAATTCAGTAGGATCACGGGGCAATCTTGGTGGTGGAAGTGAACGAAGAAGAAGTAGACTGCTTCTATATGCTATTTTGTCTCTTTTTATCTTCTCAGTTCTGTCTTGGGGTGAGAATCTTATTATTTCTCACTGCATATGGTCTTACGGAGAAACACCTCTCATCAGATATATCGTCTCTTTGTAAGTTATCAAACAAATACATAAAAGATGTTCCAGCATCTACGTGAAATTAGAAAATGTAAACTGATAATTTTGTAGTAAATACTTACATGGCTTTCTGTAATTTTCTTTCAAATAATCAAAACAAATTTTAATGTTTTGTGTGTAAAAATAATCTTATAGAGAAACTTACCAAAATATGTGACTGTCATACTATCCAAATTCAGGTCTCATGCTACACAATCAATTACTGCCACAGATCAACTGTCAGATCAACCACCAAGGGTAGTAAAATGTTAAGAAATCACATGTATGCAAAGTTTAAGGTTTAGCAAACCTCTTTATGCATGTGTTCAAGAACCTCAGAATGTGGAAAACATCCTCTGGTATTGTGCCAACTAGGAAATTACAAACATGCACTAACTGGCCCAATGAAATCACCTAGAAACTAAATCTAATGTTTCATAAAAAAAAAAAAAGGTCCAATTTATTTGAGAGACAGAACTGCAGATACAGACTATAAATAGATATGAAGCAGCTAGATCAGAGACTTTTATCAGATGGTGAAGAATGACAATTTAAACCAGCATAAAAAGAGTATGATAACACGATGTTTTCAGGAAATCCCTCATCTATTTCAGCTCAGAAAAATTAGGAATCAAATGATTAAAAAAAAACTTCCTTCTTCTTGTTGCTTCTTCAGGCTATTTACTTCCTGAACACAGAGAAGTTGTTAATTTGAGGTGAATGAATAGCCGGGTTAAAAAAAAAATTACATATACATATATATAATAAATATAACATAATACAATATAATACAATATAATATAATATAATATAATATAATATATGCACACATGCATACACACATATAAACCCCTATTGCATTATGCCAGAACATCACCTATAATAATTAAATACCTTCGTAATACTTGGACAATTTCTCAGACTTTTCTTTTTCAACTTTCTCATGTGCTAGGTTCTTTCTAAGAATGTCCACAATACCTGAAACAATCAGTTCAAAACTGAGAATACAACCAAAAAAAAACAAAAACTCCACCTTAATTCATATTTTGTGTGTGCGTGTATGCGTGTGCGTGAGTGCATGTGTATGTTTGTTTGTTTTTTTCCCACAGTCATTACTCAGTGTCACAGGTCAGACCAGCTAAAATAATCTCCTTGGCATGTTTTGTCACAATCTAATTTATAAACTTTTCATGTCACTGAAGATATATAACTATATACCATGGCTGAAAAACTCTTGTGTAATCTAAATATTCTTACTTTAAAAAAACAAAATGTGCAAATATTACATTTTAGACTTAAGAATGTGTGTTAACAAAACAGGAGAGACTTAGAAACAAGCTCTGGCCGTCAAAAAGAGAAACAGACTAAACAGCTTGATCATTATGAAGGTCTAAACGCACAGGGAATAGGATATACTTGGATCAAGAAACATTTTACACGGTACAAATACTAAAATACTTAAACTGCATAAAATCAGAGGATAAAAAATTAATAACTAATGAAAGAGAAGAGAACTTCTTACAGCTAAACTCAAAAACAATCAGAACTTCTTCTTCTTCTTCTCTGTATGATTATGCCATTAGCATTGCAGGGAGCTTCAGACATCAGTTCAGAGCTAGTTGAGAGGCCTGGTAGCTGTCATGTCATGTTTCTTCAGTGTGCTTTCACCCCATCTATCCACTTTCTTCTTGGTTGTCCTCGTGCCCTATCTCTAGATGTTATCGAGTTCTATGCACGTGTAGCTAGTTGTTCTGGACTCATGCATATCAAATGCCTGAACCACTTAACTCTCAGATTGTCAATGCAGTCCTTGACAGATAATTAATAATCAGAACACTCATTCCTGACCCAATCTCTGGGCTGACAAAGATAGTAAAACACATCTCTGCTCACAGCTGGCCTCAATAATAAGAACAATAAATATACATCATCTAATTCTCACAACTGAGTGATGAGAGAAATTGAATAAACAACAAAAGCAGAAAGACTTTATGCAGCATGTAAATAACATCAGCAAAACAAATGTCACATCTGGAAGCTACCAAAAATCTCACTTACAGGGGAACAATAAATCTAAGCACTAAGAACCATAAATGTGTCTAGTATCCTGAATACTTACAATACTTCCATCTGGACTGTAACATGTACAATATAACAGACAATACGTAAGTCCTCACAGAATGTATTGATACTGACAGTATTTTAGATGAAAACAAAGCAAACTGTATAATATTAATGTGAAGATCAGAGATATTTATCAAAATACAACAAAACTTGACAATCAAGCAAAAATCTCTGTAGCTAATAAATATTAATATTTCTGACAAATAATTATGAAAATGGTTATGAAAAATAATTATGAACACGGTTATGAAATACCAGAGATTAGATATGCTGATGACACAGTATTACTGTCCACAACACAAAAAGGAATGGAAAAACTAATTATGTCAGTCCGTAAGAACAGTGAAGACCAAAACCTCTATCTTAATGCAAAGAAAACTAAACTGATGACAACTGAAAAAACAAACAAGGCAGCTGAAATATGTATCATTGAGGAAAAACTAGAAGAAGTGGAGAGTTTTGAATATCTTGGATCACTACTAACTAGTAATGGAGATACAATGAGGGAAATTAAAAGGAGAACATCTATCGTTCTTCAGAAAGTAAAACAACTAAAGAATCTGTGGAGAGGAGCAGATAGAACCACAAAAATAAGATTATTAAGGGCATGCATCTTTCCCATCGCAACATATGCCTGTGAGACCTGGACACTTAACAAAACAGCTGAGAAACACATATATGCCTTTGAATGTAAATGCTACAGAAGAGTTCTTCAAATATCATGGACACAAAAAAGAACAAATATATCTATACTACAAGAATTTAATATTGAAGATGGCTGGCTAGTGAAGAGGATTAAACAGAGAAAACTTAAATATTTTGGACACATTAAGCGTCATGATAATCTAGAGAAGACCATCTTGGAGGGGTACATAATGGGAAAAAGAAAGAGAGGAAGACCACAGCGAAGATGGCTGCAAAGACATCGTTGATGATCTGCAAATGGATGCATCAGCAGCAGGCCATCTTGCTCACAACCAAAAGGCCTACAGGAGTGCTATTTGGGAGGCAAAGTTCTGCAAGGGACATGCAAATGAATGAATGAATTATGAAAACTATATATGCATAAATAAGTAATACAATAATAATTTAGTAATACAAATACATAAGTTTCAAAAGGAAATAATTAACCTCTCCTCCCTCCAAAAAAAAAAAAAAACAAAAACAAAAAACAGACAGACATTCCAGCAGAAATACTTATGTGAAAATAAAATGCATTTCTACAGAAGATATTATGGAACAAACATTTTAAGAAAAATTATGATCAAAATTAAGGAAAATGGAATCCAAATTAATAAATAAGCAGGGGGAAAAAAAAAAAATCACATACCACAGTTTTCCAAGTTCATGGTATAATAACCTCCATTACATCACAGAATAAGAACTGAGGGGATGGTTAATGTGTCAGTAATGATCAACTTGGGTGGTGTTTTTTTTGTTTGTTTGTCAGATGGTAATATGTGAGACTGTTGATATTATTCTCAAGAAATGTTCTAATTTAATTGAGAAAAGTAACAAATCTTGAGTAAAAAACATCATGCTTTTATTTCTTCTCCCATCATTTTTTTGTGATGATCTACTGCTTGTTTTTATACATTATATTAATGGACACAAAGAAAAAAAAAACTGCTAAAGGAATTTTTTTTAAAATATCACATATGCTCCAAAACTTGCTATTAAGTTTACAGTTTAATTCAGATCACCATCGCATAAGGTAATATCTTAGTTCTTTATTTAAAAAAAAAAAAAAAAACCAAACCCCCCCCCACCCACACACAAACAAACAAACAAACAAACAAAACACAGTACCTAGAAGTGCTCTGTGCTCTTGCCATAATTTTCCATATGCCTTCCAGGAACAAAATGGTTGAGCTTCTGTGGAACAACATTAAGGTTTACAATCATGGTTCATCTGCATGCTGAGTATCTAAAACTTCTGATTATCTTTGGCAAAAATAAACACCAAATCATCTAATGTTTAAATCCAAACTGTACAGTAAGTCAATAAACTCAAGTAACAGGCATCTAACTTCTCAGAACAATGAGCAAACAATTACAAAACTACAAGAAAAAATAAATGTTTTTTTGATGATATGCACATATTTATATATAATTTTCTCTTTCCCTATTTTTAGTACCACTGTGCATCAGACAAAACTCAAACAGCAACTGTTTGTGGAGAAATGCCACACTTTAAACAAACTCACTCACTTAAAAAAAAAAAACACTAATCACATCACAGCAAGCATTGTTATTTTGTGGCAACAGCCACATCAGTTCCAAAGTCCCATATTCCTGAATACATATACAAGATTATTCATACGTTCATGAAACTTTATAAAAATTCACACCAAAGAAACTACATAACGCATCATGACTACTCTTACACCATGAGAGAGAAACTCTTTAATTAAGTTTGGTTTTTTTTTATAATAAAGCCACTGTGCATAGCTCCTGTGGTCTGCTGCTAGGAGGCAGCAGTAGCAAATATGGCATTCAATAAATGTGACCAGTCATTTTGTGTTTTGGAATATGCAAGAACTTTGTCTGTTGTGATTGTGCAGTGATGATTTTGAGCAAAATTCCAGAAAGAAGCACCTGTTTTCAACAGTATCAAGAAGTGGCATACAAAATTCCTGGATAAAGGCAAACCATAGGAGCTCTGTGCACAGGCTTTATTTTTTAAAAAATAAAGAGAGTTTCTCTCTCTTTTGGCTTAAGAATAATCATGATCCGTTATGTTGTTTATTTGTTGAGAATTTTTTTAATGTTTCATGGACATATGAATAACCCTGTATATATATATATTCCTGGTAACAGCCATCAAACACTGTCACAATGATGACAGAAGCCACTTAGTGCTTGACAACTGCTATACTGAAGAATATCAGATGCTGGAACCACATGGTTTGTACGCACAATTCAGCTACACCTAACACACCCCTCTTCCATAATCATAATCCCTCTGCACTAAGTTCCACTTCTTTCTCACTTGTAAAAAATAGTTCAGAACCTTCTTACTGCAACAGATTACAACCCCTCTACTCCAACTATAATCACCTATTCTACCTTCTCCTGGCTAGATTATCATTGTATCACTCTCCTTATTTATGACCTACCTATCGCATCACAAGTCTCCATTTAAACATTCTCTACATTCCACCATGTACACTTCTGAACACAGCTTCTTACAAGCCACAGCTTCTTAATGTCACAGCTAAGTGCTCTATTCATTTTATTTTATTCTATTCTTTCCATTTCTATTTTTTTACGAGGGTCATACCGAAAGTCTTAAGCAAATTTTTTTTAAATCAGAATTTATAGACGGAGAAAATATAAATGTATCACCTTAACCTGCATCTTTTTCTTCACTTTTCAACATAATCTCCATTTCTCTGCACACATTTTTCCCATTGCTCTACAAGTTTGAAAATACCCTCCCAGTAGAATTCCATTCCAGCTGATCGACAGCACAGACACACTGCTTTCTGGACATTCTCTCCTGTGGGACAGACTACTTCTGAGAATCATTATGAGAAGAACAAGGAAAAAGATAAAAATGGAAACAGCAGATGAACAGTTTGGATTTGTTGAAGGAAAGGGAACACATAATGCCATTTATGCTTTACGAACACTAACAGAAAGAGCTTTAGAAGCACAGAAAGATCTCTACTTATGCTTCATTGATTACACCAAGGCATTTGACAAGGTGAAACAATGAAATTATTAAAATGCTTGAAGACATCAATATAGATGGCAAAGACCTGAGGATTGTAAAACATCTATACTGGCAGCAAGAAGCAGCAATTCGAGTTGAAAAAAGAACTGGAAAATATCAACCTATAAAACAAGGGGTACGTCAAGGATGTGTACTATCTCCAGACCTTTTTTCTCTGTACAGCGAGAATATTCTAAGAACGATCATCACAGAACCAGGCATAAAAATTGGAAGATACAATATTAACAACCTTCGGTATGCTGATGACACAGTACTGATAGCTGAAAACCAACAAGATCTGCAAAATCTCTTGGATAAAGCTGCCAAAGAAAGTGAACAGAAATGCCTTACTTTGAACATCAAAAAGACGGAGACTTTGGTTATATCTGAGAAACAGAATCCACCAACATGCAGTATAAAATTAAATGGAACTATTCTAAACCAGGTGCAGAAATTCAAATACCTTGGAGCAGTAATAACTTCAGATGGGAAATGCAGAACAGATATTAGGAACGGAATAGGCCAAGCAAAGACTGCATTTCAGAGAATGAGAAACATATTATCCAACACATCCTTATCAATGAATGTTAGAAAACGAGTCCTAAAATGCCATATTGAACCTATCTTGTTATATGTAAGTGAATCATGGACAATAGGCAAGTCTGCACAAAAATCATTGGAAACAGCAGAAATGTGGTTTATTAGAAGAATGCTGTGAATCCCCTGCACAGCAAAAATAACTAATGAAGAAAGTATGAGAAGAGCTGGAGAGATAAAAAATCTTGTCAAAAAAATAAGAGAGAGACAATGTACTTTCATTGGACATGCAATGAGAAGAGAGGGCATTGAAAATATTATAACAACAGGAAAAATAGAAGGAAGAAGATCAAGAGGAAGACAAAGAGAAATGATACTGAACACTCTGATAGGGTGATGTGAGAGGAGATCACCAACTGAGCTGATGGCCTGCATGAAGGATCGTGTATTCTGGAGAAGCATAATAGCCAACACCAGTCGGCATAGCACCTGATGATGATGATGAGACCCAGCTGGCACAAACTTTTCTTTAGCCTAGGCTTCAATCATTTCCTGTACAGCATTGTGTCTTATTCCAAGATTTACAGCGATTTCATAAACTGTCTTTTTTAATGATGTTGTCAACCCTTTCCACGTTGCATTCAGCATTCAGTGGAGGCAGTTTGAGGATGACCGCTGCAAGGCATATCTTGGATGCTCACGTTTCCATCTTTGAAATGTTTTACCCACCTCCTAACACTGCTAGCACTCATACACACATCTCCATAAGCAATCCGAGTTCTTTGGTGAATTTCAGCAGCGAGGATTTCCTCTTTAACGAGGAACTCAATAACAGCACGTTGACAAAACAAAACTTCAACACCCGCCATTTTGTTTCTGCTCCGCGTGGTCATTTGACACATGATGGTGACATCATGTGACCTCTACATGAAGTGAAAAGGATGCAGCTTAAGGTGATACATTTATATTTTCTCTATCTATAAATTCTGATTAAAAAAAAAATTTTTTTCTCATGACTTTCAGTATAACCCTTGTACACAGCATTCATGTGAATTTATATTTTATCTTTTTTTCTGTACTTCTTCATCTTGTGCATTTTTTTTTTATGATTAAGGTTCACACCGAAACATCACAAGTGCTCATTAAGTAATAAAACTGTTCCTATATTTTTCCTAGTTTGGTTCAGAGGTAAAGAGTACTGACAGCAACTACAAAATTGCAGTATTCAATTCCAGACAGGGGTAACTTACTTTTTTTTTTTTTGTTTCTTTGTCTACAATTCAAACGTTTATATTTCCTACTGCAGGCAGTAGATGAAATTAATATTAACAGGAGAGGAAGGCGTATGAAAAAGGTTATAAAAGAAATGTAAAATTTCAATGAAACTGTATGGTTTTCATTTCTCTTCCTGTCTTTGCTGTACACAAGGTGTGAACATGTCTAATTCCCCCCCAAAACAATGTTCAAAATACAGTTCTTCACCTACCAAAGAGATCTTTGCTGCGTAAGAAGTGTATATCTGTGTCATCAAGAGATCTGCGGGTGCCTAGAGGTGGATTTGTTGATGAAAAACAAGACGGAATTGGATCTTCAAGTCTGGTTAATGCTGGTAGACGCATTCTTTGAGTAACAGATGCCTCCTGCTCTGGAGACAATGAAGTGTCTGGCGTAACAGCCTGGTGTAGGTCTGCATCTGTACTGTGACTCTGGTCTTTGTTATCACATTTTGATGCATCTTTGAGCGCAGAACGGTGAAGGAGGTCAGTGTCACTATTGTCCATACTCTGATTAGGGTTCAGAGATTTTACCATATCATTCACAGTGGATATATTCAGAGTTCTGTTACTTGTTTCCGTGTTGAATTTCACTACAGCAACATTGGGCTTTGAAATGCTAGGAAAATGATCTTTAACTCCGGACCCATGCTCATTTATTAATAAATTCTCATTCAAACTGCTGCCATGTGATGACCTGGAGGAAAGCAGGTCTTCGTATGTTTTGGCTGAAAGCATCTGCTTCAGCCCCTCTGCCCTTGCGTCACTAATTATAGGACAGGATGCAGCTTCTACGGTAATACTGGATAAAGGGCCATTCTTCAAGCTTCCATCCTGCTCATCTGCTGGTTTTTCCACATGATGTTCCAACTTGTCAACTTTTCCTTGACAAGTGGGCAAAGCTTCAGAATCAGTTACAGCTAGCTGCTTGCCAGGTGAGTGTGCTGACAACAAGCACGACAAGTTATCTGATGTATTTCCAGCTAAAGAAACTGCATGTCCAACATGCTCTGAACCTGGGGCATTCTGGTTGGTCCTCTGTAATTTATTGTTACAGCTTACAGAAGATGCTGGTCCTTGACTATTACATTCATTCAGAGCAGGTGAGACATCTTCATGAGTAGCTGCTAAGTTGTTTGGTTCAGGAGTTGATAAATTTAAATTTGGTGTAACAAGGGCAGTATGAGATGTTTCCTCCAAATCTGCTTTACCAGATGCACTACCAGCACTGTGAGTCACACCATTAGCTGCTTCAAGTGAAGATTCATATAATATTCCATTTTCACAGCCCTTGACTCCATGCTGTGTATTATGTACACAAATTTCACTTGGTGTGTCAACATTTGTATGTGAGGAATGAACACTCAACACAGATTTCCCACCGCCACCACCATCATCATCATCATCTGACTGGCCAGATGTATTGATCTGAAGTGGCAAAATATTTTCTCCTATAGACTTAGAAACCTCATTATGGGATGTTTGGACCTCTATGTTTGATTGCTCTCCACTTTCCAACAACAATATAGGGCAATGTGAGATTCCATTACAATCTTGTACAGAGGGACTTGATGACTGATTTGTTTCTTCTACTGGCTCCTGCATCTCACATACCATATCATGGCATATTGTGCTGGATCCTTTAGTCCCTGTAAGTGGATGATCTAAACTTGATTCCTTATTTATATCTGCAAGAAGATCAACTGTAAGATCTATGCCAAGATGTAAACCAGGTTCATCAACTGATTCCCTCTCCGTATACGTTACAGAAAGTTCCTGCTTGTCTGTTTGGATATGTTTACCGTCCTCCAATCGAATTTGTTTTGCAGAGCTGCTGTCATCGTCTATAATTTCTTGTTTGCATAAAGGCCTCTTCAAAGATGAGCTTCCAAGATTCTCTTTACCTGAGCTGCCTTGTACTGGTACATAGTTCTGGTCAGTTATGTATATTCCAATTTCTTTTGCTTTTACAAGGCTGTGATGAAGTGACTGAATTGGGGGAAAGTTTGGACCAATTTCATTCAGGAAGCTTGCTACTTCTTGACTACAGGAATACAGGATTATGTTCTCCCTCTCCAGACCATCATAGAAATCAGCCGTGCCAAATGCTCTACACAAGTCATCAAGCACAAGATAAACTTCACCTTCATCGGTGTATGACCTCAAATGGCCGACAGCCGTGTTGCACAAGCCTCTAGCTTTGGGCGCACCTTCTGACCAACGGATAACATAGGGGTCCTCGGAAGCTTCCACAAGAATTAAGTCGTCAGAGTCATTGTAAATACAAGTCTCGTTACTCTGAGTCTGATCATCTCTCTGACCACTAGGTGGCGCTGGCAGTAGTTGTGAGGACATGTAGAAAGCTTTGATTTCAAGGTCTTTGGTGCAGATGTTTGAGCATCTGTTCTTTTCTGACAGGGTTCTTTTTCAGCAGATGTACCTGAAAATGTGCCATGATTGATGCTGGAGATCGATTTCCCATAGCTACTGTCAGAAGCTCCTTTCTCTTGCTTCATTTCTCTAGCAGGATGTCTTCTGTGTTGAGAAACTATCATGTTCAGGTCAACTTCTCTGTCCAAAACTTCACCTAAACAAGTGGAGTCTGTACAACTAGTAATACTGTACATATGATGGTAAACCTGTCTTGCATCATTCAGACTGATCGTCTGTACCATATCTCCTATATAATGGTTATACTTCTTCAAAAACATCACAATCCTCTCTTTTTCTGGATGATCTAAAATCTTCCTGTTGATGCTCAATGACTGGTCAATGCAGTTGTTGATACTTTCAACAGTTTTGTCTGGGAAACATTCAATCAGAAACTGAGGAAGAAGCAGCAGTGTATCCACACTGGATTTCAAACAAATTAATACGTATCCATGAAACATAACATAGCAGATGGTCCTGGTTTGTCTGTTGTCTTCCATAATTTTTCCCACGTTAACCATTTTATGTGCACTGATGGCTGTTTTTGGCCTTGTGCCAGCACATAGAGTGAAATTAGAAGATGACTGTTCTGTAGTGCCCTGTCCAACATTTAAAAAATGATCTTGCAACTGTGTGCACCCTGAAAGTGCAGCACTAGTACTGTTACAACCAATGCCTTCTTTTGAGCTATTTTTATGATGCCCTGCTGCCCTCATGTCAAACTCTTTCTTGTTATTTAACAGAGCCCCTCTCTGATCACTCGACTCTAATAAGCTCTGCCCATAGCCAACTGTTTCATTTCTAATTCTAGATAAGTCTCCATTTATTGGACATGGAAGAGTGCGTCTCCTATTCTGGACAGAAACATGCTGATCATTTCTACTGTTACCTGCAACTTTCACACATGCTGGATAATCACCAGCATATGAATTATTAATCACTTTAGTTGATGATCCACTGTTTATTTGGATATTCACAGGCTTAACAGCTGCTCCACTGGAACACAGGGCTGTCTTGTTTGCTTCTGACATTTTTTCTCTAACAACTGAACCATATGACAAGAATTAAAAGACTGGTTTCTCATGTCAACTTCTACAGATGAATGTCGTCTTGGTGAAACATCAGGATTTGGTCGAGGTGGAATACTTCTTTCTGTGTTTTTCAATGACACTGTTTGTTTAACTGTTAGACCATTGTTACTAATGGCCGTTGGAGTGATGCTTGCACTAGTGGTGGTTGCATTAGCTGCTGAAACTCTGCTGACATCCAACCCATTTTCTGACTCACCTGAAGACATGGTTCTGTATTTACTTAGGCTCTCCACCAGTTCTTGCTTTATCTGAATTGCAGCAAGTGCTTCTGCTCTTCGACTATTACTGCCTGAAATACTCCCAGGTTTAGAAGATGGATTGACAGTTTGACTTGTGTTAGAAGAAGAACTGTTCTTCTGGCCCGTGAATGCCCGAGGTGTTTGGTTACTACCACTATGACTGGAGGTCTGAGATTCTCTGTATCTCTGAGCTGGTGATTCAACTGTTTGACGGATGGCCCTAGCAGATACAGCTGGTGTTTCATCAGCAGCAATATAAGCATCAGCCTGCATTGCTTCAATATCTGACTGGAAAGAGGAAGCTAGTGCAATGTCTGGACACCTATACCACTGGACTGGGCTTGTATTTTCACACATGTCTTTCTGAGCTGTCATTGCCTGTCCACCAGCCCTGCTGCTTTCTTTGGCTGTGACATCATTTACCTTGCTTCCTCTGCCACTTCTTCTGGAAGACTCATTGAAAGCGGCTACAGAAAATGGTGAATGCTGGTTTGCACTATCACTTCTGTGGGAGCTTTCCAAAAATGGTGCATGACCAGAAACCGATCCAGGAACAGTATTCTGACTTCTTGATATACAATGGTCATTTCGACCAGATGATGAAATTCCAGCCGAGGAATTTGCTATGGTCTTATTAGGTGCAGCTTTGGAGCTGAGTGAAGCATGAGGTCGGTTGGATCCTATGTTATGTTCTGGAAGCATACTGTAAACAGCACAAGAGCTTGGGTTGCTTGGTCCCTGTAACCTATGAGACATGCTAGAAGTAAATGGAGTTGGTTTTTGAAATCTCTGAGCATCTGATATGTTGCTGCCTTGACAGTACCTGCTCTGTGGCATGCTGGAAGACGTGTTGTGATGAGCAGTTGAATTTGGGCTCATAAAAGGACCTGGTTTATTCTGACTGACAGTGTGCCCTTTCATGCTAGCTCCAAGAAGGTTGTGGGATGGGGAATCACAATTAATTTTACTTCCTGAATCAACAGCACCCATTGGGAAGACACCATGAGGTACATGAGCTGGTGACTGTAATTGCATTCTATGATTAAAGTTGTTCAAACTGCCTTGTGCTGTTAGCATACCAGAATGAGGTGAATTATTAATTGGTGAACGCTGTGTGGAGTAAAAATGACCATCAGAAGTGTTATCCTTTGGACTATTCTGCTGGTTGTGCATCACTGTCTTTGATGGCAGCTGAGGCCTTTGTAGCTGAGGGTTGCCACGCATTTGATGAACTGGCTGGCGCTGATGGCTGTGCAAAGACTGAATCTGTTGATTTTTTTGGCCGTTTATCAATGGACCCTGTGTAATCTGTTGATGACAACCAAGTCTTGGGGAAACTTGAGAACTTTGTGTATACTGGGGGCTCTGGCTAGGAATAATATTGACTGAAGACACTTGACTGCGACAAGGAGATGTTGGACTCTGCAGTGTCTGATTGTGGACAGGTTGGTGCTTTTGTGAATAGAACGGTTGTGTCTGATGCTGGGGTGAGTAAAACTGATCTGTGTGATAATGTGATTGATTCTGGCACATCACAGAACTTGCCATTTGCCTTTCAGCCATGTTAGAATTGTAGCCTTGTGGAAGATTGTGACCGTAATGAAGGCCTGCTGGCTGAGTGTAGGCTGGTGGGTGAAGGTCAACCTGATCAGGGCCACTCACTGATGACATAGAACCATACTGACCTAAATGGTACAGGCCAGTCTGAGTGGAGAAGAAATCAACACCACCTGGATGGCATTTTGACAGCATGTCCTGACTGGATGCATTCCTCATTGATGTTACATGATCCATGTCAGTATTCAGATGCTGTATTAAAGCTCCTGTGTATTTAAAAGACAAAAATAAAAAACCTTTCTAGTGAAACAAATTTATATAAAGCCACTACATTTGATGAGAAAAGATTTGTATGCATTAAAATAATGTTCCTATTACATTATCTTTCACTTCAGCTCAGTAATACTGGTTATTAACCATGCTTCTTCCTATTTTATACGAAAAAAAAACGCCAATCACTTTCATTTCTGCCTAGGTCATTCATGTGTTTCTGGCAAAGAAAGAGCAGTGTTAGCTACAATAAAAGTTCCAGTCGGGCAGATACTGCACAAGGCACTGTAATATCCTCAACGAGTCTGTCAGGATAAAGGATTTCAACACACTCGAGGACATAACATATGTGTTTATGATAAAAGAGTTTGTTCTCTAATGTAGCGATGTCGGCATCATGTTAATAGTATGAGCAGAATTTTAAATCAACACAGAACTATTATTATTGGTCTCTGTGCTCCGACGGATACACTGGAGATGACCGGAGCACCAGCGGATTATCCGGAGCACACTGGTGATGATTCTAACTAATTTCATGTGTATGATTGTTTATCCAAATCATAATGTTACCTGGTTATTTTAGGGCAAGTCTAGAGATGTAGTCTGAGAGAGCATGATAGAAAAATGTTAACGTCCATCAAGCAGAACTCACCCTCAACCTTGGGGCTAGTAAACAATCCATCAAGGCTTGCTCAATACTTGCTGTGCCAGATTTTAGACAACTCACAACGCCAATACGAAAGCATAGTTAAAACTGCTATTTTTTATATACAGATCGTGTAATCCAACAGTCATTATATATCATTTTATAATAATAATAACAAATAATAATCAGAAAAATATGTGAGCTTTAGAACGGCGTTTTCATTAGTAGTAGTAAAAAAGAATCAAGCCATGTGACCCATGCTATTCAACCTGGCCTATATTGTTCCACCGGAAAACAATTAATTTCGGCGCTGCTTAATTAATTAAAAAGATATTGCCCTAAATATTTTAGTCCATCTTGTTATATATCACCATACACTTTCAGCAGAATAATGACTACTATGGTGCAAAACTTGCCACGCAACATATACCTCTAAGGCTGAGTGAAGCAGAAAGCACACGCTTAATCTGTGCACTGCTTGCTTCGCGAAGTGTGCAGGGAAAAAGTGTTACTTGCTTATCTTTGCAGTGACTTTCTTATCAGCGAATCGTGAGAAATGGAAGATGACGTTTCAGATATATAAAATCTGTTACTTTTTTACTGCATTATATATATGGAAGCATTTACATGTTGCCTAAGAATTTCTTTCGACTTTTTTTTCGTTCTGGATTTCTTTAGTTGTCAGCAGAATATGAAATTGCTTTGAGACAGCGCCTGCGATTAGGATAACAGCAGAATGTACAATGCTGTGATACATCGAACGTTATATGAATGGAACTAGAAGGACTTAATTGTCTGGCTACCACCAAACAACATTTTCGACACACGAACATTTTTTTTTTTAATAGAAAAATATCTGAAAAATTATACAGTACTTTTAGCATTACTGACAGTTTAATATTATGGACTCCTCGCTACGTAACAAAGTCATCTTGAATTTTTTTTTTTAGACAATGATGATGTTTACTTTGTTGTCTCTCTCTCTCTCTCTCTCTCTCTCTCTCTCTCTCTCTCTCACACACACACACACACACGCAGACACACCCATACACTCGCAGGAACGCACACATGTACTGTAGACTGATGGTATACATCATCGCATACTGCCCAACTCTTTTCCGTCCGGATTGGCAAAATTTTACCACTTGTATCGTGTCTTAAAAAAAATGTGTAATTTTTTTTATTGTACAATTTTTATTTGCGCATGCCCGGTGAACTTTCATAGTTCTGTCCGAAGCGTGCCTAACAACCGAGTGAAAATAGGTCTTTCTTTGGAGAAATTTCAATATTTTGTGTGATTTATGAAGCATACGGACAAGACCTACGACCAGACCACTGTTCGTGAATGTGCCCCAAGTAGATTTTGACATATAAAACGCTATAAAACAGACTGAAGAAGTAGTCAGAAGGTTATTTCAGACATTATTGTACTGAGTTTGCTACATACTTTCACACAACGAGATCGGATGAAGCTACAAGTCGATCTAGATATCGCCCATGGTAGATCTAGCCCTACCCGACGGTAAGTATGACAAAATTATCAGCTAAAATCACCACACTACTTCTCCCCCCCCCCCCAAAAAAAAAAAAAACTCTTCATTCTTACATTTACAGCTATTTTGATGCAAAATATCGTGGAAATATTTTGTTATTTCAATTTTACAACTATACCCCATATACAGATCAAGACCCGGCTTCTAACTGAGCGTCCGCGTTTCTTCTTGTGGCAAGGAAAGAGGGAGACCACTTAGCTATCTTCTCATTATCTGTCGGTCATTTGCATGTCCCTCGCGGAACTTTGCCTCCCTAACAGCTCTCATGTAGGCCTCTCGGTTGTAAGCAAGATGGCCTGCTGCTGATGCATCCATTTGCAGATTATCAGCGATGTCTTGCAGCCATTTTCGCCTTGGTCTTCCTCTCTTTCTTTTTCCCGCTATGTACCCTTCAAATACGGTCTTCTCTAAATTAGTATGACGTTTAATGTGTCCAAAATATTTAAGTTTTCTCTCTTTAATCTTCTTTACTAGCCAGCCTTCTTCAAAATTAAGTTCTTGTGGTATAGATATATTTGGTTTTTTTTTTCGGCCATAATATTTGAAGAATTTTTCTGTAGCATTTACGTTCAAGGGCATTTACGTGCTTCTCGGGTGTTTTATAAGTGTCCAGGTCTCACAGGCATATGTTGTTATGAGAAAGATACATGCCCTTAAAAATCTTATTTTTGTAGGTCTGTCTGTTCCTCTCCACAGATTCTTTAGTTGTTTTACTTTTTAAAGAGCGATAGATGTCCTCCTTTTAATTTTCCTCATTATATCACAATTATTAGTTAGTAATAATCCAAGATATTCAAAACTCCACCTCTTCCAATTTTCCCTCATTGATATATATTTCATCTGCCGTATTTATTTTGTCAGTTGTGATCAAGTTAGTTTTCTTTGCATTAAGATAGAGGTCCACACACAGCCTTGTATTTCTTCGCTCTAATGCAGTGCTTCCCAACCTTTCACATCCAAGGACCACTTTTCAACTGCACATAAGTTATAGACCATCATCTTACAGGTAATTTCACAGTGCTGCGAATCCTTGATTGTTTTTATTCAGTATTTGCCACTTAATACTAAATCGTACAAAGACATCCAAATTATAATAAATCTCTACTAGAAATAGGAAGCATTTGTAACATATGGCACAGTGACATCAATAAATGTACTCATAAAGAGGGGAATGAGACAAGGATGTGCTCTCTCCATGTTTATTCATCCTGTACACAGAGAACATCTTCATAAGGAGGGGAGAAATGTCAACAATTTAAGATATGCAGACGATACAGTCCTTCTAGCAGAGATTCCACAGAACGTACGGAAATTAATAAGCATGATGCACAATACAAGTCAAAATGGAGACTTTAGGTCAGCATCAGGAAGACCAAAATAATGGTGTTCAGCAGGAAAGACCAGAAGCCACAGTTGGATGTAACTGTAAAAAATGAGATTGGAACAATTGACAAACTACTGATAGGACATACAGTAACTGAAGATGGGAGATGTGAGATGGAGATAAAGAAAAGAATAGGAATGGCAAAACTGCCCATTAAAAAAAAAAAAAAAATTAAGATTTATCAAATGTTATACCTACTCTGTTTTACTGTATGGTGCAGAAATCTGGACTCTTAAGCAAAAAGATGGTGAGAAAGATTCTTACATCGTATATCCTTCCCGTGCCGCTAAATATCACATAGGGCCCGCATGGTAGTTCGCCAAGATTTCCTGTCCTCGGCGAGTTTTTCAGTCTCATCAAAGGATGTTATGCCCACTGAACTGGCCTCTCTTAACAGTGTCCTCTTCAGAGTTTCATGTGGTCGGCCTCTTTTTCTTCAGCCTATTGTGTTCCACTTGATAGCTTGTTTGGGGATTCTCTGATTGTTTCTTCTCATCACATGACCGACATATGTCCATCATCTTTTACTGATAACCCATGAGACAGGTTGTTGTTTGCTCATCTGTCTTATCTCTGCGTTGTTCTTGAATTCGTTCCACTTTATACCGAGAATTTTCCTTGGGCATTTGTTTTAGAAAGAGTCTAATTTCATGTCTATTTCTTTAGTTGTTTTCCACCTCTCACATGCATAAATGAGGGTGATATCACATTTGAATTGAATAATCTTAACTTGGTTTTTGTGCCTATAACTTTTGAATGCCATATGCTCTCAAGATTCTCGGAGGTCAGTGCTGCTTTTGCAATTGGAATTGTAATGTCCTTTCTAGTGTCACTATTCTGGTCTATGTAGCTCTGCGAGATATTCAAAATGGTTTATTTCTTCAACAGCTGTTCCTTCTACGTGTATTTGTCCTTCGTGATTAATGAGATGTTTCATTATTTTTGTTTTATCCTTGTTAATTTCAAGTCCTATTTTACTTGCCATTGAAGACAGGGTATCTGTTTTTACTTCCATTGATTTCACATTGTCACTGATAAGAGTTATGTCATCTGTAAAATCAAGATCTTCCAGTTGGGTCTCATGTACCCAATCAGTGCCCGTTTTACCTGTGCAGCATGTTTTCATTATGAAGTCTATGGCAATTCCAAAAAAGCGACTGAGAAAGATTAATGCAGCAGAAATGTGATTCTACAGAAAACTAAGTCATGCACAATGTGAACTTTTCAAAGAAATAAAGATGAAAAAAAACTAAATACTTTGGCTATATCACAAGACATAATAATATACTGAAAACCATACTAGAAGGAAAGGTGGAAGGAAAAAAGAGCAAGCGAAAGACAGGGATGTAGATGGTACTATAACATACGAGAATGGACAAGACACAGCCTGACTGAGTGCATCATCAAGGCGAGTGAGCGAGGGAACTGAAGATTCATTACTGCCAACCTTCTTTCCGAAGAAGGCACGTGGTGATGATGATGATGAATACTAAATTGATAACGCAGTAATATACACCTGATAATGCTCCGAGGACCACTTGTGGTCTGAGGAACACAGGCTGAAAACCACTGCTCTAGTCAGCAAAGCGCAGGTGTGAACCTTAATCCTACAAAGGCATGCAGGACGAGGAAATAGAGAAGGGAGATGGAGTGTAGATTAACATGAATGCTGTTAAAGGGAGAAAAAAATTAATAATGAATAGAGCACTTGGCTGTAACTGTAAGATGTGGCTTGTTCGACGCTGTTACTTTACACCTCCTCCCATCCTGAAGCCTGTAAGAATCCATCCCAAACTCCTCCGTCTTCGCCGCATATGTCGGGATAATTTAGACTTTATAGATCAGTTCAACAAGTTATTAGAATTTTTCCATCATCGCCTCTACCCAGAAAAATGTCCCTTGTGGAAGCCTTCAACTGTATCCAACTAGTGAGCCGCGAAGAAGCATTCAGAAAAAAAAGCCTGTTACTCCATCGGACAGAGTTAAGTTAGTACTGCCTTTCCACCTGCATGGTCAGATGGTTAAGAAAATTATTTATCGTCATCTACCAATAATTCAGCTCGACCCCGACACTCGCGACATTTTCTCTTATCCACCCCTGTTGGCATACAAACATGAGCCAAACCTTAAGGACATCCTCGTCCACAGCCACTTGAAGCGGAGCTTTACATATGTTGGTACCAGAAAATGTAACCGCCCCCGCTGCGTTACCTGCCATGTAGTCTGGGAAACGAAAACGATCACCTTTCCCAAAACTATCCTCACTCTTCATGAGGGATTCACATGCGAGTCCCACACAGTGATATATGCCATCGTATGCAAAATATGCAGGATAACGTATATTGGTGAGACTGGCCTCAGATTAGGGAACCGCATGCAGAAACATCTGTACGACATCGCCCAGCATGCTTCGAAATCAGTCCCAAATCATTTCAATGACCCCAATCACAGAGGCAAATCTGATTTTCTAGTAACAGCCATCAAACAATGTCACACAGATGACACAAGCCGCCTAGCGCTTGAGAACCTCTACATTCAGTATTATGGGACGCTGGAACCACACGGGTTAAACTCTCTATTCAGCTACACCTAACATCCTCCTTTTCAACAATTATAATCCCTCTCCACTAAACTCCACTCCCTTCTCACTTGTTACACATAGTTCAGAACCTCCTCACAGCATCATATTACAACCTCTCTACCATAACTATAATCATCTATTTCACCTTCTCCTGGCTAGGTTAACATTGTACCACTCTCTCTCCCCTCCACGTTTCCCCACCCACCACCCCCAGTTACGACCCACCGACCATACATCATAGGTCTCCATTTAAACAGTCTCTATGCTCTGCAATGCTCATTTCTGACACATAGCGTCGAACAAGCCACATCTTACAGTTACAGCTAAGTGCTCTATTCATTACTATTTTTTAAATAGCATTCATGTGAATTTAGACTTTACCTCCTCTCTCTATTTCTTCATCCTGTATGTTTTTGTATGATTAAGTTAAGGCTCATGAGGAAACGTCACAACTTTGTAGCTGTTAAGTAATAAAGCTGCTCCTACTTTTTTTTCCTAGTTTATACATTCAGGCCTATGATTTACTCGTCTTCGCGCTAAAAAATTTGTAATTTCCAGATAAATCCCATATTGTTGTAGATAGATACTGGTGTTAATTTTGACTGCTGGGATGTCGTCGCCTTAGAGGAGAGCGTGTTTAGTCACGTTTGCGCTGTTTGCACTCTCTTGTTTCTGATCCTCATGTCTTGATTAGGTGACGACGCAGCTTTCTACAGAGGGTTGCCAATTTAGGTATGTACATTTTAAAAAAAATCTAGATCTAGATAATTTTGGTCCTGCCTAGATAATGAAAATAGTCATGTAGATGTTAGCTGTAAATCTAAATATTTTTAAAAAGCTTTTTTTCTGGAGTAAATCTTCCAAAATCAGCCATTTCTCAGTAAATGAAATCAGTGTTTCAGTATTTAAAGTTCTGCAAATTGGCAACACTTTTTATACATGAAGTTACCCCCTGGGAACAACTGTGTTAAGAGCACACTTATCTTAACATAGTGTTTGTGAGACAGGGAACATAGATCTGTTTGCTTAAAAACTCTGACCTACCTCTGTAGCCCAGAAACTTGTAGCAATCAACACTAATTGTAATTGTTATTTTTGTAAAATGTAATGTCAAGTTGGTGGACAGATGGGGACATGGAGATCTCTGGCGGGGATGAGGGAAGTCTGGTGTGAAACCAATGAATCCAGGACGTGACAAGCCTATGGGTCTTTACAACAATGGCTATCAGAATGATGTAAACAAAACAGAGCCAGTAGACTATGGGTGGCGGGGAATGGATATCGTTGAAGCACTCATCAGATTCCTCATCTCAAAGTCAGAGTGTCTTTGTGGAACTGTCTCAAAACCATCTGACATGGAGAAGGGGCTTAAGTACAGCCACCAGAGGCTGGAAAACAAAGTTTTGGCCAGGCCAGCCACACTGTCTTCATGGCAGTCCGAGCAAGACCACAGTCTGCCCTAGCAAGGAAAGGTGCTGAAGTCGGAGTTACCCAGCCAAAAGGCGCATCGCAAAAATCAGGGTAACACGCATTATCGCTAATGAAGTGTCTCTATCTGCAGTTTTCAAACATGGTGCTCGCCCTGTGAAGACTAATCAGGCAGGTGCAGTGCCGGGCCCAATGCCTCGAAAGGGTCCACCCAATGCTACTGGAGGTCCTCTCAGTTCGTCTTGTGGAGTCAGGAGACATGAGAGTAGAGCTACTACTGGCCAAAAAATACAACGGAAGAAAACAGCCAAAAAGCAAGAACTTAAAATAATGCAGTGGAATGCTGAGGGTGTCAGCAGTGTTAGAGATGGCTATAGCAAAAAGGTTGAACTAGAGAACATACTTTTTGCAGAGCAGGTAAGTATATGCTGCATACAGGAGACACACCTAACCAAAGACGCCGCCTTTAAAATCAGAGGTTACCAGTGTTTTAGATCAGACCGACAGGACAGAAGAAAAGGAGGAGTACTCACACTTGTTAAGAATAACATCAGCGCATGTCAGGTGGGAGTGTACATGGAAGGAGCCGAATACCAGATGATCCATCTAAAAAGTAGTAATACAGATTTCCACCTCCTTAACTATTACTGTCCTAATGACCGCCCACTTGCTTTAGGAACAATCCCACACAAAGAGAGACTGATGGTCTGTGGTGATTTTAACAGCCATTCCCAGAGCTGGGGCTATGACCACATAGACAAGAGAGGAGAGGAAGTTGAGAGCTGGTAGGATGATAATGGACTTCTCCTGATCAACCAGCCAATGGATGCCCCAACATTTTACTCAAGGACGTGGCATACAAAATCAACACCAGATCTGGCATTCCACTCTCCAGATCTGAAGTGGAACATTACACGTGAAGTTGGAAAACAACTTGGAGGTAGCGACCATCGACCAGTCTTCCTGACAATAGAAAATGAACTCCTTAACACCAGTAACCCTCTCCCCAGATGGAACTATAAAAAAGCAAACTGGACAATGTACAGACATCGTACAGGTATCCTGGTGGGACAGCTGTCCATAGAAGGTAAGGATATTAACAGCATAGTGAAGGAATTCAATGCTTGTATCCTTCAGGCCGCTCGTGAAACCATTCCCAGAGGAGCTCGTAGGGACTATAAACCATACTGGTCTAGTGAGCTGGGAAAACTCCATGATGACGTGGAAGCAGCTCGAAAGCAAGCAGAAAATAGACCATGCCAAGAACACCACAATAATTACCAACATTCTAAGGCCAAATTTCAGAGAGCAAAGCTGCAAGCCAGACGGGACAGTTGGAGAGAGAAAACAGAGTCCCTAAACTTTGAAAAGGATGGAAGGAAACTGTGGAAACTAATCAAACAGATAAATGATGAGAGTACTGGAAGAAGTACAAAGGTTACACTAATAGAGGATGGGAAAACTCTTACAGGTAAGCAGGTAGCAGATCACTTTGCTCGCATTTTTGCACAGGACTGCAACATTGATATCCATCCAGAGAAGGAGCGTACAGTGCGCATCGAGCCACAGAAAGAGGAGGAACAAGTCAGAAAAGTGGAGGTCATGGATGCACCAATCACACGCAGTGAGTTAGACCTAGCAGTTAGTAAACTGAAACCAAGGAAATCACCAGGACCAGATGGAGTGTCCAATGAAATGATCAAGAACCTGGGAATGGCAGCAATGAGAAAGCTGTTGGATATTTTCAATATGTGCTGGAGCACAGGTAAGTTACCTCAAATCTGGAAGGAAGCAAGCATGGTACCACTGCTAAAACCAGGGAAAAACAGTGATACTGCCTCCAGCTACAGGCCAGTCAGTCTCACTAGCTGCCTATGCAAAACGATGGAACGCATCATTGACCTGAGGCTAAAATGGTACCTAGAAAGTGAAAACCTTCTCGTTCCACAACAAGCAGGATTTAGGCAGTACTACAGTACGGACGATCAAGTTACCTATCTCTCTCAAGAGATTGAGGATGCATTCCAAGAGAAAAACCATGTACTAGCAGCGTGGATAGACCTAAAGAAAGCCTTTGATAAAATATGGAAAAAAGGTCTGCTGTGGAAACTAAGAAACTGCAATGTAATGGAAGACTGTACAACTGGATAAAGTCCTATTTACACAATAGAAGAGCTAGAGTAGTAATGGATGGACACAAAAGCCAGAAAGTACTTCTGCGACACGGTGTACCACAAGGAGGAGTCCTTTCGCCTACACTATTCCTTGTATTCATTAATGACCTGGTCAAGGAACTTCCCTATGGAATCAAAGCGGCACTGTATGCAGATGATCTGGTCATGTGGTGTACAGATGAATATGCGACAGTTGCTACACAGAGACTCCAAAGAGCAGCAGACATCTTGACATCATGGACAAACAAATGGTGTGTAAGTATCAACACAGAGAAATCAAGTACCACTCTGTTCACCCTCTCATCTAAACAGAAAGCAGGTAAGATCTTTGTAAATGAAATACCCTTAAGGATGGACAACCAACCCACTTACTTAGGAGTGACTCTTGACTCAAAACTAACGTGGAAGCAACACATCAACAGTGCAGAAGCAAAAGCCAGAAGAAAACTAGCCATATTAAGAAAATTGAGTGGAACCACATGGGGAGCTAGTGAAAGAATCCTCAAGAATGTATATCAGCAAAGTATTCTACCACATTTAGAATATGGCTCAACATCTTGGTGCACATCATCAAACACTACGCTACATAATCTAGACAAGGTTCAAAATCAGTCACTACGGATTATCACAGGTGCCATGAGGTCCACACCAATAGTAGAAATGCAGAAAATAGTTGGTGTTCAAGCGCTAAAGGAAAGTAGAGACACAAAGGTCATGACCATGGGAGAAAAATTCCTTAGCTCTATAAGCCATCCCCTGAAGGAGAGATTCAATAACTTGGCATTAGGACGGCTTAAAAGAAGCAGCTTCATTCATCAGGCCAAGCGTATGCGTAAGCTGATACCTGACCTTCCAACTGTAGTCGCTCCATTATCATCTGTACCAGAGCATACACCATGGAAAGAAGCAGATTATACACAAATAGCTATTCAGACTGAAGTGAAAGGTGTGCAGAATGTTGAGATGCAGAGCAGTCTTGTAAGATCAACAGCCACACTTAGTGTTCTAGATGACAGATATCCATGTGACACCTGGATACGTGTGTATACAGATGGATCTGCACATAATGCCATAAAGAATGGAGGGGCAGGAGCATATATTGAATATCCAAACAACACCATTGACAAGATTTCCATACCCAGTGGTAAATACTGCAACAACTTTGATGCAGAAGTTAGGGCAATTATTGCTGCAGTTGAAAAACTATCAGACTCCAGAATTGATACATGTCCTGTAGTAATTCTCACAGATGCAAGATCAGTACTGGAGGCTCTTCAGTGCAACAAACTACCAGACCTTAAGGATGCCTTGTCAAAAATTGGCTTACAACATGGAGTCACTTTGCAATGGATTCCCTCCCACTATGGGATACCAGGCAATGAGAAAGCTGACCACCTGGCCAAAAAGGGCACTGAAATGGAGCAACCAGACATACCAATCACTTATAATCAGAAGAAAAGCATGATAAAAACCTACAGGAAGCCACAAACACCACCACATGATGACTATCACATGCTAAACAGAAAGGAACAAGTCACCATCTTCCGTCTCCGAACAGGACACAGCTGACTCCGAAGTCATATGTATACAAAGTTTAAGGTTGGTACTACTAATCTATGTACATGTGCCCAGGTGCCCCAAACTGTGGAACATATCCTCCAGAACTGCATCAACTACGAGACACTGAGAAATAATTACTGGCCCAGTGAAACCACTAAAGAAGATAAGCTCTATGGTTCCATACATGAATTACAAAAAACAGTGAAATTTATCCAAGAGACAGGACTGCAGATATAGACAGACAGTGCGAACGAAGAAGAAGAAGATACATGAAGTTAGCTGGCTTAAATAAGATAACAGGTTAAAAACTAATTAGGTCACTAAATGGAGATGCCTGGCAATTGCCAAGCCCTGGAATGACAGGCAAAATATCAGCTCAAGGAGAGATGTTATTATATAATTAAGGGAGAGGAAGGACCACAAATTAAGGGTCGAACGGTTAGGGGAATAACGCCATCTCTGCTAGGGAAGGCAGCTTTGTTTTGATGTACAACTAAATCATCAAACTTTCAGGAGACATTCAGTTTTAGTTGGGCCCATTCTATTATATGGACACCAGTCTTAGTCTTAACTTTCTAGTTAGTATTTCGGAGAATGAATCCAGTGAAGTAGAACCACAAAATCATTCTAATTTGGATAACACAACATTCTGGCAACTTTGTTCAACAGTTCCATTGCTCTCACTGCAAAGTGTGTCTAAGGAAGTGAATGTATTTACTGGAATTATTTATTCCTTACATCTCTGAGAAAATGTCAAAATTCAAGAAATACAAACAAACAAAAATTAGAAAAGTTTGAGAAATAGATAATGATGATTGCTGGGGATGATACCAAAGGTCATTGTAAATTTGCAAGTGTGACACTAAAGCAAAATACCAAGATTTAAAAATGTATGGGAAATTAAGAAAAACACAAGTGCAGTGCCCTTTAAAGCTCAAGCGCCTTTGCCTTTTATACGTGCTTATAATGAATCCTCTAGTCTTGATGAATCAGTTAACACGTTTATGAGTTGTCATTGTGCTTCTGTAAACTGTGACCATCTTGGTGATCTGTGCAAGGCCAATGTTGCTGACAGTAAAACTGCAATAAAATGAAGCTGGGACTTCCTCGTGCCATTTTAATGGTCAAATTCAGCTTATCAAGACATTATTTTGGCACATATCAACTTCCTCCTGAAGTTTCAAAAGCTATAGGAACAACTTAATAACGGCAGCATATCAGAAAAAAAAAATTTTGCAAGAGATGGAGGTTCTGCCTCATCTTGCCAAGCAGGTCCTTCGGATGCTGAAGGGGGATTATGGTGATCTTCATTTGTTTGTGACAATGTCAAGGTAATTATTAACATTAATGACACATTAGCATTAATAACATATTAGCATTACTTTCAATAACATTTCCCGTATTCATTTTCACTTATATATTGTTTCAAACGACAAAATATTTCCTAGATTTTTTTGGATAAATGCTTAAAAATTTAGATAATTCTAGATATATTCTGAGCAATTCTAGATATTTTTGTGGGAAAAAAGTTGACAACACAGGTTCCACTCAGGATAATTAGTGTATAAGTAAACAAAACAAAATATATGACTATCCACGAAGTCACTGCGATAAAGCTGTAACAAGAAAGTGTTAAAACTATTTCAGAAAAAAAAAGAAAAAAGTACACCAAAGGCATAGAGCAAACCATCCTCCTTCGCATAGGGACATGCCACTGCAAACTACTGAGCCACCTGCATCGACTCAAAATGTCTCACACAGACAGAGTGTCCATGTGGCACAGAACATATCCTACAAGAGTGCACAAACCATGAGGACCTGAGGCGTGAGACATGGCCAGAGGCAAAAGCTTTGGGGCTCCTATCAGGATCTGGAGAGGACTGTAGGCTTTGCCATGTCGACAGGGATCGGGATCTGAAGTGATCAACAACCTCGAACGCAGAAGAAGAAGAAAAGTGGGAACATTTGTATTAATTAACGAGCACGCAATTGTTACGTTTCGGTTCCCAGCTTAATCATGCAAAAACATACAGGACAAAGACATAAGGAAGAAGATAAAATAAAAATTCCCATGAATGCTAGACAGCAGATAGAAATGCAAAAAAAACAAAAAAACAGAATAAATAGAGCACTTAGCTGTGGCTTGTAAGAAGTTGCGTCCAGGAGTGCATGTGGTAGAGTGTTGAGAATGTTTAAATGGAGACTTGAGATATGTGATAGGTAGGTAGTAAAGAACGGGTGATGACCGCGGAAAGGAGAGAGAATGATACAGCGGTAATCTAGCCTAAAGAAGGGTGGGTGGAATAGGTGAATGTGGTTGGGGTAGAGAGTTTTGTAATCTAATGCAGTGAGGAGATTCTGAAATATGTGTTGCAAGTTAGGAAGGAGTAGAACTTATTACAGATGGAATATGACTGTGGAGAAGGGGAACGTGTGATTAGCTGAATTTTGAGTTCAAGTCATGGGTTCAACGTCCCATATTTCTGAAAGTAGGGGTTCTCAAGGCTAGGCGGCTTCTGTCGCCAGTGACGTTATTTAATGGCTGTTACCAGAAAATCAGATTTGCTTCTGTGGTTGTGGCCGTTAAAATGATTAAAAATTGGTTTCGAAGCATGCTGTGTGATATACAAATGCTTCTGCATGCGGTCACCTAATCTGAGACTAATTTCACCAATATAAGTTATCCTACACCTTTTGCACACAGTGGCATATTTATGAGAATACTTCATGGTTTTGGAAAAGGTGATCGTTTTCGTCTCCCAGACTACAGAGCAGGTGACACAGCTAAGGCGGTTGCATTCTCTGGTACCAAAAAATGCGTCAGGTGGCTATTGACGAGAACGTCCTTAAGATTTGGTTACTGTTTATAGGCTAAAAGGGGTAGATCAGAGATGATGTCGCGAATGTCATGGCAACAGAGTACTTTTTCCCCCCTAACCGTATGGATTAAAAGGAAGCACTAATTTGACCCTGTCGATGACGTTACTTTTTTCTGAACGCCACGGTGCGGTTCATTTTTTGGATGCGGTTAAATGTTTTCTGGCGGACTTTTTCTGGATAATGGTGATTACTAAAAACAAAAAAAGATTCTAATAATTTGTTGGACGGATCCACAAAGTCCGAGTCATCTTGGCATAGGAGGCAAAGACGAAGGAGATGGGGGTATGGGGTGGGGTCCTTGCAAGTTTCAGGGTGAGAGAAAGTGTAAAGTAGACATTCTCCACGTGACAACTCTTTCCGGTCTTTGTGACCGGTACACACTTAGCACAGTATCCTCTAGATCGGCGGTTCCCAACCTGCCGACCACTAGTGATCCTCAGAGTATTATCAGACGGCTTGTGCCTGCCTTATCGAGTGTAAGTCACTGTCTATGAGAGTCAGGATGTCTACTACAGTGTTACATTGAACCAGTCCTGCTCTATGGATGCGATTGTCAGTAAAGAGATACAAAGAAGGCTGAAATCAGGTGAAATGTGGTTCTTAAAAAGAATGCTGAGGGCACCTTGAGCAGCGAAAAAATCGATCGAGGAAGTTCTGAAAGAACTACAAGAAACAGAGATTAGAAAACGACAATCCAAATCTGTGGGGCATGTTCGAAGGAGAGGCGGGCCAGAGCACCTAATGGCAACAAAGATCGAAGGTAGAAAGAGACAGAGGTAGGCAGAAAGAAAAGATGTTTGGTGGCTTGGCATCCTGGCATGGGAAATTCTCAGTGACAAGCCTGTTGAGATGCATAATGGATCGAGGGTTATGGAAGGACATGATATCCTACGACTGTCAGCAGGGACCTTGAGACATTAAATACTATCCATTGAATAAAAACAACTAAAAGTCCATGATATTATGATGTTGTACATAAGATGGTGGTCCGCAACTTATATATAGTTGGAAAAGTGGTCCTTGGAGGCAAGAATGTTGATCAGTGCTTTCTAATCTTTGCTCGTGACACAGATTGGTGTCCTGAGGAGTCTAAGGTATGATGTCGAGTCGATATTAAGATTTTTTCTTTAAAGAAGAAATAATAAAAGTAAAAAAAAACATTTTTTGGGGGGTGGGGGGATTCTACTGCTTTATGTTTTCAAACCTAAATTAAAAACAAAAACAAAACGAAAAACAAACGCACTCGTTACTATTCATTGAACGTTGTTGTTGTTGTTGTTGTCGTTGTTGAATTTCAATATTAGAAAAAACAAAATGTTTTCGCATGAGTCACGGGTCACTTACCATTGCTGGTTTAGTGTCGAGTTAGGAAGGAAAAATAAAATTGGAAACCACTTCTCTATAGGCTTCCATAACACAAGGCGGCTACCTTCGTTAACATCAAAATTGTTTCCAAAGAATCACAAACGTGACTACTGTTTGCTTAACACTAGCACAACGGCTCAGTAGAACACTGGACGTGACGCAATCTACGTGACAGCTTGTGTTGTGTGTATGTGTTTTTTCTCCCCCAACATTCCTAATTAACTCATTACAGAAAGGCCAGGTTATAGCACCTTAGCGATTCGAGGTCGCTTAGCTAAATAACGATTTCGGTCAGCCCATCCCCTGGCCGCTGGGATGAATTAACATAAGCCTGCAAGTTTCTCCCCGGCTGCGCAGTATAGTTGTCTCCAAGACTAATTACGTATAGATGACAACTTGTGTCCATCATCCAGTAATTGCTTCTATAAATCATTCCGATCAGATACATTATCAGTGTTGGAGGTACAGAGTATCAGTTCCCAAAACTACATCTATTAATTAATGTTGTACATATTTAGAACGTATCATTAGGACCGATTATAGAGGAGGGAGGGGCGGGTTTGTACAGTGAGGCCCGGGCCTGTTGAGGGGGCACCAGACGGGCTTGTTTTTTTTTTCCCTTCTTTTCTTTTTAGAGACAAAGCTCGTTATGCCTGCTGAGTTTTCTTTTTCAATATGGGGCCCGATAGTAACTGACTTGGGGCCCGATCTGGCTCTCTACGGCCCTGCATACCCTACAGGCTGGACTTAGAGACTGAAAGAATAGTGGGTTATTCAAACCTACTTGCTGCTTTCTAACTGGTTTAAACTAGTGTTCATGGAGCCCAGTGATTTATAATATGTACAATGTAATGATGCACGAGAAAAATATAGCATGTTCACAGTGCTCATGATCGTGCAAGAATGCCGTTAACAGACACAGAATTACATCATAGTTTACACCAGTTTTCTCCCGAACAAGGATTTACGTATGGCCATGTGGGAGGCCATGGAGGAAGTCTCGATTTATGTTGAATGAGAGTCTCCAAAACAACAGCCTGCAGGCCACATCTCTACAAGCGATTTTATGAGGCACGCTACAACGTGAAATGTATACAAGTATCCCTCGCTTAGCGTCCACGATACATCCTGTGAAATAAGACGTTATGTGATTTGTACGATGTGCAAACACCGTATTATATTTAACAGACCATTATGGAACAATGTAATGTACCTGCATTGACTACATAGTCAATGTACTGAATAGATATGGCACTGTATTTCAGCTAACTCATCTAACAAGGTAATTTATAGATTAAGTAAGTTAATGCATAGCTGTGTACATAATAAAATAATACAGTAAAAATATATATCACTATATACAAAGGTTAATAAAGTATGTAGTATCTTCGGGAAAAAAAATTAAACAGAGTGATAAAGCTACCACACTCAAGAGATACACGAGACAGAATGCTTCTGCCTATGAGTCGAAGCATACACTGTTATATGGCAAATTTGATATCTGTGGGAGAATCAGCGAGTAAAGACAATTTGAAAATTATGCGCGAACCACAGCAGATCTTAGCTTATGCGATACTAGAAGTCCCCAATGGCTGATGGATAGTTCTAATGCGCACAGGACAGCGTTCTGCCTTTAGTCCATTTGAAGGGAAAATTCACATTAAAATAACGATTGAAAGTACAGTTCAGTACATACATAATCCAGCAACATAGGCGTTCATTATAAATTATTTCTGACTTGCAAAAAATAATTTCAGGAATGATTTTCGGATGTTAATGCAAAAGCAGATGAATTCAGGCTGTTTCAAAATCCATCTGGTCGGAATGCCGAATGAGAACCGAGTCATTTTGAAACGAAAATTATTTATCTCTAGTCACATGACGCGGTGCAAGATAAGTGCGAAGAAGGAAACCTGATCATATTTTATGAATTTTTCCTGCCTGGGCAGTTCCTAATTTCGAAATAATTTTCTTGTGCATGTATTTCAATTTTTTGGTATAATGTACCTATGTAAAATAATAAACAAATAGAACTCAAGCATGAAGCGTGTTCAGTCCAACTGTCAAGTAAATTTATTTGATGACCATTTGAAGTCCGTTCTAATTAATGGCTCCTTAAAATCGAAACCTCAGCTCAGCGATATTTTGAAAATAAAGTATTTCCAATATTCCTATTAATCTTGATGTGTAAAATTTCCGATTTGTTGGTTTGTGTTTGAAATTTCCAATAGCCACCCAGTTGCTTTCTTCATGTATCCGAATCTGTTGTTTGTCAAGCAATAACAAGAATGAATGTTGGTAGGTTTTTGTGTTTGAATTCCCCCCCTGATGTTTATTATAGACTTGGCGTTCAAAGATTGGGACTGAGTTTATTTTTATTCGAAATTTATTGAGGGCTGCAAGTTTATTGTGCTTTTCTTTGATTTGTTTTCCTTAAGTTCTCTCTAACTTGTATACTGAAAATATAATGAGGATTGTTAGAGAAGATGCTGACAAAGAATATTACGATACCATAACAATTGGAGGTTATGAAATACCAGAGATTAGATATGCTGATGACACAGTATTACTGTCCACAACACAAAAAGGAATGGAAAAACTAATTATGCAGTCCGTAAGAATACTGAAGAGCAAAACCTCTATCTTAATGCGAAGAAAACTAAATTGATGACAACTGACAAAACAAACATGGCAGATGATATATGTATCAATGAGGAAAAACTGGAAGAAGTGGAGAGTTTTGAATATCTTGGATCACTGCTAACTAATAATAGAGATACAATGAGGGAAATTAAAAAGGGGACATCTATCACTCTTCAGAAAGTAAAACAACTAAAAAATTTGTGGAGAGGAATAGACAGAACTACAAAAATAAAGATGTTTAAAGGCATGCATCTTTCCCATCGCAACATATGCCTGTGAGACCTGGACACTTAACAAAACAGCTGAGAAACACATAAATGCCTTTGAATGTAAATGCTACAGAAGAGTTCTTCAAATATCATGGACACAAAAAAGATCAGATATATCCATACTACAAGAACGTAATATTGAAGAAGGTTTGCTAGTAAAGAGAATTAAAGAGAGAAAACTTACATATTTTGGATACATTATAAGTCATGATAATCTAGAGAAAACAGTCTTGGAAGGTTATATAATGGGAAAAAGAAAGAGAGGAAGACCAAGGCGAAGATGGCTGCAAGACATCGTTGATGATCTGCAAATGGATGCATCAGCAGCAGGCCATCTTGCTCACAACCGAGAGGCATACAGGAGTGCTATTAGGGAGGCAAAGTTCCGCAAGGGACATGCAAACGAATGAATTAAGTTCTTTCTTGAGGCGTGTTCATTTTCTTACTTTTTTTTGTTGTTGTCACAAACTTGGATAAATTCTCATTTCAGGTCAACATTCAATACATAAAATTAATGACAAAATTAATAGCTTGCTGTTCTCACTCCAGTTAAATCAATGATTACCAGTGGAAATGCAGCAACCATTTTAAAGAAATCTCATTTCTCTTTTGTTTTCAATATATCATGCTCACCCCCCCCCCCCCACACACACACAAAACCCCAACTTATTCAGACCGCCAGGATGTTCTAAAATATACAATATGGCAATTGTACTGAAACCTTGGAGACCCCTGATATAAAATACTAGAAAATGTGTTTCTAAAATTTATTATTAGCTGACGGGAAATGTATGCGTCGTGGCGAATTATCACTGTCTGCGATCTGCAAAGTTTTAGTAACCGCTGGTTTAAATAATTCTGTCCCTGTTTGTCTTTCAACGAACCTGTAGGAGAATAATAATATGATATTCAATAACGAACATTGATCTTTCTTAAAAAATTTTCTTTTTTTCAAGCACGGTTTAATCTTTCTGAAACATATGCGCAGGATTAAACAGCGTCTAGTAATGTCACGGAAAAAGCTGCAATGGAATGTCAGAGGCCAAATCCCACAGCTTGAACTATATTGATTTTTGCCCATGTCTTGTTTTGTTTCCTTCCTTCAGTGTTGAGGGGTCAAAGAGACCTTTTGATAATGCGCTGCGGTTTTGGTTTGCATATGAAACAGGTAAAGTTTATGCTGTTTTCTCCATCTACTTCCTGTGTGGGCGGCTTTTCTTTGTTTCATGCCACTTTCAGTACATGTTTTCTGTGGTTTTTCATAGCTGGTACCTAAACTGTATGTTATTTAGCATATAAATGTAATTCTCTGTAATCTTATAAACGATTTTCTTGGAATACTTCGATATAGTAGGTAGTGATGGAGAGCTCCACTCCTTCAGTCAGGTGAAGTGTAGAAAAGGCGTGATAAATAAACAGAAGAGACATAAAGTCGAGAGAATATGTACAGAAGTACAAATAACGCAGAAGAAGACATAAAGTCGAGAGAATATGTACAGAAGTACAAATAAAGCAGAAGAAGACATAAAGTCGAGAGAATATGTACAGAAGTACAATTACGCAGAAGAAGACATAAAGTCGAGAGAATATGTACAGAAGTACAAAGTTGTTAAGCGTAAAGAGAGGTATGTGATTATGTGTATGTGATGTGCATTGTTAATGTGTTAATGTCTAGTATAACCTCTTAATATAAAAGAGTTGAAGATATATATATATATATATATATATATATATATATATTGTTCATAAAAAAAAAGAAACGCATGACTACTGATGACCCAATTTTAGCCATAATTTGATATTCTAAATCTTTTTAAATTGAATGAATAAAATTTTAAAATTGCACACAATAATACTTAAGGGTTTAAACACTCACTTGACAGTTTCTTGCATCTGTGTGACGAGAATTTGTTAGTCCCAGGGGTTCTCAACTTAGAATGGTATGTGGCCTCCGCTTGCATCGATCAGCGACTGGTATCTCCTGGTCATAGATGCGAGATGTGCGCCTGTGGGATGGCTGCCAACTCTTCCTGGAGTGCCTGCCACAGATCACGACGATTGGCTCGAGAAACGTTTCGGCGACAAACACGTCTTTGCAGCTCATCTCATAGGTGCTAGATCGGATTCATGTCTGGAGACAGGGATGGCCATGGAAGGGTGAGAATGTTGTTGGCAGTCAGGAACTTTGTGATATACCGTGCAGAATGGGGTCTGGCGTTGTCCTGTTGAAACACAGACCTTTGCGCAGCCAAAAATGGAAGGACATGGAGTCGAAGAATTTCACTGACGTATCGTTGCTCATTCAAGCCTCCTTCAGTCTGCACCAATGGACTCCTTCTATTGAAATTGATCATTCCCCATATCATTACACCTCCATCACCATGGGGAGGAGCTTCATAAACGCAATTTTGGGCAAAACGTTCATTTGGCCTACGGTAGACCCTTCTCCGCATATCATGGCGGTGCAACAAAAATGAAGATTGTCACTAAACCAGACACGTCTCCATTGATTGTCAGTTGTCCAGGGCCGATGCTGGTTGATCCACACAAGTCGATTTTGGCGATGGCGTCTCGTTAAGACAGGACCTCGGTGAGGTCGTCGTGCCACCAGTCCAGCTTCATGCAGTCTATTCCGGACAGTTTGATCAGACACACGACGTCCTGCAAGCAATGACTGGCATCTGAGAAAGCTGTTGTAAACCTATTTCTGGGGTGATGAACCAGAATAAAGCGATCATCAGCTGCTGCTGTCACCCTGGGTCGTCCATTGCGGTGCCAGTCTTCAGCTGAGCCAGTGGCTTGGAAACGGTGCCAAAGTCGACTGATGGTACTCTGCTGCACGTTTAAATTCACGGCAACCTGACTTTGACTTTCGCCTGCTTGCAGGCGACCATTAGCACTGTTTCGTAAAATTTGCGATAGACGCGCCATAATTGTCTGCTTGAAAATTAACTGAATTTGTTTGTGTAACCTCATCCTTTTTCATTTGCGTTGGAAGTGAGTTGTGCTCACCAGAAAAATCACGACTTTTCCATAAACACAACGTGAGTTACGGTAAAAAAAAAAAAAAGGCGTGATTATCAAGTTCAGCTACTGCGTTCTGACTATATACGAGAATAGAAAAAATTCACGCTAAATCATGGACCTGATATCTTGGTGACAATTTTTGGTTTTGTGTGAGATACCCGGTAAAAATTTTTGTTGTTGCTATAATATACACAAAATGAAGCTTATATAAACTATGCGTTTTTTTTTTTGACAGTATATATATAATTCCCGGACATGACAAAAGAATATGGAACCGGATGTGACAAAAGAACGGACTATACAAAAACAAAACAAAAACAGGGTGTGAAAATCAGTACACTGAGTATTGTCCCACTACTACGAGACATAAATATATTTATTGAAACATTTCTTGAAACTTATTGGAGTATTGTGTTCATTCATTCATTCATTCATTTGCATGTCCCTTGCGGAACTTTGCCTCCCAAACAGCACTCCTGTAGGCCTCTCGGTTGTGAGCAAGATGGCCTGCTGCTGTTGCATCCATTTGCAGATCGTCAACGATGTCTTGCAGCCATCTTCGTCTTGGTCTTCCTCTTTTTCTTTTTCCCATTATGTATCCTTCCAATACGGTCTTCTCTAAATTATCATGACGTTTAATGTGTCCAAAATATTTCAGTTTTCTCTCTTTAATCCTCTTCACTAGCCAGCCTTCTTCAATATTAAGCTCTTGTAGTATAGATATATTTGTTCTTTTTTGTGTCCACGATATTTGGAGAACTCTTCTGTAGCATTTACATTCAAAGGCATTTATGTGTTTCTCAGCTGTTTTGTTAAGTGTCCAGGTCTCACAGGCATATGTTTCTATGGGAAAGATGCATGCCCTTAAAAATCTTATTTTTGTGGTTCTGTCTGCTCCTATCCACAGATTCTTTATTGTATTGTGTACAAACCAAATATAGAAGGCAAGTAAGTGTACCAGAGTTGGTGGAGATATGTTAAGCACCGCTGCCTTGTATATAAATAGTTTAGTAACGGGTTCATATTTTGCATTGATAGATATGTTGTTGATATTATGCGCTTTTTACTATGTTTGCATGCTTGTTATAATACGACTGATACAAATCATTTGATTGCATTGTGTTAGATTATTATATATTAAAGATGATCGTATTTATGTGTGTAAACCACCTTCTTCTTCTTCTTCGTTCGCTTCTACCACCAAAACCGCACTGTGATCCTACTGAATTTACGCCTGTGGTCCTCATTAGGTCCCGTGGTCTCCTGTGTGGTCCCCGAAAGGACCACACGAGATCCACGAGAGGACCACAAGGGGTTCAGAGTATCGCAGGGCTTTAGCCTGTATTCTTGGTGGGTCTCTGAAGCGGATTGCGTGACACCGTGGTTTTCGTTGCACCAGTTTAGTCTAGAGTTGGACTTTCTCACCGGAAGACCTCGACGTGTTTAGGATATCAGTGCATCCCCGCTGGGTGAGAGGTGGTTGCCCATCCAGTCCAGAGTTGGACTTTCTCATCGGAAAACCTCAGCGTGATTAGGATACGCAAACATCCCTGCTGGGTGAGAGGTGGTTGCCTATCTAGACTGCCCTGGTCCAGTGTCTCCGACTTCAGCATTTTGCGGTCGTGGCCGCTACCCTTCCTAGTTGTGACCAGGATGGAGCTTTTGTCCAGGAGGACGAATCCTCGCCACTAGTGACTTCCACCCCTGGGTTGAGCCGGTTTAGGCATATTATCCCAGTATGGGCGTGTTTGGAACGTGACCGACCTCTAGAGCAGAGGCACTGTGACATGCATAGCCTTCAAGATTCACCCCTGGTGTGAGCCGGTTTAGGCAAAATTCACCAGTATGGGTGTATATCAGGCGTCAGGCGTGACCGACCTCTAGAGTGGAGGTGGCATGACATGTCTAGCCATCAAGTTCCACCCCTGGTGTGTGCCGGTTTAGGCATATTTCACCAGTGTAGGTGTATTTCGGACGTGGCCGGCCTCTAGAGCAGAGGCGCCGTGGTATGTGTAGCTCTGGCAGCGATACTACTGGATATACCGATTAAACTTCACTTTATCCTTTCCACCACCTTTTCACATCGGCACCGCACGGTAACCTTTATTTCTTTTCTGCATTTTCTTCCTTGACCGGGAGGAGTTTCACTCCAAGCGCGGCATTCGAAGAGTCTCGCCAGCAGTGTCTTAACCTCTGGGTTAAGCCGGTTCAGGCATTTCACCCGATATGAGTGCATTCAGGACGTGGCCAACCTCCAGACCAGAGGTGCCGTGATTTGACTGTTTGCTTCGCTTTATCCTTTCTACCACCTTTTCCGCAGTGATGCTGCGCGGCAACCCCATTTGCACCTTTCTTCATTGGCCGGGAGGAGCACCACTCCATGCACGGCAGCTGAAGAATCTCGCCAACAGCGACAGATGAGCTACCAAACGTGCCACTCATCTACCCTAAGTATCTGGTTTTCAGGTGCCAGATATTCGCCCTCGCCCCTTCTCCTGTCAGTTTAAACAGTTCTGCCACGGGAAGGCCAAGAGCTAGACTTGACTGCCAGAGGCTGTTTGAGTCGCACGCCGTTGGAGTGGAGATGAAATTCTCCACCCCACCTCCGGCAATAACAGTCCTTAGAACCTGTAAACCACCTAAATCAGTCTGTCAGTCATTTGCATATCCCTTGCGAAACTTTGCCTCCATAACAGCTCTCCTGTGGGCCTCTCGTTTAAAGCACCTATAAGAGTTGCTTATTTACCACGGAGAGAATGAGAGTTGGAATCAGTGTCTTCCCTTGCCGCAGGGAAAAAACCCTGACGTTCCGTTTGTGCCATATTAAAAGCGCGAGTCTTGATCTGTATAGGGGGTACAGTTGTAACATTGAATGTAATAAAGTATTTCCACATTTTAAGTATACGTATTATGCATCACAATAACTGTAAAAACAAGAATGAAGAATTTTTTTTAGGAAAAAAAGGAAGTAGTGTGATGATTTTAGCTGATAATTGTGTCCTACTTACCATCGCGTAGATCTAGAGGTGTAATATTTACCATCGGCGATGTCTAGACCTACCTGTAGCTTCATCCGATCTCGTCGTGGCATAGTATGTGACATACTCTGTACAATAATGTCTGAATAATCTTCTAACTACTTTTTCAGTCCGTTTTATAGGTAAAAATCTACTTGGGGCACATTCAAGAACAGCGGCCTGGTTGTGAGGCATGTCCGCGTGCCTCAGAAATCACACAAAACATTGACATTTCTCCATCAAAGCACCCATTTTCACTCGGTTGTTAGGCACGCTTCGAACGGAACTATGGCAGGTCACCAGACATGCGCAAATAAAACGTGTATAATTAAAAAGTTACACGGTTTTTTAAAGAAACAAACATGGGCTACAGTAGTTACCGCTGGCACTCTAGACACAAAATGGAAGGGCTACCTCAGTACCCCGAAGCACTGAAAGAGTAGGAGGATGAGAAGCCTGCGTTGACTGGAAATACAAGATGGGGAGATGGAGTAGAGATACTGAGTATGTGAGAAGAGGAGAAGTATTAATTATGGGAGGTGTCCCAGAAAGGAGACAGCCTCAGAAGAATAAGTATTAATAATTAAATAGGTTTTATTGTACTAACGTACAGTAAGGCATCAATACTCGGCATCAAGTGGAACGAATTCAAGAACAATGCAGAGATAAGACAGATGACTGAACAACAACCAGTCTCATAGGTGATCAGGAAAAGGAGATGGACATATGTTGGTCACGTGATGAGAAGAAACAGAGAATCCCAAAACAAGCTATAAAATGGAACACAACAGGCCAAAGAAAAAGAAGCAGACCGCGTGAAACTCTGAAGAGGACAATGTTAAGAGAGGCCAAATTAATAGGCATAAAATGCCTTGATGAGGTTGAAAAACTCACCGAAGACAGGAAAAATTGGCGAACTACCTTGCGAGCCCTATGTGACGTTTAACGGCACGGGAAGGATATAAGATAAGTACATCAGGGCAGGAGAAAAGAATGAGTATTGCACTACAGTACTTTAAGATAACCCTAAAGCCCCATACTGGTCATGTTAAAGAGAGAAAAGAGAAATTAAGTAATAGAAACATACTACTAAATACTCCAAACTCTACCATATAATCCAATAAAATACCACCACTATATCGCGGGCTAAAACAGTAGAAGGTATTAAAGTTAAGAAAATACTCAAATAATCCTGTTCAATGTAAAATTAGAAATAAATGTAAAAGACGCATCCAAAGATAGAGATAAAACCTTTTTATTTGATTACAGAAGTTCAGAATACGTTACTATAGTAGGTAGTCTCGGAGAATCCACCACTTTAGTCAGGTAAAGCTCTGAATACTTCGCTACGATAGGTAGTGCTGGGGAACTCCACCCCTTTAGCCAGGTGCAGCAGCACATGTGTTTGTTATTAGAATTAGTACGAAATGGTGGGGCAAGGTCTTGGCCTGCTCAGGTCATTAGCCTCAGTTACCACACCTCACTCTAGCACTCTAGTCAACCTTCCAACAGAAATCTAACTTTTAAAAAAAATGCGCCATCCCTTGTCGTCTTTCCTGTCCACCGTCTTATAGTTTACTTGTTTTGTGAGTCACTGCAAATTTTTCACGTTTTGTGAGAAAAATACCTATTTTACCATAGTTCGCGTCAACACCCTGAAAATCGATGCCGTCTCTTTAAGATTTATGACCAGTGAATGAATGAAAAACAACTGCTTTTTCACAACTATCGATGTTGAGAGAAAGCCATGATCTTTATATATATATATACTTATACATACGTGTATATATATACATATACGTATATATATACATATATATATATACATATACGTATATATATATATATATACACACATATATACATAAATTGTATGGAGTGTTTTCAGAATGCTTAAGAGAAAATGTTCCTTTCAGGAAAAATATTCACAGGTCATCATCATCATGTGCCGTGCCGACTGGCGTTGGCTATTATGCTTCTCCAGAGTACACGATCCTTCATGCAGGCCATCAGCTCAGTTGGTGATCTCCTCTCACACCATCCCGTCAGACTGTCCAGTATCATTTCTCTTGGTCTTCCTCTTGATCTTCTTCCTTCTATTTTTCCTGTTGTTATAATATTTTCAATGCCCCCTCTTCTCATTGCATGTCCTATGAAAGTACATTGTCTCTCTCTTATCTTTTTGACAAGGTTTTTTGTCTCTCCAGCTCTTCTCCTACATTCGTCATTAGTTATTTTTGCTGTCCAGGGGATTCGCAACATTCTTCTAATTCACAGGTATGGTCTTTTAAAAAAATGCCCATGAAGCAGAATGTAAAATATGTAAGTGTTACATTGCCATTGTGCTTGGCAGAAGAGCAGATATAAAAGACCACATAACAAGAAAACAACAACATAGATCAAACATGTATTCTGCAATGACATGGCAGGAGACCGTGTGTATGTTTGTCTAGCTGGTACCTGCTAGAGAGAATGAATCTAAGCTACGGAATTTCTGTGTCACGACCTCGTTTCTTTCCGGGTGTCACGATCCCTCATGTCTGCTGAGTAGTTACTAAAGACTATGTCAACAAAACACCTTTTTTTTGGGGTGCTAGTTGGCTAAGTCGATAGTAAGCTGTTCTCTCGTGGCTAGACGGCTGCTCGTCCTACCGGAGTCCGTGTTCGAATCCCAGGTAATTTCCTTGTGATTTTTCTTTCTCTCACGTCTCACTAAAGTGCTTTGTCTACGATTTTTTTCGAGGTCTAATCATACAAAATTTGTTCTCTTACTTTACTGTACCAAAGCCTCGTAGTTTCCTATTTATAAAAAATGTATTCTGCAAGCACTTCTAAAAGTACAGATAGTTATTTTGTGCCCAAATCTTCTGAACTAGAAAAATCAGTACAAGCGGCAGAACTGACAATGTGCTATCACACAATTAAACATCATATATTGTTCAATTAATTGGATTGTGCTGATGCATCCATTTGCAGATCATCAATGATGTCTTGCAGCCATCTTCGCCTTGGTCTTCCTCTCTTTCTTTTTCCCATTATGTACTCTTCCAAGACAGTCTTCTTTAGATTATCATGACGTTTAATGTGTCCAAAATATTTAAGTTTTCTGTTTAATCCTCTTTACTAGCCACCCTTCTTCAATATTAAGTTCTTGTAGTATGGATATATTTGTTATTTTTTTTTGTCCATGATATTTGAAGAACTCTTCTGTAGCATTTACATTCAAAAGCATTTGTGTTTCTCAGCTGTTTTGTTAAGTGTCTGGGTCTCACAGGCATATGTTGCGATGGGAAAGATGCATGCCCTTAAAAATCTTATTTTTGTACTTCTGTCTGTTCCTCTCCACAGCTTCTTTAGCTGGTTTACTTTCTGAAGAGTGATAGATGTCCTCCTTTTAATTTCTCTCACTGCATCTTCATTATTAGTTAGTAATGATCCAAGATATTCAACTCTCCACCTCTTTCAATTTTTCCTCATTGATAAATATTTCAGCTGCCTTATTTGTTTTGTCAGTTGTCATCAATTTAGTTTTCTTCACATTAAGATAGAGGTTTTGCTCTTCACTGTTCTTACGGACTGACATAATTAGTTTTTCCATTCCTTTTTGTTTTGTGGACAGTAATACTGTGTCATCAGCATATCTAATCTCTGGTATTTCATAACCTCCAATTGCCTGACACTAGTAACCACGATTTTGAGAAAATTTTCCCATTGATTGTTCAGTACCTTAGTTCTAAAAATGATAATGATGTGTTAATCCATTAGAAGAGAGCAGGACTGATAAAAGTGAATGCATTCAGTGGCGACAATGCTAATACAAATTTTGATGGAGTACGATGAACTGAAATGAACAATGTGTTCACAAAATTGAAGATTTTTAAAGAATAGAGTAGAAGAACTAAATGAAAACCTTCTCAGCGTTGGATGCCCTGCGCACATACTTCATAATGTAGTAAAGGCAGCAGCTGATGTTGTAAATGTAGAAACTATAATAATTCAACTGTTCAATTATTTCTCAATATATACAGTACACACAGAGCACCTGATAGAATTCTGTGAATTTGTCGATGTAGAAAATCGCAAATTGCTGTCACATACAAAAACAAGGTGGGTATCTTTGTTTCCTGCAGTGGAAAAAGTACTACAATTTTATGAAGCACCAAAAATCGTTTTCCTCTCAGAAGAAAAAGCATCAAAATTCTTCATTACCCTGCCTGAAAATCACCTAAGTGAGCTCTAACTTTGGTCTGTCCACATCCAGATGAATGTATTTAACAGATGAGTACTTAAACTGGAGAAGGCAGATAGCATCATCTTAGAAGTAGGGGTATAATTTTAGAGGAAACCACAACATTGATAAAACAGCAGAAAGAAGAAGGATTTCTTCCCCTGAAAGTGAAATCTATTGTGAAACAAGCAGAAGATGAAGTAGGCCTAGCAATTGTAGATATACATTTTATGTTGAGGTAGAAGAGTTTTATTAAACATGTCATGCTTATATAGACAGGTGGATGACACCTTTGAATGAATTTTCCATCTGTACGTGGATGCTTTTTGACTCCATACCATCATGGTTTGAAGTGGAACAGACTAAAGTTTCTGCAAGATGAATGGCAGTCAAGTGACAATTCACTATTGTTTGATGAATTCACATATTTGAAACACTGTTTTGAAGCAGTACTCACAAAGGAGAAGGACAACTAGAATAGCAAATTCAGTCAGAAGAAGTGGACTTATTTCACTGGACAGTCTGAATTTTTGGAGCAGTACTCAGAGTTACTAAAACTGTGTGAATTTATCTTTAGCGTTCCTAGACATAACGCAAATGTGGAAAAGGTATTTTCTCTCATGAAATTGCAATGGACAGAGGAACTAAGTCGCCTTCGTATCTCAACAGTTGAAGCAAAAATTAAATGTGCTTTTAATTATCGGGTGAGCTGCTAAGAATTCTATGGTTATGTCAATCAGCGGCAAGATATTCTTTCCAGAAGTTTTAAGTCTGATAAATACTAGGAGCAAGATGCAGGATGACAGGATAATGCAGGATCTTGAAGGTGAATATCTGACAGTATAGTACATTCACACTCCAATAAAGAATGTTCTACAAACAATGAATTAATTTTCATCTATTTTAATTTCAAAATGCATGCAAAGTATAAAACATTAAATGTAAGTATTATAGATATATGAAAAACTAATAATTTCTACTCTTCTGAGCTGAAAAATAACATTAGTAAGGGGTAGCTTATATTCTTTCCTTGGATAAGATATTTGAAAACAAAATTCTTAGATCTTAGGACACATCTGCTATTGTTTATCAGTCTGAGAAAAATGTCCCAGCTTATCCTTCACAATTTCTGGCAACCCTACATATGGTCACATGTCAGTACATTTCAGTCACACTGAAACATGGGGAATTAAAGCCAGAAATTGATGAGATAACTCAGGTTACAGAGATTTGGATATAAAGAGTACATTTCATGGGCAGAAAAGAAAAGGGGGACAACTACAAAACAGAATGGTCTAGAATAAATATAGTTAACTTAACACTTAAAAGGTATTTTCCCTCATGAATGTGCAACAGACAGAGGAACTAAGTCGCCTTCGTATCTCAACAGTTGAAGCAAAAATTAAATGTGCTTTTAATTATCGGGTGAGCTGCTTGGATACGTCAAAAAACTTAAAATTGCATAATTTTTTTTCACACACTAAACTCACCATAAATAGACACAAAGATACTCATAAGACAGCATTTTAAAAGTTTCTAGTATGCAGCTGGTCCACATTATGAGGGAAAAAAATACAGCATAATAAAACAATATTTCTTCTTCTTCTTTCTTTCTGGAACTACAAGATGGTTTTCTTCAGCCGATTTGGTGAAGATGCTGGGGTACAGAGTCATTTCAGATCTAGCACAGATTATCACAGTCCCTGACTGGAGATAAAAAAGCGGAGGACATGCAATACTTCTTTAGCAGACTCCACTAGCACGGGGACTATGGTCTACCCTGCCCTATTAGTCAGGGTAGGTCTGTTACTGGGCGGGGTGGGGAGAATCAATAGAGAACTGGGACACAGTCTTGGTCAGCTATGGTCCATCTGGCCTGACGCTAACATATCAGTTATGTAATGCCTGCAAATCAGACAGCATCTTTGCTCCCTAAGAAAGCAGATCAGTTGCTTGATGATTAGAAATTGTAACTATTTTAAGACAGAATCTCTAAAGACTTCAATTTGAGTGGAAAATTCTTATGTGTGTTTCTGGGCTGCCAACAAGCTCTCAACCACTGCATGACTATTCAAATTTGCAAGGTAAATACAGCATGCACATCTAATATACTACAATACTCTTGTTCCAATCTATAGTTTACTGTGCCATCCTTTTTTTTTTTTTTTAAAAGCCTGCTTTACTTCTAATTCTGTGAATACATAAATTTTTTGTAAAAATAAGAAGACCAAGTAGATGTAAGATATTTTTACAAAATATAAAATGCAACAATTTATATGACGTTTCACCCGTAACAGCTCAAAAAGGTCTGTTCTGGTAAATGCTGCTCCCAATGACCCAGCCCTATAAGATTTCGGACTTTTCTTTCATTGAAAACTCAATGTAACTTTTCATTTAACCAGTCAGATCTCTTCTGAATCTAAAGTTTAACTAATGTTTTCCAGCATGGCTGATATAGGGAGACATGTTGAATATCACAACTGGAGTGTAAAATTCAAGTTTTTTTCCGAGATCAAGTGGTAGAATGGTCACACAGACCGACTAGATCTATCTTATTATATGTGTTTCTCTTAGCTGTAGATCTGTTAGATTTATTGGATGTCAAAAACATCCATAAATATTGATTTTTCTGTGTTGAAGTTTGAATGACTACATATTTTATATTGAATTATGACACACTTAAGGTAATTATAAAGTAGATTTTATTGCTCAGCCCCTAAAAAAATTTTTTTAGCGTACAAAAAATCATTCCATCTTTTCACACCAGTTGTGTTTTTTTTTCTTCTCTTTGTTTTTTTAAATGACAAATAACTTCATTTATGGAATCTTCATTCATTTCCACTTATTTTAATGTGTGATACACAAGTAGTGATCATGGAATTAATTCGGTATAACAACTTTTACACAGAGACCCCCTTCCCAAAATGTCTGCGTCGTCGGGAAATTAAGGAACGTATTGTACATAACGCGGGTGGAAAGTCATCTCAACTTCTCTACGAATAAACACATTTTCACAATGGTTAAATCTGATAAACTGATTTTATCAGCTACAAACACCCTGAGTTCAGATGTTAAATAAAAAAAAATTAATAAACAGATATGGAGAGACCCACTGTAAGAAGAGATCTGTCTTATTTCTTATAATGCTGAATTATTTGTGTGCTTTCATGACAAAATATATTGTTCCACTTCACATTTTTTTGCTAGTGTTTCCCACCCTCCCCAACTTCTATAAAATGTTAGGGGTGCTAGATGGCAAAGTTTAATAATGTGGTTAAATGGTTACTCATCATACTGGAGTCTGTGGTTCAAGTCCCTGGTAATTCTCTTGTTATTTTCTTTCTCTCATGTCTAAAGTGCTTTGTTGAAGATTTTTTTCAAGATCTAACCATACAATACTGTGCCCTATAAAATATTAATATACAAAATAATAAAACATTGATGCAGTGAGGAAACAAAAAAAGAACTTAATTTGTGATCACAAAGTACAAGGAAGGATACCTATGAAGCCTATATTAGTCTGTTAACATTATAAACTAATTACAGATATAAATATCATCATCATCATCATCAGGCGCCGTGCCGACTGGCGTTGGCTATTATGCTTCTCCAGAGTACCCGATCCTTCATGCAGGCCATCAGTTCAGTTGGTGATCTCCTCTCACACCATCCCGTCAGACTGTCCAGTATCATTTCTCTTGGTCTTCCTCTTGATCTTCTTCCTTCTATTTTTCCTGTTGTTATAATATTTTCAATGCCCCCTCTTCTCATTGCATGTCCTATGAAAGTACATTGTCTCTCTCTTATCTTTCTGACAAGGTTTTTTGTCTCTCCAGCTCTTCTCATACATTCTTCATTAGTTATTTTTGCTGTCCAGGGGATTCGCAACATTCTTCTAATAAACCACATTTCTGCTGCTTCCAATGATTTTTGTGCAGACTTGCCTATTGTCCATGATTCACTTCCATATAACAAGATAGGTTCAATATAGCATTTTAGGACTCATTTTCTAACATTCATTGATAACGATGTGTTAGCTAATATGTTTCTCATTCTCTGAAATGCAGTCTTTGCTTGGCCTATTCTGTTCCTAATTTCTGTTTTGCATTTCCCATCTGAAGTTATTACTGCTCCAAGGTATTTGAATTTCTGCATCTGCTTTAGAATGGTTCCGTTTAATTGAATACTGCATGCTGGTGGATTCTGTTTCTTAGATATAACCATAGTCTCTGTCTTTTTGATGTTCAAAGTAAGGCCTTTCTGTTCACTTTCTTTGGCGACTTTATCCTAGAGATTTTGCAGGTCTTGTTGGTTCTCCGCTATCAGTACTGTGTCGTCAGCATACCGAAGGTTGTTAATATTGTATCCTCCAATTTTTATGCCTGGTTCTGTGATGATTGTTCTTAGAATATTCTCACTGTACAGAGAAAAAAGGTCTGGAGATAGTACACATCCTTGTCGCACCCCTTGTTTTATAGGTTGGTATTTTCCAATTCCATTTTCAACTCGAACTGCTGCTTCTTGCTGCCAGTATAGATGTTTTCCAATCCTCAGGTCTTTGCCGTCTATATTGATGTCTTCAAGCATTTTAATAATTTCACTATGTTTCACCTTGTCAAATGCCTTGGTGTAATCAATGAAGCATAAGTAGAGATCTTTCTGTACTTCTAAAGTTCTTTCTGTTAGTGTTCGTAAAGCATAAATGGCATTGTGTGTTCCCTTTCCTTCAACAAATCCAAACTGTTCATCTGCTATTTCCATTTTTATCTTTTTCCTTGTTCTTCTCACAATGATTCTCAGAAGTAGCTTCGTTATGTGACATGAGAGGCTGATAGTCCGGTGGTCGTCACATTCCTTTGCACCTGGTTTCTTTGGTAGTGCTATAAATGTGGATTTAATCAGGTCACTGGGAATATAACCACTGTTGTAAATATCATTCAGTAACTTGGTTATTATTTTTATTCCTGTCTCCTCTAGTGCCTCTATTTCTTCTATTGTTATATTATCAGGCCCAGTCGCTTTTCCTTTCTTCATGTGTTTGATAGCATCTATGATTTCATCTTCAAGTATTGGCGGTCCATCACAGTTTTCAGTATCTGGTGTTAATTCTGGTCTTTCTCCTCCATATAGCTCACCGATATACTCTGTCCACCTGTCCACAATGTCTTCTTTTCCCATTAACATTTTACCTTCTTTCGATTTCAGGCATCCTGTGGTATATTTTGTTTTCCTGCCTGTGAGTTCATTAATTCGTTTATGCATGTTTTTGCTGTCTTTATTATGAGTGTCCTCTATCTGTCTGCACTGTTCACTTAACCACACTTCTTTTGCTTCTCTGCATTTGCGTCTTATTTCTTTATTTATCTTGCTATATTTTCCTCGTTGTTTTTACTCCTCCTCCTCTTGTCCATCAGTCCTAAGATGTCACCTGTCATCCATTTATTTTTAGGGGCTTCTTTTTTCGGTGGTATTATCTCCTTAACAGTTTGGTGGATAGAATCTCTTAACATTTCCCATTGTTCATCTATACTATTTATCTTTGCTATTGCATTGTATCTATTTGTTATAATAACTTTGTATTGTTCTCACAATTCTTGGTCATTTTTAAGAAGTTCTGTATTCAGTTTGATGTTTCTCACTTTTCTGCCTGCTTTCTTTAGCTTTATTCTAACTTTTCCACAGAGTGGATCATGGTCACTATTGCAGTCAGCTCCTGGCATGGTTTTTGTTGTCAGTAACGCATTGCGGAATCGTTTGTTGATTAATATGTAGTCTATCTGGTTAAATGTCTTTTTGTCTGGGCTGCACCACGTTGCCAGTCTTCGAGGATGTTGTTTAAACCAGGTGTTTCCTACAACCATGCTATGTATTCTTGCCCATTCAATTAATTTATAACCTCTGTCATTCCTCTCCCCCAGTCTATAGTCACCAACGATGTCCGAAGTTCTTCCTTTACCAACTTTGGCATTAAAATCTCCCATGACTATGGTAACTTCATGTGACTTTGTGTGTTTTAGTGCTGTCTCTATGTCATTATAAAATATCTGTACATCTTCCTCAGAACTTTCAGATGTTGGAGCATACACTTGTATAATATTTATGTTTATTGGGTGTCCTTTCAGTTGGGCTAGCAGGACTCTGTCCGAGATGTTCAAATATCCTACAATTGTCCTTGCCGTTTTTTCATCAAATATAATTCCTACTCCTCGTTCATGTTTCTCACTTCCTGAATATATTATTGTATATTTATCTGAGTTTATCTTTCCTGCACCTGTCCATCTAACTTCACTCATTCCTAATATGTTGATCTTCATCCTTTCCATTCCATCTTTACATTTTCTAATTTTCCAGCCTGGAATAAAGTTCTAACATTCCATGTTGCTATTTTAAACTTGTTAGTTTTGCCACCAGTAGCTTGATGACGATCTGGCCTCACCTGTGGCTCGTGAGCTGCCCTACCGGACGAGGCTGTTCCAGAGGAACATCCGTTAACGTCGTGAGCGAGGTGGGGTAGTAGGTTGCTCTACTACTCCTATAAAGTGCCTCAGGTGCTCAGTGAATGGAATACCAGGCGGGTCAGAGGCGCCTTAAAACCTCTCGCTCCCGTTGCCTTGCGGGTAGGACAGGGAGTCCAAAGGCTAGCGGAGAGTCCGTACACAAACCGACAGAAGGCAACGGGAAACCACTGTTGTAGCTCCCAAGAACAATTATGCTTATTCAGAGTCATAGATATAAATATCCCTTGCTCAAATTTCACTTTGAATATTTACAGAACAATGGTTTTGATAAAAGATTCAGCAAAACTAAAAACACAAACAGCAAAACTCTTGGAACTGGACAAGGACTGGCAGCCAGATGTAATACTGATCACATATCAACCCCTAATGTGCTGCCAAGTCAATAACAATATGGTCACGAAGATTAACTCCCATATCATGACAGACAATGGATGACAAGAGATAAATTAGTACTGTAATCTCCATAAACTGTATTAAAGTGCCACATAGAACCAATATTGCTGTAACATGTGAAACATGGACATTTAACAAAAAGATGACAAAGAAACTGTATGCAACAGAGATGTGCTTTCTGAGAAAGATGCAACAAATATACTGGACAAACACAAAAACAAACAAAAGAGGTCCTCAAAAAAAAAAAAGTTTCAGAAAAATGGAAACTAGTTAAAATTATAAGAAAAAGACAGTCAAAATTTCTTGGCCATGTCATGAGAAGGCAGAAGTTGGAGAACTTAGTACTGACCAGAAAATTCAAGGGAAAAAAGAGAAGAAGGAAGGCCATGAGGAAAATATCTCAGCAGACTAACCAACTGGAATGGAAAAAGAACATCACTTGAAATGATCAAAAATATCAAGGATCACACAAGATGGAGAATTACATCTATCTGGCATGGCATGACATGAATATATATAAATAAATATTGTGAATTTCTGAGTTGGTTGTGGTGGTGGGGGTAAGGGGGGAGAACATAAATACTTAAAAAAGAAACTAGTCACAACACTAAAGATTTTCAAAATTTTAAACTATAAAACCAGTTTAAAATAAATGTTTATAACTGAACTCTTTCTGTGCCTACTGGCAAAATTTTACCATTTCTGGTTTGTCCGTCAAGTGCCGTTTGGTAAAATTTTACCACTTGTTTTGTGTCTAAAAAGACAGTGTAATTTTTTAATTGTACATGTTTTATTTGCAGTGAACTTTCATAACTCTGTCCAAACGTGCCTAACAACGAGTGAAAATGAGTCTTTCTTTGGAGAAATTTCAATGTTTTTGTCTGAGGCATACAGACAAGCCCTACGACCGGACCACTGTTCGTGAATGTGCCCCAAGTAGATTTTGACCTATAAAACGCTATAAAACAGACTGAAGAAGTAGTTAGAAGGTTATTTCAGACATTATTGTACTGAGTTTGCTACATATTATCACATGACGAGATCGGATGAAGCTACAGGTCAATCTAGACATCGCCAATGGTAGATCTAGACCTACCCGATGGTAAGTAGGACACAATTATCAGCTAAAATCATCACACTACTTTTTTCCTAAAAAAAAACTCTTCATTCTTACATTTACAGCTATTCTGATGCTTAATACATATACTTTTATCATGGAAATACTTTGTTATTTCAATTTTACAACTATACCCTCTATACAGATCAAGACCCGCGCTTTTACACCGGCACCCAACTGAATGTCTGCGTTTCTTCCCGTGGCATGGAAAGAGTTAAACATAACAGAACTATATTTATTCAGAATCACAGAGAACAGGTTCTCACTGTTGAGAACTTGAATATTGACAAATTTCTTAAAATATTAATATTTTAATGTAAAGTTATGAAATCTGTGTGCTATTCCTGAATATTCAATTATTATCTTCAAAGAAAATATAAGCTCATGTAAAACTTACATTACAGCAAAACCTTCTGTGAACTTTAGAAAGGCAAAAAAAAAAGTATTAAACAACCTTGAGAACGGTTTTAACAGCTGTCATTAAATAAGGATACAACCGCAAAAAAATAAATAAAAATAAAATACAAGTTTTTGTTCGGTTTGGTGCTTTGCCTAGGAAATTCATACTTTGCACTGCTATATAACTCCAAGGATCCTCAAACTCTTCAATTCATTAACTCCCTTGTGAAGTTTCAGATTGTTCATACATTTATTATATGAAAGTAATTTAATAAATAATATGCTTAACTAACAGCACTACTAATAATGATAATACTAAAAATAACTTCCTAAAAAATTTTGACTCCCTGAATGGGGGTCTCAATGACATTTGGGAGTTAATTAGGCAATCAGCAAGCCATAGCTGATATGCTAGTGTCAGGGTTAGCAAACCACAGCTGACCAAGACCTTGTCTCACCTCTTCATTGGTACCCCAGTTACAGGCCTAGCCTGGTTAACGGAGCAGGGACTGCCCTAGTCCCCATGGTGGTGGAGTCTGCCAAAGAAGTACTGCACGCACCCCCTGCTTTTCAGCTGCACTCTTGGACTGAAAAAATGGCTGCCATAACCTGCTCCCACATCAAAATGTACCTCAGCACTCTCACAATGTCAGCTGCAAAAATGATCAGCTCGCAGTTACAGGGAGATGGCACACGACAAGACTTCTTCCCACAGCTTTGCTGCAATGACAGCGTTCCATGCTAACTTTATTATATGGAGCAACATGAGGCCAAACAAAAAAGTTACACTTATTTTAAGGCACTCTGACAAATTTTCTAAACTCATATCACTCTAATTCAGAAAATGATAGATAAAATTCTCTAAATGAGTTTTTAAAAAATATGTTATAGCAAAAAAACCTTATATGTAGAAAATTCCATGATAAAGAAGTGATAGATTGCCAAGTATGGCCAGAACTTGAGTGAGGCGATAACTCTGCATATGGAGTTCTTTTAGAGGTATCACAGAGTTAATGAGATATTCTTGATGATTGTGTGGGTTTGCTTAGACGTACTAAAATAAAATATACTGCATGTGAAGAGTCTGTGCCAGTAAATTGACCTGTACAGTTAAAATACATTTTTTAATTAAAAAAAATGTTCTGTATTATTGCACAAAATATTAACATATATTGTTAAAAGGTTCTTTCCTCTACTACACAGACCTAGAGCTACAAGGTTCACTTCATTAGTTATATTAATTTTAAGACGTACTGCACTGAAGACAACTGGGACACTAGTAACTGGTACACTAGTAACTGTATACTTCAATTTCGTATACTGCTGTTCTGAGTTCAGTCCAAGATTTGAACACAGCTGCGTCAAAATTCATCACATTTGTACATAACTACAAAAATAATGTATACACACCAAATAAGAAAACTGCCATTAAAAAAAAGAAAAAAATTGGTAAATGGAGATATATTAAAATCCTGTATATAATGCACCCCATTTACAACAGACCATCAGTAATAAGGGCCAGATCTATTGCACTCCTATACATATAATTTATTCTGAATATAGCAGACCTTAGATATAACAGACTAGTTATAATATGTTATAATGAGATTTTACTGTAACAGCTTGCACATCGCTCAGTGTTTATTATTTACATAACTGAAGGCCTGACTATTAAAACAACTGGAACTCACTACAACAACAAAGGAATGTTGAAAATTAAACTTCTGCCAACTAAAAAAAAAAAATGAACAGATGCAACTGCCTATATGAGATCAATGATTAACAATAAACTGTACCCCTTTAAGAAAAGACTAAATAATAAACAATAAAATTATACAATAAATAAACAAACAAAAATAAAAAACAACAATCTGAATGAGTGCAAAGTCTAAAACAGGAGTAACGAGAACAATATTTTATTGCTTCTTTATTTCTATGACAAATGTCAATGACTCAAAGAAAGCATGTTTAAATGACTCAAACATTTAATATACCCAGAATTGTAACATTTAAAATAAAATCACTGACTTTTTTTTATTGCACAATCAAAGATGTCTATTTCTCCTTGACACTGAAAGATGTAAGAAAAATAAGACAAGGCAAGCACAATCAAATAAAATCTAACTAAACTATTCATATCAAAATTACTGGTCTTTAACTGAATCATTTGTCACAGGCATGCTTATATAGATAAGTAGCAAGATTATAGGTTTCTCTAAGTTAAACTCCCTTCTTAGTTGCCACCATTAAATGTCTTTTACTGAACTAATGGTACTTTCAAAGATTTAAGCTTAACAATATTACCTCTGAAAGAATATAATCTCAAATGGACACAAACACTGAAGATCAGCAGATATCACTCAGACTTGGTCACAACATTAACAAGAAAAATAACTGAACCAGACATAATTCCAGGCTGAATAAATAAATTTTAAAAATCTGTCCCACAGCATCTGCATGATGTATGGGTGTGATGTATTAAGGCACTTCTAGGCCTGATCATTACATGTGGGGAAGGGATGCCGGCACCTGTGTCCTTGCTGCCTGTCTTTTTCCTACAGAAACACCAGGTATCATTTTTTGAGGGCAGGTTAATCCTGGTGCTGGCTGGTCCAAAAACCAAAAATTTCACCCGAGTGCAAAATAAAACAAGGCAAGCTAAAATATAAGCATGCTAAAGATGACTTGGGTTAGATTCATTAAGAAAAAAAAAATGGATGCAAAAAGAATAATCTTTAGAACAAGACCTGGGCAGATTCAAAGATGATGAATGGACAAAGCTGAAACAGATCTGAAAAAAATGACAATAGTAAGAAAAAGAAAAAAAATCTAGAAAATATTAAAAAAAAACATCACGGGAAATTAAGAATATTTTGATGATTGATGACTAGCAGAACAACAGCATCTGCTATAATAAAGATGCTATAAAACCCTTATGCCCCCCTGCACCCCATATTTAGTGTTATCTAGCACACATTCATCAAATTATCTATGAAAGCTATTGCACAACTAAGAAGGCACCACAGAAAAAAAAGCATCACCGATTTCAGGGAATGTCACAAAACAAAGGATGAACCAACAAGCTAAGATATCTGATGATTACATACACATTAAACAGTGTAAAAAAAAACCCCAATCACAAATTTAAAAAGAATAATGATCAGACCATTAATCTGAAGATTATTCTGAATAAATATTTACTTCAAGGTATGTATATGTGTGCCTTACTCTTCTTGTCTTAACATAAAACTGTTAATTTCCTTACTATTCACCTCATAAGCACATATACATGCACAGAAAAAGAATGACACATTTTTGTAAAAAGTTGCCTTTAATGATCTCCAAGTGATACTCCTGCTAACAGTGTACTACTACACTCTAGCTAAATGAACATGAGTTGATACATCCAAATGGTAGTGAAAGTTTCTGATAAGCCTGTTTTTTATTAGCTCATTCTGGAAAATATGGAAAGCCTCTGTTAACTGTAGCTTTCTCTCAAAAGAAAAAAAAACCATTAAAAAAACAGAACTAATAAAGAGAAAATTCTTTAATGAAAAGCTTTCAGAACTCCTGGAAAATCATGTATCCACAATGATCAGAATATCTGCTCAGGTAAAATGATGATGCCTCATATTTTCATAATGTTTTTTTGTAAATTGTACATGCCAGCTGTTTGTGCAGTGTGCAAGGCATTATCCTTCTAAGAAGATATTCTCATTGCTGAATCTAGCAATATCTGAATGACATAATCAGCCACAGTAATAATGTACATTATTAAAGTCCTGTCTCTTCAGGCTAGTGTGTTTTGTCTTTATATTCTCTCTTTCTTTTCTCCTTAAATGTTACAGTGCCCTACACAGAGTTGCTATTCATAAGATACAGCCATACTCAACAGCAGAAATGTACATGAGAACTGCTAACAGAAATGCAGAGGAAATCTGTGTGTATAAAACTATCTACGCAAACTGTCTCAGAACACCAATGATAAAGACTGTGGTAGAACAAATGAAAACAGTCTGGTTTAAAGAAAAAAAAAGAAGTTTAAAATATTTAAGACACAGTAATAAAGAAAACAGCTTTTAAATAAAAAAATAAGAATGTTTGTTTTAATGAAAAAAAAAGGTCAGTCTGCAGACTTTGAAGTTCAGGACAAATGTCTGTCAATGTTTCAGAAAACCTTTTCTCAACAGGGAATCTTGATATTAAGAGTGTATGTTCAAGAAAAACTAACCATTTAGTTTCCTGGGATTTATTTTATGATGCTTTTACAGTTATTTTTTTTTGGTCACTGTACTTTTCATGTAACAATGCAATGAAAAAGTAAACAATAACATATATTTTTAAAACTGAATGTTAATATCAACATTGGGTTTCGTATTTTTAAAAGCTGGGGTCATACACAAATCATGACCTTTTCCTCCCCACTTAATTATTCATAAATTAATCATACAAGGTCCGACAATTAAGTAATGAGACTGATCTTATTATGGCCAAGACAAAAATGCCATCTATGAAGCAAAGCATTGAATCCAAAGAGGCAATCTTCATCTATGATCTGGCAACTTTTCATCGCTCCCCAATAAGCAGAAGACAAACAAGCCACCATTTTGTTGACCTAGTTAGAGGTGCAATGTTACATAATCAGCATGGATTAAAAAGCTAACATTAAATTCTGTTTAAAACTCGGAAAAAGTGCCACTGAGACAGTTGAATTGATGCGACAAGTTTATGAGAATAATTTTTTATCTCATGCACAGATATTCAGGTGGTATTCATGATTCAAAAGTGGTGTGGAAATGATTACAAATGCAACTAGACATGGATTCCCAATTTCTGTTTGTAATGAGGAACTCACTGCAAAACTCAGAGAACAGATACAAGAAGATCATTGTTTGACTATGAGGATGATGGCAGATGAATGTGGTGTTAACTGAGAGACCATTTGTAAAATTTTAGTGGAAGATTTGGGCACGAAAAAAGTTGCTTGCCGGTTTGTACCACATGCGCTGTCAGGTGACCAAAAACATCAGCGTGTTGAGTGTGCAAAAGACATCATCAAAATGTGTTGCAGAAATAAGCATTTCTTAAATTTGATCATTGCAGAGGATAAAACATGGATTTTCCACTATGATCCCACAACTAAATGCCAAAGTGCTCAGTGGAAGTAATCATCATCACCAAAAGGCAAAATATTTCATCTTTAAAAGTCAAAAGTGAAGACAATGTTGTTGCGCTTCTACAACAACAAAGGAGTTATTCACAAAGAATTTACTCCAGAAGGACAGACTGTCACTGCCAAAGTTTAAGTATTTTGAAATGCCTACTGAAAAGAATTCTCTGAGTCCGACCTGAGTATTCAACACCTGACAGTTTTTTCCTTCTTCATGATAATGCACCGGCTCACTGGGTGGTAGTTGTACAGGAATTTTTGGCCCCAAAACAAGTGTGTGTTCTCAACCATCTACCCTATTCCCCAGATTTGTCTCCCTGCAATTATTTTCTATTCCCAAAATTAAAGTTACCATTGAAAGGACGCTTCTTTGATGATACTGATGACATCTAAAGGGCGGTAACATCGAGTTTAAGGGCCATACGAACAGAAGAACTGCAGAGGTCATTACAGTGTTTGTTAGATCGTTTCACTCGCTGTATCAATGCACAAGAGACTTACTTTGAATAAAACATAGGTCATATCTTCAACTGTTGTTTATTTTATTTTTTATGGAATTAGTCTCATTACTTAATTGTCGGACCTTGTACATTCTGTTTTATTTCACTGAAAAATGATTATCAATACTTTACTTAATATAGCAAAAACTATCAATACTTCACTTCATACAGTAAAAACTGCCAATATTCTTTTGCTAATAAATTCTTTCTTTCATTTCACATACATATTTCATGAAATTACAAAGTTTGGATCCTTCATGAAAAAAATTATGAGAGCTTTACTAATGTTCGAAGTTACCTATACTTGTGTTATTACAATGCAATATGCTACTCAATATTGCTGCCAGCTGCAAAAGAAATGCAATTATTACCTCAGTAATTATCACCAACATATTACATGAAAATTAACTTTAAAGAATAGTTTTCTGGACATTCTGATGTTCAGTGATAGAGATGCATTACATGTTTCTCATCTGCTTGAAAGCCGTTTCTCTCTCTCTCTCTCTGAACCTTAAGTGCCCAGGGCACATGGGGCTTCCGCAAGAGTTTTCCACAAATGCCTGTTCTTTGCCTTTTTTTCTTCCTTTGCCCAGGTGAGCACAGCTGTTTCTACTTGGTATATTCTATTCCTGATTTCTGGAATTTTCTGGTCTCCAATTTTTAAAAGTATATTATAAAAATAGAGTGAAGATCTAGAAAATCTACTTGGGGATAGTTTATCTCTGAAAATACATTATAGAACAATGTCTAAGTTCAATAAACAAATTTAAAAAGAAAAAAAAGAATGGCAAAAAAAAAAAATGGTTTTGAAATTCATATCAAAAGAAGCATTAACTTCAGCTGCTCATCAAACTAGAGCCAGCTTGAGTATTTGGTCTTCATGAAAGAAACTGATGAGGCTAGGGCCTGATCATTACAAGATGATGAGACCTAACGGACAAGATGCATCTCGCTTGCAGTTTATCACTTCGCTGATGGAAACATATCACTCATCTGTATCCGTCGTGTCATTGTCAACAGTGCGGCGAATAATTTCGTCATTGATTTTATTTGCCAAATCATTCGCTGTAAACAGAGTAAACATATTTGCCAAATCATTTGCTGTAAACAGAGTAAACATATTTGCCAAATAATTCACTGTAAACAGAGTAAACATATTTGCCAACTCATTCACTGTAAACAGAGTAAACATATTTGCCAACTCATTCGCTGTATACAGAGTAAACATATTTGCCAAATCATTCGTTGTAAACAGAGTAAACATATTTGCCAACTCATTCGCTGTATACAGAGTAAACATATTTGCCAACTCATTCGTTGTAAACAGAGTAAACATATTTGCCAACTCATTCGCTGTATACAGAGTAAACATATTTGCCAAATCATTCGTTGTAAACAGAGTAAACATACTGCAACATGATTAAGTGGGTAGATGGATACATCCAACAATTAATTATGTCTAAAACAAACAAAAAAGTATTACTGTGAAGCCAGGACAGCCAATGTAGACAGTGAGAGAGACAGAAAGTGTATGTGCAAGAGAGAGAGAGATAACACACACAAAATTTAAATACAGATGCTATAGTCTGGTGACCTAAACATCTTACATCCTTCCCATGCCATTAAATGTCACATAGGGCCCGCATAGTTGTTTGCCAAGTTGTCCTGTTTTCGGCGAGTTTTTCAACTTCATCAAGGGACGTTATGCCCACTAAACTGGCTTGTCTTAACAATGTCCTCTTTAGAGTTTCACGTGATCAACCTCTTTTTCTTCGGGCTGCTGTGCTTCACTCGACAGTTTGTTTTGGTATTCTCTGATTGTTTCTTCTCATCACATGGCCTACATACGTCCATCTTCTTTTTCTGATCACCCATGAGACAGGATGTTGTTTGCTCATCTGTCTTATCTCTGTGTTGTTCTTAAATTCATTCCACTTTATGACAAATATTTTCCTCAGGCATTTGTTTTCAGAAGAGTCTAATTTCTTGTCTATTTCTTTAGTTGATTTCCAGCTTTTGTGTGCATAAATGAGGGTGGATATCACATTTGAATTGAATAATCTTAACTTGCTTTTTGTGCTTACAACTTTTGAATGCCATTTGTTCTCATGATTCTTGAAGATCGATGCTGCTTTTGCAATTCTAATTCTAACTTCTTTCCGCGTGTCACCATTCTGTTCTATGTAGCTGTCTAAACATAAAATAAACTAATTCAATATTGACTCTGTTTTCTAACCTGTGTTTTTTTCCCACTAAAGATATGAAAAAACACCATCTCACTATAAATATATACCACCCAGTTACAAATCATGGCCTTCTTTTCAAATAAAATCCACATTTAAAACAAAATTGTAAAGTTTATGTATTTCACTTCCATAAAATGTTAATATACAAAATAATAAAACACTGACATAAGAAACAGCTGCAGAGTGATGATGATTATTTGGGCATTTTTTTAAAAATAAGTTTAACAATTACATAATCATATTCCAGCTCCCAAGCCAAGGTGGTCTTGGGAAAATCATCTCCAGTTTACTGTGGTAAACCTGTTGTTTGTTCTGCAGAACTCCAACAGTGTGTCTGGAATGTTCTTAACATCCAGTTAGTGATGTTAAAATACTGTTTTGTTTTTTAAGTCTTGCTACTTCTCTCTTGAATAAACATCATTACGATAATTTACAGATGACCATATTGAAAGGGTACGTAATGGGAAAAAGAAAGAGAGGAAGACCAAGGCGAAGATGGCTTCAAGACATCGTTGATAATTTGCAAATGGATGCATCAGCAGCAGGGCATCTTGCTTATAACCAAGAGGCCTACAGATGAGCTGTTAAGGAGGTAAAGTTCTGCAGGGGACATGTAAATGATTGACTGACTGACTTCTCTCTTCTTGGATATCTATCTTGTCTGAATTATCATCTTAATTTGTCCTAGGAAATGAACCTGTGGAGTTTCTGAACTGCTTTTAACTTCATGAGACACCTTTAGTTGTTTTTAATTTGTTTATTTCTTTCAGAAAACTCATGTAGTATTCCCAAAACCCTCATCAGAAATATTAATTTGCTCTGAATTTGCCATTCAAATTATCCATGACTACCTGGTATGTAAGACAACTACCACGAGAACTAATGTTATGAAGGCCTATTTTTTTTTTTTTTTTTTAGATTTAAAAAGTTTTAATTTCTTGACTGAGATTTTGATCTCATCACTGCTGTGAGGATTTGTCCTATTCAGCATTGTATTTCAGATATGAAGACTTACTCCTTTGCTACAGCTTTTCAGTAACTGATTTTCACATTTAGGCTTTATATATTCAACCCGAGTTATTTACAGGATACTTTTTACTACAACCCATAAGCAATACAAAAAATACTGGACAAGTGTTCAAATTTTATGACCAGCAATAGAATAAGTAAAATCATTAGAAGCATGAAAACTACAGCAACAAAACAACACAACAATTACAATGACTGAGAAACACATTTTGTAAAAAAAAAAAAATGCAGTTGAACAAAGAAATAAACTCAAACATTCTTGAATAAAGAATTTTTCTGTCCCAAAGTCAAATAACTCACAAACTGTCTCCATTGTGTTCCTATGTGGTGTAAACACTAAAGAATGTAAACAATATAAATATAGTAGCGCCACATGTAACAGTAAACATTATAAAATGGTGTTATGGCTTTATCTAACATTCCTATAAACAGGCACAAAACTAACAGATTTCACAGTTCTGTTCTCTCTTTCTTTTATGGAAAGTGATGTTCTCGAAAACTTCTGTCTTATAAGAGGGTGACATTGTACTTTATACATCTTCTTACATCTTACATCCTTCCCGTGCTGCTAAACGTCACACAGTAGATCGCCAAGATTTCCTGTCTTCAGCAAGTTTTTCAATCTCATCAAAGGATGTTATGCTCACTGAACTGGCCTCTCTTAACAATGTCCTCTTTAGAGTTTCACATGGTCAGCCTCTTTTTCTTCAGCCTGTTGTGTTCCACTTGATAGATTGTTTTGGTATTCTCTGATTGTTTCTTCTCATCACATGGCCCACATATGTCCATCTTCTTTTTCTGATCACCCATGAGACAGGTACTTTATAACTACAACAATCATAACTAAAGCTGTTTGCTACATGTTTCTGGGCTACAGGGGCATCTTAGAGTACTTAAACATTGTTTCACTCTTGCTTTTTTTTTCTTTTTAAATACATATATTTGATGAGAAGTAAATTTAGTTTATAAATAATGGTAAATGCCATAAAACTGCATTTGTGACATTGTCACTTCTGGTCCATCCTTAACCTCAGATTTTCATGTTTCTTGCATGCTCATTCCCATCTAAAAGACCTTGCATCCACAGGAATTCTTCACAAGTGAATCATAATTCTCTTCTTTCCATGGAAATTCCCCTTGTGGTCATGTTTTTACAAATGAATGCAAGAGCATCTGTTCTGCTGCCTGCTGTCATGAAACTATGCATCGCACAAACTGCTACTGCTACACAATTTCTTCTGATGGATAATGAATTGGTAATGAATGATAAACAATTACTGTGAATGGAGTTAAAAAAGAAAAAAGACAAAACAGAACTAATCAGAAATGTATGTATACCTTGGCTTATTGACAATCTGGCCACATCAAATGCGTTATCAATGGTGTTCTGGTGGCGTAGAAATACTGGCCTGATGAAGTTCTGGTAGAGAAGAATCGAACCATTCCAAGTCGTGGGCAAAAAGCACCAAAAGAGGAATGCACACTGTTAAAGAACAAAAAGAAAAAGACAAATAAAATACTGAGAGATATCCTATATCTATTATACAATCATGATTAAAAATCTGGAAGAAAAAACCTTAAAGCCAGGTGCCTACCTGGACACTTCCACCTGCTGTTTAGTCAGGTCCGGCGGGCACACTGCCTCTTGAGCGCCGACACCTGTGGCTGTCAAACCCACTGACTTTAATTGGTGGTTTTAGATGCAGGATTCACAAAATCAGAAGAAATGCAGTCTCTCTGTCAGTCTCTGATTTAATGGTGTGGGATCAAATCTCTCCTGTCACCTCTGGTTCATTAGGGTTCTTGCTGGTGCTGTAACAGTACAGGATTAAGTAACAGGGTTGGATATATAATAAGGTAGTAGTCTCCCCTGCAGAGAGTTAAGTTTGGAAAATTGTGGGCGTGTGCAGTGGGAAAATCCATTGTAAAGTCGCACGCATTTGTACTCGTAATGAACGAATTGGTAGGAGACGCAGGAAGAAGCTGATGACAAAGGAGAAAAAACGGTTAGGACCGGACAAGTGAGAAGCCTTCAAAATGTAGATTCATAGAATTTTTCTTTAATAGTTAGTAGTTAGTCATGCTCTCGTAACAGCAGTAAGTAGATTTGTAGTCTGTCCTTGTAGAAATGCCTAATGGTTGTTAAGATTATCCTTTTGAGGACAGTTCCTCAGATTTTTAGTTTTGAACGTAGAACTATCTGTAAGAAGCAATGTCCTTCATCATCTCGCCATGTGAGAGGTCATCCCATGGCGACATCAAGTCGCCCAGACACCGTTTTATACAATTATAAAACTCCATCAGTCTTCTCAGATACTCCCACTCTAGCAACATCCACAAACAAATGTGCTTTCATTAATAAATGTGATTCTCTTGTGGAGCCCAGAGTTAGGTGGTTGTTGATTTATGTTTGTAACGCAACTGTGAGGTGGCATGTTCAGTTGATTTTTCTATACAATTCACAGGCGTGTATGAACTCTACCTTAATTGTTCCTGGGTTATGTAATGTTACACAGCGTATATCAATTTACAGAACTGAGGCTGCTAGATCAATCACAGCGACCAAAGTCTTCAACAAGTCAGCATAATACAGCCATCAGCAGAGTAGGGGAAGAATACATCTTTAGTGGTGCCAAAATTCATTTTTAGTGCTAGGGACTGCATGGAGTGTGACTGAGATCTTTCTTCATAGGTGACATGAGCATTTATGGACTTTCCCAATGTGCAGAGATGACAACATTGGAAGAGTCATTGGTCATGGGACTAAACCCTGAGATCAAACAACTGATATAGTAGATCATGAAAATATGAACAGTAAAAAAGTAGTAAAAATATATTCAAATAAGGATAATTGTGGAGGAAAAAAAAATACCATAGTCTCACCTTAAATAACCAGTAGAATGGAATCCAAAATAGGATAAAGTTGGAGAAATATTCAATAAGGCCAAAAATAGCGTAGATAACCCAGAATGTCAACCACTTGGTGTCATCTTCTTTGGTATAGCTTTCTATTGCTTTTATTCTGAAAATGAGAAAAAAGTACCCAAATTTTTTTCTGTATTTTCATATAAAAAAATGAAAACAAATTTACTGCTAGTAAACATATAATTTACAAGTCTCTTCACCACACCTTTTCGCAGGTTGACCTAGGATATGCATAACAGCTTGATGTCCTAGACAGCTGACAAAAAAACACAATAATGATGATTTTTAGAAACTGAGACTGTATTACTTATTTTACTTACTTTACTTTATCCTTTCCTTTCATGACCGTGAAGTGTCTAGGGGAGATGCAGCTGACGTCTTTGGGCCATATGAGTAGCCTCAATAATATTCATGCTGCACACATGAGTGTTTTTATAACTCCATCTATCTTTTCTGGGATCTTTCTCTTGATCTGTGTCCTGTAATTCTTTGGCTGAAGGACCTCACAACTGGCTGTACATTCTCACTGTGGTCAAAAATTTAATTCTTTGTTTCTCTATATATAGTAGCAAGGTGTAGATCCTACCAGTTGTTTTGTCATTTCTTATCTTGTCCTGCCTAGTGACATCTACTGCTTTTCTTAGGCATCTCATTTCACATGTAGATGTTTTATTTTGCTGTTTCTTTCTTGGTTGGAATAAATGGATGACAGACGACATCTTGGGCTTGATGGACAAGAGGAGGAGGAGTAAAATCAGCCAAGAAAAATATAGCAGGAAGAAATAAAACACAAATGCAGAGATACAAAAGGAAGTGTGGTTAAATGAACAATGCAGATGAAAAAAGGACTCCCACAATAAAGACAGCAAAGACATGCACAAGTGAATTAGTGAACTCACATGCAGGAAGACAAAATATACCACAGGATACCTGAAATCAAAAGAAGGTAAAATGTTAACAGGAAAAGAAGACACTGTGGACAGAATACATCGGTGAGCTATACGGAGGAGAAAGACCAGAATTAACACTAGATACTGAAAACTGTGATGGACCGCCAATACTTGAAAACAAAATCATAGATGTCATCAAACACATGAAGAAAGGAAAAGCGACTGGGCCTGATAATATAACAATAGAAGAAAGAGAGGCACTAGAGGAGATGGGAATAAAAATAATAACCAGGTTACTGAATGACATCTATAACAGTGGTTATACGCCAAGTGACCTGCTTAAATCCACTTTTATAGCACTACCAAAGAAACCAGGTGTAAAGGAATGTAAGGACCACAGGACTATCAGCCTCTCACGCCACATAACAAAGTTACTTTTGAGAATTATAAGAACAAGGAAAAAGATAAAAATGGAAATAGCAGATGAACAGCTCAGATTTGTTGAAGGAAAGGAACACACAATGCCATTTATGCTTTACAAACACTAACAGAAAGAGCTTTAGAAGTACAGAAAGATCTCTACTTATGCTTCACTGATTACACCAAGGCATTCGACAAGGTGAAACATGATGAAATTATTAAAATGCTTGAAGACATAAACATAGACAGCAAAGATCTGAGGATTGTAAAACATCTATACTGGTAGCAGGAAGCAGTGATATGAGATGAAAATAAAACTGGAAAATATCAACCTATAAAACAAGGGGTGTGACAGGGATGTGTACAATTCCTAGACCTTTTTTCTCTGTACAGCGAGAATATTCTAAGAACGATCATTACAGAACCAGGTAAAAAAAGTCAGAGGATACAGTATTAACAACCTTCGGTATGCTGACGATACAGTACTGATAGCTGAGAACCAACAAGACCTGCAAAATCTCTTGGATAAAGTTGCTAAAGGAAGTGAACAGAAAGGCCTTACTTTAAACATAAAAAAGATAGAGGCTATGGCCATATCTAAGAAACAGAATCCGCTAAAATGCAGTACAAAATTAAATGGAACTATTCTAAACCAGGTGCAGAAATTTAAATACCTTGGAGCAGTAATGAATTCAGATGGGAAATGCAGAACAGAAATTAGGAACAGAATAGGCCAGGCAAAGACTGCATTTCAGAGAATGAGAAACATATTAACCAACACATCCTTGTCAATGAAAGTTAGAAAAACGAGTCCTAAAATGCTATAATGAATCTATCTTATTATATGGAAGAGAATCATGGTCTGCACAAAAGTCACTGGAAGCAGTAGAAATGTGGTTTATTAGAAGAATGTTGTGAATTCCATATACAAAAATAACTAATGAAGAATGTAGGAGAAGAGCTGGAGAGACAAAAAAAATCTTGTTAAAAAAAATAAGAGAGAGAGAGACAATGTACTTTCATAGGACGTGCAATGAGAGGAGGGGGCATTGATAATATTATAACAGGAAAAATTGAGGGAAGAAGAGCCAGGGGAAGATGGAGATAGATGATACTGGACAGTCTGATGGGATGGTGTGAGAGGAGATCACCAACTGAGCTGATGGCCTGCATGAAGAATCGTGTACTCTGAAGAAGCATAATAGCCAATGCCCGTCGGCACGGCACCTGATGATGATGATGATGTTTCTTAATGCCCATGTTTGGCACTGATAGCACAATGTTGCTGTAAATATGCTATTAATTAGTCATCTCTTGGTTTTGAGCATAAGTTAGGGTTAGAAAGTAGCAGGGACAGCTGATACATAATGGCATTTGCTAACTTCAGTTTCTCTGTTAAGCTCCCCATCTTGTGTAAACATACTACCAAGATACTTGAATTCTTTAACTTGTTTGATTTTGCTGTCTTTGATATAGATGCCCAATAGGCTTGAGCTCCTGTTGACTTTCATGGTCTCTGTTTTGGCAAAGTTGATTTTCCTATCACACTGTTTACAGCTGTGATGGTGATTGTTCATATGATCTCGTAAGCTTCTCAGGTCATCGTCTGTAATGTGCAGGTCATATGCAAACATTAACTTGCTCACTTCTGATATGTTCGGGTTTGCCTCCTTTGGTATTTTGTCCAAGAAGATTATAAACAACAGTGGTGACAATATGCAGCCCTATCTAACTCCCAAGACAATATCAATAATATATAAATTGGTACGTGTGTCTAAACCTGACTTTTGTTGCTGATTTTTCAGTTAAAAAAAAAGAGTAGTGAAGTAATAACAATGGCCACACTGAAGTAATAACAATGGCCACACTGAAGTAATAAAGCCACCTGCTCAAGAAGGTAGAAAAAGGTTTTTGGTCAGTCCCGGTTTATCGTTTCTGATAAATGTTTTCTCTCTAGGGCAGTCATCTTTTCTCACAGAGACATCATCAACAGTTGCTGTGCTGACTGGTGTTGGCTATTATGCTTCTCCACTGTACCTGATCCTTCAAGCAGGTCATCAGTTCAGTTGGTAATCTCATCTCACACCATATCATCAAACTATCGAGTATCATTTCTCACGGCCTTCCTCTGGCTCTTCTTCCCTCTATTTTTTCTGTTGCTGCAATATTTTCAATGCCCCCTCTTCTCACTGCATGTCCTATGAAAGTACACTGATTCTCTCATTTTTTTTGACAAAAGCCAGTGGCTTGCTGCCACATTTTTATAGCAAAAACCTACTTTCAATCAAATTACAGTGCAAGCTTGTTTATTTGTACAATTAAGTTTATAAAAAGACTTTCACCAGCCTAATATTTCTCTCTCTCTCTCTGAACCTTAAGTGCCCAGGGCACATGGGGCTTCCGCAAGGGTTTTCCACAAATGCCTGTCCTTCGCCTTTTTTTCTGCTCTTGCCCAGGTGAGCCCTCTATTGCTCAACATCCTTTCTGTTGTTCTTCTCCATGTCTCTTTTGGTCTACCCTTACTTCTGTTCCCCTGTGGTGTCCATCTTAGTGCTATTTTTGGTATTGAGTTGTCAGTCATTCGGAGCACATGTCCCAACCATCACCAGCGTCTTTCCTCAATAATTGTTGTCAGTGGTTTCATCTGTATTTCTGCTAATAAGATGTTATTTCTTATGGTGTTTGGCCAGAATATTTTTCTAATTCTTCGTAAACTATTTATGTACCATGAATTAAGAATGTTTTTATCCAATATTCCTAAATGAATAAAGAAGATATGTGTCTTCCAAGCAGGCTCACATTTCATACCAAAAATAAGGCATTTGTATAATAAAATTTCTCCTCACTTGTTTCATCGGCCATGACTTACTATAAAATTCTTTATTGCAACAGAATTTGAAAATAATGAATGCAAAGTACATTATAAAATACTGTAAATTTATTGTTAATTATATACCAGTTCAGTATTAAGAACACAAATGTGCTGTGACAAAAATCTATACTGTCAAGTGTGCCACAGTCTGAAAAAGTTTTATAACCACTGATTTAGAAGTGGTTATACACTCCTAATCCACTCCTGATAACACTCTTATTTCTTTTTTTTCAGTATTACAATCATATGTTCTAATATGCACTTTTATGTTTTGGATATATCTATCTGTCCATAATGTAATCGCTCATAATTAGTCAAGATCATGTGGTATAACCAGTGATCACATTAACTGGCAATTACTGGTAAATTACTGATTAAAAACAAGAAAAACGGAAACTTTTGGATGTTGTCAGTTACTGTAACCAGTTTATATTATAAAAAAAAAAACCCCAGTAAAAATCAACGAGGAAAACTGGCTGAAAGATAATCAGGCCAGTTGGATGATGATACTCAATTTTCATGGGGGAGAATCAGCCAGTTTTGACTTTGGTTCCGCATTTTGTAAAGATTAAATCTCACTGCTAATAAGTAAAAAAAAAAAAAATTCACACAAAAATGTACTTCCTGCTGATATTTGTAAAGTATGTAATTTTACATTAAAATAAAGGTATGAAGTACCAAATGTTGTATTGAGAAAACCAGTACGTCAGAAAGGACTTCATGCAAATCTAAAGACGGGTACAGTTGTACCAGTTTCAAAAAATCCCAGCATGATCACTGGTATAAACTTAGTTTATTTTTAAATGATTTCATAGAAATTATTACTACTGAACATATTACAACCAAAAATATTTTCATTCATTTTGTTACATTTATGTACTGATATTATCAATCACAAATAATGGCTTACATCCATTTTTTTTTTTTTAACATGTTGATGTTATTATGTTCCATGTCTGAAAACATGATATACATTTATTTCACTTTTAAATAAAACCATCACTACTTCTCCAACACGGCCAAGAAATACAGAGACGGGACTTACGATGCATAAGCTGGATAAATGAAGCAGATGAAGTTACACAGAAACTCCGCCCCATAACCAAACATCAGGTACAAAGTAAGAAATATGAAGAATCCTGAGGCACATAAGACATAAATATAATCAACAATTTCTGCTTCCAATGATGGCTTTTACTACAAAGTATACAACAAAATTCTACCAACCTATATTTATAGTACGCATTTTTTTTATTTACATTCACATAATGTGAATCTAGACATAGTTAAATATTAAATATTCACAAGACTCAAATTTAGTCCTATATTCAGTTGACTAATTTTTAGTCCAATCATCATCATCATCAGGTGCCCTATCAAGAAGCATTGGCCATGCTTCTCCACAGACCTTTAGTCTTGATATTTTCCATCAGTTCAGTTGGTGACTTTATCATGCCATCATTTTAAACCAAATTATTATTTTTGTTCCATGGCCTTCTGCCTCTCTTCTCTTTTTACTCTCTGTTATTAAGATTTTCTCAAGTTCTCCAGAGTATATTACACATCCAGTGAATGCTGACTTTTGTTTTGTAAAGATTTAATAAGATTAATTTTCTGCACAGACTTTTGTCAAACATTCCCTGTCTGTCATCTAGCGTGTTATGGTATTCTTAATATTCTTCTAATAAATCATATGTCTACTGTCTCTAGGGATCTTTGCAATATTTATACATTACTCATGATTTTACTTCTCAGACATCTATGATTTACTTCCATTGAACAGGATAGGCTCAATGAAGTATTTTAGAACTCTTTTTTTTTCTGATGCTCAATGATAGAGACCCATTTACATATGATGTTTTACATTTGCCTGAAAGCTATTATTGCTTTGTATGAGAGGTGACTGATAAGTTCTCGGCATAAGGTACAACGGATTATTTGTGGACAACTTTTTTGGGTTATTTCTCAACATAGTTCCCCTTGCAAGTATATGCACTTAGTCCAGCAATCCTGGAGCATACGGATCCCTTCTTTGTAAAACTCAGCATCTTGTGCCAGTAGAAAGTGGTCTACAGCATGAATGACGTCATCATCTGAAGCAAATTTGTGACCACTGAGCTCCTTTTTGAGTTTGGTAAACAGCTAATAGTCCCAAGAGCCCAAATCTGGGGAATAAGGAAGATGCTCAAGAAGCTAGAAGCGCATTCATGTATGGCACCCATTGCCACCGCCGACTTGTGAACTGGAGCATTGTCTTGATGAAAGATGACTCCTCTTGTCAATTTCCCTAGATGCTTCTCTTTCAATTTGACCCGTAGTTGCCTCACAAGATTAGCATAATAGGCCCTGGTGACCATTCTGCCCTTCTGACGATAGTCTACCAATAGCACACCTGAATCCCAAAAGATGGAAGCCATCACTTTGCCTGCAGACAGAACCACCTTGCTTTCTTTGGAGGTGGGGATCCATAATGTTTCCACTGCTTTGACTGTTGGTTTCTGGTTGAAAATGATGAACCCAAGTCTCATCCATTGTCACAAATTGCTGAAGAAACTTTTCAGGATTTGCAGAAAAATGGCCAAGATTGTCTCCTGACATGTTGAGATGCTGCTGTTTGCGATCAGCTCCAAGAAGTTTTGGGACCCATCGAGCAGAGACCGTTGTCATTTGAAGATCATTCTGAATAATGGCATGAACACATTCCTGGGAGATGCCCAACTCAGTAGCAATGTACCACTCAGTTAGTCGTCAATCCTCCATTATCAAGTCATGAGTTCTGTCGGTGATTTCATCGGTGGTTACCGTTCTTGGTCTTCCTGGACAGGGATCATCTTCCAGACTCTCCCTTCCATGTTTGAAATGAGCTTCCCATTTCTTCACTGTGCTGTAAGAAGGGGCACTCTCCTCTAGAGTTTCTACCATATCCTCATGGATCTCCTTCAATGACAAGCCCTTGATGCAGAAGAAGTGAATGATTGCTAGATGAGAAATTTTATCTATTTTCTCAATTTCTGCCACCCCTTACCACTTCAGTAGCCTGTAAAAAAATAGGTTGTAGTTAATTTCTTGAAATGTGGTGTTTAATCTTACATTAACCTGATCTACAAATGCACCTAATATCAACTATGTGTTTCAAGTATTTGTACCTTAGGCCGCGAATTTATCAATCAACCCTCGTATGTCAGTCACGTGATGAGAAGAAACGGTCAGAGAATCAAAAAACAAGTTATCAAGCGAAACGCAACAGGCTGAAGAAAAATAGGTCGACCATGTGAAACCATGAAGAGGACATTGTTAAGAGAGGCCATTTTAGTGGGCATAACATCCCTTAATCAGTGTATAAGTATACAACTATACACGAGGCACTGCAGTAAGCTGTGATACCAAAATGTTGGAACAGGTTTATTATTTAACGACTACAAAGTTTTTTCTAGTTTATAACATCCCTTGATGAGGTTGAAAAGCTCACCGAAAACAGGAAAACTTGGCAAACTGCCATGCGAGCCCTATGTGACGTTTAACGGCATAGGAAGGATGTAAGATTCACAGACTGAACTTACTTCTAATAGTACAAGATCAAAAAAGTCTTTTTCAAGTGAGCTAGGAATCGTATCAACCCGCCTCCCTGTCATAAATTTGAAACAACACCGCAGGAATGATACATATTAAAGACAGTTACCGGAGCAGTCTCTCAGCATGGCACAAGGCCACAGCAGTTGTCTGTAAAAATAAATTAACCATTGATTTAAAATAACAGCTGTAGTATTAAAAATAGTGTATATATTAAAATAGTGTTATATTTTATGCAACAGCAGCCAGCAAAATATCGGAACATTAGACAAAAGTCGGTGTCGCCCGTTGGAACTGTGTTAGACAAGTGGTTATCTTCAGATAATGTACTACCTAATGTAATGTACAGCCGTCTTATTCCTGTCGCTCTTTCGATTTTTGCAAGAAAATCCGTCACTTTATTCTTTTCGTGCAGAACTGCATCCAACCGCGTCTTGAAACCCTCAAACGACCCGATTAGAGAACTCATCTTCTGAAACCGAAAGCCTGTTTATATTTTGCCGGCAGAGGAACCCAATTCAACTTCCGGTGATTCTTTGAAGCCTGATTGTACTTCTGAATTGTATATGACCAAATGAGGATATTGCATTTAAGTTAGCCTGGCCATCTTTTCTAAGTTCTTTTTTTATACGATCAGTCGAAGTAGGAGGATGAATTGTGTGTGTAAAGCTAAATTTAATTTCTAACTTCACATTTTAATCAGTAGGCTAAATTGGGAGGCAAAGTTCCGCAAGGGACATGCAAATGAGTGAATGAGGCTAGATTTATCTCTTGGATAAAGTCGCCAAAGAAAGTGACCAGAAAGGCCTTACTTTGAACATCAAAAAGACAGAGACTATGGTTATATCTAAGAAACAGAAACCACCAGCATGCAGTATAAAATTAAACGGAACTATTCTAAAGGAGGTGCAGAAATTCAAATACCTTGGAGCAGTAATAGCATCAGATGGGAAATGCAGAACAGAAATTAGGAACAGAATAGGCCAAGCAAAGACTGCATTTCAGAGAATGAGAAACATATTAACCAACACATCCTTATCAATGAATGTTAGAAAACGAGTCATAAAAATGCCATATTGAACCTGTCTTGTTATATGTAAGTGAATCACGGACAATACGGCAAGTCTGCACAAAAATCATTGGAAGCAGCAGAAATGTGGTTTATTAGAAGAACGTTGCGAATCCCATGGACAGCAAAAATAACTAATGAAGAATGTATGAGAAGAGCTGGAGAGACAAAACACCTTGTCAAAAAGATAAGAGAGAGACAATGTACTTTCATAGGACATGCAATGAGAAGAGGGGGCATTGAAAATATTATAACAACAGGAAAAATAGAAGGAAGAAGATCAAGAGGAAGACCAAGAGAAATGATACTGGACAGTCTGACGGGATGGTGTGAGAGGAGATCACCAACTGAGCTGATCGCCTGCATGAGAGATCGTGTACTCTGGAGAAGCATAATAGCCAACGCCAGTCGGCACGGCACATGATGATGATGATGATGATGATGATGATGATGATACTTAAAATGTGCCAACCAGGCCTACTTGTACTTAACCTACTGTGTGAATGTTCTTCACATGGAGGAACTGAGCAGAAATCATCAGATGCTGGTGGAAGGAAGGGTTTGACTGACAACTGTGAATCGACGTCGTTATCAAGAATGAAAGAATTGAGGGGGTGAAGCCTGTGCTGGCGAAATATGAATGATTCATCAAGAGCTGCAGATGGATGGCCAAACAACAAAGAACGTGCGTAATCATTTACTGTACGCTGACGGAGATACTGAAGCGGTGATCAGAGCGCCCATGGATGTGTCTACAAGGAATGGATATTTGTTTATCATAACTAACTAATGTTTCTGAACATGCAGCGATCAAAAATAAAGAAAATATGAGATACCGTGAGATGCATGTTTTAAAATAGGGAATATTTAGGCTTCGGACAGAAATAATACAATTCATGGAACAAATCCTTAAAATACGGGACTGATCTTATATTACGGAATGGTTGGTAACTTTCAGATTCTTCATGAAAAGTTTCAGTCAAGTGTTAAAGCAAGAAGGTTAATGTGAAGTCACTAGTGTATGAGTGAAAATGTTAAAGAGTCATTACTGATTTCGGTTACCAAAATCAGTTGTAGCAAAGCTGTCTTAAATCCCATGTATACAACAAGCAGAATGTTGTTGCTATACCAGAAGTGGCCATATTTGCTTAATATGAGAGTCATAAAATGATAAAACTCGGATGTTTGAGAGCTGCAAGGTATGAACATATATTATGCATGCGTTTTTATTGTTACATTCGCAGTTTATATTTAATATAAAAACATTAAGAAATGCATGCATGCAATTACATTTAGTCATTGTCAGCACGGACTGGTACGACTGTCAGTTCTCCGGCACAGGTCCTGTGTAATTCCACAATTCTGTGCTGCTCAGAATTATTTTTTAGCCCTCGACCTAAATGTAGCATTACAGTTTTGCATTTACAAATTAAGAAAGCGTGAGAATCGAAGTTTTGATCGAAAATTTTCAATTTTCGGTGATGTAGATAGGGATATGGACCTGCCCTGTGACCAGACTACTGCTCTTGAATGTAACCCAGGTAGATCTAGACCTATTAGACGGACTGGAGAAGTAGTTAGAAGGTTATTTCAGACGGTTTTTTTTAGTGAGCATGCCACATATCATCACAAGACGAGATCGTATCAAGTAGATCTAGACCTTGCCAATGGTAAGTAGGACATAATAATCGGCTAAAATCATCACACTACTTCTTTTTCCTAAAAAAAAACTCTGCATTTATGAAATCTTCATACATTTAGTTATTTTGAAACATAATAAGTACACTTTTAACGTGGAAGTACTTTGTTTCATTCACTTTTACTAATATACCCTATACATATCAAGACCCGCACTTTTACTCTGGCACAGCTGGAACGTCCGAGTTTCTTCCTGTGGCATGGGAAGAGTTAAACTTACGTTGTAATCGAGTGCGCTGCAGTTTATATCCAATAAATATTATTTATCTATTTTTTATATTACTTCTGATGTACAAAGAGGCTCGGACAACATATTTCCGCGAGACGCACATTATATGTCAAAGACCCCCATGTTGCTCGCAAGTCATTATTTGACCACCCCTGTACTATACCACAGGACATAAGAATGTCGGAAAATGTCCTTCTTACCATATATGCTTAGTTGTTGATGGATATGTCAATGAATCCAAATCATCATGATCATCTATACCACTATACCACTGCTTTAAAAAAAAAAATCAGTTTATGTTATGCAGCTTCTCTAAGACGCTTCACCATTTGTTTTTATGGTTCAAGGTTCTGGAAGCCCAACAGTACTCTCTTCCTCCGTGATCTTGCACATTTCAAATATTTGTTTCAGTGATTCGACGCAAACTCTCTCAACCGTTTAAAGAAAGATGAGCTGATACTGTTAAAAAAAAAAAATCGGAATCCTATAATATTAATACCTTCAAATTTTTTCGAGCTCCGTGATCAAAAGAGTTCTCAGAGAAATCAGCGCTGATGCTCAAACACTGTGTGAAATATTTAGTTAGATAAGCTACTGACTAAAAGAAATGTTTATTCTGAGTTAAAAACCAGAAAAATTAGTTTGTTGATATTAACCTTCAGTTAGTTTAATATGTTTGTAATTCATTCATTATTCATTCATTTGCATGTCCCTTGGGAACTTTGCCTCCCTAACAGCACTCTTGTAGGCCTCTCGGTTGTAATCAAGATGGCCTGCCGCTGATACATCCAATTGCAGATCATCAACGATGTCTTGAAGCCATCTTCGCCTTGGTCTTCCTCTTTTTCTTTTTCCCATTATGTACTCTTCCAAGACGATCTTATCTAGATTATCATGACGTTTAATGTGTCCAAAATATTTAAGTTTTCTCTCTTTAATCCTCTTTACTAGCCAGCCTTCTTCGATATTCAGTTATTGTAGTGTTCTTTTTTTATGTCAATGATATTTGAAGAACTCTTCTGTAGCATTTACATTCACAAGCATTTATGTGTTTCTCAGCTGTTTTGTTAAGTGTCCAGATCTCACAGGCATATGTTGCGATGGGAAAGATGCATGCCCCTAAAAATCTTATTTTTGTACTTCTGTCTGTTCCTCTTCACAGATTCTTTAGTTGTTTTACTCTCTGAAGAGCGATAGATGTCCTGCTTTTAATTTCCTTCATTGTATCTCCATTATTAGTTAGTAGTGATCCAAGATATTCAAAACTCTTCAATTTTTCCAGTTTTTCTTCATTGATACATATATCAGCTACTTTGTTTGTTTTGTCAGTTGTCATCAATTTAGTTTTCATCGCATTAAGATAGAGGTTCTGCTCTTCGCTGTTCTTACGGAGTGACATACTTAGTTTCTCCATTCCTTTTTGTGTCGTGGACAGTAATACTGTGTAATCAGCATATCTCATCTCTGGTTTGTAATACATTTCACATAATCACCAGAATACAAGGAAGACGAAAAAAAACCCAAACATATAACTGAAACAAAATGGCCAAATAAAACTTTATAAATTCACTTCTAGATCGTCTTCACAATGTAGGAAATGTAGGGATACGTTAACGTAACATTATTGGACCAGATAGGATAAAATTTGCCAAGATTTGAAGTAGCTCAAAGAAATTGACATATATCGTTGGGTTATAAGAGAGAGGAAGTGGACATCGTCGACAGTGAGGAGTTCAGATGGGAAAAGAGCATCAAATAAAGATCTTTAATCTTGAAGACTTCAGGGGAACGTGGAGGGAACTGAGATCATCGATTGACAGTTAGGAGTTCTGAAACGATATGAGGAAATCTATATTGAGAGAGAGAGAGAGAGAGAGAGAGAGAGAGAAGGAGAAAGAGAAGAGGAGAAGGTGGAGAAGAGAAAGAGAACGCTGGAGATCTTACGTAGCCAATAGCTGATGTAGAACGTATAAAAAAGAAATACAAGACTGCCATAGTTTAGGAAATTTGAAGGAGATCCTTGTAGTGGAAAGGTGAATAAAAAACATACTCGTACACACAACTCACACACAAATAGGAGCACACACTCAGCTGGATATAAAGGAAAGATATTACTTTTTAGTTAATGAGTTCGGTTGCTACGCCTATATTCCGACTGAAAGCATGACTCCATGTGCCGAAATAGTGTCCGTTCAATAAATATTAAAAAATAGATTAATGCGCCCCAAAAATCTAGCAAGACATGCACTCTATCAGCATTACCCTCTTAATAACCCAGCTCAAACCAGTGAAATGGACAGACAAGATGGCCTATATCAACCCCCTCGAAATAGTGAATTAGCCATGATTCTGTGGGAGTGTACCTCGACGCATAATGACTCCACCTGGAAAGTGAAGTAAGGATCAGTGGGAAGTAGATGTTCCTGGATGAAAACATGGAGTTCAAATTTAAGAGAAATGACAATAACAAAACGAGCAGAACTCGAGAAAACGAGGGAAAATAGTGAAAGGAAAAACAAAACAAAACAGCAAACCAATAACGTGTGTCTTTCGTGATCATGGAAGGGAACAATGAATTACATCATCTGTGGTTGTAGAGAGATTACTGTTAAGGAGAAACATATGCCTTTCAAGATACTTGAATACAGATATTTCTTCCAGTGATGCTTCTTCAATTTTCTTTTCTTCGCTGTTGGCATCTACTCTGATAATTTTTATTTCTGTTGATACTAAACTTTAGACCCGTAGCTTAGTTCAGAGTATCTGTACTGTTTTTTTCATACTTACACTGTTCACATTCTGTACACGGAAAGTTTTTTTTCTCTTTACGCTTTCCTATTAAATACTATTATATTATAAATATAATATTATAATTATATAATATTAATATTATAAATAATTATCATGGAAATTACAAGGAGGGCATCTATCGCTATTCAGAAAGTAAAACAACTAAAGAATCTGTGGAGAGGAACAGACAACCACAAAAATAAGATTTTTAGGGGCATGCATCTTTCCCATCGCAACATATGCCTGTGAGACCTGGATACTTAACAAAACAGCTGAGAAACACATAAATTCTTGTGAATGTAAATGCTACAGAAGAGTTCTTCAAATATCATGGGCAAAAAAAAGAACACTACAAGAACTTAATATTGAAGAAGGCTGGCTAGTAAAGAGGATTAAAGAGAGAAAATTTAAATATTTTGGACACATTAAACGTCATGATAGAAAATAGGAGAAATGGTATTCAATGGACGCTCTGGGCTCAACTGGACAACCTAGACTTTGCTGACGACCTGGCACTTCTCTCCCAGACTAAGCAACAGATGCAAGAGAAAACCATATTAGTGGCAGAAAATTCTTCAAGACTAGGCCTTACCATCCACAAGGGAAAGAGTAAAGTTCTTAGAGTAAATGAGGTCAACGAAATGCCCATTATATTGGAAGGAGAGGAACTGCAAGAGGTTGAAAAGTTTACTTATCTGGGAAGTGTGATAGACAAGTAGGGAGGAACAGAAGCTGATGTAAAAGCAAGAATGGGCAAGGCAAGAGTAAAATTCCATCAGATGAAGAAAATATGGGGAACTTCAGCCTTGTCAGTTAAATTGAAGATCAGAGTATTTAACACCATGATAAAGCCCATTCTGCTATACGGTTCAGAAACTTGGAGAACTACTGTTACGATCATGAAACGAATCCAGACATTTATTAACACATGCCTTAGAAGGATTCTACAAATACGATGGCCAGATACCATAAGTAACCAAGAACTGCAGCAGCGAACAGGCCAGCAACCAGTGGAAGACGACATCCTACGAAGAAGATGGGGATGGATCGGACACACCCTACGGAAATCCACATCCAGCACTACAAGGCAAGCCCTAACATGGAACCCACAGGGTAAAAGGAGGAGAGGGAGACCTAGGAACTCCTGGCGCAGAAGTCTGGACACGGACATCAAAATAATGAACCAGACATGAGACAGTTGGAAAGAGTGGCCCAGGACCGAACTGCCTGGCGAGCTCTTGTTGCCGGCCTATGCTCCACGAGGGGTCAGAGGCATAGATAGATAGATAGAAACGTCATGATAATCTATAGAAGACCGTCTTGGGATGGTACATAATGGGAAAAAGAAAGAGAGGAAGACCAAGGCGAAGATGGCTGCAAGACCACACACATCGGCAGCAGGCCATCTTGCTCACAACCGAGAGGCTGTTAGGGAGGCAAAGTCCCACAAGGGACATGCAAATGAATGAATGAATTAAATACTGAACTGTCCAGTTTTAGATAAGCAGTATTGTTCCAAAATTTGTAAACAATGGTTTCAAATAATTTTTGTTGTAAATAGTCACAGATCATAAAATACATCTTGTTATGATTTTATTTGCCGATAAGAAGGTCCCTGGTTCGATTTTGTACTCGGGAAAAATTTGTTCGAACCCACTAGCACTGGGATCAACCAAGCCTCAAAATATGGGTACCTGGGGTATCCCTAGGAAGACAAAGGTAGAGAGGACTGGTGCTGGGATCCCTACCTCAAGTGCTGTCGTGGCCTAGTAATGTTAAGGTACTAAAACTTCACGCCCTTACGGCATGTAAATGCTACGGGACATAAACAGACCCAACGAAGGTCACCCACACTGCATCCTAGATGTTGCATTTGGTGGAAGCCACTTATGAATGACCGCCCGGGGGCTGTTTTAATGTTAGGAAGGGGGTGGGCTGTGTCTGCCACAGCTAAGCAGTTTGTTGCACAGTCTCAAGAATCATTTGTGTCAGGCAATTCGTGAACTTTAGAAGCATTCTGCTCAGACGTGCCCGTCCACAAGTAACTGCTCATCAACAGAACTAGTATATCGTTGTCTCACTTGAGGAGCCCACCTCTGTCTGCAAACAGAGGCAGTTGTCAGGCTTACATTGGTATCAGTATCGGCCACACACGATACTGACCATGTGAACTTTGTCTGGTGGGGGGGGGGGGGCATAGGACAGCTGCTGTGACCTGTTCAATTATTTTTTTCCATTATTTAATCAGATCATTGCAATTATTATTATTATTAGTACTATTATTATTATGATTATTATTATTATTAAATCAATGCCACAGCAAAAATCACTTCGATAGCAGTAAGCAGCAGGACAGCAGTAACCTGTTCAATAATCTGCTAATTATATTAAGATATTAATTTTATATTATTATAATTATTAATACTTGCAATTCACAAAACATACAAGTATTTATAAAGTATTATTCATATGAAGAAGGAATCTATACTAGAGAGCGAAAGAGATACTTAGATCTGCAGATAATCAGAGGAAATAACTTGCTCACACAAGTGATTGATTCTTAAAACTTTGCACATTTTAAAGAGCACTACTGTGCTCTTACTACTACTACTACTACTACTACTACTACTACTACTACTGCTGCTGCTGCTGCTGCTGCTGCTGTTGCTGCTGCTGCTGCTGCTGCTACTACTACTACTATTACTACTACTACTATTTCTTTTCTTCTTCTTCTATCCTCCTGTAACTGATAGCTGGTGTTCTGTGCAAACTATGCAGAAGAGATGTTGAGGCACAGCATCATGTCGGCTTGGGAGCTGGTCATGAAAGCTATTTTTTTTTTACAGTTCCTGGCTGTAGCTAAAAAAAGCATGGGGTGTGCAGTACTTCTTTAGTAGACTCCACCACCTTGGGAGCTACGGCGATCCCTGTCCCGATAGCCAGACTATAGCTGTTACTTGGGGGTGCAAACGGAGAAGTGGCACAGGGTTTCAGTCAGCTGTGGTTCGCCAACCTAGACACTAGCATGTCAGCTATGGCTCGCTGAATGCCAAAACGGACGTCTTTGCCCCCATTTTAGAGAGAAAGGATAGGCCATGGAACCTTATATATATATATATTGATTTATTTAAATGTCCTGCTATGTGACATTTCTGAATGCTGTATTTAAGATTTTCTCCTCAGTTGCTTAAATTGCACTGGAGAATTCTTGGAGACAAAAACAAAACAAAAACAAAAAAAAACTGCGACAGAGAATTAAATCACTGTACAGATAAATGTAAGGAAAGAAATATATCTTTATGACCATATTTTCTTTGTAGTTCTTACAAATGTTACACTAAGATATCCAGCAAGTACTATTCTCAAAAGAAAAAAAAAACAAAACAAAATAGTGGCGCTCTCTGGAAAAATACATTTACAGAGTATTTTTATGTATTTAGTTGGAAACTTCAGAAAATGAAGACAGCACAGAGGACATCAACAGCAGACTTACTAGAGCAAACCAGGCTTTTGCAATGCTGCAGAATATATGGAAATCAAATAAACTAAGCATAAATATAAAAATCAGGATATTTAAGAGTAATGTTCTAAGTGTACTACTCTATGGAAGTGAATGCTGGAAAATCACCAAAACCATAGAAAACAAGTTGAATTCTTTCCAGACTAAATGTTTACGAAGAATTAGAAAAATATTTTGGCCAAACACCATAAGAAATAACATCTTATTAGCAGAAATGCAGATGAAACCACTGACAACAATTATTGAGGAAAGACGCTGGCGATGGTTGGGACATGTGCTCCGAATGACTGACAACTCACTACCAAAAATAGCACTAAGATGGACACCACAGGGGAACAGAAGTAAGGGTAGACCAAAAGAGACATGGAGAAGAACAACAGAAAGGATATTGAGCAATAGAGGGCTCACCTGGGCAAGAGCAGAAAAAAAGGCGAAGGACAGGCATTTGTGGAAAACCCTTGCGGAAGCCCCATGTGCCCTGGGCACTTAAGGTTCAGAGAGAGAGAGAGAGAGAGTTGGAAACTTCAGACAATGTAGGATTCAAGCCACTCTTTCTTTATACACCCAGCCTGAACTCTCTTTAGCATGTTTGTCGAGTCTCTCTAGATTCTCTATAGTCTTATGGTGGAAGAGTGTTTATCACAATCATGGTTTTCCGTGTAGGTCCTTGTTCAGGGACACACTGTGTTGTTAGTTAATACGAATTTCAGATTTATATACATTTTATACACATCTAAATCATGCATACATTTTATATTATAAGCTATATTTATGTGTGTGTTTGGAAAGACAATGAGTATATTTAAGGCTTTGATTCTTAAATCACAAAGTATCACTTTTAACTATATGAGAGTTAAAAACTTCTGTAGTGTTTAGTCCACTTAGGTACACCCTGACTTCATTGTTATAATATTTACAAGCTGTATTCTCTTTCTTTCCTATTAAAGCCTACTACATTACCCATAGTTCTATGTACACACATTACGTTAATTCATTATGTTTCGAGTAGAATAGCGACAGCAACAACAATAACTTAAAACGCACACACGCATCAATTCATTGCCAGAGGTGAGTAACAACACACAATATGAAAAGCAGAAGATATTTATTACAGTCAGGCAACAATGACAGTGCGATTATAAAAGCTAGACTGCCAACTATAAAAGTCGTGACAGACTGGCGATTATGATTATAAAAGCTCTGATAGACTGGCGATTATGATTATAAAAGGTGTGACAGACTGGCGATTATGATTATAAAAGCTGTGACAGACTGGCGATTATGATTATAAAAGCTGTGACAGACTGGCGATTATAAAAGCTGAGACAGTTTTCTGATCCTCATTAATTTCTGCCGTGCCAGGAGAAGAGGATGCAGTCCATGCATTGCTGTGGGGTCATGGTGGCCTGAAGTGAAGTTACGCAGGGAAGGTCAGTTAAAGAAAGGCATGAGGATTCCAGAGGGAAAACGCAGACTGTTAGTGGGAATGAAAAGTAGTTTTGCAACATGCTACACAATTCCTTTTAAAGGTTTAGGCCAGTGGCTCTCAACACATGAGCCACGGCCCACCTTTGGGCCGCGGCAAGGAGTATTGTGGGCCGCGCTGAAGTCTCAAAGCAGAAAAAAAAGTAGATACAATAAAAAAATTATTCCGCATTTTTCACGCAATGCACAGACCCTAGGGACAGACTCCACGGATGCAAGCCGCAGAATTGTAGGTCGCTTTATTAGTATGTCGGCAGTGCGGCTATTGGAGAACGGATGGTCCAGACAGCGTTTCTTCCAGCATCAAACAGAAATATGACGTACATAAAAAGACGGCATCGCTTTTGAAGTGCGACACTGACATCTTTCTGACCGTGTAGCTGAAACGTGCAGTTTTGCAAAGTAATTTTAGAGAACGGTCGGCGTAGATTCTGCGACAGAGCAGAAGTGAAATATAAATCTCGTCAGTTGTTTTATTCCAGCCAGAATAGACATTCTATCCAACCGGAAACAGTGCAATCTGTGAGGTAAATGAAAAGAACTTTTGTGTAGCAATGAGTATGCAGTTAAACATGTGGATAAAATATTACATGATACTTTATAACATTAGATTTATACCTTGCAAATATAAAGCATTTTATTAGTGGGCCGCAAAAATGTTTGAGTTTTAAATGTGGGCTGTGCAGCAAAAAGGGTCTGAGAACCGCTGGTTTAGGCTGAAGATTATGTTAATCAGTCCATGGAATTTCCAACCAGCTCAGATGCCTTTCTTTTCTTGTGTTGGTTGGTCAAATCTATCGGATATTTTCCTCTGTCTTCTTTATTTTTGTTCTCTTCATCTTTATTTTGAAAAAGAATTAGTCATTTTTATTTATCGCTAAAGATACCATGTATATATTTATGAAATTCACACCAACAAGGACTGGATTTGCTTCATTTGATTCATACTTTGAATCATGTATGCAATAAAACAAACAAATTCTACAACAATATGTCTGTAAAGTGGACTATTTTTACCAATATTTTCTCCGCGAACCTCCCCTCCTACTCTCTCCACGCAGAAACAAAAGAAGGCCCCCCCCCCCGGCTCGCGAGTGTGTGTGTGTGTGTGTGTTTGTGTAAGGGGCCTCTCGTGTGGGAGACTTCTCGTATGTGTGACCGTTCGATCGTCACCTTCTTCAAATTCTAGCCATATGCTGTCCGTAGTTTCAGTGTCCCATATCTCTGACCTGTTCGAAATGGAATAAAGGAAGATGAATGGTCAGTTGTTGTGGCGACAGCCATTACACGAACTATCGGGCATCCAAAAGTTCCAACTCAGAACACAAGAAATGATACCGACACAAATCTCAGCAGGTCAAGTAACATCACACATTTATTGAGAACTTTTCACAAGACACATGGTTTACAACAGTGACAAAAGTTTGATATCACGTCCATACAACTCATTCTGCCACGCTACTCAAGTGCTCCGCTGTACAGAGTGTATGTTAGTTCAGCGATATTACTATAACAAAAATAAGAAAAACTCACTTTGCTACAGGTCTCCATAACTCTCCTTTTGCCCATTTCGGTTCTTCTAGTCTCTGTCTGGTGAGATGAGGCAACTGGAGGGACAAAGAGACGGAGGAAGAAAAAGAAACAAGATACCTAACGGATTAAAAGAGTGGTCAGTGGCTAGGGGTCCAGAACACTTCTTATAGAAAGAACAAAGGATAGATGGTTGTGGAAATCAATGACGACCAACGCCTGATTAGCATGGACCAGAAAGAATCTGCCGTCATTGGTTATCCTTATGTGATGTCAAAACTGCTTTCTCCCCGTTATATTTTCTTTTCATTTTTTGTTGTTGTTGTTGTAAAAACCCAGATTTCTATTGAGATTATGGTCACTCTGTGACAATTGTAGTTACTTTTCTTTCTTCAAGATTCTTTCCTGATCAATGATTGTCATTCCCTGCATGTTTAGATACATTTTCAATCACGTGGGAACAGTAACTAGAAAACTGTTCACCCCTAAATACTGATCGCAATATCGACACTAAATATGTCAATCAGTTATTTTGGAATTTATTAAAACTACATAGAGTAATATTAATTATATGAGAGTTTCACTATTTATTTTTTATGAGAAATCAGTATCAGTCACTGGAAACCACAGTCTATAAAAAAAAGATCGTTAAATAATTCAAATATGGATCAATAGCCTCATTGAAAGTTTGACTTAAAAAAAAGGCTTTTCCGTGCAGTTGTAGCATATTTTTAAATAGCCTGATTATAGAATTCAGAGGACTGTAATATCCATAGAAAAATTTTCCCTGAAATTGTTATTACAACCAGTATTCCCTAATGTGAGCAGCTTAACTGAATGGCTTGCTTCGCGTCCTAGCGGCACTGCTGTAGCCATCTTGTATGATGAGTAAGCAGAGAAAGGATCATGGAGTTTGGACGCCTTGACCTTGCAGCCGTCTGTGTTTCCACGGGCTGTGCTGGAGTCATTTTTATTCTCAGGCGGCGTCTTGGCTCCTGATTGTCTGAACGATATGCGCCACAATCTCTGATTTTCTGACCTCTTTAAAGTGCTACTGTTGAGTCTTTGAGATCTGTGGCGCAGCACTGACCGCCGTATCTCAGAATGGACCTGTGACGATAAATGTTACAATGTAAAGATTTGTTTCAAATGAACCTTACTACTTTTTTTTTCATTCAAGTTTTTTTTTTTTTTTTGCACCAGGACAAATGAAGCTCTGGTTCTTAACCTAGAGGTCATGGAAGGACTCTTGAAGGTAAGAGGACCAGTAACTGAAATGGGTCAAGTTTTAAAAATTCTTGGCATCATCTGGATTCCATTTATTGCTCTATTTTTAATGAGGGGCCCATACATTTTCACAAGCCTGAAAATGGGTTCACAGCCATGAAAAAAAGGGTTAAGAACCTTATTTAAACAATATTTAGTTTTCTTTACTGCAGATGTGCCGAGTTTTCCAGCCAAAATGATTCCTCAACTTAGTGCCTGTTTACTGTTTTCAGTCCTTCCTAGTTTAGCTTCTGATTCGATATCATTTCTTTACATTAAGTTTCTAAGAAAATTAAGTCGCGTAACTTTGCGAAAACAAACAAACAAACACACAAACAAACAAACACACAGAGGAGGGAGAGAGGGATGGAGGTAGAGATAGAGAAGACTTTCCCTTAACCAGAACTCAAGCAAACACACACACACATTTATAAATTAATAAACAAATTAAAATAAAATCATTGTGTAGTGAAAATGTGATTTCAAACTTTGGCGAGCCGTGGAGCAAGCTGACATTCGTTCATTTCTAAAGAAAGCTGCACGCAAGTTTGCCAGTACAGCATCGTCTATTGGTGCACGTCCTAAACCATCCACATCCACTTCTCCTGATTCTGTTCCAGCCACATCATCATCAGATCCGGATGATTCTGATGCGATGCTTAGCCAGTAAACTCCCAACCCCTGCTGTAACAGTCTTAAGTGTTTGTTTGTTGTTTGTTCGTTTGTTTGTTTTGTTGTTGTTTTTTTTTTCTAAGTTACTTGAAGTTAAAAATATATATGTTTGTGAAGTTCATTAAGTTGAAAAAAATTATCGACTGCCATTTAACTAAAATTGCTCACCGCATTCACAAAGCCGTTTTTATAATAAAATTATGCTACATTAAGTTATGTTTATCTTTATTTGTCTTAATGTGCTTTCAATTGCTGTATTTAAACATTAATGTTATGAAATAAATAATATATGAAAATAAAATTATGCAGTGGCTTAAATTACATACTTTTTATCGTAAAATAAAATGTAGAAAAGCTTACTCTAGGTTAATACTATTTGTTTATTATTTATTAGAAGCATATAACAAAGAGTGAGGATTCATTTTAGCCATTTATGAGTTATTTTTCCTCATTAAAGAGATCGTATCACAGATAAAATGATTAAACTAATTTGTAAAAAATTACTTTTCTTGCACTTACGTCTTCATTCAAGAAACAGAAAAGCAAAGCCAGTATAAAGCCCTGGTAAAGAAATCATTAGGAAACACGAATTAGTAGATGACAAAGGTGATGTTTCATTTAACTGTTATATAAAATTGCAACGATTAAATTTCGTAAATCAAAAGCATCAGACCGATGTAGCATGTACGACTTTAACTGATAACGGAGAAAGTGAGTTCGTAAGACCGCGCATACAGATGTTTTCATGAACAACTTGAGAAACCCAACACTTCCTTCTGGCTAGCAGAGAATATGCAAGCCACGTCTAAGTGGAAACTAACTGCAGACGTATAGTTTTACTATTCTATGTTGCATTCCTCAAATCTTGTATTATCGTGTCGTGACTCCTACACCCCCTGTCTCACCTATGTCAGCGGCGCACTTATATGTCCTGGCATAGCTCGGCAGATCGCTTTTAACTCTCTCATTCCAAAGCAACACTGGGAGTGCTCATAGATCTTGGACACCTATGAATCTTCAACTTCAGATCTATAATTTTGGCAAAGTGAGATTTATGTTCTTCTCTCTCTCTCTCCATCTCCTGCACAGAGGGCCAATCCTTCTGTTTCCGTTTATTTTCTGTTTATTTTTTTTTTCTTTTAACATTATACTGTCTCGTGGTAGTGGTACAGCACTGGTACACATTTTGCTTGTTAGTTATGAAAATGTAGCTTCATGCTGGTGTTACTCCAACCCTTGTCATGATGAAATGGTTTCTGACTTTGTCTTTTTCTTGCTGCATTTAATATTCTTCTCAAACACATGTAAATAATTTAAAATAATTTAATACAAAAATTGATAATGTGTGTCAATTTATAAGGCAAGGCATTGTGTACTTCCTCTCTCCCCCGCAACCTCTGCCTGCTGCCTGTACACCTGATACTTCTAGGGGCTGATGTGGGACAGGTTTAATTATCGAACCTCTCTAGACTTGAGGGAAACAACTGAAAACATATTTTTACTGTTTCCTTTAAAGTATTTCAGGTTAACACAAACGTACAAGTATTTAACGCTAACACAAATGCCTTGTTAGCCATATTTCAGTGACGTATGTAAGTTTTTAAGCAGAAAATATGGCCCTCTAATTCACAAGAAAGGCATAACAGAGAAATATGAAGTTATATATTCTGCTTCAGTTCAGCACTATTACCCTTACCGTACCCAACCCTGCCTTTAGTTTCAGTTCAGCACTATTACACTTACATAATCCTGGCCTTTAGTTTCAGTTCAGCACTATTACACTTACATAACCCTGCCTTTAGTTTCAGTTCAGCATCGTTGCCCTTACACAACCCTGCCTTTAATTTCAATACAGCGTCATCACCCTTACACAACCCTGCGTTTAGTTTCAATCCAGCACCAATAACCTTACACAATCCTGCGTTTAGTTTCAGTCCAGCACCAATAATCTTACTCAACCTTGCCTTTTTTTCTCTTCGTTTCTGCTGTTGCTGCAAGAAACCATTCATTACATATAACTGCTAGCAACCGCTAGTCATCTTTTTAGTCTTTGTAATCAGGGTGACATACGTGATGAAAGTCTATCTAAACAGAATGTAACCTACAGATAGTTTTTTTTTCAAACACGTTTAACAACGAAGAACAATAAACAGATAAAGTAGAATATAATAAAGGCAGATTGTGGTAAAAGATAACCTTACATTTTCAGATGCAGAATTAATTCTGCGTTGCCGAGAATTAAAAGCTAAAAGTATTCATCAGCCATCTTGCTCCTGCCTTTGCTAACACTAAGATATTTCCTTCGGTGAACTCTATATGTTTATATATTAAATTATAATGTAAGTATATAAACTTTAATATACTGTTAAAAAAAAAGAAACGCACCAAATAGGATGTTGCGATTTAAACTGAAGTTTGCTGATCATACAAGGGCAAACTGCCTGAAACGTTCACTTGGACATCAACTTAACGTGCTTACCTTCTTTGTACTTAGCAGATGATTCATGAGCACAGAAAAGCGACACTAGTCAAAACAGCATTTTTTACAATAACTCATGACAGGTTCACGAGAATCCCGTGAAACTTACTGAACACAGAAATCACTGACAATCTTATTGAATGCCTATACAAGATTGACGCTTCTCGAATCAATTCATTTGAAAATTCAATGCGCATGTATGCCTCATCTCACTACAGAACGATTCATCATCATTGGACATTTACAGACTGGACAGTCACAAAGTGTAGTGGCAAGACAATTTAATGTGGTTAGAAGAACTATTAGTCGCCTTTGGAGACGATCTCAAGAAACTGGCTCAGTTGCAGAACAGCCGCGCAGTCGAAGACCCATAGTCACAACTCCTGCCGAAGACCGCTTCAACCGGCTGCGTCGCCTCAGGAATCGATTTGCAACTGCGTCCCCAGCAGTCCAGTCAATGACAGCAGCTCGTCGAATTTCAGATCAAACGGTAAGGAACAGGCTGCACGATGTTGGTCTTTGGGCTAGAAGACCCTATAGAAGTTCTGTTCTTACGGACCGGCATCGCCAGAACCGACTGCAGTAGGCGAACCAGCATCGTCAATGGAACGTTGCGAATGACTGGAGAAGGGTTTGTTTTAGTGATGAATCATTCTTTATCCATCGACACGACTGACGGAGAAGAGTTTACCGCAGAGGCCATGAGCGCTACGCCCAGAACTGCGAGGATGAGGCTCCTCCACATGGTTGTGGAGGTGTACTAGTGTGGGGGGGATCAATTTCATGGGAAGAAGTGACCTGGTGCAAATTGAAGGACCTATGAGTGCCCAACGATGCGTCTCTTAAATTCTTGGTCCTCACGTCCTTCCACTTCTGACTGCACCAGGGTCGATTTTTCAGCAGAATAACCCTCCACCTCATGTGGCACAACCCACCACCCAGTTCCTCGCTGACAACAACGTCCAGACCATTCCGTGTCCATCCATGTGATCAGACATGAACCCAATATAACACTTATAGGATGAACTCAACAGACAAGTCCGCCAGCGAGACGTGGCGCCAACCAATTTCCGACAGTTGTCTCTTGCACTGCGGGAAGAGTATGCAGCCATCCCACAACAACAGATCCAACGGGTAATCGGATCAATGTCAAGGAAATGTCGTTCTCTGATACAGGCCAGAGGAGGCCTTACTGAAACGGAGGCCTCAGTCGCAAAGATTAAAAGTCCAAACCAAATTTAATGAACATCATTTTATTGTTAAAGTCTTAAAGTTTCTTCATGCCAAGATTAATTGTATAATATTAAATATTAAGAATTATTAAATATTAATTCTGTAAAATAAAATTTTGATACAATTTGAAATTTGGTGTCCAATACGAGTACAGTAGTGTTGCGTTTCTTTTTTTGAACAGCACATATACATTAATAAAGCATTGATGGAGTAAAAGATATTTCAAGATCAAAGTATCAATTCAGTTTTATTCCCATCAGATTTATCCAAGACAGGAAGCTCTCGCTGTAGAGAGCAAAACAACAACATAACTCTTCAGATCATCAGAGAATTTCCCCCCCCCCACCCCCAGCAAGTGTTTCGGTCTTTAAACTTCTCACGCTTCGCGGGGGAGGGGGGATGCCATGACTCATAGATGGCTGTTTCACCAGGCTGAAGATACCACTACTACGGGAAGGCAACTACCGAAGATGCTGCTGCTGCTACTACAACTACTACTACTACTACTACTACAACAAAAACAACTACTACTACTACTACAACAAAACCAACTACTACTACTACAACAACTACAACTACTACTACTACTACTACTACAACAACAACTACTACTACTACTACTAATACTACTGCTACTAATATTACTACTACTGCTACTACTGCTGCTACTACTACTACTACTGCTGCAGCTGCTGCTGCTGCTACTACCACTGCTGCTGCTACTACTACTACTACTACTACTACTACTACTACTGTTACTACTGTTACTGCTGTTGCTGCTACTACTACTACTGCATCTACTACTACTACTACTGTTACTACTACTACTACTGTTACTACTACTACTATTACTACTATTACTACTACTACTATTGCTATTGTTGCTAGTGCTACTACTATCATTGTTGCTGCTGCTCCTTATGCTTCTGCTGCTACTAATACTGCTACTGCTACTAATACAACTACTACTGCTGCTGCTGCTACTACTACTACTAATGTTGCTGCTACTGCTGCTAGCGCTACTAGTATTATTTTTGCTCTTGCTACTAATACTGCTACTGCTGCTAATGCTACTACTATTATTCTTGCTGCTACTACTAATACCACTACTGTTGCTACTGCTACTAATACTACTGCTGCTGCTAATACTACTGCTGCTGCCGCTGCTAGTGCTACTGTTGCTAGTACTACTGCTGCTAGTGCTACTGCTGCTAGTGGTACTACTATCATTGTTGCTGCTGCTCCTTATGCTTCTGCTGCTACTAATACTGCTGCTGCTACTGCTACTACTAATACTACTGCTGCTGCTGCTGTTACTACTACTACTACTGCTACGGCATTACTACTACTAAAACAGATGTTCAGTTCTCTACCTATCAACGTTCGTTGTTGTTTGTTTGGTTGATTCACTATTCTTTCTTCTATTAATGTAACCAAGTCCAGTCTTGTCCTTTACCTCGCTTCGTGTTTGTCGCCTTTGCTTGTCCAGTCCGCACTCTTGACGACTTCGTATGATACACCTTGAGGGAAGCAGAAACACGAGCCACACTTGCCGACCATTGAGATAGTGCAAGAGGGTATCTCATAGTGGACACTTCTCCTCTTTTAAACAGGTTTGCACCTGTAGACATGAGGTCATATGCAGATCTGATAATGAAACTTAAGTCGCAGAGGCGTCATGCTCCACCTACAGTTCTACGGTAAAGCCCCTTCCCAAGTTGTCCATTGGCCTTGTTAAACTTATACTTCTTTCTGGATCCGCTTTCTTTCCACAATAGTCTTATTTCATAGTCGCTGTTTGCTGGAAGCCTTGGATCGACACTAGATACCGCTATGATCAAACCCCCTTCTGTTGGTTTGAATGGACCCTGTCATTTCCTTCAGTTCAAATGTTTCCCTCGCCGTAATCACTTCCTCGTGTACTCGCCATTTTCCTCTAGCTTTTAGTGCTGTCTAGACTTCTTAAGCTAACAACACTATTGCAAGTCATGCTCTTCCTGCCTTAAACTCCTCTACCACAGACTAGAGTAGTAAGCGAAACTTGCTCTTCTTGCAGTACAATGCTACTTCCGTAACCACCGTGGCCAGCCCAGCCACTTCCTAGTATACTTGCTGATTTTCCTTTGAACACTCTCGACTGTACTAGTGCTTACCTGGTATATGAGTAGTGGCCAGAGCAATATTGGGTAACAACATTAGCTGGAGGCACCTTATCTTAAATTTCCCCGAGATTTTAGGTTTATTTATGATCTTAAATCCATCTTCACTCATTTCACAGATCTACTTGACTGCCACCGAGTCCAACATTGAAATATATATCTTCTTCCTAGATTTTTCACTTGCCCTTCCTCAGCTGTTGGAATTTGTTGTTTAGCTACTACAAAGGTCACTCCTGCTACTTTCCCCTTCCTTTGTGATAAACTCCTACATGCTTTTTTTTTTTTGGCTTAAAGCTCAAGCGACACCAGGTGATAAGCTGGTCCAGTCTTGCTAGTATCTTCCGTGGATCCAGATCCCTTGCTGGTAATACTGTTTCGTCGTCCATGAATGCTTTCAGTGGTGACATATAACATCCATCTTCCAGTTGAGAACCTTCTCCTGTGCCTTCCACTGCTTTAAGGATTACCTGCATTGCGAGTACAAACAGAACTTGAGATACTGTACGGCCAACTGCAATACTCATCTGCAAATCAGTCCACTTCGTCGTGTTTTCTAACGTCGTGATTCTGATAGCAAAGTCAGTGAAGTACAGTTTCGGCATGTTAATAATTCCTTCTAGCGCGTGATACATTTCAAATGAAAGCCATATCATCTGATGTGGAACTGAGCTGGAGACATTTGCTACGCCGAATCACATAATATGCACATCTTTCTTTCAACTTCTCGCCTGATGGACAGCCTCCCAGATCTCTAACGCATGTTCTAGGCATCCTGGGGAACCTAGAACTCCTCTCTTTTACTGATTTGTCGACACATCCATTTTTCAGGAGATATGCTGTAAGCCTCCTAGTCATTACTGAGAAGAACATCTTCCATTCTCTCTTCTGAAGGGAGACTGGTCTGAACTGGCTGATATCAAGAGATTTTGCTCTTTAGGAATGCGTACACCATCGGCTCCCCCTCCGCCATTCCTTGCTAATACATCCTGTGATCCATATAGATCTTAGTAGGTTGCAGAGCTTCTTTAGCACTCCGAGCCATCCTATGTATACTACGTATGGAACACGGTTTGGACCAAGTGCTGATTTCCCTTCGGCCTTCCTGACGACATTCGACACCTCTTGCAGACTTATTAATCATGTCGCAGGATAAAAGATGTAAGAAATGAGGAACTTCACAATCAGAAGGTTTTGTATACACATAAAATTATGTTCTCGTTTGATGATATGACTAGCGCTAGTGTTCTGTACGATTTAAAAAAAATTTCACGTCATCTTTCATTCAGTTAGTCTTTTATAGTTTATAAATTATTATTTCCAACCATCTACTAACAAAATAAAAGAACAGCTAAGAGGCAGGAAAAGTCACCATTCTCAACCCTTTTGGACCATGACCCTAAATCAGCACGTGATCATTCGTTCATGAAATAGACTTTTAAAAATGTTAAAATAGCTAAAAAAAAAAAAAAAGCTTCATGATATCTTCCCGCGACCATAAACCAGGCCCTCTGCCACTCTAATTTAGGCAGCAATGTTTGTGCTGTTCTTGGTTTACTGCGCCCTCTCTCTCTCTCTCTCTCTCTCTCTCTCTCTCTCTCTCTCTCTGTCTGGATCTGTCCGTCTTTTAACTGATCTCGAGAATAAGTTTCAGAAAAAAAATGTGTTCGTGGACTCGCCAAGCTATATCACGTGGGCTCTTGTAGATCGCAGGTACAAAACCGGGAGACAAAAGATAGGTGACACTATATTATGAGAAATTTTTGCGTTTTGGATTCAACGAGGAGTACGACCTTAAACTAAAACGTAATCGTCCACGACATTTGGTAGTGTGCTGTTTCCGTAGTCAGTGATTTGTATTTTATCAAGTCTTGATCATTCGTGTCTGAGGCATGGCCGAGTTAGGTTTTGTTTTCGTTGTATATCTGGATTGTGGCTGTAATTTTCTGTTATATTATGTGATTTGGACGACTGATCGTTTAGCTATGACCTCTGTTTGTGTCAACCTCATGTGGTGTCAGTTTTATGTAAGCGTGAAGTAAGTTTTGATGTAGGTTTCGTTGTAATGTGTATAGTGATGTAACTTTGTGTTGTAGGTAAAATTCTGTTAAGTGTTATACATGTATTTTATTTGTAATTAATGACCTACTAAAGATGGTATGATTTATCTTGAGCATCATTCACACTTTGATTATTATTATTATATACATGATCTTATATGCCCATTACAATGCACATTGATTATTATGGTTTTTCTGGTCATACTGATATTACATGTTTTATACATAATTATTATATGCATGTTATTAATATGTTATTCAGTCACACTGATTATCATGTATGTGTGCCATGTGCAGCTAATGGCTATGAGGTGTTAAAGAAAAACTAGAAGATTGAGCGCTGATCGTGGAGACTTTATGTTAAAGGCCTAGGGAGTTTTCTGTGATATATGTCCTCTGAGTTCATCATATTGAAAGTGCAGGCCAGTTGAATGTTCATTATGATGTATTATTAGGTTTGAGTAATCCTCATCCTCATTGATTCGTTTATCATCACTTTTCCGTATCAATGTTTTATTGTCGTTATCCTCGTTGTCATTGCCAGTTGGTTATGTTGTTGTTGAGTTCAAGTAATGTGATTAAATGATGTATTACTTGATTACAAATGTAATGATTCATAATTTACATGTTACATTGTAGTGTGTGATTGTCAGAAGATTCAGCAGTATTCATTAACATAAAACGTATAATAGGCCAAGGAAGTGTAACCTGGGTTGGTCATGTAATGAGGGAGACAGAATTATTTCTCTAGTACTTTTGTACATAATAAGCGGATTGTTTTGGTCTGTTATCCATTTTCCTATGACGGAATTTCTCCCAATTAATGTCCTATAAACCTGTACCAATCAAGTTTAACAATATCGTGGAAAGCAAACCAAAAAAAATGAGTAAATTATTATAAAAATAGAAAAGGAATGTAACTTTTTTGTTCATTTTTTTTTTAACAGCGCCTACAGGCCGCCATAGATTATTCTGTACGTATTTCAGACTTTGTAACACATCCTCAGCTGCCCAACATTAGCCTTAATCGCAGCGTAGTCTGTCTCGGACTAACCTGATTCCTTTCTTTAGGTAAAGTTACTTAAACATGACGTAATCTCAGGCAGCCACCTCTGTGGTTAGTATATGGGTTACTCTAGGATCAATCATCATCATAGAGTCCTTGTTTACTTTGACCAACGAGCTCCACTTGTTTCCTACTAGCTCTATGAAATGTCTTACCTGAAACGAATTGTAACCCATCTCTATGTACAGGTAGATGACGTTGTATTCAAGTCCTTGGACCTCAGAAGGAAAGGCAACATTCAGTACTATGTACATGATTCCAAACAGCGGGATCAAAACTAGGATAAATTTGCCAAATTTTCTGTAAAAATAAAATCATGTTTGAATTTAAATTGTGATTAAGGAGAAAATAGATATACACAGTGCACGTGGGTGTGTATAGTATACATCCCGTTTCTTCGGTGTGGTCAAAAGACCAAACAAACAAACAAACAAACAAACAACCGTAATGTTCTGTTCCTTCCTGATGAACGATTATGCGTATAATGTAAGCCTTATATTTCTTATATTCACTCTACATCAGTTACCAGTGTTTCAACGTGTCGTTTCCTAGAAATAAAAACATGGCGTCCGTGATGAATGATAAGAAAGAAATGTTCAAGTGTTGTGGGTATTATTCGGCAGTATGTGTACGTACTGAAAGTATTTGTATAAAAGAAGAATACATAATATCTAGCTGTAGGAATGTGTAATTTTCCATCCCTCTCTCCATCATCCCTCTTTCTTTCTCTGTCTCTGTCTCTCTCTCTCCCATTATAATTATGTTACCTGTATTGTGATCGACCAGCGTGTCTCTGGTTGTTCATCACTCGTGTTGTTAACACTCGTATAATATCCAAAAAGAAGATAAAGTTTACCTGAGATGATAGATTTGTTTATTGCATACGACATATATTCTATTTACATTTATATATGATATGTAATCTTCTCTATCAACAATATTATTTTACTCTTCATTGTCTTTTTTAAAATCCTTATTGTTATTATTATTATGTGGCTGTCTGATGCTCCTAAAATTCACTACAACAATTTAATCATGGAAAAAAAGATGCATAAAAGAGCAATTTTAAGGAAAAATAACCAAGAACAGTAGCTATTTTTCCCTGGCTGCTGATCAGAAGGTATATAGTTCGATTCCCCATTGAGGCAGAATTTTTTTTTCTCTGATTGATAGGTGCCAAGGTGGGAACCAGACTCTAGAAGTTAGTTTCAGAATCTTCTCTGGGAAACTAGAGGACAGGTACTGATCTCCCCATCCCACAACAGGGCGGTTTAGAAATGTGAAAGAACTAATACTTTACACCTGTAAGACAGGGACATACTGTGAGACATACAGGAGCTTGCGTTGTAATTCTGAAAGCGAATTCTGCTGGTTCCATTATGTCACATAGAGTCACACGCTTCTTTTGACTGCCGCAAAGGAAAGGAGTAGTTTTGTGTATCTTGAAACTGACGAGCGTACAAACCCGTCCTGTGAAGTCAGTACACTAAACTTTCAAGAGACTAGAAGGATCTCCTCAGCTTTTCTACTGTCCAGGTGTGACTCCTCTATAACTGTTTTTCTCGACTGACTCTGACTCCACCATAATTTATTTTTATCTGCACTACTTCCGACTCCTTTGTTTTTTTTTTTTCTTTACTGACTCTGATTCCTTTATAAATTTTTATTCATTGGCTCCGATTCCTCTATATTTTTATTTCCATGACTCTGACTCTTTTATAACTTATTTATCTCCAGTGACTCCACCTCCTTTATAACTTTTATGTCCACTGACTCCGACTTTTTTATAAGTTATTTTATCTCCATTGACATTTACAATTTTTTTTTATCTCAAATGACTTCGACTCCTGTATGACTTTTATCTCCACTGATTCCGACTTGTTAAATAAATTATTTTATCTTCACCGACTCTTGACTTCTTTATAATTTTTATCCACCGACTTCGGCACCTTTATAAATTACTTTATCTCCACTAAATCCGTCTCCTTTATACATTTTTTTGCTCCACTGACTCCGGCTTCTTTATAAATTATTTTATCTCCACTGACTCTGACTTCTATTCAAAATTTTTTTATGTTCACTGACTCTGATTCATACCCTACCCAAAATGTTTTCAGCCCTACCTCCACAGTCCAGGTGAGAAATAAAAAGTTAGCTTTTTTTTTTTTCGTTTGTTCTCCGGGGTAAGATCTTTTTGTCGCCTTCTCAAAATAACAGAGCTAAAATTTGTTATAAAACTGATGTATAAGAAGACCTTAACATAATTTCTTTAGTCGATTTAAGGTACATTAAACTGTTAGATTAACCAGGAGCGAATCGTAAGCCGTTGATTTAGTGTTGAAGAACTACTCAACAGATGCATTGTGTCAAATTGTTAGTGTAGAAAGGTAAGAGATTTGTGGATATTTTCTGCACATCCTCCATGAAATGCACTTAGAAACCTCCCAGCCCATACTACCATAATAATTATGCTGCACTTAGGAACCTCCCAGCCCATACTATCACAATGGTTATGCTGCGCTTAGAAACCTCCCAGCTCATACTATCACAATGGTTATGCTGCGGTTAGAAACCTCCCAGCCCATACTACCCAATAGTTTTGCTGCACTTAAAAAACTCCCAGCCCATACTACCACAATGTGTATGCTGCACTGATAAACCTCCCAGCCCATACTATGTATGCTGCACTGATAAACCTCCCAGCCCATACTATGTATGCTGCACTTAAAAACTCCCAGCCCATACTATGTATGCTGCACTGATAAACCTCCCAGCCCATACTATGTATGCTGCACTGATAAACCTCCCAGCCCATACTATGTATGCTGCACTGATAAACCTCCCAGCCCATACTATGTATGCTGCACTGATAAACCTCCCAGCCCATACTATGTATGCTGCACTGATAAACCTCCCAGCCCATACTATGTATGCTGCACTGATAAACCTCCCAGCCCATACTATGTATGCTGCACTGATAAACCTCCCAGCCTATACTATGTATGCTGCACTGATAAACCTCCCAGCCCATACTATGTATGCTGCACTGATAAACCTCCCAGCCTATACTATGTATGCTGCACTGATAAACCTCCCAGCCCATACTATGTATGCTGCACTGATAAACCTCCCAGCCCATACTATGTATGCTGCACTGATAAACCTCCCAGCCTATACTATGTATGCTGCACTGATAAACCTCCCAGCCCATACTATGTATGCTGCACTGATAAACCTCCCAGCCTATACTATGTATGCTGCACTGATAAACCTCCAGCCCATACTATGTATGCTGCACTGATAAACCTCCCAGCCCATACTATGTATGCTGCACTGATAAACCTCCCAGCCCATACTATGTATGCTGCACTGATAAACCTCCCAGCCCATACTATGTATGCTGCACTGATAAACCTCCCAGCCCATACTATGTATGCTGCACTGATAAACCTCCCAGCCCATACTATGTATGCTGCACTGATAAACCTCCCAGCCCATACTATGTATGCTGCACTGATAAACCTCCCAGCCCATACTATGTATGCTGCACTTATAAACCTCCCAGCCCATACTATGTATGCTGCAGTATTACAACAAATGTTCACCAGGATTCCGAATGCACACTTGACACGATTCTTCGGTTTTCGTTTGCTGGCCATGATAACAGGGCAGACTTGTACAGCAATCACACCTTATGTCCTTATGTTCTTACTCTTTAAAATATCCCCTGAGATCTGTATGTTTCAGGTATGTGAAGTTTTCATGCTTTCACTTTAAAAGGCCGCAGCATTGTGATGTGAGAAGGCAAACACCTCTTCCTACTACCTTTGTTTTCCCATGGAAAGCCCCCCCCCCCCCCAGGTATCCATTTTTTCAAGGCTGAGTCGATCCAAAAAAAAAAATCTACCACAGTAGGAAGTCGAACCCAGTACCTTCTGGTCGAGAAACGATTGCATTAACCACTACACTGTACTTAACTGTATGTGATTAGTTTTTTTTTTAACATCGTTTACGTGATACCATTAGAGGAATTACAGGCACTTTACATTAATTGATCATATAGGGTGTTTTTAAAGTCTCACTACACTTTCTATGTACAAAAATGAAGAAAATTACGTCATCAAAATGTGGTGCACAGTCAGTCGTGAAGAAAAATGCTGTGAATGGTTGTCATCTGCTGGATTAATTTTTTTTAACTCAAAACAGAATGGTGTTATCAATGGAAGAAATAATTTTTTTTTGGGTTGAACAAGTGTTTCGAAATGGCGGTCGATACACACGGATGGTTGTTCAAAGATTTATAGCAAAATTTCCTGATAAACAACCTCCTCATCGCAGTACGGTTAGAAATTTGTTGAATAAGTTTCGTGATATGGGAACTGTGGAAGATGCGCCGCGATCTGGTAGGCCTGCTGTGTCTGAAGAAAAATATCTAGATATCCAAGACAGAATCCTGAAAAGTCTATTCAAGTCCTTAAGGAAAATGTCGCAAGAAGTGAACGTATCACTGAGCACAGTGCACAAAATTCTTAAACATCGGTTCAATTTTTATCCATACAAGATTTCTGTTCTGTCTGAACTAAAAGAGTGTGACAATCAATCCAGAGTCAATTAATCCACGTGGTTTCAAGCATTTTTAGCTAAAGAAGACGAGTCAGTTCTCGATTTAACATCCTTCTCTGATGAGGCATGGTTTCATCTATCTGGATACGTTAATAGCCAAAATAATCGTATTTGGAGCAGTGTTAATCCCAATGCACTTCATGAAGCGCCACTACACGATGCGAAAATTGGGGTATGGTGTGCTGTCAGTAGAAAACGTTTAATTGGACCAATTTTCTTCAACAACACTATAAATGCCGATAGGTACCGTACTGACATTCTGGAACCTTTTTTAGAACAGCTGATTGAACGTGAAATTGAAGAAGCGTGGTTCCAGCAAGATGGTGCAACTTCACACACATCTAGAGCAACAAGTGGTTTTTTAGAAGAAATTTTCGCACATCGCATAATGCCTCGTGGAATTTGGCCTGCTCGTTCTCCAGATCTAAATCCATTAGATTATTATTTATGGAGTTCCTTGAAAGGAAATTTTTACAAAAATAATGTACAAACAATTGAGGACCTGAAAGAAGCAATCAGAATTACCATTCAAGAAATCACAACAGACACATTGCACTAGATATTTGACAACACAGTCATGTCTTGAAGCCCGTGGTGGACATTTCCAACACCTGTTATAATGAATATTTCAGTGGTACATTCCAGCTAACCCAAAACAGCGTTGTATCATTGCGGTCACTATTGAAACTAATTAAATGACTTTTTTTAGCACATTTTGTGATGACTTCATTTACTTAATTTTTCAATTTTTTTTTCATAGAAAGTGTAGTGAGACTTTAAAAACACCATGTATAAATACTCTTGAAACTACCTCTGGAGAGAAATGAAAATGCTCTCATATAAACTAAATTACTCTATATAATAAAATACTCACAACAACAATGGCTGTCCATGGACCTTTCATTATCCAAAAATAGGCTGGGTTTTCCTGCATGTTCCAACAGCTGCAGGATGAAAGTTGAAGAAAAAAAAAAGTCGTTTACTATACCTTTGGAAATGGAGGCTATGGAAATGTGGTTCATAAGAAGGATGTTGAAGGTACCATGGACAGCTAAGAAAACCAACGAAGAAGTTTTAAAAGAGGCTGGGGTTAAGAGACAAATTACACCAAAGACCAGAGGCAGACAAACGAGATTTGTAGGACATTTTCTAAGAAGAAGAAAATTGGAACACACTGTGGCAACTGGAAAAATTGAGAGAAGATACAGAGGAAGACAGAGAGAGAAGTTACTGGATGGGCTGTCAGTGTGGCTAGGAAGAAAGTCACCGGCGGATCTCATAATCAAGTCTAAAGACAGGGAATTGTGGAGAGAAATGATCGCCTACGCCACACGGCACGGCGCTTGACTGATTATACCTATCATCTTTCTTGGTATCTTTCGTTTCTTATTTCATATTCACCACAAACAAGTTTCATCCCTTGCAGCTTGTGGTAGATCAAAGGGTAAGAATTATTTTTATGTTCATAAATTGCTTCTTTTGTACGTTATTCCATATAGTGTCAAAAAATCGGTTACCATTCAGACAACGAGGATACAGATGCCACCAGAATTTGCACTGCATACCCTAAAGAATATTTTCCTTAGTTCGCCTACAGCCGGTTCCTTATCTCAGTCATTTCCCACGAACTTTTTCTCCAGAAAACTTTCTCGTATGTTCTGTGAGCTGCCGAAGGTCAACACTGCTGTTTCCTTACTTCCCCGGGGTTTTTCCCCCGCTGTTTTAACCTCTTGCTGACAGTATTCCACGCTTGGCTGTCTCTCTGACTCCTCATATTTCCTCTTCCGCATGCAGCAGCCATATTCTGCTTAGTTTCCTCCCCCTCTTCTTCCTCCTCCGACGACGACGACGAGAGAGAGAGCTCATCGCAAATAAGTTTTTTTATTTGTTTATTCTGTCTTCTCATTTGTCCTTGATATCAGCAATTTTGTCTAAATAATGAGTTGTTATTGTTGTGTTTCAAAACAATTTCATTCTTCTTCCTCCTTACTGCCAATTTTTTTTTCTTTCGCCTTCCCTCCTTCCTCTTCCTACCTGTTTTTGTAAAACTGCACCATACACCTGCGTCTAACTCTGCACATCCTGAAAGAGCTTTGAGAAATACTCTGATCGATTACTAAAGGGCTTTTGGTTAATCTTTGATATCTCTCTCTCTCTCTCTCTCTCTCTCTCTATGAAAACACATGGAGCTTCCTCAAGGGCTTTCCACAAACGCCTGTCCTTTCGATTTCTTTGCCCGCTCTTGCCTAGGTGAGCCCTTTTATTACTCAGCATTCTCTCTGTTGTTTTTCTCCATATCTCCTTTGGTCTGGTCTTACTCCAGTTTCTCTGAGGTGTCCTTTTTAGCGCTATTTCTGGTCATGAGTTAGAAGTCAGTCCGGAGTACACGTTCCAGCTATCACAAACGTCTTTCCTCCATAATCCAAGTCAATAATTTCTGATATACCGATGAGTTACTAAAGGGCTTTGGGTTATTCTCGGATAAATCGGGTTAAACTTGGAAACAATTACTGATTGGTATATATGGATTGGAAATAAACTGATTACCGATATGGTGCATTCTGTTAGTATTTTAACATCGTATTGTACGATTTTAATATGTATATATATATTCTGTACATATAATTCATTTAAATATTAGCCATACGAATGAAAACACTGGGCACATTGTACCTTTAATTTATCCATTATATCGTTTAACATCCGCTTATGAAAGTTCTATGAACTTGCCCCGTCTGCCCCCCCTCCCTCGCCCCCACCCGCCAAACCACCAACCAAACAAAAAAAAAGTATTTCGTGAACCCCTCAGAAACTGGTCTCCCTGTGTTGCATATAGATAACATGTTCATATATAGAATTACGGGACACCACGTTTGCATAAATTCTAAAATCTCAGTGACGCAGGGATCCTTAGACTTTTACGAACGCTTGACAAAAGATAAAGAAGTGTGTAGACGTGATGTATCAGGAATTAAAAAATGTGGTAGTGCCTTGTAAACATCAACATTGTCGCTATCGTTAACATCGTACTGTTTATTCCAGCAAGGTATTTGATATTCTGTGCATTTTTTTTCACCATTCCTCTGTTAATGTTCCATTTTTTCCCCTCAGTCTGATGTACATTGTACATGTCTGTGATGTTTAACCCACATGTTTCAATCTTATGTTTCCATAAATCTTTCTGATGTTTAATCCAAGTAAGTGCTCGGTTTTGATTCCATACATATCAAGGTTTTGCGTTTAGTTTTATGCGTTTATTTGAAAATCTTTATAGCATGTATACAATATGCAAGATTATATATATATATATATATATATATATATATGCATGCGTCAAAGTATTTCATCTATATGTCTCAGTCTGACGTTTAATCCGGATGTCTCAGATGAAATACGTTCTCATCTTCCAACATTCCCGTACACGATTCCTCTATATCCTCCGTCTCGATTCCTTTTTCTCTCTTATATTCTTCAAAAATTCAACTCCTCCTAGTTCAGTACAGCCATAAACCGACTTTAGACCACCTTTGCCATTTGGCAAAAAAACGATTTGACCATATGTCGGTCGTTAGAAGGGAGGTCAGGTAATAGGTACTCTTCCTTACTGTAACATTCTACAGGATGAAAAGACATGTTTACAGTCACTATAAATACGAACAGAATACAATTCAGGACAGTAACTGTGTGGAAATTAATCACAAAATATGACTCACAAAATATTAAATAAATAATCACGGGGCGATAACCTTTCAAAGACACAAGAATATACACACGCATGCACAACCACATCTATACATTTGTACACTTCAAATGATGATGCAGTGTGTTACCTCATCTCCCATCTTGTCTTGTGGTGGATTTATAGTGTATGTAGAACAGCAAATGTTTGTAAATTGATCACTTAATGAATCACAACATTAAGCAGTTAAACAAGAGCGGCCGTAACTTGTTCGGTGGAAAAGTCGGCGTTTCACTAAGCGAGGGAGATTTTTCACTTGAATAACCTTAATACATTAATTCGAGTTTATAGTGAATTGTGACGTACCTCGTCTTGCACATTTCTTGAGGGGTGTTCGTAAGAGACACTGTTCGTAATGGCATTCAGTAACCTATAAGTGACGTGCTAGCATCAGGGTTGGCAAACCATAATTGAGCAAGACCCTGTCCCACATCTCCGTCGGTTAACCCCCCCCCCCCATAACAGGTCTAGCCTGGCTAACGGGGCAGGGATCGCCATAGTTTCCATGGTGGTGGAGTCTGCTAAAGAAGTATTGACATCTTCTGTTTTTTAGTTGCTCTCAGGTACTGAAAAAGTGGCTGCCATAGTCCACTCTTAAGTCAACACGATTCGTCACCGCATCGGCTGCAAAGAACACCAATTGGCAGTTCCAGGGAGAAGAAGAGGAAGAGGAGGAAGAAGAAGAAAAATAAATTTCCTGAGGTAGTCACTATAACACAAGTGTTGAGTACTAAAGTTTGCTACTGGTTTGACCAGAACTTTACTAAGTTGATCACTTCCTCTGTACCAGCTCGACCACTCTTGCGCTGTCTTATTGTTTGTTTCGTAATAATCCGAGTCACAGTTTTTAAATACTTTAAGCATAAGTGTCTGTTTTATATGGACAAATATAATAGTTATTACTTTCAATCTTAGTAACACTGGACACGTATATAAAAGCTTATGATATATCAGCAGTACTTACTATGTGTTCTCAAAGGTTGATTTTATTACAATCCAGGGCACCAGAAAACTCCAAGGTAGAGCTAGAAGAGATAGATAGACGTTTAAATTCAGTCAAATTAACTGATACGCTTAAAGTAAAGAAAGAAATAATATGCATTTACATTTCATGAATTAAATGAATTGATAGATTTAAAGTTAATGAAATAAATGAATTGCTTCTTTGTTAACTTTGATTTCGGTTTTATAATTTTTTAACACGTTTAACTTTTAAGTTAAGATTTTCAGTTTGTCGTATCTGCCATGGAGGCATGAAACTGGTGTAGAGAGCAAAACAGCAACAACAACAACAACACATCTACTCAGACCATCAGGAGTGTAGCCACCCCCACACCCAGGAAAGCATGTCGCCCTTCTAAACTTCTATGCACAATATTTTCAATCTATAATTATTGATACGCTGAAATGATGCATAGAACATGTGCAGTTTTGTGCTGCATACTGATATTTGCTGCAGAGAGAGAGAGAAGGAGAGTGAGATAGAGGAGAGAGAGGGAGAGGGAGCGAGCGAGAGAGATGGAGGGAGAGAGAGAGGGAGATGAGGGAAAGAGAGAGGGATGGAGAGAGAGGGATGGAGAGAGAGAGGGGAGGGAGGGAACGAGAGAGAGAGAGGGAGAGAGAGGGAACGAGAGAGAGGGGGAGAGAGAGAAGGAGCGAGATGAGAGGGAGAGAGAGAGAGGGGAGAGATAGCGAGAGAATGAATGAATGAATGATCTTTATTTTTAAAGGGTAAAGAATTGGGCACGCAGGCCCGTCTTACATTCTGCCCTTCATCACTCCATCTTTCATTCTTCCCATACACTCGATTTAATACAAGTATACAAATTACATTAGGACAAAAAATCACATAAAAGGAGTGTGAGATTAAACTATTACATCCAAAGTAAAAGAGAAGAAGTAATTAGTCTAATAAAATAACTCCCACACACATACACGCACACATACACGCACACAGACAGACATAAACATAAACAAAAATACATTGTCAGTACAGATCTTCTAACATATGTTTTTTTTAAACGAACATTAAAATAATTTCTAACAATATCTAACAAGTTACTTTTCGAACTATGTCATTTTAGTACTTGGTAGCTGGCGAGTCATGGGTTGAGAGAGTGCTGGTTATTCTATGGAGGCATATAATTCATCATCATCAGGTGCCGTGCCGACTGGCGTTGGCTATTATACTTCTCCAGAGTACACCATCAGCTCAGTTGGTGATCTCCTCTCACATTACCCCGTCAGACTGTCCAGTATCATTTCTCTTGGTCTTCCTCTTGATCTACTTCCTTCTATTTATCCTGTTATAATATTTTCAGTGCCCCCTCTTCTCATTGCATGTCCTATGAAATTACATTGTCACTCTCTTATTTTTTTGACAAGATTTTTTTGTCTCTCCAGCTCTTCTCATACATTCTTCATTAGTTATTTTTGCTGTCCAGGGGATTCGCAACATTCTTCTGACAAATCATATCTCTGCTGCTTCCAATGATTTTTGTGCAGATCTGCATATTGTCCATGATTCACTTCCATATAACAAGATAGGTTCAATATGGCATTTTAGGACTCGTTTTCTAACATTCATTGATAGGATGTGATGGATAATATGTTTCTCATTCTCTGGAATGGAGTCTATATAGAGGCATATAATTACAAGCAAGTAAATAATGAAACAGGTCTGAGTTAAAGGATAGTGTATTACAAATGTATTTTAAATTATAGGGGAGGGTGTTCCAGAGCTGTACTGCAGAGTATGCAAGGCTTTTCTTGTACAGATCAATCTTGGGTTTAGGAAGAAGTCAGTTTTTTAAACTCTGGCTATGTTTAGTGTTATACGTAAACAGTGACCACAAGTAAGGCGGAGCATTGTGCGACAGAATTCTGTGAACAAACTTAACTTTGTTAAAAATGACTCTATATTTGATGGGTAGAATTTTAAGTTGTTTATACTGATCTACAGTCTGTACTGGGTGTGTGTCACAAATCAGATTTACTGCTCGTTTGTGAAGTGAGTGGAGCCTTTTTGTGGTAAGTCGTTAATATAGATAGCAAAGAGAAAAGGACCAAGAAGCCCTTGATGAATACTAGTATCAACCACAGAAGAGTCAAATATTTTGTTTCTAAAGCAAGCTACTTGTTTTCTACCTGAGAGAAAAGATGTAATAAATTTTATTAGGTCAGGATGTAATCTATAACCTTCAAGTTTTTTTTTTTTGCAAGAATTTCATGTTCAGTCATATCGAAGGCTTTCTTGAAATCAACAAAGACAGCACCACACAATTTGTAATCATTTATATTAGACAGCCAGCTTTCTGTCATTTTAGTTAATGCTGTGTGGCGGGAGTGATTTGGTCTAAAACCTGACTGACTGTCTATTAGTAGATTGTTTTCCTGCATGTGTAGAAATGTTAACTTTTGTATGTTTTTCGGGAGGTTAAGATAATGATGACAGAATGGATATGGATCTTAGTCTGAGAGGTCACTAGTCTGTCCAGATTTAAAAAGAGGAAACACTTTGGCTAGTTTAAAAGCGTCAGGGAAATAGTGTTTGTCAGTGCACAAATTGTATATATATGTTAGTGTGTCTGTGATAACTGGTGCAGCGTAGAGTAGTATCTTGTTACTAACGTCATCACCTCCTGCTGAGTTAGTGTTCTTTAAAGACCGGATGTAGTTATAAACCTCACCGACTGTGAGGAAAAGAATATTAGTTGTTTTAGCTTTACACATTTACCCTCGCTGAAAGTTTTCAACACACTCAGGTCGTAATTAGGAGTCGGTAATGAAGATTTTAGAATATTAATTTCTTCCCTAAAATGTTCACTGACATTAGTGTAAGTATGTTCACCATTTATGTTTGTGGGTCAGGTTGCTTCTTTTTATTTACAAGATAATTAATCGCTTTCCAAATTGATTTACTATCAGTTTTGTCTTTCACTAAATTTCTGAAGTAATTTTTTTTTCTTATGCCTAATTAAATACTGCACCTTATTCTTACGTGAACGATGGCTATTAAAATTTCTGCTTTTATGAGCTTCATCCTGTTTCCTCATGAATTGCAAGAAATCAGGAGTTATCCATGGGGATTTTGTTATGTGTTTTACTCTCATTTCTTTGATGGGAACATGCTTGTCAAAAATATTTTGAAATATCTCGATCCAGTATCTGATAGCCTTATTTAGATTGGTTAATTGGTAACGTACGTAAGATACGAAGCTTTTAGATCAGTTAAAAATAATTCCAAGTTAAAGTTTTTAAAGTTCCTATATTCGATGCTGGTTGAGAGAGAGAGAGAGAGAGAGAGAGAGAGGGGAAGAGAGAGCGAGAGAGGGAGAGAGAGTTGGAGAGAAAGTCATACAACTATACACAAAGTACTGTAGTAAAACTGTGATAGCAAAATGTATAAACTAGGAAGAAAGTAGAAAGAGCTTTATTATTTAACAATATTTACTTGTAATGATTTGTGTCACTCAGTCACAATTATTCGGCATTTGTTAATGAGCATAATAAGCATGCAGAAGCAGTCAAATAAATAAATAAATAAATAAAGAAATAATCTCTTGTCCATATATTCAACACTTGAGAGTCTTTCCTAGAGTACATAATCTTTTGTTACAGATGAGCAAAGGCGAAAGCGAGAACATTTCTTTCAGATACCTGGCAGTAGATTTCGTCCTGAAATCTCTAAGAACAGAGAAACAGTTGCTGCCGGAAATGAACTTGAAGAAGAAAGAATAAATAATGATCAAGCAGATATGGACAGAGCTGGATCTAAAAAATGGAGACATGAGAACATTGACTGAATATTTGTGTTCTGCAGGGTGCTGAAACCATGATTTAGCCAGACGATGATGATAAAAAGATTCCTTTAAGAAACTTTTTCATATTTAGAGACACATTATCACAAATAGAAAACAAGACGGCTTTCGCACAGTTAAGTTAGAGAGCACAGTAATGTAAGAGAGCACAGTAAAGTAAGAGAGCACAGTAATGTAAGAGAGCACAGTAAAGTAAGAGAGCACAGTAATGTAAGAGAGCACAGTAAAGTAAGAGAGCACAGTATGGTTATACCTTCATAAAATCGTAAATAGCCAGAGAGCGCCGTTTATGGTTCTGCCAAATATATTCCCTGTAATTAGATCGTTTTCGTAATGTAAAATTTTTTGTCGGTGTTTATCAGTTCGAAAATTGCCGTAATGATTTTATATTACCCAAGAGTGAAAGACGTGACAAACGGTGCAGGCAAAGAGAGATGACACTGTTATGTCCCCAGAGTATCACTGTGTCCAGTAATTTACAACAGGATGAACGCAACACTAGGGACAGCAGTAAACGAAGACCAAGAATATGTTCAGGGCGTTAGTTGTCGCGATAATATGTTTACTCTAGGGAGACAACAACGAAACATGATCGAAAACACTAACCTCTTCCAAAAGTGTACAAAAGAAAAGTATTTGATATTCTACACAGACTGTCCTGTGGGGAAAGTAATCATTTATATAAGGGACGTTGCTAAACAAATATTACAGTAAATACCACATTAAGAATTCACCAGGAACTCCTTTTCTAAATGTAACTTATTTTGCTACAAGTTGTAATATGGTTCAACTAACTCTGTCTTCTTCTTCTTCTTCAGCTTTCCGAGCCATCAAGGCTCACTGCTGCAAATAAAGTTCGTTTCCATTCCTCTCTATTTCTAAAGTAAGAGAACAAATATTGTAGGATTAAACCTCGAAAAAATCGTAGACAAAGCACTTTAGTGAGACGTGAGAGAAAGAAAAATCACAAGAGAATTACTTGGGATTCGAACACGGACTCCGGTAGGACGAGCAGCCGTCTAGCCACGAGAGAACAGCGTACTATCGACTTAGCCAACTAGCACCCCAAAAAAAGGTGTTTTGTTGACATAGTCTTTAGTAACTGGTCAGCAGACATGAGAGATCGTGACACCCGGAAAGAAACGAGGTCGTGACACACAGAAATTCCGTAGCTTAGATTCATTCTCTCTAGCAGGTGCCAGCTAGACAAACATACCAAAACCTCGTAGTTTCCTATTTATAAAAAAATTGTTCCTTAAAACTATACTTGAAACTAACTTCATGTAATAAGTATTCGTTCGTTTGTTATTGTTGTTCAAGTTTGCACCAGACATGGCAGGAGACCGTGTGTATGTTTGTCTAGTTGGTACCTGCTAGAGAGAATGAATCTAAGCTACGGAATTTCTGTGTGTCACGATCTCTCATGTCTGCTGACCAGTTACTAAAGACTATGTCAACAAAACACCTTTTTTTGGGGTGCTAGTTGGCTAAGTCGATAGTACGCTGTTCTCTCGTGGCTAGACGGCTGCTCGTCCTACCGGAGTCCGTGTTCGAATCCCAAGTAATTCTCTTGTGATTTTTCTTTCTCTCACGTCTCACTAAAGTGCTTTGTCTACGATTTTTTCGAGGTTTAATCCTACAATATTTGTTCTCTTACTTTACCGTACCAAAACCTCATAGTTTCCTATTTATAAAAAAAATTTTTTCCTCTCTATTTCTAATCTTCTTTCTCCAGTTGGTGACACTATAATTTCTTTTATATCCTCTTCTATGTTGTCTTTCCATCTTTGTCTTGGTGTACCCCTTGGTTTTGTTTCCCTCATCTCTTGTCATATATCATTTCCGTTTGTCTGTTCTCTTCCATGCCCCAGCCATCGTAGTCTGTTCAGTTAAAAGACATTTCTAATTCGTTGGGATTTAAATAAGTTGTTCAGTTCAGTGTTCTTTCTAGCTCTCCATTCTCCACTGTTGGTATCCTTTATCGGCGCAAAGATTCTTCTTAGGATCTTGTTCTCAAAGATCTGCAATTGTTGTTCCTCTTTCTTTGTTGTACTCCACGTTTCTCATACATACATGACAGCTGGTCTTATTATAGTTTTCTAGATTATAAGACCAGCCGTCACAGAAAACTCTGTTCTCTAGAAGTGAAAATTGAATATGCAGACCTCGGCTGACATTCTTCCTTTCATCTTTCAGTTTCTAATCTATCGCAAGCAAGCAACCGTGGCTTATAAAAGTTCAGTATCAAATTACTAATCAGATGAAACGACAGAACTTGTAAATTGAAGATCTTATCTAGCCATTGAATAATCCTGAAGCAACTCCTGCATGAAATTTAAATGGACAAGTGCACTGAATATATAATGTACAAGTATGCAAATTTCATCCAGTAATGACTGTCTGCATGACTATAATAACAGAATATAAGAAATAGCTGTTGTAAGGTCTAGACCCTAGGCTGAAAATAGCTATAAAAATGAAATATTGCAGAAACAGCGTACGTTAAACGTCCAGAAATGAAACTCTGGAATTGATCAGGTAGATCAGCAGTCTGAGAAGCTGTTCCTCACCAGATGAGAGTTCCACACGTGGAAATGAAACAGGAAGTTAGAAAAGCAAACACACAAAAATCAATAAACCTACATCGCATATGTGAATCTAAAATCTACATCAACGCTTGCTCAGCTAGTGGTTCTTCCTTAGAGGGAAATTTCAGGATCTAGGCGGGGTGAAGTGGGGATAGGGGGTTGGGGATTGAGACCACAGATGGTTCGGCTCAAACTGTTAGAATACACATATTACTTGGAATGCATCTTTCGAGTCAGACAATCTTGGATAAGATGGTGACCATAAGCTATCTCGAGTGCCTTTACTTCTCAGATAAGATCAAAGAGATAGGGCCCCAGACAGTTCTGGGGAACACGAAGATTCTAGTCGTGCCTGCAATAGCTGAAATAGCACAGCCCGGTGCAAGAGCTGAGCAGGGAACGTGGCCAGATTCGATTTTCTGTGCTATCCGCCCAGAGCATGAGTTTGCTTCTGACGTGCTAGTAGTTTAAGTGGAAAGTTCGTATCAGGTTTGTATCAGAAAGTATCAGTTTCAGATGGGGGGGGGGGGGGGGAGAGGACTGAAGGTGACATTCCATGCTGTTGAGGCATACAGAGAATATAGTATTGGTGTCAATACTTTCTTAAACCTATGGGAACACTAGAGGTTGATGTGGAATATGCCACTCCTGGTAGCCTGTCTTTCCTCAGACATAGGGTGAGTCAGCTGTCGGTTTCTACACCCGGATTTACTGGACATTTTCTGATAGAAATGAAACCATTTACTTTCACTATAACAGGCTTGTGGGCTAACCATTTTACTATTTACGCGCTCAACAAAATTTCAGTGGATCACAGGAAATACAGGAGCGCATTGTGGGTTGTTTTTTTTTGTTTTGTGAAAGTTTCCAGAATAATGTACCCTAAAAGTATACCACGATGCACAGACTACTACAACAAACAGAATGCTTACAGTAACACAGTATTTTATCGGTCTGACTGAAACCACGAGCGAGGTATAAAACTGTGTCTGGAAGCATAAATCTAGATTTGGTCAGAAATGCCAAGAGTTTTTGCGCCATTGATATCAAAAATATGTTTCTCAGACTCTATATCAGTGGTTCTCAACTTCTTCACACCCAGAGACCACTTTTCCAACAACATATAAGTCGCATTGCCAAAAATCATTGATGGCTTGTATGCAATAGGTCTCACTTCCCTGATGTTTCCGCCATGGATCACCTGACATTGGGGATCAGAGGCTGGGTTCCACTACTCTATAGTACGTCGACAGATAGAGAGACAGACAGAGAATACAAGAGAAAGAGGGAGTGGGGAAGGAGGGAGGGAGGGAGAGGAAATATAAAGAATTAGAATATATAATTCAAGAATATCTTCAGAATGAAAATATTGTCTTGATGGTAACTCCCCCCTCAAAAACCAACGACAACAAAAAAAAAAAAACAAAACAAACATCAAGCTATTTGGCAACCTGATAAGTTGTTCCTCTTCTATGCTTTTGATACACATATAAATGATGCTAGCTCAAGAATGGACAGACAGGGTTATGTGGCGTTTACTATCCTAATTTCTCAGCTCTTGGTTTTTTTTATCTATATCTTGTCTCTGTAAATGTGCCACGAGATAACCGTTAAACCTGCTGCCGTGGAAACGCATTGTATGCCTTTGCCAAACTTGACTCTGCATACATAAAACGCTACTGCAGTTTCAGCCACATTTTCTTTGGGCATTCATAGCTTCCTCTTCCTTTTTCTTTCCTTCCTTCATTCTTCTTCCTTCTTCTTCTTCTTCTTCTTTTTTCTTTCCTTCTTCTTTCTTCCTTCTTCTTCTTCTTTTTTCTTTCCTTCTTCTTTTCTTCCTTCTTCTTCTTCTTTTTTCTTTCCTTCTTCTTCTTCTTTTTTCTTTCCTTCTTCTTCTTCTTTTTTCTTTCCTTCTTCTTTTCTTCCTTCTTCTTCTTCTTTTTCTTTCCTTCCTTCCTTCTTCTTCCTTCTTCTTTTTTCTTCCTTCTTCTTTTGCTTCTTCTTCTTCTCCTCCTCCTTTTCCAATGAAATGCAAGCTGGTGTTCTTTGCATCCAAAATGGTGAGGATGTTGAGGCCCACGTGCTGTCAACTTGGAAGGGGATAATAATGGCGGCCATTTTATCAGTCCCTGAATGGAGCGAAAGAACAGGGGATGTGCAGTACTTCTTTAGCAGGCTCCACCACCATGGGTACTGTGTCGATCACTGCCCCGTTAGCCATTGAAGGCCTGTTACTAGGGGGTTTCAACGGAGAGGTGAGACAGGGTCTTGGTCAGCTATGGTTCGCCAACCGTGACAGCAGCATGTCAGATATGGGTAGCTGACTGCCAAATCGGATAGTGTCTTCCATATAGTATTTATAGCGAGAATCATGTTATATTTCAACAACAGTGAACATGGATATAGTAATAGGCCACGTTAAAATATGAAAATACTGTACCCCATCCCAGAACAATGTATGGCGTGGCTCCCAACCGCTCGGCTGTCATTGTCTTATGAACCAGCAGGTACAGATAGAGAGCTTCCATCAACATCCAGGTCTGGCTTGATGAGATGGCGAACATCAGGAGCACGAAAAGTACCCGACATTCCCAGTGCTGATAAGGCGAGATGTAGATGTTTACTTTAGTTCTAACAGACAATACTGCTATAATCTGTACTACAGTTCTAATAGATTCCAGTTTTGATAACGAAAAAAAATGCAGTAAAAGCAGTTCTAACAAAGCAGCGCCAAATCGATAGGAATATTTTTTATACTTCTGGTCAAATACCATAAGGAATGACATAACAAAGTATCATTGTGGTAGTGACTGACAGGACGTGATGATGGACTAGTCAAATTACGAGAAAGACAGATGAATCCTTACCACAGACAGCTTTGAAGTGGAACTCACAGGATAAAAGAAGCAGGGACGAAGGAAACAGCCATGGAGGCGTAAAACAGAGGAGAAGCTGATTTTAAAAAAGACTCAACATGTGAGACAGCTAAGAGGATAGGAAATGAACGATAAACGCGGGGAAATATCTTGCCACAAGCAGCCCCATATGTCCAGGGTACCGCACGGACAAAATAGGGACCGGAGTAGGCCACTGGAGCATTAGCACCGTCCTAGTTAACAATTCATGAAATTGTCTGAAAACGAACATAATGAAATAATTATTGAAAAACCTAATGAAACTTTCACAGAATTGATATTTTAACATACAGACTGAATTTACCACATATATCATAAATAGTAATACTGTTATTGTTTTCAAATAGATAACTGTCGAGGTGCTGCATCAGTGAAAGTTAAGATTCCATTTTTCACTCAATACGCACATAATACATTTTAATGGCACTGAAATATTCCAGGGCGTACAGCAAAAAACCTTGTCAAAAAGATAAGAGAGAGAGACAATGTACTTTCATAGGACATGCAATCTTCTTCTTCTTCTTCTTCGTTCACACTGTCTGTCTATATCTGCAGTCCTGTCTCTTGGATAAATTTCACTGTTTTTTGTAACTCATGTATGGAACCGTAGAGCTTATCTTCTTTAGTGGTTTCACTGGGCCAGTAATTATTTCTCAGTGTCTCGTAGTTGATGCAGTTCTGGAGGATATGTTCCACGGTTTGGGGCACCTGGGCACATTTACATAGATTAGTAGTACCAATCTTAAACTTTGTATACATATGACTTCGGAGTCAGCTGTGTCCTGTTCGGAGACGGAAGATGGTGACTTGTTCCTTTCTGTTTAGCATGTGATAGTCATCATGTGGTGGTGTTTGTGGCTTCCTGTAGGTTTTTAACATGCTTTTCTTCTGATTATAGGTGACTGGTATGTCTGGTTGCTCCATTTCAGTGCCCTCTTTGGCCAGATGGTCAGCTTTCTCATTGCCTGGTATCCCACAGTGGGAGGGAATCCATTGCAAAGTGACTCCATGTTGTAAGCCAATTTTTGACAAGGCATCCTTAAGGTCTGGTAGTTTGTTGCACTGAAGAGCCTCCAGTACTGATCTTGCATCTGTGAGAATTACTACAGGACATGTATCAATTCTGGAGTCTGATAGTTTTTCAACTGCAGCAATAATTGCCCTAACTTCTGCATCAAAGTTGTTGCAGTATTTACCAGTGGGTATGGAAATCTTGTCAATGGTGTTGTTTGGATATTCAATATATGCTCCTGCCCCACCATTCTTTATGGCATTATGTGCAGATCCATCTGTATACACACGTATCCAGGTGTCACATGGATATTTGTCATCTAGAACACTAAGTGTGGCTGTTGATCTTACAAGACTGCTCTGCATCTCACCATTCTGCACACCTTTCACTTCAGTCTGAATAGTTATTTGTGTATAATCTGCTTCTTTCCATGGTGTATGCTCTGGTACAGATGATAATGGAGTGACTACAGTTGGAAGGTCTGGTATCAGCTTACGCATACGCTTGGCCTGATGAATAAAGCTGCTTCTTTTAAGCCGTCCTAATGCCAAGTTATTGAATCTCTCCTTCAGGGGATGGCTTACAGAGCTAAGGAATTTTTCTCCCATGGTCATGACCTTTGTGTCTCTACGTTCCTTTAGCGGTTGAACACCAAGTATGTAAATTTCATCCAGTAATGACTGTCTGCATGACTATAATAACAGAATATAAGAAATAGCTGTTGTAAGGTCTAGACCCTAGGCTGAAAATAGCTATAAAAATGAAATATTGCAGAAACAGCGAACGTTAAACGTCCAGAAATGAAACTCTGGAACTGATCAGGTAGATCAGCAGTCTGAGAAGCTGTTCCTCACCAGATGAGAGTTCCACACGTGGAAATGAAACAGGAAATTAGAAAAGCAAACACATAAAAATCAATAAACCTACATCGCATATGTGAATCTAAAATCTACATCAACGCTTGGTCAGCTAGTGGGGAATTCTTCCTTAGAGGGAAATTTCAGGATCTAGGCGGGGTGAAGTGGGGATAGGGGGTTGGGGATTGAGACCACAGATGGTTCGGCTCAAACTGTTAGAATACACATATTACTTGGAATGCATCTTTCGAGTCAGACAATCTTGGATAAGATGGTGACCATAAGCTATCTCGAGTGCCTTTACTTCTCAGATAAGATCAAAGAGATAGGGCCCCAGACAGTTCTGGGGAACACGAAGATTCTAGTCGTGCCTGCAATAGCTGAAATAGCACAGCCCGGTGCAAGAGCTGAGCAGGGAACGTGGCCAGATTCGATTTTCTGTGCTATCCGCCCAGAGCATGAATTTGCTTCTAACGTGCTAGTAGTTTAAGTGGAAAGTTCGTATCAGGTTCGTATCAGAAAGTATCAGTTTCAGATGGGGGAGGGGGACTGAAGGTGACATTCCATGCTGTTGAGGCATACAGAGAATATAGTATTGGTGTCAATACTTTCTTAAACCTATGGGAACACTAGAGGTTGATGTGGAATGTGCCACTCCTGGTAGCCTGTCTTTCCTCAGACATAGGGTGAGTCAGCTGTCGGTTTCTACATCCGGATTTACTGGACATTTTCTGATAGAAATGAAACCATTTACTTTCACTATAACAGGCTTGTGGGCTAACCATTTTACTATTTACGCGCTCAACAAAATTTCAGTGGATCACAGGAAATACAGGAGCGCATTGTGGGTTGTTTTTTTTTTTTTTTGTGAAAGTTTCCAGAATAATGTACCCTAAAAGTATACCACGATGCACAGACTACTACAACAAACAGAATGCTTACAGTAACACAGTATTTTATCGGTCTGTCTGAAACCACGAGCGAGGTATAAAACTGTGTCTGGAAGCATAAATCTAGATTTGGTCAGAAATGCCAAGAGTTTTTGCGCCATTGATATCAAAAATATGTTTCTCAGACTCTATATCAGTGGTTCTCAACTTCTTCACACCCAGAGACCACTTTTCCAACAACATATAAGTCGCATTGCCAAAAATCATTGATGGCTTGTATGCAATAGGTCTCACTTCCCTGATGTTTCCGCCATGGATCACCTGCCATTGGGGATCAGAGGTTGGGTTCCACTACTCTATAGTACGTCGACAGATAGAGAGACAGACAGAGAATACAAGAGAAAGAGGGAATGGGGAGGGAGGAAGGGAGGGAGAGGAAATATAAAGAATTAGAATATATAATTCAAGAATATCTTCAGAATGAAAATATTGTCTTGATGTTAACTTTCCCCCTCAAAAAACAACGACAAAAAAAAAAAAACAACAAACAAACATCAAGCTATTTGGCAACCTGATAAGTTGTTCCCCTTCTATGCTTTTGATATAAATGATGTTAGCTCAAGAATGGACAGACCGTGTTATGTGGCGTTTACTATCCTAATTTCTCAGCTCTTGGTTTTTTGATCTATATCTTGTCTTTGTAAATGTGCCACGAGATAACCGTTAAACCTGCTGCCGTGGAAATGCATTGTATGCCTTTGCCAAACTTGACTCTGCATACATAAAACGCTACTGCAGTTTCAGCCACATTTTCTTTGGGCATTCATAGCTTCCTCTTCCTTTTTCTTTCCTTCCTTCATTCTTCTTCCTTCTTCTTTCTTCCTTCTTCTTCTTCTTTTTTTCTTTCTTTCTTCTTTCTTCCTTCTTCTTCTTCTTTTTCTTTCCTTCCTTCATTCTTCTTCCTTCTTCTTTTTTCTTCCTTCTTCTTCTTCTTCTTCTTCTCCTTTTCCCATGAACTGCAAGCTGGTGTTCTTTGCATCCAAAACGGTGAGGATATTGAGGCCCACGTGCTGTCAACTTGGAAGGGGATAATAATGGCGGCCATTTTATCAGTCCCTGAATGGAGCGAAAGAACAGGGGATGTGCAGTACTTCTTTAGCAGGCTCCACCACCATGGGTACTGTGTCGATCACTGCCCCGTTAGCCATTGAAGGCCTGTTACTGGGGGGGGGGGGTTCCAATGGAGAGGTGAGACAGGGTCTTGGTCAGCTATGGTTCGCCAACCGTGACAGCAGCATGTCAGATATGGGTAGCTGACTGCCAAATTGGATACTGTTTTTCCCTGGTTTTAGCAGTGGTACCATGCTTGCTTCCTTCCAGATTTGAGGTAACTTACCTGTGCTCCAGCACATATTGAAAATATCCAACAGCTTTCCCATTGCTGCCATTCCCAGGTTCTTGATCATTTCATTGGACACTCCATCTGGTCCTGGTGATTTCCTTGGTTTCAGTTTACTAACTGCTAGGTCTAACTCACTGCGTGTGATTGGTGCATCCATGACCTCCACTTTTCTGACTTGTTCCTCCTCTTTCTGTGGCTCGATGCGCACTGTACGCTCCTTCTCTGGATGGATATCAATGTTGCAGTCCTGTGCAAACATGCGAGCAAAGTGATCTGCTACCTGCTTACCTGTAAGAGTTTTCCCATCCTCTATTAGTGTAATCTTTGTACTTCTTCCAGTACTCTCATCATTTAACTGTTTGATTAGTTTCCACAGTTTCCTTCCATCCTTTTCAAAGTTTAGGGACTCTGTTTTCTCTCTCCAACTTTCCCGTCTGGCTTGCAGCTTTGCTCTCTGAAATTTGGCCTTAGAATGTTGGTAATTATTGTGGTGTTCTTGGCATGGTCTATTTTCTGCTTGCTTTCGAGCTGCTTCCACGTCATCATGGAGTTTTCCCAGCTCACTAGACCAGTATGGTTTATAGTCCCTGCGAGCTCCTCTGGGAATATTTACACGAGCGGCCTGAAGGATACAAGCACTGAATTCCTTCACTATGCTGTTAACATCCTTACCTTCTATGGACAGCTGTCCCACCAGGATACCTGTACGATGTCTGTACATTGTCCAGTTTGCTTTTTTATAGTTCCATCTGGGGAGAGGGTTACTGGTGTTAAGGAGTTCATTTTCTATTGTCAGGAAGACTGGTCGATGGTCGCTACCTCCAAGTTGTTTTCCAACTTCACGTGTAATGTTCCACTTCAGATCTGGAGAGTGGAATGCCAGATCTGGTGTTGATTTTGTATGCCATGCCCTTGAGTAAAATGTTGGGGCATCCATTGGCTGGTTGATCAGGAGAAGTCCATTATCATCCTGCCAGCTCTCAACTTCCTCTCCTCTCTTGTCTATGTGGTCATAGCCCCAGCTCTGGGAATGACTGTTAAAATCACCACAGACCATCAGTCTCTCTTTGTGTGGGACTGTTCCTAAAGCAAGTGGGCGGTCATTAGGACAGTAATAGTTAAGGAGGTGGAAATCTGTATTACTACTTTTTAGATGGATCATCTGGTATTCAGCTCCTTCCATGTACACTCCCACCTGACATGCGCTGATGTTATTCTTAACAAGTGTGAGTACTCCTCCTTTTCTTCTGTCCTGTCGGTCTGATCTAAAACACTGGTAGCCTCTGATTTTAAAGGCGGCATCTTTGGTTAGGTGTGTCTCCTGTATGCAACATACTTACCTGCTCTGCAAAAAGTATGTTCTCTAGTTCAACCTTTTTGCTATAGCCATCTCTAACACTGCTGACACCCTCAGCATTCCATTGCATTATTTTAAGTTCTTGCTTTTTGGCTGTTTTCTTCTGTTGTATTTTTTGGCCAGTAGCTCTACTCTCATGTCTCCTGACTCCACAAGACGAACTGAGAGGACCTCCAGTAGCATTGGGTGGACCCTTTCGAGGCAGGGGGCCCGGCACTGCACCTGCCTGGTTAGTCTTCACAGGGCGAGCACCATGTTTGAAAACTGTAGATATAGACATTTCATTAGCGATAATGCGTGTTACCCTGATTTTTGCGATGCGCCTTTTGGCTGGGTAACTCCGACTTCAGCACCTTTCTTTGCTAGGGCAGACTGTGGTCTTGCTCGGACTGCCATGAAGACAGTGTGGCTGGCCTGGCCAAAACTTTGTTTTCCAGCCTCTGGTGGCTGTACTTAAGCCCCTTCTCCATGTCAGATGGTTTGAGACAGTTCCACAAAGACACTCTGACTCTGAGATGAGGAATCTGATGAGTGCTTCAACGATATCCATTCCCCGCCACCTATAGTCTACTGGCTCTGTTTTGTTTACATCATTCTGATAGCCATTGTTGTAAAGACCCATAGGCTTGTCACGTCCTGGATTCATTGGTTTCACACCAGACTTCCCTCATCCCCGCCAGAGATCTCCATGTCCCCATCTGTCCACCAACCTGACATTACATTTTGCAAAAATAACAATTACAATTACAATTAGTGTTGATTGCTACAAGTTTCTGGGCTACAGAGGTAGGTCAGAGTTTTTAAGCAAACAGATCTATGTTCCCTGTCTCACAAACACTATGTTAAGATAAGTGTGCTCTTAACACAGTTGTTCCCAGGGGAGGACATGCAATGAGAAGAGGGGGCATTGAAAATATTATAACAACAGGAAAAATAGAAGGAAGAAGATCAAGAGGAAGACCAAGAGAAATGATACTGGACAGTCTGACGGGATAGTGTGAGAGGAGATCACCAACTGAACTGATGGCCTGCATGAAGGATCGTGTACTCTGGAGAAGCATAATAGCCAACGCCAGTCGGCACGGCACCTGATGATGATGATTACAGCAAGTTCTGGGCACAGTGTTCTTGTCTGAAATATTCCAGGGCTTACAGCATGTTCTAGGTACAGTGTTCTCATATTGGTCCTGGAGCTCGTAAAACGAGTTTCTAATAGTTGATTTACGTGGAAAAGATGCAGCAAGACTCAAACTCTCAGTATCATTTCAGGAATATAGTGGAGGGGAAAAGCGAAAATGAAGCGTGGGATGTCTCATTTTAAGAAATTGAGATATACCGAAAGAAGTGCAGCCCATGACACTACATTTTCCCCCAGGCAATAAACTACGTAACATATTTATTATGTGAACAGCATTATTCTGATCCACAAACATCAGAAATAACGGATTCCGAGGTACTGTTCGTTCTTCGCGTTTTGTTCATTGCACCAATATCTTGATTTGATCTGTATTTATCAATAGTATTTAATATTTCTTGGTCCGGGGGTCCAGTTTATTTGATTGAGTACCTTCAGAATCTCTTGTTTTGTAGAAGAGCAATTTTGTGAAAGATCCATTTTAAAGATTTACATTTTGATGGTGAATTAGGCCACTGCGCCTCAAACCTTTCGAGATCCATTTGGAGCCAACCTGTTGGATCCAAGTTTAAAACCCACTGGCATAGGTTACGCTGAGCATTTTTAAAGTGACACTTGCCACCTATAATTGAGAAACAGATAGACAGATAGATAGACAGACAGATAGACAAGACAAGACAGACAGACAAACAGACACATAATAGCCTTGTCTATGATAGTATATCTGTATCTATTTCTTGACCTCAGTTTGAAAGAAACATTCTTACACGTATCGAGAGATTTCAAAGTCTACCTTGCAGCAACCGTCGAGCCATTTTCCTACATCTTCTCTTGCAAGTATCATTGATGCAGAGCTGAATAAGGTCACTGGATCTAGGATGTTGCTCTGTCGAAAAATCTACACTTGTTTTATAAAACAGCGCTGTTACAGTTGAAGCATAAGATCTGAACAATAATTCTTAATTTAAGGGAAGATTGACGCTGGTGAGTGTTTCCGTGTTCCTTAGTACATGAAGGTTATTTGAAAGAAATGTCTTATTTAAGAAATGTCTGATGAAAGAAATGCCTTACTATTCCCTCCTGAATGAATTCCAGACCTGTCTGTCCAGCTCTGACGTCATGTGGGAGTCCAAGACCGTTGACAAAGAGACGATCTTTCATGAACGACATAGAGGCTCTTAGAATGAAGGCCATGAACAGGTTGATATGAAGGATGGTGCTTTTACAGCGGAGCCGCCTTCGGATCAAAAGCATAGGTAGAATTAATAAAAACTGAAGTGAAGCATTTGCTATCTCATATAAATGATCGGTTTAACTAGTGTGAATAAGTTTTGTGTAGTACACAACATAAGCATATGGTCATCTTTTATATAGTAAAATTAACTTGTTTCACAAGCACAGACGATACTACTACTACTACTACTACCACCACCACTACTACTACTATTACTACTACTACTAACTACTACTACTACTACTATTACTACTACTACTACCACCACCACCACTACTACTACTATTACTACTACTACTACTACCACCACCACTACTACTATTACTACTACTAACTACTAACTACTAACTACTACTACTACTACTACTATTACTACTACAAAGTGTGTCGCCATTTTTGTTGATTTCGTTGCGAGTTTCCATAATAAGTTCATTTTTTCCCCCATTTACAGTCACCTCTAGATAGGTCCCAGGATAAGATTGTTGCCTTATGCTCAACTCCCGATGCAAGGGGGGGGGGGTTAGATGACGGAGGGCCATTGGTGGAGATCAAGTTGTCAGTCTGTTCGCTAACAAATCTCCTGGTCCAAGGAGGATCCTCAATACTCTCTGCTATCAAGTGGAGCACAACAGGCCGAAAAAAAAGAGGTCGACCACGTGAAACTCTAAAGAGGACATTATTAATAGAAGCCAGTTTAGTGGGCATAACATCCCGTGTTGAAGCTGAAAAACTCGCCGAAGACAGGAAAACTTGGCAAACAACTATGTGACGTTTAATGGCACAGGAAGTATGTAAGATGTAAGATGATACTCTTTGCGAGATATGGGCCAGTTTCGAGACCATCGGTCGACAGCGCAACTGCAACAACTTTAATATACGCTAATGGAGCTGGAATTGCCGCGTCTGCTGGCACCAGGCTTGCCCTCCAATAGTTCCTCGTTAAAGGGTTTGAAGTTCACTCATTCCAATTACGGGGCCACGAAAGAGTCCCGTATTGTTATTTTTCGTCACTACATCCCCGTGCCAGGAGTGAGTAAGTTGCGTGGCTGCTGCCTTCCTTGGATGTGGTAGCCGTTTCTCATGCTCCCTCTCCACACAAAACAGGACACGTATATTTTGTTAATGGCCAAGTTATCTCGCATTTAAATATGTTGGAATCTTCTGGTTAAACCTACACCTTTAAAGGAGAGACAACAAAAGGATATCACATGACATTTCATATTTCCTATCCTTTCTTAAAATGTTTCGCACTTCAAGCTTTTACAAAATTATTATAAACGAGACTGACCCCTTTCGTTATCACTCTGGGATATGAGTGAATTGTACTATTTTATACAAAGTGACTTTGATTATCACCACGTCCCACATCTTCACTAGCATTCAATTGCAATCTGCGATATATATATATATATATATATATATATATATATATATATATATATCTTATATCTTATCTTATATCCTTCCCGTGCCGTTAAACGTCACATAGGGCTCGTAAAGTAGTTCGCCAATTTTTCCTGTCTTCGGCGAGTCTTTCAACCTCATCAAAGGATTTTATGCCTGTTAACTTGGCCTCTCTTAATAATGTCCTCTTCAGAGTTTCACGCGGTCTGCCCCTTTTCTTCGGCCTGTTGTGTTCCACTTGATAGCTTGTTTTGGGATTCTCTGGTCATTTCTTCTCATCAAGTGACCAACATATGTCCATCTCCTTTTCCTGATCACCCGTGAGACTGGTTGTTGTTCAGTCATCTGTCTTATCTCTGCATTGTTCTTGAATTCATTCCACTTGATGCTGAGTATTTTCCTTAGGCATTTGTTTTCAAAAGAGTCTAATCTCTTTTCTATTTCTTTAGTTGTTTTCCACTGTATATACATATATATACATATATATATACAGTTAAATAGTATTTATTATTAATAGTATATTATTAATATTATTAATAGTATTTATGTTATTATGTTTACACAAATAATACTAAAACTTAAGCTACTGATTTCAATTTTTTTTTTTTTTTACATTTCTTGTCCTTCATTCAGTGCAAATTCCCGTATTTCCTGCATAAGACGTACTTCCTCCCCCCCCCCCTTTCTAAAAAAACCCCTACAAAGTTCACCCTGTGTCCGCGATGGTTAGATTCGGGTAGGTCTTGGGATATTACAGATTACTGGTAGTGCTCTAACACTTAAACACCCAGGTTGAGCATATTAATCTTCTGACGATTCCAGAATGTAATAAATATGATTATAAATTATTAAATACCAAGTATTAAAAACCAAAATATTATTAAAATATTTTTTTAAAGCTGATGGTTATCAAGACCATCGTTCGACAGCCCTAAATATGAAGAGCTGTATCGTTGCCACTTGCCGATTGTTTCCTGTTTTTTTTTTTTTTAGACCGATATGCTCTGACACATTATTTACTCTTTGTAGTCAGCTAGTAAAGATCCAACAGCTACATTGATTACCGTATTTATAGTAATAACCAGTCCAAGTTTAAGGTAACATTGCCATTCTTTAGAGGCACATAGAGATATGATGTTAGTGCCCATATTTTCCTTGACCTGTCAGCACAGTAGTGAGAGATACGGTCATCATCACGGTTGGTCGCCTTTCCTTCCCTAACTCCAGAAGAAGTCGGGGTATACATTTCTACAGCTGGTGACTGGAGCTCCTCCTCTTCAAAGCTGGTGACTGGAGCTCCTCCTCTTCAAAGCTGGTGACCGGAGCTCCTCCTCTTCAAAGCTAGTGACTGGAGCTCCTCCTCTTCAAAGCTAGTGACTGGATCTCCTCCTCTTCAAAGCTGGTGACTGGATCTCCTCCTCTTCAAAGCTGGTGACTGGATCTCCTCCTCTTCAAAGCTGGTGACTGGAGCTGCTCCTCCTCAAAGCTGGTGACTGGATCTCCTCCTCTTCAAAGCTTGTGACTGGATCTCCTCCTCTACAATATTGTAGTTTATGAGGTAGTCGATAAACACCACCCAGGTTAGCCAGTGCAGGTTAGCTATGAATTCGAGTGTACCTGTATACAGAAGGTTAGGTTTTGCATAAGAAGTTTAGTAGGAGAATATTCCGTGACATGAAGTCTTGGACTAAAACGTTATTGAGGGGAAGGCTATCAAATTCATGGAAAATGCGGAGTTGTTAAGTTTAAGAAACAAATTTTTATCCGGTTGGTTTCTTGCCAAATTATAAGTCCGTCCTCAGCTTCACGTGCTGACCTGAGTTGTACTCAGCAGATGATTCATGAGCACAGAAAAAGCGACACTAGTCAAAACTGCATTTTTGACAATAACTCATGACAGGTTCATGAGAATCCCGTCAAACTTACTGAACACAAAACTCATTTACCATGTTATTGAATGCCTATAAAACATTGACGCTCCTCGAATCAATTCATTTGAAAATTCAATTCGCAAGTATGGTTCATCTCACTACATAACAACGACATCGTTATTGGACGTTTACAGACTGAACAGTCACAAAGTGTAGTGGCCAGACAATTTAATGTGATTAGAAGCACCATTAGTCGCCTTTGGAGACGATTTCAAGAAACTGGCTCAGTTGCAGACCGGCCGCACAGTGGAAGACCCATAGTCACAACTCCTGCCGAAGACAGCTTCACACGGGTGCGTCACCTCAGTAATCGATTTGGATCTGTGTCCTCAACAGTCCAGTCAATGACAGCAGCTCGTCGAATTTGAGATTAAAACGGACAGGAACCAGCTGCACGACGCTGGTCTCTAGGCTGGAAGACCATACAGAGGTCCTGTTCTTACGGACCGGTATCGCCAGAACCGACTGCAGTGGGCTAAACAGTATCATCAATGGACCGTTGCGAATGATTGGAGAAGGGTTTGGTTTAGTGATGCATTATTCTTTCTGCTCCAGCGACACGATAGACAGAGAAGATTTTACCGCAGAGTCCATGAGCGCTACGCCCAGAACAGAGCATAAAGTAAAAAAAAATGACAAACAAAACAAGATCTGTACCTCCAGTACAACATAATGACGACGGCTACTATGAGAGAGATAAGCGATATACTGTAGCCGACAGTGTATAGCAGAATTAAGTTGTTGGCTTGCTCCTGGGAATAGAAAAAAAAGATATGGTGAAGATTATTTGCTAGGGTAAATGCCGGTTATAGACAAGGCCTCCGAGAGAAATTTTGTAAATCCGTACCCCCCCCCCCCTTTCCTAGATTATTTTTTCATCCACTCCGGGGCGCCCGCTCCCCCTCCCCCTCCCCCCACTCCAGCCATCCAGGTCCACTCTTAAAACAAGAAAGGGACCCCACTCTTGGTGGTCTTGACTACAAACAAAATGTATCTGTCCTTGTGTGCCACAATGTTCCCATATCACAGTTCTAGGATCACTAGAGAATCTATACAATTCATGAAGAAGAGAAGTTGAGTTTGTTAACAGCAGAATTAAATGTAGCTTCCTTGAAAAATGTAAGTTTAATCGTCCTTACACTGTTGCTCTGTTGAAAGGTACTTGTACTTGTAAGAACTCCCTGTAACTGCCAGATGTTGTTCTTTGCAGCCGATGCTGTAGAGGTGTTGAGGCACAGCATAGTATCAGCGTGGGAGCGGGTTATGGCGGCTACTTTTTCAGTCCCGGGGTACAGCTAAAAACAGGGGGAATGCAATGCTTCTTTAGCAGATTCCACTACCATGGGGGCTTTGGCGATCCCTGCCCCGTTAGCCAGGATAGGCCTGTTACTGGGGGTACCACGTAGAGGTGGGATATGGTTTTGATCAGCTGTGATTCGCTAACCCTGACGCTGGCATATCAGTTATGGGTTGCTGATTGCCTCATCGGGCAGTGTCTTCTCTCCCCTCTGTTGAAAGGTAAAAGTCGTATAAAAGGTGAGATATTTTGCCAGTTCGCCGTTCTGTTTGAAAACTCCACCCTAGACCTTATATTCTTGGCATTTTAAAGGTGTTTAATGCAGCGAACATGTTAAACGAATGTTAAAATTCTAATACTTTTAAAGACATGCTCAAGTTACCCTCAGTCAAGTTAATGCAGTTTAGACGAAGGAGTAGCTGTTGTTTGTATTTTTATGGCATGAGATACAGACGGAGATGGGATGGAAAATGAAGGGAGACTGAACTAAACTTAACATTCTACACTGTTGATAATTAAAGATCTTGGATCTTCTGTAATACTTCGTGAAGAGATAGACGGTGCTGAAAAAACAACTCCATCTCTAGTTATGCCAATGTTTCTTATGTGAGAGACTACATATAGCATGAGTGCTTATATGTATACTTGTGTGAGATTACCTCACAGCATAACAGCTAATATGTATAGTTGTGAGAGACTACTTCATAGCATGGGAATCAATATGTATACTTGTGGAAGATTACTTCATACCATGAGGGCTAAAATGTATACTTGTGGAAGATGACTTACAGCATGAAAGTGGCTAAACTGTGAGCGGTTAGTTTTAGGAAGAGACTAATATGTATAGTTCTGAGAAATTGCTCATAGTATGAAAGTTAGAATGTATACTCGTGGGAGATTACTCACAGCATGAGAGCTAATGTCCAGCGGTGGAATGACGCACTTGCTGAAGTTGGTCCATGATGAATTGTGTTCTTGGCTGAACCACCAGGTGCCATTTTCTGTACAGATTCGCTCTGCATACTCTGTGGATAGAGTGCATTTGCCTATAGATGATGATGATGATGAGGAGGAGGAGGAGACGATAAATAGCAGTGAACTGGTGGCACACGCTCTTTATTTCTCCAGCAAGTTCTTCTAGATAAATGGTTACATTAAGTTACTTGTATTTCACCAATGACTCTCAGACTACGTCCTTTCGAACTACAAGTTTCTTCTTGTGATATGTGATGACTGAAGACTCTCGCAACTATTTATTCAGCATCAGCAACGTCTACGAGGTGTGTTCGGTAGGCAATGAGACTGAAAGCATTCGTCACAGCAGCTTGCACGTCATAAACAGTACCAAAATGGTGGCATTTCAAGCTTGATTTGAGCCGAGGAAACAAAAAGAAGTCAGTCGAGGCCATGTTCGGGCTGTAGGGAGGATGGCACAGGGTTGCCACGGTTAGTTTCACCAGAAACTCTCTCACTAGCAGGGACACATGGCTCGGCGGATTGTCGTGGTGAAGAACCCGGATGTTGGCGATCTCCGGGTGGACGTGCGCGACTTTGTTCTTCAGCAGTTTAAGCACTTCCACATAAAATGCTGCGTTGAACATTTGTCCGGGTGGTACGAACTCTTTATGGATAACACTTTTAGAGTAAAAAAAGACAATGAGCATCGATTTCATCTTCGATTTACATTCGAGCCTTTTTGGTGTAGGAGACTCGTTAGTGTGCCACTCAGAGCTCTGTCTTTTCGTCTCCGGATCGTCTTGTTAAACCGAAACACTTGTGCTTGCGATAAAGCATCCTTCCCGTAGGCTGTCTGTATCATAGCAAGCGTCTCGGTCGCGGATTTTTCAAGTTTAACACAAAACTTGATCGCGCATCGCTGCTCGGCGCTCCTCTGCACTTTGACAGTTACGCAACGCGTAAACAGCTGTACACTTCGCAATCGATCCGCACTCTGTAAAAGCTCAGAGCCAAATGACGAAATATCGACCCTTTACCTAACATCCCCCACTAACTTTCAGGCTCGGAGAATCCACCCCACCCTCACCACCCCCCCCCCCGGCCCTGCTGATTGGCTGAATAAAATAAGTATCATTACTTACCAGACATACCTTGTACAGATCATTTGTATATGAACCGAAATCTAGATCTGCGGTTCAAAAACTGAGGGTCTGCAGAAGTTCAGGTGTGTGTGAGCGAAGGAAATCTAGTATGTTTACGTCAATTGTATGAATTTTTAAAAATAAATATCAAGTAACGGTGGAGTGTAGGGAGGCCGTGGTGATTTATCAATGGCTTCAGGGGTTTTCGACCTGAAATAAGTTTGAGAACCGGTGATACCAAAAATGAGAAATCTCCCGAGAAATCTTCCGAGAGAGAAGCATGGAGGAGAAACTCTGGAATTCCTACGAAGACATCTTGTTGACAATAGAATTGATGGAGGCAACCAGACTCCTCTTTTAGAAAGCTGAGCACACAAACTGAGCGAAGAGGAAGAAGAAGAGGAAGAAGAAGACGAAAAAGAAGAAGAAAAAGGATTTTTACTTTTTTTGCACAGTGTGTGCTTAACAGTCTTATTAATATTAACATTGCTATACATTTTTTAATGGAACTAATTTATATTTATTTGATTATAGAAAAGTGTTCTACATGACTAATGGCCAACTAGCATTCTGGCGCTATTGTTGGTAATGGTCTTGTATGCCCGTTCTGCAAGGAACTAAATGGGCATACATTTTCACATTCTTTCATAACATACAACATGCATTTTTTTCATAATAAATGAAATGTGTCCGATCTAGTAAACTTTATTTAAGAAAATCAGTGGCTGGCTGTGGTATAAAAACAGTAAATAAATAAATATAGGATAAATGTAAATGTCGATGCTCTCTACGAATTCTATAGAGATTCTTCCACTTTGAAATGCTCCTATTTGCCAAAGAAAAGTGGGAAAGAATAGTGTGATGATCTTGTTGTAATTAAGAGGACTCATAAGAGTGAGACAAAGGGCAGATAACACACACAGAGGGAGAGTGAGAGAGAGGAAACTTAAATATTAATGGAAGACATAAGGAGGACAGATTTAAATACTGACTTAAGACACACAGAAATTAGACTTCAATATTAACTGAAAACATAAAGAAGGGATACTTTCAACTTTGGCAAATGACAAACCGAGAGAATACTTAAACTTTGAGGGAAGACACGTAGAAGGAAGACTTAAACTTTGAGTGAAGACGTATAAAGCGGAGGCTTCATTATATGGTGAAGAGAGTTTTGACTGATCACATACAGCGGCCAGACTTCAATATTGACTGATGACCCTGGGAAAAGAGACTTTTTACATTTAAAAAATGAGGGTGCTTCATCCGGCAGCTTGGTAGCACACATGCTGTTTAAGGTAACATTATTTCATTATCATCATGTGCTATTTCTTTTGTGCAAACCATATGACCGCACATTTATTTGTAAAATAATTTACAAAATTATGTTATTGACGTATACGTGGTCAACTGATCGTCATTAAGTAGCCCATGCTATCGGTATTAATAATAGCGGATGTTAACAGACACTGTTTGTTAACTAGAATTTCATGTAAACCAGTGGCTTGTTTCATAACTTTAAGGTGAGGAAGAGAAGAGGCAGACTGGAACACACAGCGACAACAGAAAAACTAGCCAGACAAAAGGACAGAGGAAGACAGAGAAAGCAAGACACTTGACGGACTAAAAGAGTGAAACAGAGCACGGTTCTTCACACGTCTTAAAGGAAGAGCAAAGGACAGATGGTTGTGGAAATCACTGACGACCAACGCCTGATTGGAATGGAGCAGAGAGAGAGGGGGGAATAAAGCTGACCATCGACCCTCAGTATTCTCAGATTATTACACCCTACATTCGAATTCAGATGTATCATGTCGTTTTCTAATCCATACTACACCTCGCTGAATTAGATAGTTATAGAAAAATATCCACATCGTTTAGTGACAAACGTAGAAGACAACAGATTAATATCTTCACGGGATATAAACAGCAATATCACACATAAATCATTATCATTATGTGTGGGCTAGGCATGGTACTATTGGCCAAAATAAGAGAAAGAAAGAGATGAAAAGGAAAAGTGTCTGACGCCAGTAGCAATATTTTCCACGCTTCATTATTCTTTGTTTTCATTAATTTAGAATATCTTTGTTATAGATCGTTAATTTGTGATCATACAACAAAAGTATCAGCTGATAAATGACGCTAATCAACACCTGACGGTGAGGTGAACAGAAAGGTGTATGCAACAGAACAATCAGTTTAACCTCTAACCGTTAGTTCAATTTTTTTTTAAACTAAAAAGAACACGTTTATATCCAAAGTAACGGTTTCATTAAAAAACAAGATGTCTGTCACATTCACACACGACATAACATGTATATGAATCACATTAAACAAATTATTAAGGCATTTTGTATATTTCTGTCAAAACTACAACCGAGGTAAAGGCATCTGTATTACATGCTACGGTCATATTTACACTCCATAATCTAAACAGGAAATACCACAACATTTATACTATACGCCTAATACATCAGGTATATTTACACTCCACACATCAGGTGCATTTACACCCCACACAACAGACACATTAACACTCCAAACAACAGGTACATTTACACTCCACATAACAGGCGCATTTACACTCCATGTGACAGGCACATTTATAACCCACACAACAGGTACATTTACATCCCACACAAGTACATTTACACCACACACAAAAGACACATTTACGCCTAACACAACAGACATATTTACACCCCACACAACAGGCACATTTACGCCTAACACAACAGACATATTTACACCCCACACAAAAGACACATTTGCGCCTAACACAACAGACATATTTACACCCCACACAAAAGACACATTTGCGCCTAACACAACAGACATATTTACACCCCACACAAAAGACACATTTGCGCCTAACACAACAGACATATTTACACCCCACACAAAAGACACATTTACGCCTAACACAACAGACATATTTACACCCCACACAAAAGACACATTTACGCCTAACACAACAGACATATTTACACCCCACACAAAAGACACATTTACGCCTAACACAACAGACATATTTACACCCCACACAAAAGACACATTTACAACCCATACTCGCATAGTTAGGACCGTCTTAACAGCATCGGTGGCCCCTGGGCAAAGTAATGCATTGGACGTCCACCATTCCTCTCTAAGCTATGCAAGTAATGTTAGGAATTCATAGATTTCTATGGGCTGGTTGGGCCCCAGGAAGTGTCCAGGTGGGCCCATGCGTTGAGACGGCACTGCGCATAGTACAAAAGGACAACATTTATCCACCCCTCTTATCCAACAAACCCGTAATATACATGCCTGCGCCCCACATAACGCCCATTCCTATATCCCCATACTACATAAAATTGCACAATTTATGCTCCACAAAACAGTCATATTGAAATCACTTTCGTAAACAACATAAAACGTACATAACTGTTACATATATACAGTAAATCATGCTCATATCAAAGGCAGCATCCATTCCCAGATCAAGACAAATCGACTCATCTCTACCCGCCATCACAGTCACCTTGGAATTCCAGATAACGCCATCTCCATCCGAAACGCAAAATACGATACTCTGGGGGATTTTTAATTTTGGCGTATAAAATCTGATGTCTGTCTATTTCAAGACATTTATCTGCCATGTTTGAAGTCGTAGAGTTTGTCCCATTTCATCACCGAGATTTTCAAATAAATTCTGGCCATGTACTCAGCATCCATCTTTGACACCCTTTTTTTTTTTGCTGCTTATGTATATGAACATTGATTTTTTCCCTTGGCTACTCCAGAGTTTATTTCATCTACAGTTTGTAGAATACAATTCTATCGTCCTCATGCCAAACTGAGAATAAAAAAAAAATCTTATCTTCTTTTGTTGCAGATATTTCTCTCTTCACGATTCAAGATATTTATTTTCTAAGAAACGCATTCACATCTGCTTTATCCAGGTTTTGCTGCGTATTTTGTCATGTGGTATAAATCGCACGGCAAGGAGAGAGATAGAGATACAACTAAGCTGCCATTTTTTAGATAAATTTAGTGTTTCATGAGAATGTTGCAGGAATTTAATGAAGAGCAAGATATCTACATATTCATTGCTTTACCTACCTACTTATTTGTCTGCATATCCATCCATCCATCCATCCATCCATCCATCCATCCATCCATCCATCCATCCATCCATCCATCCATCCATCCATCCATCCATCCATCCATCCATTCATCTGTCCGTCCGTCTGTCCATCCGTTCGTCCGTATCTATCTATCTATCTATCTATCTATCTATCTATCTATCTATCTATCTATCTATCTATCTATCTATCTATCTATCTATCTATCTATCTATCTATCTATCTATCTATCTATCTGTCTGTCTGTCTATCTGTTTGTCTGTCTGTCTGATTACCTACCTACCTACCTACCTACCTACCTACCTGCCTGCCTGCTTGCCTGCCTGCCATTTAGCCAAAATTAAACACTTCATCGATCAAGACACAAGGAATACTTACTACATATCACATATACAAACACATTTAGACTATTGCTCAACAATCTGGGATGGTTGCTCAGTGTCAAATACAAAAAGGCTTTACTCACTTCAAAAGCGAGCAGTAAAACGTATTAGTGACAAAGATCAAGCACAAGCAACTAATCAGCACAAACGTATCAAAATACTGTCTCTTAAGAACAGGTTCCTCTTCAACAAAGCCAAGTTGGTACATCAAATTCTTTCACAGCATGCTCTGCCTTATGATGATGATGATGATGAGGAGGAGGAGGAGGAGGAGGAGGAGGCGATAAATAGCAGTGAACTGGTGGCACACGCTCTTTATTTCTCCAGCAAGTTCTTCTAGATAAATGGTACATTAAGTTACTTGTATTTCACCAATGACTCTAAGACTACGTCCTTTCGAACTACAAGTTTCTTCTTGTGATATGTGATGACTGAAGACTCCCGTAACTATTTATTCAGCAGCAATGTCTACGAGGTGTGTCCGGTAAGCAATGAGACTGAAAGCATTCGTCACAGCGCTTGCACGTCATAAACAGTACCAAAATGGTGGCATTTCAAGCTTGATTTGAGCCGAGGAAACGAAGTCAGTCGAGGCCATGTTCGGGCTGTAGGGAGGTTGGCTTCAGGGGTTTTCGACCTGAAATAAGTTTGAGAACCGGTGATACCAAAAATGAGAAATCTCACGAGAAATCTCCCGAGAAATCTTCCGAGAGAGAAGCATGGAGAAGAAACTCTGGAATTCCTACGAAGACATCTTGTTGACAATAGAATTGATGGAGGCAACCAGACTCTCCTTTTAGAAAGCTGAGCACACAAACTGAACGAAGAGGAAGAAGAAGAGGAAGAAGAAGACGAAAAAGAAGAAGAAAAAGGATTTTTACTTTTTTTGCACAGTGTGTGCTTAACAGTCTTATTAATATTAACATTGCTATACATTTTTTAATGGAACTAATTTATATTTATTTGATTATAGAAAAGTGTTCTATATGACTAGTGGCCAACTAGCATTCTGGCTGCTATTGTTGGTAATGGTCTTGTATGCCCGTTCTGCAAGGAACTAAATTGGCATACATTTTCACATTCTTTCATAACATACAACATGCATTTTTTTTATAATAAATGAAATGTGTCCGATCTAGTAAACTTTATTTAAGAAAATCAGTGGCTGGCTGTGGTATAAAAACAGTAAATAAATAAATATAGGATAAATGTAAATGTCGATGCTCTCTACGAATTCTATAGAGATTCTTCCACTTCGAAATGCTCCTATTTGCCAAAGAAAAGTGGGAAAGAATAGTGTGATGATCTTGTTGTAATTAAGAGGACTCATAAGAGTGAGACAAAGGGCAGATAACACACACAGAGGGAGAGTGAGAGAGAGGAAACTTAAATATTAATGGAAGACATAAGGAGGACAGATTTAAATACTGACTTAAGACACACAGAAATTAGACTTCAATATTAATTGAAAACATAAAGAAGGGATACTTTCAACTTTGGCAAATGACAAACCGAGAGAATACTTAAACTTTGAGGGAAGACACGTAGAAGGAAGACTTAAACTTTGAGTGAAGACGTATAAAGCGGAGGCTTCATTATATGGTGAAGAGAGTTTTGACTGATCACATACAGCGGCCAGACTTCAATATTGACTGATGACCCTGGGAAAAGAGACTTTTTACATTTAAAAAATGAGGGTGCTTCATCCGGCAGCTTGGTAGCACACATGCTATTTACTCCATACTCTCATAAAACAACATTTATCCACCCCTCTTATCCAACAAACCCGTAATATACATGCTTGTACCCTACATATCGCCCATTCCTATATCCCCATACTACATAAAATTGCACAATTTATGCTCCACAAAACAGTCATATTGAAATCACTTTCGTAAACAACATAAAACATACATAACTGTTACACATATACAGTAAATCATGCTCACATCAAAGGCAGCATCCATTCCCAGATCAAGACAAATCGACTTATCTCTACCCGCCACCACAGTCACCTTGGAATTCCAGATAACGCCATCTCCATCCGAAACGCAACATACGATACTCTGGGGGATTTTTAATTTGGGGTACAAAATCCGATGTCTGTCTATTTCAAGACATTTATCCGCCATGTTTGAAGTCGTAGAGTTTGTCCCATTTCATCACCGAGATTTTCAAATAAATTCTGGCCATGTACCCAGCATCCATCTTTGACACCCTTTTTTTTTTTGCTGGTTATGTATATGAACATTGATTTTTTTCCCTTGGCTACTCCAGAGTTTATTTCATCTACAGTTTGTAGAATACAATTCTATCGTCCTCATGCCAAACTGAGAATAAAAAAAAAATCTTATCTTCTTTTGTTGGAGATATTTCTCTCTTCACGATTCAAGATATTTATTTTCTAAGAAACGCATTCACATTTGCTTTATCCAGGTTTTGCTGCGTATTTTGTCATGTGGTATAAATCGCACGGCAAGGAGAGAGATAGAGATACGACTAAGCTGCCATTTTTTAGATAAATTTAGTGTTTCATGAGAATGTTTGCAGGAATTTAATGAAGAGCAAGATATCTACATATTCATTGCTTTACCTACCTACTTATTTGTCTGGAAAACCAACCAACCAGCCACCCAACCAACCAACCAACCAACCAACCAACCAACCAACCAACCAACCAACCAACCAACCAACCAACCAACCAACCTACCTACCTACCTACCTGTCTGTCTGTCTGTCTGTCTATCTATCTATCTAGTGGTCGTATATAATATAGCATTTACTTTCGATCTACAAGTATGTGATCTTGTATGTGAACTATTTTCTGGTAACAAACTGAGCACCACAAAGTTCGTATTGTGCCAAACAAAATATTAAAATTTGCTATTGAAACAAATAAATAGCCACATTAAAAAAAAACTGCAGCTCAATATTTATCCTCACATCCAGTTCAAAGCACACGAATCGGTTTATTGGAAAGATTGTATAACAAGTAAGAAATGTTGGATTGAAAAATAACTTCCCCCACGCAAACATCAAAATGGTTTCCGAAACTTGTGACTACCTTATTATCGTGCGGTAAAGAATTAATAGATTCGTAATAGATTTATGGATTCAAAGTATTAAAATTGCCAAAACATTGTTTTCATGCTTGACTGAATCATCCTACACGTCAAAAAATATTGTTAATAGTAACCGTGCAATTGTTTTGGAGAGGCACGCACAAAATCTGTTTTCTACACCAGACCACCACCAGGTCGATTTCTTTTTATACATTAGAAGAGGGTTGGTTTATCATTATATCCCATAATTTGACATTAGCACAACTCTACAGACTGCATAGTCTTACAGCATAGATACAGTCATGCGATGTAGATTTAACATGAACTGAACAAAGGTAGACAGAGGTTCAGTTTTAAGGGAAAAAATATAGTGATTAAAGTTGGCAGGAACGAGAGTACCAGAAGGGGAGATAATCACGTACAATTGACGAATATACAACAATTCAATATTTCAGCAAATGTCTTTATCAACGACTACATACAAAAATAACACAACAGATAAAAACAAGAACCATCAGTCATCAAGTGCCCTACGGACTGGGGTTGGCTATTATGCTTCTCCAGAGTAGCCGATCCTTCATGGAGGCCATTAGCTTATTTGGTGATCTCCTCTCACACAATCTCGTCAGACTGTCCAGTATCATCTCTCTCGGTCTTCCCCTGGGTCTTCTTCTTTCTATTTTTCCTGTTGTACAATATTTTCAATGCCCTCTCTTCTCATTGCATGTCCTATGAAAGTATGAAAGTAAATCTCTCTCTCTCTCTATTATTTTTCGACAAGATTTTTTGTCTCTCCAGCTCTTCTCATACATTCTCCATTAGCTATTTTTGCTGTCCAGGGAATTCGCAACATTCTTCTAATCCACATTTCTACTTCTTCCAATGATTTTTGTGCAGATCTGCCTATTGTCCATTATTCACTTCCATAAAGTAAGATATACTTAATGCAACATTTTAGGACTCGTTTTCTAACATTCATTGAACACAGCTACCTATAAAACTATTTACTTATCTTGTTGTCCGCTGTTATAGATTAGTACAAGGTAATATGCGACAAGAATGTCTACTGTGAGAAGTGACACAGAGGCCACGTTTGGTAGAGCTGTTGTCTGCATTTAACAGATACTGCCTGGATTACTGTCTTGAATATTTGTGCCCTGTTCTAAGAATATCTTAGACGGCGGCTCAGAAAAGATGAAATCCCAGAAAGGTCACAAAGTACGACTTATAATCAACACAGAACGAAGGGAAACAAAAATGATCATCATGAACAATGTATCTGGCTCAATATATAGTAACGGAATCGAACTGAATCACAAAAAGTTTACAGTTGACCACATTAACGGAGAAAATAATTAAATATCCCGCGGACCCAAATATATTTTTATAGAAAATGCATATACGGTTCTAAAACAAGAAATGTATCTGTAGGAATGGACTACAGCAGTTGAAGAAAATATCTTACACCAATCTCCATCACCAAACTTGAGGGAATTCGACCTGGCTGAGTATTGACGAAAATACAGTCAAGGGAACATTGAAATGTGGACATAGTAAACTAACGTTAGATTTATCATTGAAGAAGTGGTGAGTATTTGTCTTCATTATGATTCATTATGATTCATATTAGTACAGCGATCACTGCTGCAAAACTGGCACAGTGGAATAAAATTAATGAAGATGGATGATCAATAAGGACAATGGTTATTTACATCTCATTAAGATGAACTTTGAACCAGGCAGATAAGCCAAAGCATCATTAACTTCAGCACCTTCTCTCGTAGCTGATTCTGCTTAGTTTTTGATTGATATATTTGATCAAAGCAAAAATAAGCATTTAAAAAAAACTTCTATTCTTTATTCCTACTCGACTCTCTTCTCCACTTCAAACGACCCATTGATCCCAGTCTTCTTACTTCACGTGTCCTTGTCTTTCGCCACTTCTTCTCAGTCTTACGGTTTGTATAAAAAATAGGAAGATAATTAGTCATATATTCCGGAAAACTCTCTAGGATTGCTTTTCAAAACACAATTCACTCCTATTCCCTATCGCTTCTTTAAAGTATCCCATTTTTTTTCCCACCTTCCTATCAATATCTACCCAATCAGTTGCGGTTTATTTCAAGTTGCGTTTCTGCGCTTTGAAGGTTTGAACCCAAATTTCCGTTAACTGCAACTTCTGAGAAATTTTTGCTCCTTTTTTTTTAGTTTTTCTTTTTCTTTCTCCCTATCCCAACATTTATGTTTTTAAAAACGTTTTGCAATAATAATTCAAAGTTACTGTCATTTTAAGAGTATTTTAATCTCCCCCCCCCCCCCCTCAATAATTTCACATTTCTACTATAGGTAAAACTGCACATACATTTTCATTAATTTTATAATTTATACTAGAATACATAGGGAATATTTTAAACTTATAAACAAAGTATCCACGGATCAGTTTCGACAAAAACAGCATAGTTATTTACGCAGTCACGCGACAAAAACTAACATTTTGACGCGGACAAGGGCTATGGAAATAAATATCCAGAGAGAAGTACAAGACAGAAGTTGCTCTTTTCAAGCTGTTTCTTTATACTACTCAAAATTATCCGCTTTCTCAAGTTTCCAGCAGTCTGCCAACAATACCGACAACTTATCACGGTATGCGTGTCTGGAAGTAGTAAGACGGCTCTTCTGTTTTCATGAAAACGTAGATTACAATGTTATTTCCCACGAGGTAGTGTCGCTGATGTAGTTTAGACAAGAAGAAATATAACTGCAGGCCAGCGTGTCATCATAACAGTATATTTTTGTTTCTGAATTTTCACATTGTGCGATAATTTATCTGGTCTGGACCAAAACAACAACAACAAACGCCTAAAATATCTGTAATAAAATCTTTCTAAATTGAGAACATTTCCATGTATTTCTCACAGACTAATTAAGAAAAACATTCTGTCTAGACTCTTATGAATACTGGAAACAGTGGCATATTAGTCTCACACTTTATTTTAATGAATATTTTAACGATTGTATTCAGTCAAGTCCTGTGTATAAAGTAAGACTAAAACAGGAAAGGAAACAACAATCTTGAAATGTTCGAGCATTTCAAACTGAAACAATACTTTCCCTTCTTTTATGCATTTGACCACGGCAGGTCTGGTAGAAGGAATACGCTCATTCCTACAGACCTCTAGGATTTCATCTGAATCCTCAGCATCCTCACATCTTTGGCTGCACAGAACAGCCTGTTTAATTATCTCACTCCACAGTTAATTTCCATGCTCCGACACAACAAATTCTGGCGAGAAATTTTGGTATATGTAGCCGGAAGGGAGTAACTCTATAATTAGAAAATATGGATTAGATTAGAAATCTGCTACTTTTCATTTTGTTTAGCCTTTGCCTAAATATAGCTTTGAGGATTGATTCCCACAAGTGTGAGGAATCTATCGACACTGCCAGTTTTGTTTGGGAATGAAAGAGTCTATCATTGAAACTAGGACACGCTTTCAGAGATTTTAAAAATGTAATAATTTAATTGTAGGATCTATAGGATGAAAAAGTATACATCGCGACCCTATTAAGCCTTGTAGGATCTATAGGATGAGAAAGCATACATCGCGACCCTATTCAGCCTTGTAGGATCTATAGGATGAGAAAGCATACATCGCGACCCTATTCAGCCTTGTAGGATCTATAGGATGAGAAAACATACATCGCGATCCTATTCAGCCTTGTAGGATCTATAGGATGAGAAAGTAAGAGAACAAATATTGTAGGATTAAACCTCGAAAAAATCGTAGACAAAGCACTTTAGTGAGACGTGAGAGAAAGAAAAATCACAAGAGAATTACCTGGGATTCGAACACGGACTCCGGTAGGACGAGCAGCCGTCTAGCCACGAGAGAACAGCGTACTATCTACTTAGCCAACTAGCACTATAGGATGAGAAAGCATACATTGCGACCCTGTTCAGCCTTGTAGGATCTATAGGATGAGAAAGCATACATTGCGACCCTATTCAGCCTTGTAGGATCTATAGGATGAGAAAGCATACATTGCGACCTTATTCAGCCTTGTAGGATCTATAGGATGAGAAAGCATACATCGCGACCCTATTCAGCCTCTCCGTTGGTACTCTCAGCAGCAGCTGGCTGATTGGACAGAGATACCCCTGGTAACTAAGTTTGTGGAGAAGCACTCCGCCTTTTCCTGATGTCACTTCTTGTCTACGGACTAGCCGCCAACATAACCCATAATTCATAACCCATTTTGACACGATGTCTGTATTTCAGCACCCTCACATCACTGACAGCACATAATACCCTGCTTGCAGCTCCATAGAAACAGAACACGAAGAACAAGCTCTCAAAGTAAATTACTAACAATTTGTCCCTGTTTGACATCTCACAGACCTCCTCTAGAAGATAGGTATGTCCTTGTATACAACTATAGTACTACATAGGAAAGAGAGTATTCCTGAACAAAATGAACAGGCTAAATTAGTCTTGCGTAAACAGTGTGATACTTTTCAAGCTGAAAAAAAAAATCGATACATGAATAAGTGGTTCTTATCTGAACAAAGACTGTGTTTATCTTGACCATAAATCGAGCCAGTTGTGTCATATTGTCAGCGTCTCTGTATTTCTATCGATTTTGCCTGGCCCTATGTAGATATTAGAAAGTAATTCACGGCGCATTCGATATCTTCTAGAGTACAATTTGTTGCTGTTATTCAATCACTGAAAGATGTGGAGATGTAGTTTCTCGGAAAAATTGCAAGAGTTCTCTGAGAGCAAAAATGGGCTATTGCGGCAAAAGGAAAAAAAAACAACTAACTAACTAACAAGAAGGCAAAAGAGAAACATGTTAAGCCGGAGTGATGTCGCGGTGGTGTAGTGGTTAGTGTACTCAACTGCCGATCAGAAGACCCCTGGGTCGATTTCGCACTCGGGAGGAATTTTTTTTTCAGGCCGATCAGCGCCGAGGTCAACCCAGCTTCAAACAATGGAGACCTGAGGCTTCCCTGTGAAATCATAGGCAACAAGGCAAGATGCTGGCATCCCTACCACACATGTTGTAGTGACCTAAAATTGTGAAAGCTCTAACACTTCACATCCCTACCACACATGTTGTAGTGGCCCAGAATTGTGAAAGCTCTAACACTTCACATCCCTACCACAAATGTTGTAGTGGCCTAGAATTGTGAAAGCTCTAACACTTCACATCCCTACCACAAATGTTGTAGTGGCCTAGAATTGTGAAAGCTCTAACACTTCACATCCCTACCACAAATAGTGGCCTAGAATTGTGAAAGCTCTAACACTTCACATCCCTACCACAAACGTTGCAGTTGCCTAGAATTGTGAAAGCTTTAACACTTCACATCCCTACTGCATTGCAGATGGTATGGGGCTTAGATAATGAGAAACGGTTCACCTGAAAACATTATACAAGAGCAGAAAAGTTCGAGGAGAGACGACGTGGCCTGCTGGAACTCTGGCATGACAGAAACGACCAAATTAGCCGAAAAGAACCCCCCCCCCCCATATATATAGATCTATACAGAACGAACGAACTCAAAGGCTGAGTACTCAGGCACGCAGGCCTGAAAATGATAAAAACTTCAAACGCTCATCTTCACACTCAACAGCATAAAGTGAACAAGCATACGCTGTGCGATTATTTTCACATTTTAACACAGTGATCATAGTGAAATTGTTCAACAAGTTAAAACACATTACAGCGGAACTACTGCTACCATTTTGTAAGCAATAACTCAGACATGATGATGATGATGATGATGATTAATTATGTTTTTAAAAAATCAGTAACGTTTTCGATTATCAAAGCCGTGCCTTTCACATACTTTGCTTTTGAAATCAATCATGGACTTTACATCTTAGGAATCTGTAACCTATTTACAGTACGTATTGATAGGGGCGATTACTGCTACTGAAAATCCCATGCCATGTTTTTTTTCCCTGCTCCCTTCCAACCACTCTCATTCTGTGTTGTAATGGAGGCTAGAGCCCGTCCAACAAATGACAAACGTACAAGCTACCTTACAATATTGTACACGTATAGACATATTTAAGAGGGTGCACTGTATGATTTGTTTGGCAACTCTGTATCTAATCCGTGATTCCTGCTTCTTTTGCTATCGCTTTCTCCCACATGAGTACAATGTTTCATAAACGCGCTGGACTAGACGCAGACATATTTTTCAGGTCTGTAAAGTATGCTGCTTCATTTGATAACGTTAGAGACAGACAGCATTTATCTTAAGGAAGGAAAAATGAACAACGTTCACCATAAGGGCGTGCAAGGAAACATTAGCAGCGCCATTTCTTTCTTCACAATGAGATATTTTGTAAAAAAAAAAAACGAAACAAATTGCATCTACAGATGAGAAGGCTGATAAGGCATTGATCGCCTGGAGTGAATGGATCTCATTATTTATTGATGTACTTCCGACATGTCTACGACCCAAACAGATAATAAATGTATTGAAATTTAAATTACACCCGGGCTAAATCAATTTGTCAGGAACCGGTACTCGGGTTTTATGTTAGATAATCATCATCATCATGTGCCGTGCCGACTGCCGTTGGCTATTATGCTTCTCCAGAGTACCCGATCCTTCATGCAGGCCATCAGTTCAGTTGGTGATCTCCTCTCACACCATCCCGTCAGACTGTCCAGTATCATTTCTCTTGGTCTTCCTCTTGATCTTCTTCCTTCTATTTTTCCTGTTGTTATAATATTTTCAATGCCCCCTCTTCTCATTGCATGTCCTATGAAAGTACATTGTCTCTCTCTTATCTTTTTGACAAGGTTTTTTGTCTCTCCAGCTCTTCTCATACATTCTTCATTAGTTATTTTTGCTGTCCAGGGGATTCGCAACATTCTTCTAATAAACCACATTTCTGCTGCTTCCAATGATTTTTGTGCAAACTTGCCTATTGTCTATGATTCACTTACATATAACAAGATAGGTTCAATATAGCATTTTAGGACTCGTTTTCTAACATTCATTGATAAAGATGTGTTCGATAATATGTTTCTCATTCTCTGAAATGCAGTCTTTGCTTGGCCTATTCTGCATTTCCTATCTGAAGTTATTACTGCTCCAAGGTATTTGAATTTCTGCACCTGCTCTAGAATAGTTCCGTTTAATTTAATACTGCATGCTGGTGGATTCTGTTTCTTAGATATAACCATAGTCTCTGTCTTTTTGATGTTCAAAGTAAGGCCTTTCTGCTCACTTTCTTTGGCGACTTTATCCAAGAGATTTTGCAGGTCTTGTTGGTTCTCAGCTATCAGTACTGTGTCGTCAGCATACCGAAGGTTGTTAATATTGTATCCTCCAATTTTTATGCCTGGTTCTGTGATGATTGTTCTTAGAATATTCTCGCTATACAGAGAAAAAAGGTCTGGAGATAGTACACATCCTTGTCGCACCCCTTGTTTTATAGGTTGATATTTTCAATTCTATTTTCAACTCGAGCTGCTGCTTCTTGCTGCCAGTATAGATGTTTTACAATCCTCAGGTCTTTGCCGTCTATATTGATGTCTTCAAGCATTTTAATAATTTCATTATGTTTCACCTTGTCAAATGCCTTGGTGTAATCAATGAAGCATAAGTAGAGATCTTTCTGTACTTGTAAAGCTCTTTCTGTTAGTGTTCGTAAAGCATAAATGGCATTGTGTGTTCCCTTTCCTTCAATAAATCCAAATTGTTCATCTGCTATTTCCATTTTTATCTTTTTCCTTGTTCTTCTCATAATTATTCTCAGAAGTAGCTTCGTTATGTGACATGAGAGGCTGATAGTCCGGTGGTCGTCACATTTCTTTGCACCTGGTTTCTTTGGTAGTGCTATAAACGTGGATTTAATCAGGTCACCAGGAATATAACCACTGTTATAAATGTCATTCAGTAACTTGGTTATTATTTTTATTCCTGTCTCCTCTAGTGCCTCTATTTCTTCTATTGTTATATTATCAGGCCCAGTCGCTTTTCCTTTCTTCATGTGTTTGATGGCATCTATGATTTCATCTTCAAGTATTGGTGGTCCATCACAGTTTTCAGTATCTGGTGTTAATTCTGGTCTTTCTCCTCCATATAGCTCACCGATATACTCTGTCCATCTGTCCACAATGTCTTCTTTTCCCATTAACATTTTACATTCTTTCGATTTCAGGCATCCTGTGGTATATTTTGTTTTCCTGCCTGTGAGTTCACTAATTCGTTTGTGCATGTTTTTGCTGTCTTTAATATGAGAGTCCTCTATCTGTCTGCACTGCTCATTTAACCACACTTCTTTTGCTTCTCTGCATTTGCGTCTTATCTCTTTATTTATCTTGCTATATTTTTTCCTCGTTATTTTTACTCCTCCTCCTCTTGTCCATCAGTCCTAAGATGTCGTCTGTCATCCATTTATTTTTAGGGGCTTCTTTTTTTGGTGGTATTATCTCCTTAACAGTTTGGTGGATAGAATCTCTTAACATTTCCCATTGTTCATCTATACTATTTATCTTTGCTATTGCATTGTATCTATTTGTTATAATAACTTTGTATTGTTCTCGCAGTTCTTGGTCATTTTTAAGAAGTTCTGTATTCAGTTTGATGTTTCTCACTTTTCTGCCTGCTTTCTTTAGTTTTATTCTAACTTTTCCACAGAGTGGATCATGGTCACTATTGCAGTCAGCTCCTGGCATGGTTTTTGTTGTCAGTAATGCATTGCAGAATCGTTTGTTGATTAATATGTAGTCTATCTGGTTAAAAGTCTTTTTGTCTGGGCTGCACCACGTTGCCAGTCTTCGAAGATGTTGTTTAAACCAGGTGTTTCCTACAACCATGCTATGTATTCTTGCCCATTCAATTAATTTATAACCTGTGTCATTCCTCTCCCCCAGTCCATAGTCACCAACGATGTCTGAAGTTCTTCCTTTACCAACTTTGGCATTAAAATCTCCCATGACTATGGTAACTTCATGTGACTTTGTGTGTTTTAGTGCTGTCTCTATGTCATTATAAAATATCTGTACATCTTCTTCAGAGCTTTCAGATATTGGAGCGTACACTTGTATAATATTTATGTTTATTGGTTGTCCTTTCAGTTGGGCTAGCAGGACTCGGTCCGAGATGTTCAAATATCCTACAATTGTCCTTGCCGTTTGTTCATCAAATATATTTCCTACTCCTCGTTCATGTTTCTCGCTTCCTGAATGTATTATTGTATATTTATCTGATTTTATCTTCCCTGCACCTGTCCATCTAACTTCACTCATTCCTAATATGTTGATCTTCATCCTTTCCATTTCCATCTTTCCATTTTCTAATTTTCCAGCCTGGAATAAAGTTCTAACATGTTGCTATTTTGAACTTGTTAGTTTAAATGTTAGATACACTTATTGAAATATTCAGAAACTCTGTGGAATCCATACAGAACAATCTTTGAAAAAAGAAAATAAATTACTAATAATAATAATAATTTTATTATTATTATTTTCTTTCAATTCAGAATCTAAACATGACGTGAATTATACATAAAGGAAACTGCAACAGAATGAGAAAACATATATATATATATATATATATATATATATATATATAAAGCAGGAGAAATCATTAAAGCCACCTATAAATAAAATAGAACATTCCATTTGTTATTAAATACTCACAAACATATATCTTAGAAATTACACCATAGAGATGTTATGCATGTCAGTCTATGCAAGTCTGCAAGTGCTTTTGGCAGTCGGTGTACATGTGTCCCCGTTGATCCCATCACTAACAGAAACCTCGTCAACAATGGTTTGTATGAGTTCGTGAACGGTCGCCACATATCTCCAGCGCACACGGTCTTCAGAGAATACCCACAGGAAAAAGCCAGGGACGCTGAAGTCATGAGACCGAGAAGGTCACATGATGTGACCAAAACGAAAGACAGCACGTCTGGACAACCGTCGAGCATCAGTCACACTGTTTCGTAGGGGTAGGCTGTTGTCTCGTCTTGGTGAAGATTTTAAGGGTTTTTGAGTCAGTTCTTCGTCGTCTTAGGTGCTGGTACAGTCAGTTCTTTGTCGTCTTAGGTGCTGGTACAGTCAGTCCTTTGTCGTCTTAGGTGCTGGTACAGTCAAGTTCTTTGTCGTCTTAGGTGCTGGTACAGTCAGTTCTTTGTCGTCTTAGGTGCTGGTACAGTCAGTTCTTCGTCGTCTTAGGTGCTGGTACAGTCAGTTCTTTGTCGTCTTAGGTGCTGGTACAGTCAGTTCTTTGTCGTCTTAGGTGCTGGTACAGTCAGTTCTTTGTCGTCTTAGGTGCTGGTACAGTCAGTTCTTTGTCGTCTTAGGTGCTGGTACAGTCAGTTCTTCGTCGTCTTAGGTGCTGGTACAGTCAGTTCTTCGTCGTCTTAGCTGCTGGTACAGTCAGTTCTTCGTCGTCTTAGGTGCTGGTACCTGAGGTAACGATCTGATTTTACATCTACAGCTTTTCCTTTGCTGTTCACAAAGAAATACAGGGCAACAATCCCAAACAACCTCGATTCCACACCACATTGTCATCTTCGGAGAGGATAATAGCTTTCCACGCAGTTCCTGGGGATTCGCAGATGACCAATATCTCATATTCTTGCTTACTGACAAACCCCGACAGAAGAAAGTGAGCTTAGGTTCAAGATCCATTGCTCAAAATCTCTGGTTCTTTTCATAGCAAGCCACGCACGATGATCCTTGTCCATGTTTAAAAGTTGCCGAGCAGTCTAGACTCAGCTTCAGGCTTAAACTTGCTCTGTTCACACCCAGAATACGAGAGAATTCTGTCACACCGAAGTTGAAAAGCTGCTCTCATTTTTTCGTTTGTTTGGGTAGGTTCTCAGGTATACGTACGATCTTTGGAGCTTCATGTTTCACGCCAAACACAATAATTTCCTGGAATTTGCTCACACACGCTGGTATCCTATTTCCAGAGAGAACCTGGCCATGCTGATCAACATTAAAATCTATTCCAAATCGGCGCTGCACTTTATTCACAGATTTTGTTTGGCACTAAAAACCTAACATTGCTGTTGTCTTGTGATACGTTTCAACGATCCATTGCAAATGAGTTTGGCACTAAAAACCTAACATTGCTGTCGCCTTGTGATACGTTTCAACGATCCATTGCAAATGATTCAGTTTAAACTGGGTGATCTCCTCCTTTTCGTGCCCCACCAAAGACTACTCGGCGTCATCTACGGCCTCGAGAAATCGGATTTCAACCATGTCGTACATATACAGAGATGTCGTACATATACAGAGATATCGTACATATACAGAGATGTCGTACATATACAGAGATGTCGTACATATACAGAGATGTCGTACATATACAGAGATATCGTACATATACAGAGATGTCGTACATATACAGAGATGTCGTACATATACAGAGATGTCGTACATATACAGAGATGTCGTACATATACAGAGATGTCGTACATATACAGAGATGTCGTACATATACAGAGATGTCGTACATATACAGAGATGTACACATACAGATATATCGTACATATACAGAGATATCGTACATATACAGAGATATCGTACATATACAGAGATATCGTACATATTATAATGGCATTTTGTGCTCTGGTCATCTGTGAAATAACAGGCTAATCTTTTGGGACACAACTTTGCTGTGTATATGACACTCGTTAGCTGGCCGCGTCGACATAAGTCGTGCTGATTCACGATACGCACGTGGATACCAAGGTGGACTTCCATCTTCCTTCCTTGAGAGTTGAGGTTACTAGACTAATTACACACATAATTCCAGCTCTCACTCTCACCTTCTGGATTAGTTACACACTGTTCCAGACATACTGCTCATCCAGGCTCTTTTAAACCTCACGTTGACGTCAGCCGGTACAGATAGTCAAGTAATTCCTGGGTAACGGTGACTTGGAACATTTATTGATGGCAATGATGATAATGCTGATAAAAATAACATTACATTCGACTACCGGCTGGTTATCCCTGCCATGTGGCCAGCCCATTCATACGTACAACCAAAACGTTCATCTGTTCCACGAAGACATCACACAGCTCGACAAAAACACGTCCACACAGTTCCACGTTCAAACCAAGACTCCTTAACGACGTGCTTTGCACACGGACACCTAACGACGTGCTTTGCACACGGACTTTTCTAACGACGTGCTTTGCACACGTACTTTCCTAACGACGTGCTTTGCACACTGACGTGAGTTGTGGTCTACGAGAACACAACTACTAGCAATACACAAATACTCTCTGTACAGAATTGCTATTCTGTTACAGAATATCTCCCCACCCCCTAAAGGCAGATATTTGGCCATCAAATATCTTCAAACAAAAAAAATGTCGAACTTTTACAGAAAAACCCTCACTAAATGTGAGCTATAACCATGAAGATAAAACTGCTTATTCAGCTACAAAAAAAACTTCATGCACGCACAATTTGTACAAAATAAGTACATGAAACCGTTGTGGTGCAACCAGAATATACATATACGTACAACTTTGAAGAGAATGAGTTCTATGAACGACACCAGCTATTTCTACCTGATGACATCCTTCACAAACAATAGGACGTCAGACCAATAAAAAAAAATATAATACATGACATACAGCTGCAAATCACACACTATCAAAACAGCAAGATATACTACATCATAAATCATATGACACAACACCAGATATCTGACACATCAGCAATTATCTGACACATCATCAAAGATATGCCACATCAACAAATATCTGACACATCATCAAATATCTGACGCAATCATCAAAGATATGCCACATCATCAAATATATGACACATCATCAAGACATTAATTGTCATAACATACAAGGTCAAGACAAACAGACAAAACGGAACGCATCTCTGACTAACCGCTCGAAAAGCAACCTACCAAAAAAAAACATCTCAGCTCGGCGGGCAAACAGCATATAGATAGTATGAACACTGCACAGCTTAGCTATACGCAGGTTATGCAGGTTAATAGTACCATAGTGCTCCAACCAAAACACAACATGATCTGACAACAGTTATGCATAAACTGAAGACGACATACAAAGCAACACACAAACAGGTGTGTTTTATATGCATAGTGAAATACAATCACGTTGGTGAAAAAAATGCATGATGAAATAACAATCATTGGCAAAAACAAAATGTGATACAAAGACCATTAACAATCTCAGTACCGCACAAATAAAAACAAAGGCGGTCAAGAGGTCAACTCTGACGGTGAATATAGCAGGCCCACACACGCATACCGTGAAAACGTTGTTCACAGTCATATACACATCAACTAGCAGGCCTCCACGTGAAACACAACACAACCACATGGGTGCACCCAAAACAGAACAAACACGAAGGCACGGGCGACGACACGGGCCATAACCTCCAACTACGCATGGAAAATATGAAGTCTCGAGTACTAGCCACAGACCAACGCAAAAATAAATGCGCCAGTACTCGAAGCACAAGTAAAATACAAGAAAAACCCAAAAATCAACCTGGCCAAATATATCAAAACAAAAAGCCAAGTTACATAACAAGAATAAAGTTACACAAAATGTGTTGACATAGATGGCGTAGGGAGGAAAAAAAACACGCCAACTGCCTGACTATAAATATCGTACACACATAAACAGTGCGGAATAAAATTTTAAAAAATGCAGCGTATACCATTCACACGCAACGCTCAACAAAAGCGAGCATACCAGTGTGCTCAAATATTACATAATAACAATCGCCCAGTAAAAAAAAACATATAAACGACCGAAAAGATTTGACACAATCATGGCAATGGCACAGCAAGTAAACGCAGTGCATAACCTAATGTAAGCTCATTATTGTCCCATAAGTAAGGGAAGATGAACCAAACTAATCCGAAACTGTCACTACGAGCCACCACAGACCTGATGAATTCCATCAAAAGAAAAGGAAATTAGTCCAAAAGTTCTAGAAAGTACCTACTCCTGGAACGAAAGAGAAAACGAAATAAGTTCCAATCTCTAACTCCTACAGGCTGCAGCTGGCTCCCCGCCAGTCATGATAACGACAGGCAGAGTCCGTGCACATTCTTCCCAGCTGTGGAGAGCCAGGGTTGGCCCCCGCCGTAGCAGACTAGAGTGCCGGATCATCTCCCCATTCGCCTTCAGGAGAGCTTGAAAAGGCTAGTACGATTATCCCGCACAGTGACAGCATACACGAACAGATTCCTCTCACGTACGGACAGCATAGGACAATCAGGCTCATACAAACAACGATGAATGAAAGCACAGCCCATGCCGCTCACAATTCTTGCTGGCCAAATCGAAAGAGAAGAATAGCGACGACACAGCCGCAGGAGTGCGCAGTACCTTAGGGCCAGGACATTACCTTCTGTACCAAGTGTGTGTGTCGCCCCACTGCGACACTTCCACCGATCGTAGTTTTATGTCGCCAAGGTGGGTCTCCCCGACGGCACCAATTATAATGGTATTTTGTGCTCTGGTCATCTGTGAAATAACAGGCTAATCTTTTGGGACACAACTTTGCTGTGTATATGACACTCGTTAGCTGGCCGCGTCGACATAAGTCGTGCTGATTCACGATACGCACGTGGATACCAAGGTCGACTTCCATCTTCCTTCCTTGAGAGTTGAGGTTACTAGACTAATTACACACATAATTCCAGCTCTCACTCTCACCTTCTGGATTAGTTACACACTGTTCCAGACATACTGCTCATCCAGGCTCTTTTAAACCTCACGTTGACGACAGCCGGTACAGATAGTCAAGTAATTCCTGGGTAACGGTGACTTGGAACATTTATTGATGGCAATGATGATAATGCTGATAAAAATAACATTACATTCGACTGCCGGCTGGTTATCCCTGCCATGTGGCCAGTCCATTCATACGTACAACCAAAACGTTTATCTGTTCCACGAAGACATCACACAGCTCGACAAAAACACGTCCACACAGTTCCACGTTCAAACCAAGACTCCTTAACGACGTGCTTTGCACACGGACACCTAACGACGTGCTTTGCACACGGACTTTTCTAACGACGTGCTTTGCACACGTACTTTCCTAACGACGTGCTTTGCACACTGACGTGAGTTGTGGTCTACGAGAACACAACTACTAGCAATACACAAATACTCTCTGTACAGAATTGCTATTCTGTTACAATATACAGAGATATCGTACATATACAGAGATATCGTACATATACAGAGATATCGTACATATACAGAGATATCGTACATATACAGAGATATCGTACATATACAGAGATATCGTACATATACAGAGCTATAATGATTGAAGTATGCGGCATCTATCCAGTGATTCTAAAGCATACATTTCTACATTTTATGTGAAATTATTTTATATTTTAATTGTAGCAAAAAGGATACCAACACATCCTGAAAAAAAATGAAGTTTGGTAAAGAAAGTGAAATTTAAAATGTTCCATTTCACATATAAAAATAAATGAGACTATTTCCACTTTTAACCAGAAACAACCCAAAATGATCGGCCAAAAATATGTTTGGCGCCCAGGGCACGTGTCCTATCTGTTTCACTTCGTATACAGCTCTAGCTGTCACATGACTCTGGCATGACCTATAACATCCGGTCTGGTCCAGCTTGAGTAGCAGAACAAAAACAAAAATCTATGTATTCATGGGCGTGTCTTTCATGAAGGTCCTGGAAATGTACGTCCATGTCCAAAAGCTGTATGTGCTTTCAGGAAAAACAGATGAAATGCGAAAACTTGTGTATGTATACGCGTGAAAACTTGTGTACACACAGTGCTAGAAACGTATGCACCCATAATCGTGTAAACTTGTGTACGCATAGTGCTAGAAACGTATGCACCCATAATCGTGTAAACTTGTGGACGTATGACAGTGAATACTTGTGCACGTATGATTGCGATCCATGTTAACTTGTTATCTCAGTAAAATCTTAATTGTATTTCTTCACAGACTAATATCTCAGACTAGTTACTTATTCGGCTGAATGTGTTTACCTATAACCTACGTGTCACCATGTCTCGTCTATAATAAGCCCTTTTGCCTTTTCGATGTCTTTTCAACTGAGTATGCATGGATACAATTAGCTAAGACTGAATCATCATCATCATCATCGTCGTCATCATCATCATCATAATCATAATCAGCAGCAGCAGCAACAACAACAGCGACAATAGCTGCAAGTGTCATGCTCACAGACCTTTGCCTAAATGCTTTGTTTAGTTATCATAAAAAGTGAAAATGATTGCGTATGTCCTATCCACGCCAATCTTTTTTTTTATTTTAGATGTTTTTCTAATCCAGTCCAGTTTATTAGATCCATCACTGAATGTAGTGTCTGGATTAGATTTGTATCTTTGTATTTTTCTTCCTTTCACGTCTACAGTGCTTTGTTTATAATTTTTTAAAGGCTACCTCTCACTCTCTCTCTCTCTCTCTCTCTCTCTCTCTCTCTAAAACACTTTTTTGGAAAATAAATTAATGTTACTTTACATAAGACCTTGCTAGCTGTAGTGACTGATCTGTTGAATGAAACTTTATCAAAAATTAAATCTTTCATTGGTGGAGACATGCACGTGTACAGTCAAGAGCTTTAGATCAGAAATCATGAGCATTAATTAATCACATTGTTAATACAGGATTGGTGTCAAGTGAGAACGAATCTATCTCATCAGTTTCAGAAATCATTTTAACAAAAGTCTCTTAGTAAAACTTTGCTAGCTGTAGTGGCGGGTCTGCTGAATAAAACTTGATCAATACTTGATCAAAAGTTGATTGTTTCATTGGTATCTCAAAGTGTGTCGACTATCTTCTTCTTCTTCTTCGTTCACTTCTACCACCAAAAACCGCACTGTGAACCTACTGAATTCACGCCTGTGGTCCTCGTTAGGTCCCGTGGTCCCCTGTGTGGTCCAAAATAGACCACACGAGATCCACGAAAGGACCACAAGAGATTCAGAGTGTCACAGTGCTTTAGCCTGTATTCTTGGTGGGTCTCGGAAGCGGGATTGCGTGACACCGTGGTTTTCATTGCACCAGTTTAGTCTAGGGTTGGACTTTCTCACCGGAAGACCTCGACGTGTTTAGGATATCAGTGCATCCCCGCCGGGTGAGAGGCGGTGGCCCACCCAGGCCAGAGTTGGACTTTCTCACCGGAAAACCTCGACGTGTTTTGAGATACCCGTGTATCACCGCCGGGTGAGAGGTGTTTGCACATCCAGTCCAGGGTTGGACTTTCTCACCGGAAAACCTCAGCGTGATTAGGATACGCAGACATCCCCGCCGGGTGAGAGGTGGTTGCCTATCTAGACTTCCCTGGTCCAGTGTCTCCGACTTCAGCATTTTGCGGTGGTGGCCGCTACCCTTCCTAGTTGTGACCAGGATGGAGCTTTTGTCCAGGAGGACGAATCCTCGCCACTAGTGACTTCTACCCCTGGGTTGAGCCGGTTTAGGCATTATCCCAGTATGGGCGTGTTTGGGACGGGACCGACCTCTAGAGCAGAGGTACTGTGACATGCATAGCCTTCAAGATTCACCCCTGGTATGAGCCGGTTTAGGCAAAATTCACCAGTATGGGTGTTTATCAGGCGTTACCGACCTCTAGAGCGGAGCTGGCATGACATGTCTAGCCATCAAGTTCCACCCCTGGTGTGTGCCGGTTTAGGCATATTTCACCAGTGTAGGTGTATTTCGGACGTGGGCGGCCTCTAGAGCAGAGGTGTCGTGGTATAGCTCTCGTAGCGATACTACTGGACATACCGGTTAAACTTCACTTTCCACCACCTTTTCCCATCGGCTCCGCACAGCAATCTTTATTTCTTTTCCGCATTTACTTCCTTAACCGGGAGGAGCTTCACTCCACGCACGGCATTTGAAGAGTCTCGCCAGCAGTGAGACAAGCCGGTTCATGCATTTCACCCGACATGACTGCACTCAGGACGTGGCCGACCTCCAGACCAGAGGTGCCATGATTTGACTGTTTGCTTCGCTTTATCCTTTCTACCACCTTTTCCGCAGTGATGCTGTGCGGCAACCTTATTTGTACCTTTCTTCATTGGCCGGGAAGAGCACCGCTCCACGCACGGCAGCTGAAAAATATCTCCAACAGCGGCAGATGAGCTACCAAACGTGCCACTCATCTACCCTAAGTAACTGGTTTTCAGGCGCCAGATATTCGCCCTCGCCCCTTCTCCTGTCAGTTTAAACAGTTCTGCCACGGGAAGGCCAGGAGCTGGACCTGACTGCCAGAGGCTGTTTGAGGTGCATTTGCAGTCCTTAGAACCAAAAGAAATGCCTACAACACGTGGTGTTCCCAAGCGGTCACCCATCTAAGTACTAACCACGCCCGGCGTTGCTTGACTTCGGTGATCGGACGAGAACCGGTATTCTCAACGCGGTATGGCCGTAGGCTGTGTCGACTATGAAATGGAAAGATTTTTTTTTAAAATCCGTGTTCCATGTTTGCTCATTTGAATTTTAATGGAATATTTAGTGCCCAAAGAAGATTGTATGGTTACTGCAAGCTGGGATGATTCTTGTGTTTTGTTGCTTAAGTAAAAAAAAGACTCGTGAGCCAGTCTTGTTTGGAGTTCTTCATGCCTGTTACGCGCGTGTGTGTGTGTGTGCGTGTGTGTGTGTGCGTGCGTGCATGTGTATGCGTGCGTGCGTCTGTGGGTGCGTGTGCGTGTGCGTGCGTGCGTGTGTGTGCGTGCGTGCGTGTGTATGTGTGTTTTTATGCTTTGTATAACTTTTTTTTCTGTCTTAATTCTGAAGATGAAACTGAATGAAAGCCTCCTTTGTGACATCAGACCTTGACTTCTCATACTCATTGCATCACTTCAAAATTCCTACCAGTTTCGGAAATTTCTTTTGTCTATTACCTGCAGCTCACTTCTACCGTTACAAAAAATAATGGTAAAAGGAATATTAGTTATAACTAGGAAAAAAGCAAAAGCGGCTTTATTAATTAACGAACACACAGTTGTGACGTTTCAGCGTGAGCCTTAATCGTACAAAAACTCACAGGACGAAGAAATAGAGAGAGAGAGAGAGAGAGAGAGAGAGAGAGAGAGAGAGAAGATAAAAGTATAAATTCACAAACAAAGTTATTGGCTTGACCTCTGTTCAAAGCAACAAATTAATATAAAATGCAATCTCAGGCGCATGAGATCCAACTAAAGAGTTAAAACACAAAACAATTGTCCTACCTGTGATTGTGAACCGCGTAATGTAGCTAGGGCAAGGCAACCTGGCCACTGTTCCAGGTCTGGTATTGTTCCAGCACATAACGTTGTCCCATACAACCTCACACCAGCCACTGTAGTCTTCATTAAAATAATAATAATAATAATAGTAAATGGACAAGTTGATGAAACTTACAGTGGTTATGTGAATGAAATAAACATTTAAAACTTCCACCGTGGTGTTAATGAAAACCGTGAGTATTAGCGTTATGTCTAAATTATAAGAGCAATGCGGGGAGAACTAAAGAAAGCAGGAGAGACTCGCTTTGAGGTACCCCAACGTGGTCAGGACAGGACTAGCTGGAGAACCTTTGTTGATTCCTTATGCTCCAGCGGGAGTACAGAGGACAGATGATGATGATGAAACTGTGAGAGCAAGCTGTGCATTATGTGGAAGGTTGAAGTTCTAACTGTAGGGAAAAAAGCCAGATTTCTGAAAGTTTTTATTATATATTTGTAAAGAGAAAGATTCTATGTCATTGTGACAATGTACTTTCATAGGACATGCAATGAGAAAAGGGGGCATTGAAAATATTATAACAACAGGAAAAATAGAAGGAAGAAGATCAAGAGGAAGACCAAGAGAAATGATACTGGACAGTCTGACGGGCTGGTGTGAGAGGAGATCACCAACTGAACTGATGGCCTGCATGAAGGATCGGGTACTCTGGAGAAGCATAATAGCCAACGCCAGTCGGCTCGGCACCTGATGATGATGATGATGAGTATGATCATGCAATATCCCAGTTAGTACTACAATTAGTGCTACGAGTACTACAGCTGCGATGAGAAACATTAAAAGTATGTAATGATTCCTCTGGTCATTTCTCGCATTTAGAAATTGTGAAATGTTCTTTCTTTTACTTTTGGGATTCGTCTCATGCGTAGATAGAATAACAACTGTAACTGGTATTAGTATTAATGTTATTGTTAGTATCAAAGTTAGTGGTATTGTTAGTGTTAACGCTGTTGTTCACGTTAATGTTAATATCAGTGTTAGTGTTATTGTCACTGTTAATGTTATTGTTCATGTCATTGTTAGTATTAGTGTTAGTGTTATGTTAATTTTGCATTATGTTAGCGTTAATGTTAATGCTAGTCACGATGTTAATGCTAATGTTAAGGTCAGTGTTCACGTTATCGCCTGCGTTAATGTACACCTACGCAAATGTCTGAAAGGTCGGTGCAACCTCTGTGAAAAAAAAAGAGAAGGCAACAATAGTTATTTGCTTTTCATTCTTCACCACCCGATGGTCCTTGTACCGCTGCTGTGATTGTTCAAACATCCATCAGCTACTCAGTTTGTTTAATCCATCGTCTGAAGACACGAGTCTTTCTTCCACACACTAAAGGTTTTTTTTTCCCTCCCAAACACTCACAGAAGCCTCATTGTGTTCCCTAACCTGACAGTATGTTGCAGCGCTTTTGGTAACAGTTCACAACTATGATAATGCTCTCAGACGGTATTTGTCAGCTTGTAAACAACTGGAAAAGCCACTCAGAGATATCTAAATTCCAGAAATCGTGGACGTATAGTTTTTCGGGAACGACTTTTCTTTCAGGATGTTTGAAACAAGTATTCATAATGTTTTGATAAGGATATTTTTGTCGATCTGTCCGAGACAAGAAAAGCACAGAATTGTTACGTTATAAAGCCTACTTAACAACCAGAAAAGCAATGAATTGTTACGTTAAAAACCTTATTTAACAACCAGAAAAGCAAAGAATTGTTACGTTATAAACTTTATTTAACAACCAGAAAAGCAATGAATTGTTACGTTATAAACCTTATTTAACAACCATAAAAGTAAAGAGTTGTTACGTTCTCAAGCTTATTTAACAATCAGAAAATAATAGTATCTTTGTTCTAAAAAAATGGTGTCGCTAGTTGAACGTTCACATAAAAAATGCTACATTTTACTTTCGAATTAATTTATTTATCCTAACATTTAATCTTTGCACAATTTAAACATTTTTGAAATAATAGCCTCTAAAAATGGGCACCAGAAAAATCTGGGAAGGTAAAGCGGCCAGGCGTGATACTGACCACATCACACTTTCATATGCCGAAGGTCATGGAAAATACGCGCCTACCACCGTATTCCCCAATATGCCTTAATGGCATGGAAACGGGAATTTTTACCTTTATCTTTTTACAATTTTTAAAATATAATCCATACACCTGTAAACTAGTAATTCCATTGTTAAAATATATATGGCTTTTCTTTGTTGTAAAGATGTTCAAAAGATAAGATTGTCACCCTATGTCAAGATGTCTAAAATATAGGATCTTTACTCATTAACCCCACTACGGCCGGCCCCAGACCATGATGAGAGAAGAGGAGGGTTGGACTAGGACCAGCTTCTGTAAAAACACTCCAGCTACAAAAACTTCAACACGAGCTCAGAGCTGTGGTGCAATCCAGAAATGTCTAGAAGCCACAGAGATTTTTTTTAAAAATCGACTACACCTGGAGACATAGAAGAAACAGCCTGGGACATAAATAAGTGGAGAACCCTTGTTGAAAAACACGGATCCTATGCCCAGACAGGGGTAAAGAGGGCACGGATCCTATGCCCAGACAGGGGTAAAGAGGGCACGGATCCTATGCCCAGACAGGGGTAAAGAAGGCCAGGTAGATAAATCTTTACTCGTTATCAACAGGTTCAAACTAAAAGGCATTTACTCAGCGTGGAGAAGATTAAAATGTCAGTTTAAAATATAACACCTTCACTAATTGTTATGACGTTTAAAATATTTTACAGTAAAAGAAAACAGGATGGTTTTGCATTTTGTTTTTTATAGAAGATGCTGGAGCATTTTGTTTTTCTGAGAAAGGTGATTTTATTGTTTGTTTTTGATGCTGCCAATTCTTGACTTACAAATATAAAAAAAAAAAAAACGGAAAGTTCTAACGATACGTGAAATATGAGAAAAAAAAATCATAGCCAAACATAGTGCCCGCAGTGTTTTTTTTTTTGCCTCGTATCTCGTTCACAAAAGTTGAGCTTGTAGTGAAAAATTAATTCTCAAAAACATAAAATTTGCCGTATTATTCATAACTTCTGTCTCCGTCAAACATTCGGTTGCGAAATCTAGGCTCCGTTCCGTTTAACAAATCTATTTCTCTTGGTAACTGATACTTGGAACTAACCAGAGTGGTGCGAAAACCAGTGTGTGTGTGTGTGTATGTGTGTGTGAGAGAGAGAGAGAGAGAGAGAGAGTGAGTGAGGTATGGAGGGAAGGGAAGAGAGAGAAGGGGAGAAACAGAGAGAAAGAGAGAGATCATTTTGCTCATTATGGCTTTGCAATATCTTTGCTGCGGAAAATTCATACAAGTATTCGGGACAGAACGTCCACGATACCTTCTGCGAAAATAGGACATGTGTTTTGGTCGTTTTACACGTGGGATTCCTGTATTTGCATCCTAAAATATGAATTTCCATAATAAAAAAAATATAACAGTATTTGGTATTTAACCCTTGATATTTATAAGTTATTGTGTTAGAGTTAGCCCCATGCTTGTTTTTTTTTTTTCAAATCATTCGTTGCAGGTGGAAAGTAACTTTTGTTTTCTGGGTCTGAGAAGAACATTTCAGCTCAGAGGAGAGGGGAGAGAGATTTTGACTTGAGTGTAGGCCAGTCTGTGCTGAGAAATGTAGTCAGTCTATAGTATGTGATAGTTGTTAGCCTGCTTGAATTCTTATTACTCTGTCCTAGTAACTTGGCTAGATAGCAGCCCGGAATTATTAGAGTATGCATGTTTCGGAGAAATCGTTTTCATATATTTTCGTCGTCAGCCTTCACCATCATCATCACGTTCACGCAATAACTCGGATGTGAGTGCCATGGTAATGCAGTCTTGATAGATATATCCAATGTGCCAGTATGTGATCGTCCTGTGTGTCCTGTAAAGAGTATATCATTACAGGGAGTGTTTCGTCGTCTTCTGTCTGCACATGATTAATGTAGTCAGCACAATAGACAACCAACAGCATACAAGCAGAAGCAATATAAGTCAGCTAGAAGACTGCACCAGTCATTTATTTCCTGTACTCTGTTATATAAAGAGAATACACCTTCAAAAAGCTGATGAGTACAACATAGGTTTCTTAATTTTAATGCATTATGTTATGTTTTTCTACAACTAACATTCGGTATCCACAAACAGATTATATTTCTTGCATTCCTGTCCCTGAAACTTATGAAAGATATAAATAATGTGCTGTAGAGCAATGAACAGCTTCTCATCAGCATTTATATCATATCAGAAATGAACAATCATGATGTGCCTCCTGTAATATTGCCGACCAGTTCCCATGTCGGTTTAAATGTGTCACATGCGATAAACATTCGTGATATCCAGACAATCCATAAATAAGCAAGCACATTCTAAATATGTAATAAATATCTGTCACTTCCTCCTCCCCCCCCCTTTCAATGATGAGTGTTTTTCAATCAGTTAAAAGAAAAGTAATGGACAGCATGTTTTCATGTTCACATGTAACGATACCTGTTAATCTGTCAGTCTTTATCTTTTATTAAGTAAACATCCTATTATACTTGGCCAACTTTTATCTATCTGTTTGAATACGTAAGACTACGAACCACATGCAACAAAGCAAATCAGCGGAGTTAACAGTGATTGGTACAGGAACAGCAACAACGAAAAAGGTTGTGAGGGGGCAGTGTTTTAACGATCTTTTCAATATAAAAGTTCAAGAGTTAAAATTATTTATTGGGCCGGTTAAAGAAAGTAAATAGACAACAAATTAGACTCTTTTGAAAACAAATGGCTAAGGAAAATACTCGGTATAAAGTGGAACGAATTCAAGAACAACGTAGAGATAAGGCAGATGAGCGAACAAAAACCTGTCTCGTGGGCGATCAGAAAAAGGAGATGGACATGTCGGTCGCGTGATGGGAAGAAACAGTCAGAGAATCCCAAAAACTATCTATCAAGTGGAATACAACAGGCCGAAGAAAAAGAGATCGATCACGTGAAACTCTAAAGAGGACATTGTCAAGAGAGGTCAATTTAGTAGGCATAAAATCCCGTAATGAGGTTGAAAAGCTCGCAGAAAACAGGAAAACTTAGCGGACTATCATGCAAGCCCTGTGTGACGTTTAACGGCACGGGAAGGATGTAAGAAGTTAAAGAAAGTGCTGAGCAGCTGTACACGTACTTGCGTCAAAAATTTCATGTTTTCTTGTGGTTTATGAGCTACAGAAGACGCAAATGGCGCCTCATGCAAAAGATGATTGTTTGTGGTTTCAGCCTGGAAAAGACCTGTAAACATGTCTTAAGTTAATGTCTTCTACGGTTTGACAGGAAGACGTTGGAAAACTTTATCATCATGTGGCCTATCCAGTTACTTTTTTTAAAATTCACCGTAATTTAAACTTAATCCGACACAAGATATACGAGTTTTGCGTGACGCTAATTATCCTAGTGATGCTTAATGTGGTTTGTTTGCGTGTTCTCAACATGGAAGTGATAGACGATCTGTGATACTTCATGTGACAAGGGAAAGCTTTCGTGTTCCTAGAGATATCGAAAAGAGACAACGTGGAGAAGGAAGGTCATGAAAGTATGTTTCTCCTGTCAAGAAATGGGGAAGTACTGAAACAAGAATCAGCTTCTAAGAAGCTGAGAAAAAGGAGAGAAAATGAATGAATGAATGAATGATCTTTATTTTTAAAGGGTAAAGAATTGGGCACGCAGGCCCGTCTTATATTCTGACCTTTATCACTCCATCTTTCATTCTTCCCATACACGAGAGAGAGAGAGAGAGATTGATTGATTGATTGATTGATTGATCTTTATTTCAAAATGGTTAAGAATTGGGCACGCAGGCATGTCTGACATTCTACCCTTTATCATACATCTTTCACTCTATTCCAGACATTCTACAAATATGCTGTTCATATAACAAACATAACTAACATTGAAGCTGAGAGACATAAAATAAAATATAACATTTACGTTTCACTCTTAAACATTCACTCAGTATAGAAGTAACTACATACATTATAAATGACTATCTACTAAACAAAATTTTTGGGACTATACAGAAAACAATTAATTGTATTAGGTGTCTGTAAGAGCAGCTTAAGATAACTTTTAAGTTTTATAATTCATGGAGGCATGTAGTCGACATCAAATAGATACTGGGAAAGCTTGTAGTTGTAGGAAGGAGTATAATTTATATTTTTTTATATAGGATGGGAGGGTATTCCAAAGATGAGCAGCAGAATAACTAAAGCTTTTCTTGTAAAGATCAAGTCTAGGTTTTGGAAGACATATGTTGTTCAAGCGTTGGCTGCACTTTGGGCTAAATTTAAACAGGTTCCATAGATAAGGCGGGGCATGCCGTGAAAGAATCTGATGTACTAATTTGGCTTTGTTGAAGAGGAACCTGTTCTTAAGGGGTAGTATTTTGATACGTTTGTGATGATTAGTTGTTTGTGCTTGATCTTTGTCACTAATGAGCTTTACTGCTCGCTTTTGGAGAGAGCAAAGCCTCTTTGTATTTGACACTGAGCAACCATCCCAAACTGTTGAGCAATAGTCTAAATGTGTTTGTATATGAGCTATGTAGTATGTCTTCCTAGTGTCTTGATCTATGAAGTGCTTAATTTTAGCTAATTGGTATACTTTTTGTGCGATGAGTTTTGTTAGACATTGCACATGAGAGTTCCAGAGAGAGAGAGATTGAGTGATTGATTGATTGATTGATTGATCTTTATTTCAAAATGGTTAAGAATTGGGCACGCAGGCACGTCTGACATTCTGCCCTTTATCATACAACTTTCACTCTGTTCCAGACATTCTACAAATAAGCTGCTCACAGAACAAACATAATTTACAGTAAAGTAACTACATACATATATAATATACGGTACTGTTCAGAATAAACAATTAACTGAATTTGGTGTCTAAATACATTTTACGTTTTATGATTTATGGAGGCATGTAGTGGACATCAAACAGATATTGGAAAAGTCTGTAGTTGTAGGAAGGAGTATAGTTTATATTTTTTAAATACAGAATTGGGGAGGGTAGAGAGAGAGAGAGAGAGAGAGAGAGGTGGGGGAGACGCCCCACAAACACACAGATGTAAGATAGATGGATGGTCGGATGGATGGATAGATGGATAGATAGATAGATAGATAGACAGACAGACAGACAGACAGACAGACAGACAGATAGATAGATAGATAGATAGATAGATAGATAGATAGATAGATAGATAGATAGATAGATAGATAGATAGATAGATAGACAGATAGATAGATAAGTTTTTTGTGGCAGACATAAAAATGTTTGCCCAATATTTCATGCATTCACACAATATTATTATGTTAATAAACCCCAGTTCCCTTGACAACGGAGCTTCACTTTAACCTTAGCCACTTATTTACTGACACTCTTCATACCTTTGAACTTTTTTTCTTTTACTTTTAGTACTCTTAATGCACTCATGAAAAGCAAATAAGTTTTTTTTAAAACCTTCACATTTTCATTTTTATTAAGCTGCATTGTGCCTAACAATTAAGGCTAAAATTTATTAGGGAATTTAAAAAGAGGTTTTGTCAAATGTTTTGTTAGCGTGAGATGGTGGATTCCAGAGTTGTGTATGCTAAATCTAGTCGTGGTGATACAATCTGTAGCCATGGTCAAATTTTGGCTGATCTTCGGGCGATTTTGAAGTTGGAGAGTTCTTTGCAGTCTACGATGCCATGAAGATACAGAGCCGCAGAGACTGGATAGCACAATGAAGGGAATTACGGTGAGTGATTTTAGTTCCTGGAGGCAACCTAGGAGAGAAATCTTTCTCGGGCAGATTCTTAACTCCACGAGGAGCACTGCCCTCCTGCTGGTCTATTTGAAGTGTCACGTGAGTCTTCAGGTTCCGTAGATAGATGTAAAAGGAGTCTTTGTTAGTTCTGACTGGCTGGCTGACTGGTTCTGGCTGGCTAGTTCTGGCTGGCTAACTGACTAGTTCTGGCTGACTGACTGGCTGACTAGTTCTGACTGGCTGGGTAGTTCTGGATGACTGGGTGACTAGTTTTGGCTGACTGGCTGGCTAGTTCTGGCTGGGTGACTGGCTGGCCCTGATAAATGTCCTCTTATCTCCTGCCCAGTTATGTTTTCCCCCTGTTTGATCCATTTACTGTCATTCAGAAAGAACACTCTACCTCAGTGGTATTGAAACTTAGATTTTGGGATCCAGTAGGATCCAACAGAGCCCCTGAATGGATCTCGACAGCTTTGAGACATAATAGTTGCAATCGCTTCCAAAATGTGCATATTAAAGACAAATCGTACACAATATATTTGCTTTCCAAATGCTACATCCAGAACAACTGCCAGTAGAAGCCCTGTATGAAGCTCTGTCTCTCTCCACACACACACACACACACTCACACACGCATGCAGGCACGCAGGCACGCACGCACACACACAAACAGGCATATATATATATGACTGATATTTCAAAAAATATCTATCCTTATAGCTAATGCTTCGCCCTTAAGGGCACTAATCTCAAGTAGTAATAACCCTAACCTTAACACACATCTATAAAGATAAAGCTTCCCTGTAGCTTGGACGCTGCGACCCCAGTTATCTTCATCTGACCTGGCATCGGAGATCTGTTCAGCTAACATCAAGCTCAATGTCCTCAGGTCATTTTCAAACAGGAAACATTTACTTATGCTGCAACATTAAACTGTGCTCCATCTTGCATTTTTTGTGTGCAATGTCCTATAATAATTTCACAGTTATTACAAAAGGTCTGTGATCTTTCCTTTGTTAACATACATTTTGAATTCTGACAATACTTTGTCGTGGTGTTTTGGACCTAGTACAAATACCGCTGCTCTAACTGTGTGTCATAGAATGCTAGAAATGTTACGGAGAAGAAAATCACAGAAAGATGCAAGCAACATTAATTTGAACATAGTTTTTGAAACTTCAATCCAGACTCTTCAGGCATGAGTGTTTTTTTTTAAACACGGTAGGATCTCTCTTAACCGACAATAACGGGACTGCACCGATTCTGGATACGGGATTTTGCCGGATAATTGAATATATACTTCGAGAACTTACCTGTTCATGTTTTATGATGCCATCTGTAAAAAGTGCAGCATGAGACGTTCGTTGGTCGTGTTTTCGATCTACCGGCCATAATTAAATAAATAACATTTGACAAATTATGGAGAATATTTTAAAAATTAGAAACACATATACATAATCTTATGTTTCACTAAATCAAATGTAAACTACATTGCGTAGTATCACATAAAAGTTGTGAATTTATTAGAGTGACGACATAACTTGGAATGTCTGCCTACTTACAAGATTTTCGCTTTAAAAATTCTCCGTGTATACAAAGAAGTTTCATAACATCATGTGCTGACATGGATGAGCATTGCTCGGCAAATTTCATGAAGGTCTGCAGTGCTTCGTGAGACTCCTTCCACGTAACTTTCTTGATCTGCGTGCCGTCGTCCTCATCTTCATTCGCCTCATCATCATCTTTCTCCTTACCAATTACATGTTCGATTATTTCGTCTTCATCAAGAAAGAGAAAATGGCGGGACCGGAATTACCTACATCCACTGTTGCTGGCGAGATTCTTCAGCTGCCGTGCGTGGAGCGGTGCTCTTCCTGGCCAATGAAGAAAGGTGCAAATGGGGTTGCCGTGCAGCACCACTGCGGAAAAGATCGTAGAAAGGATAAAGCGAAGCAAAGAGTCAAATCAAGGCACCTCTGGACTGGAGGTAGGCCACATCCTGAGTGCAGTCATATCGGGTGAAATGCATGAACCGGCTTATCCCAGAGGTTGGGACACTGCTGGTGAGACTTTTCGAATGCCGCGCGTGGAGTGAAGCTCCTCCCGGTCAAGGAAGAAAATGCGGAAAAAGAAATAAAGGTTGCTGTGCGGTGCCGATGTGAAAAGGTGAAGGAAAGGATAAAGTGAAATTTAATTAGTATGTCCAGTAGTATCGCTGTGAGAGCTACACATACCACGGCGCCTCTGCTTTAGAGGCCAGCCACGTCCGACATACACCTACACTGGTGAAATATGCCTAAACCGGCACACACCAGGGGTGGAACTTGATGGCTAGACATGTCATACCACCTCCGCTCTAGAGGTCGGTCACGCCTGATATACACCCATACTGGTGAATTATGCCTAAACTGGCTCACACCAAGGGTGAATTTTGAAGGCTACGCATGTCACAGTACCTCTGCTCTAGAGGTCGGTCATGTCCCAAACACCCTCATACTGGGATAATATGCCTAAACCGGCTCAACCCAGGGGTGGAAGTCACTAGTGGCGAGGATTCTTCTTCTTGGACAAAAGCTCCATCCTGGTCACAACTAGGAAGGGTAGCGGCCACGACCACAAAATGCTGAAGTCGGAGACACTGGACCAGGGCAGTCTAGATAGCCAACCACCTATCACCCGGTGGGGATGTCTGCGTATCCTAATCACGCTGAGGTTTTCCGGTGAGAAAGTCCAACTCTGGACTGGATAGGCAACCACCTCTCACCCGGCGGTGATACGCGGGTATCTCAAAACACGTCGAGGTTTTCCGGTGAGAAGGTCCAACTCTGGCCTGGGTGGGCTACCACCTCTCACCCAGCGGGGATGCACTGATATCCTAAACATGTCGAGGTCTTCCGGTGAGAAAGTCTAACTCTAGACTAAACTGGTGCAATGAAAACCACGGTGTCACGCAATCCGCTTCAGAGACCCACCAAGAATACAGGCTAAAGCCATGCGATACTCTGAACCTCTTGTAGTCCTCTCGGGGATCTCATGTGGTTCTTTCGGGGACCACATAGGAGACAACGGGACCTAACGAGGACCGCAGGCCTAAATTCAGTAGGATCACAGTGCAGTCTTGGTGGTAGAAGCGAACGAAGATGAAGAAGAAGCCTACATCCACCCGAGCTGGGAGTTTTGTGTAAAGCATACGTTCAGGAGTAAATGTGCCCCACACAACTCGGCTGTACATACGACAATGTTGCCAGAGTGCAAGTCCGTGGCATTTTTGTTCTTATCTCCTAGGCCTAGATTTCCGGTTTAAATTTAGACCTTTGATAGTGCCGTTGTTTTTGGTATTGCCGATTAAATGGATGCCGGTTAAGAGAAATTCCACTGTACGGGTTAGTCCAAATACGAGATTTTTCCTTAGCTTTGTTTAACGCGAACGAAAACTAATGTAGAACATACCAGGAGAAGATTTTCTCATGTGAGTCTTAAGTGCTCAAGTTATATCGCCTCACCTTACTAGTACTGTACTGATGTTCAATGATTACATTAGAAAACAGGGTTGGGAGGCACAGGATAGAATTTTAAACGGGGATCCACATCCAATTCTTCAATATTTGAAAAAGAAAAGTTTTTTCACTTGTTTTAACTCTCTCCCTCTCCGAACCTTTAGGTGCCAAAGGCACTTGGAGCTTCCGCAGTGGTTTCTTACAAAAGCCTATTCTTCATCTCCTCTTGCCCAGGCAGGGCCGTCTTAACGCATGGGCCGATATGGGCATTGTCCAGGAGCCCCAAGTGCATGAGGGCCCAACCAGCCCGTGGAAATCTATGCATATGAATGTATATGGCGGATATGCGGTGGATGCGTGGACGCAGGCGGCTTACTTTGTTATTTTATTATTTCCTTTCCCAGGGCCCCCGATGTTGTTAAGACGGCCTTGTGTCCAGGAAAGCCCTCTATTACTCAGATGTAGGGAATAGATAAGCTCATTATTACCTGGGTTGGTTGGCAACCCTAAGATTAGGAATAATGGATCAGTTACTTGTCAATTTTCAGAGGTGCGCAACTCTGAGAAAAAATCTGCTTACTGGCCCAGTATATAAAAAATACCTGATAGAATTTTGATCGGTCGGGATGTGTACGCTGAGCGAATCGGGGGAGGTTATGTTGTCGTTCGAGAGCGTATGAGAGTGTATTTCGTCTATGGATAAACATGTAAGTGTGAGTTATGTTGGGGTTTATATTTCTGTCACGTGGACGCGTGCAAGGCTGTGCTGTCGACTTCTCCGATTCACACCCCGACCTACTTAGGTATGATTATGAAAACTGAAGGGTACATGAATAATTATAATTCTAGTGGAACATATTTGTCTATGTAAGATTTAGAGGTTTTGGTATTTATACCATAAATACGTAATGCTGAATTTTATAAAGATGCATGTTGTAACAGTTATTGCAAATTAGTTCCTTTTAATACATCAGATACTCAATCATTTATTGATGGAGGTTAGAGATTTTGTATGAGACAATTACTGTCAAATCAAATTAACTTACATACGCAAGGTGTTATGTACAAGGGGCTAAAAATTGATTTTTGTACTAAATCAAGTGTGTGGGAAGAATGAAAGATGGAGTGATGAAGGGTGAATGTAAGACGGGCCTGCGTGCCCAATTCTTTACCCTTGAAAAATAAAGATTATTCATTCATTCATTCATTCATTCATTCTTCAGAAGCTGCACTGTCGATCAAGATAATCTAGGAATCTGAATATTTAAGGAAATCATGTTTATGATTATGTTGTTAACGATATAAGCTGATGAATAACAGTATAAATTGATGATCCTGTGTTTGATTGTGACAACTGTGTAAAAATGATAATTAACAAAAATATAAGTTTATGATTATTCTTAGAAGAATCATTTAATTGTGTTTTTTTATTTGTGTAATATTTCGATGTGAGGTTATAGTCACCTGCCAACGATACCGTAACAAATTGGAACAAGATAAGCAACATTATAATTAACAGACAGTTGTTAGCGTCAACTAAAACATATTTATTCCTGCACAGCATCCTCTCTGGTGCTCTTCCCCTTGTCTCCTTTGGTCTGCCCTTAATCCTGCTCCTTTTGTGTGTCCATTTTAGCACTGTCATCCGAAGTACATGCCCCAGCCATCGCCAGTGTCTTTCCTCTATTATTATTATTATTATTATTATCCAATTGCTGTCCGCTCTCATGAGTTGGGCCGCGAGTTGAGGTTTGGAAGCACTGCTGTACAAGATGCTTATCCCAGATTTATTTCTCAGTGACGCCAGATTGAAATCTAGTCATCCAGGCTACCTACACAAGGTAACTTTCCCCACGAAGACAACTGAAACGTGACAGAAAAGTACTCTTTTTTTTCTTCTGCTTAGCAGCTCGTGCTGACGGAACATTCAAAGACCGGATTGTTTCAGGTATCGGTTACACTGCTGGCGAGATTCTTCGGATGCCGCGCGTGGAGTGAAACTCCTCCCGGCCAAGGAAGAAAATGCGAAAAAGCAATTAGGGTTGCCGTGCGGCGCTGATATGAAAAGCTTAATCGGTATGTCCAGTAGTCTCGCGGCGAGAGCTACGTATACCACGGCACCTCTGGTCTAGAGGCCGGCCACGAGTGATATACACCCATACTGGTGAAATATGCCTAAACCGGCTTAAACCAGGGTGAAACTTGGTGTCTACTCATGTCACGGTACCTCCGCTCTAGAGGTCGGTCACGTCCTTAACACGCCCATACTGGGATAATATGGCTAAACCGGCTCAACCCAGGGGTGAAACTTACTAGTGGCGAGGATTCGTCCTTCTGGAAAAAAGCTTCGCCCTGGTCACAAATAGGAAAGGGATCGGCCACGACCACAAAATGCTGAAATCGGAGACACTGGACCAGTGCAGTCTAGATAGGCAACCACCTCTCACCCGGCGGGGATGTTTGCGTATCCTAATCACGCTGAGGTTTTCCGGTGAGAAAGACAACGCTGGACTGGACGAGTAACCAACTCTCACCCGGCGGGGATACACGGGTATCCCAAAACACGTCGGGGTTTTCCGGTGAGTTTCCAGATTAAACTGGTGCAACGAAAACCACGGTGTCACGCATTCCCGCTTCTGAGACCCACTGAGAATACATGCTCAATCCCTGCAATACTCTGAAACTCTTGTGGTCCTGTTGGGTATCTTGTGTGGTCCTTTCGGGGACCACGGGACCTATCGAGGACCACAGGAGTAAATTCAGTAGGATCACTGGGCGATCTTGGTGGTAGAAGCGAACAAAGAAGAAGAAGAAGCTATCGGTTGATTGATCTCATTAGGAAAGAGAGGTTCGGAACTTCGTCTCCATGGGGAAGACTGATTGGTACATCTTACATATTACATCATTTCCGTGCCGTTAAACGTCACAAGGGGCTTGCATGGTAAATTCGCCAGGTTTTCCTAATTTCGGCGAGCTTTTCAACCTCATCAGGGGATTTTAGGCCTGCTAATTTATTCACTCTTAAACAATGTCCTCTTTAGAGTTTCACGTGGTTGACCTCTTTTTCTTCGGCCTGTTGTGTTCTACTTGACAGCTTATCCTGGGATTATCTGACTGTTTTTTTTCTCATCACGTGACCAACATATATCCATCTCATTTTTCTGATCACCCATGAGACAAGTTGTTGTTCACTCATGTGTCTTATCTCTGCTTTGTTCTTGGATTCGTTCCACTTTATATCGAGTATTTTAGATTGAGTAAGCAACAGAAAATACCAGACAGAAAGAAAGTTTTCCTTTTATATTATGCATGCAGCAGCAGGCTTAAAGTATAGCAATAAACTACATACAGTATCAGACGGGAAGAAAATTGATCACTGAGCCTATGTTTCCAACAACAGGATTATTTAACAAGTTAAAAACCCGGATGAAGAAACTGAAACAAAACATACATGGGTCGTTCTATAAGAAAGTTTCATGGGTCTAGCGTAATGAGAAAACATTAATGAAAGTTGTGTTTTATGAATGTATAAATAGTTTCAAGCTTTCATTGCAAACATTTTTTTAACTGTCATCGGAGCTTACATAAATAATAAAACTGCGTACAAAAAAGGGGATGTACCTACCTTTGGCATATCTTAAACTCTCGTTTTTAGTTCGTTCACATTCCTGTTCCATGTGTGCCAACATCCTTCTCGTTTTCTCCTCTTCTGATATCATGTTCTGTGTTCAGAAAGCCCAACACTCATTAAACGACAAGTACAAACATAAATTTGTCACTGGTCAACAATAATTTCCGGTCTTCTGCAGGTGAAGCGATATAGTTTGTACTAAACTTCATTATTTTCCATTAACGCAAGACACAGAAACAAGTCTTCAGTACGCTCTTTTCAGTTCTGTATATTTGTCTGTTCTGGTTAAAATGTTTCTTATAGCTGTACGCAGATGAGCGTTATACACAGAGCAGTTATTTTGCTGACATTATCTAAGAGTGGTAATCTAGACGTTCTTTTGTATGCAATGCCTGTATATCAAAGCACTGCTCAAGTGAAAATCTCATACAGTATCCTACTCTTGGAGGTGAACTCAGGCGACAACCCACGTAAATGAAACTGATTTATATACATATATAATATTAATGCACATATATAAATCAGTTCCATCCACGTGGTTTATTGCATGAGTTCACATCTTAAAGGTGGAATATTGGATGTTCACATGAGTAATGAAAACAGTTCTAGATGAATCTGAGTGAATGGCTTGTTTATCAGCGCTTCTGCGAATATGACAACTGATGTCCTGTATGTTGTTTTTTTTTTTAAGTTAGTGATCAGATACGAATATTACACGTCCACGTCTAGTTCACCGCCTGTCTCTATCAAGAACAAATCCTGGAGAATTATGTCTCTTCTCATTTTAATTACAAAAATATTTAAGGAAATTGCTCTTTATAACGCGCACAACTGTAAGCAGCTCAAGTCACAATCAGTTACGCAAGCAAACAATAATTGCATCAAGCAAAATACAAATCTGTAGAATTTCTCATCGACTGATTGTATTTAAGCTTTATTCCCTACCAAATCTTGACATGCTGTAGTTAGTACTGAGGGCACATCTAGTATCTTGTAATGTCAGAGATCGGAGGCACCAGTGAACTTTTCAGAACTGAAATAATGATCGTAAAATCATTTAAACATTTTGCGAAACCAAAAAAAAAAAAAAAAGAAAATTCATGTCTCAATTGTTTCATTAACAAAGCCAACATACCTAATCTTCTGAGTTGGTCAGTCAATTTTAAAAAAGCACATAAAAAAATCCAACTATAAATGTTTCTCTAAAAAAAAACAGCGACAGAAAACGGTATAGTATTTAGAAATATATTATTCCAAAACAGAGACCAAATATTTATCTCTACGCACCTCTTGTTAATAACTTAAAGTATAAAATAAGATTCTATTCCTTGCATTAAAACAATCAAATCATCACAGTACCCACCTTCAGCTTCGCCTAGAAGCAACTAAAATATCCCTGCATAAGATTAAAATTATATCTGTTCACAATTAATCTACAAAAGTTTCTACTCTTTATGCATTTCATAGACTTTCTCAAAACCCGGCTATAGTTAACTATGAATTCAAAGAAATTGTGAACTACACAATTCACCACAGTTCAGCTGATGCTAGACACCTATAAAAATGATTAAATATAAAAATTAGTTCACAGTGAACTAGAGCTTTTACTGTCCAAGTGGCGGTGACAAATTTCACGTGGAACCGCTTCCTTACCTTCCGCTTATTCCTGCGTCAACGGATTCTGCTCTCGCTGGAGCAAGCTGGGGCTAAGAAGCGCAGGAATTTTCTAGCCCGCAGTTTCGTACAGTTGCGAGATCTACAGGGCTGGACATTTGGGAGACAAGTTACATGGTCTTGTAATTGAATGATATCTTCAGAACAGGTCACAAATGATGTCTCAAATGGACGTGTTTATATATATATATATATATATATATATATATATATATATATATATATATACTGTTTTAAAAAAAAGAAACGCAACAAATACGATGTTGCGATTTAAACTGAAGTTTGCTGAACAGACAAGGGCAAATTGCCTAAAACGTTCACTTGGACATTAACTTCACGTGCTGACCTGAACTGTACTCAGCAGATGATTCATGAACACAGAAAAGCGACACTAGTCAAAACAGCATTTTTGACAATAACTCATGACAGGTTCACGAGAATCCCGTGAAACTTACTGAACACAAAACTCACTGACCATCTTATTGAATGCCTATAAAAAATTGACTTCCAGTGATGATGAGTCGGTGTTCTGTAGTGAGATGAGCCATATTGTGTAATCAATTCATTTGAAAATTCAATGCACAAATATGGCTCATCTCTCTACAGAACAACGGCATCGTTATTGGACGTTTACAGACTGGACAGTCACAAAGTGTAGTGGCCAGACAATTTAATGTGGTTAGAAGCACCATTAGTCGCCTTTGGAGACGATTTCAAGAAACTGGCTCAGTTGCAGACCGGCCGCGCAGTGGAAAACCCATAGTCACAACTCCTGCCAAAGACCGCTTCATACGGCTGCGTCACCTCAGGAATCGATTTGCATCTGCGTCCTCAACAGTCCAGTCAATGAGACACCAGCTCGTTGAATTTCAGATCAAACCGATCAGGAACCGGCTGCACGGCGCTGGTCTTTGGGCTAGAAGACCCTATAGAGGTCCTGTTCTTACGGATTGGCATCGATAGAACTGACTGCAGTGGGCGAAGCAGCATCGTCAATGGACCGTTGTGAATGATTGGAGAAGGGTTTAGTTTAGTGATGGATCATTCTTTCTGCTCCAGCAACACGATAGACCGACAAGAATGTACTTCAGAGTCCATGAGCGCTACGCCTAGAACTTCGAGGATGAGGCTCCTCCACATGGTGGTGGAGGTGTAATGATGTGGGGGACGATCAACTTCATTTGAAGAAGTGACCTGATGCTTATTGAAGGACGCCTGAACGCCCAACGATACGTACCCGAAATTCTTCGTCCTCACGTCGTTCCACTTCTGGCTGCACCAGGGTCGATTTTTTAGCAGGATAACCCTCCACCTCATGTGGCGCAACTCAGCACCCAGTTCCTCGCTGATAACAATGTCCAGACTATTCCGTGGCCATCTATGTCATCGGACATAAACCCAATAGAACATTTATTGGATGAACTCAACAGACAAGTCCGCCAGCGAGACGTGGCGCCAACGAATCTCCGACAGTTGTCTCTTGCACTGCAGGAAGAGTGAGCAGCCATCCGACAACAACAGATCCAAAGGCTAATCGGATCCATGTCAAGGAGATGTCGTTTTCTGATACAGGCCAGAGGAAGCCATACACCTTACTGAAACGGAGGCCTCAGTCGCAAAGAATAAAAGTCCAAACCAAATTTAATGAACATCATTTCATTGCTAAAGTCTTAAAGTTTCTTCATGCCAAGATTGAAACATTAATTCGGTAAAGTAAAATTTTGATACAAGTCTGAATTTTGGTGTCCATTACAACTACATTAGTGTTGCGTTTCTTTTTTTGAACAGTATACTTAAATTCGTATCAAAGGGATGTAAACATTTGAAAAACTTCCATGTCATCAAAATGGTATGACTAACAATGAGATTTGACAGAAATAGGCGATAGTATACAGGAATCTGGTCATTTTCAAATAAGAACACGAGGGCTGCGTTTATCTGCGACCTTTTTTTATAGTGCGGTATTGGGGGTCTGCGCGTGATGTAAAAGAGTTAATTTTACTGCAAGAAAGGATGAAGACTGACATAAATTGAACAGTGAGGAAGCAGTAATGTAGACTATAATTAACATCAAGTAATTTAGGTTTGTGGAATAACAAGACGATGCTCAGCTTGGAGTAACAGAAGCAACCTGGAAAGGAACTAATGAAAATGTCTGCATTAGATAATATGAGACAGGGAAAGAGATATTGTATCCTCCTCGTTTCCATGCCATGTAGACATATTAGGATAACGGTGTTAGGTCCGTATTTCCAAGGCCTTCGGCAGATAAAATTGTGATGTGGTCAGTATCACGTCTGGCCGCATTTATCTTCTCAGATTTCTCTGGTACCCATTATGAGGCTGGGAGTACCCCGCGGCCCTTTTTTTTTGATGTGGCGTCTACATCATTCTTGACTTTTGTATGCTTCTCGATTAACTTTTTTAAGTAAAAAAAATAGCTCTCTTGTTCCACTATTCTCCTTGAAACCAAATTGTTCTTCACCTCATTAACGTCTTTATCAGCTTTGTTTTTCCCTTGTTTTACCTATGAAGTTGAAACGTATGACTCATCAGACTTATATTTCGAAATTCTGAGGTGTCTGCGGCTTTTGCTTTCTTGGGTAGTGTTTCATTTCTTGAGGGTTACATCTCAGTTCGTACATGTTAATACACGCATCTATTATCCTGTCAGCTCCGAAATCCATCAGCGCTTTTATTATTTCTATGGTAGTGCCACCTTGTTCTGCTGCTTTTCCTCGTTTCATCTTTCAATCTCTGCTCTCATTATCGATGGCCATCAATGTTCCAAATATCAGGAGGAGATAATCCAGAAACTGTTAAACGTTTCAGGCGTAAAAATAGCATGAAAGCAGCATCCCTGCTTGTGTTGAACACACTAATTCAAAATGAAAACATGAAGAATTACGTCAGAATTCTTCCGTAGAACGCAAGTATGAAGGCGTCGTGAGGCAAGCGCGGGGAATGGATTATTCAGAAGATCACGTCCTTTCAGAAATATCCCAGTCATCTTTAACGTCAAAACCGTTATTTACACATAAAGAACCAAAACAAAAACAAAAGAAAAGGATTACGTCAAAAAAGTAGATGAAGAAATGGCCTGAAGAAGAGCTATCAAAGAGCAGAAACTAAGTCAAAAAAAACATGACTGCTCTCCTAACAGTAAGAAACATGACTGCTATCCTAACAGTAAGAAATATGACTTACCTCCTAACAATAAGAAACATGATTGCTCCCCTATCGGTAAAAAACATGACTGCTCTCCTAACAATAAGAAACATGATTGCTCTTCTAACAGTAAAAAATATGACTGCTCTTCTAACAGTAAGAAACATGACTGCTATCCTAACAATAAGAAACATGATTGCTCTTCTAACAATAAGAAACATGATTGCTCTTCTAACAGTAAGAAAAATGATTGCTCTTCTAACAGTAAAAAACATGACTGCTCTTCTAACAGTAAAAAACATGACTGCTCTCCTAACAGTAAGAAACATGACTGCTCTCCTAACAGTAAGAAACATGACTGCTCTCCTAACAGTAAGAAACATGACTGCTCTTCTAACAGTAATAAACATGACTGCTCTCCTAACAGTAAGAAACATGATCTGTCCAAAATAATTAATCCTATCATATTACAATACAGCAGAGTCAGCGAAAATATTAAAAGGCGTTACTCTCGACTCAGATTTTTTACTCTTACAAAATATCTCAACTTCCTCTTTATGTAAATACTCGCTGAAGCAAAATGGCGATCTAAACTGAAACAAAAGTGCTCTAATTCCCAACGTGTCACCAAATTACAATAAAAACGTTTTTTAGTTTATAATAGGTACGGACAGCAGGTAGGTTTCTTCAGTTTTAAATGATGTTTACTTGATAAAACAGTATTTACACAAAAACATAATATGCACTATTTTCTATTTAAGACAAACTAAGAAATGTATGTATGTACAAGAGTCATACAGAAAGTCGTGAGCAAAATCTTTTTAAAAATTAGAATTTATAGATAGTGAAAATATAAATGTATCACTTTAAACTTCGTACTTCATGTAGAGGTCACATGACGTCACCATCATGTGTCACGTGACCACACGTAGTAGAAGCAAAATGGCAGGTTCTTCTCTCTATTTCCTGTAATTTACAAATTATGGTTTCTAAAACATTTTGCTCCCGACTTTCAGTATGACACTCGTAATGTTCGGAGCATCATCTTTGCAATCCGAAGTTCCGGTTTCAATTTCACTTAATATGTCTCCAAGCGACTAGCGACACCAGTTTTACGTTGAAGCACAGTTATCCTTATGCCTGTAACATGATATTTTCCGTCTGATATCACATTTTTTTGTTAGCTTCTTCATAGAAGGTAGTGCAGTGGTTTCCAGTTTTTATTTAAATGCGATCCTAAACAAGCTAAATGTATCCGTACTACAAGAACTTCACATTGAAGAAGGCTGGCTAGTAAAAGAGGATTAAAGAGAGAAAACTTAAATATTTTGGACACATTAAATGCCATGAGAATTTAGAGAAGACCGTCTTGGAAGTGTACATAATGGGAAGAAGAAAGAGAGGAAGACCAAAGCGAAAATGGCTGCAAGAGATCGTTGATAATCTGCAAATGGATGCATCAGCAGCAGGGCATCTTGCTTACAACCGAGAGGCATACAGGAGAGTTGTTAGGGAGGCAATGTTCACAAGCGATATGCATATGACTGAATGACCTAAACCAGCATTAGTACGTGGCTGGCGACCTATAAAAGATTTTTTTTAAAATTATTCAAATTCAAGAAAAATTAACTGTGTATTTCACTTGAGAGTATGAATGTCCTGTCTTGTATCTTGTCTTTCTACTTACTCATACACCTTTCAGAGATGAGAGAACGGATAAGACTTCCTTACTGTGCTTCGTGGTTGCCTTTATCTAACACAGTATTTAAAGCTTCGGTAATCTCCTTCTATATGCTGTGTAGGTGGCCAGTCCTCTGTTTTGCTACTACTTTTAGCAGGAATTAGCAGGAGAGTGGTTGTTGTTACGAGGGGTGATTGATAAGTTCGCGGCATAAGATAAAAATACTTGAAACGCACAGTTGATATTAGGTGCATTTGTAGATTAAGTTAATGTAAGATTAAACATCAAGTTTCAAGAAATTAACTGCGACTCATTTTTTTTTACAGCTACTGAAGTGTTAAGGGTTGGCAGAAATTGAGAAAATGGATACAATTTCTCATACAGCAGTCATTCGCTACCTCTGCATCAAGGGCTTATCATCGAAGGAGATCCACGAGGATATGGTGGGGACTCTAAGGGAGAATGTTTCTTCTTGTAGCACAGTGAAAAAATGAGCAGCTCAATTCAAACATAGAAGGGAGAGTCTGGAAGATGATCCCCGTCCAAGAAGACCAAGAACGGTAAAAACCGATGAAACCACTGGCAGAATCCATGACATGATAATGGAGGAGCGACGACTAACTGAGCAGTATATTGCTACTGTGTTGGGCATCTCCCAGGAACGTGTTCATGCCATTATTCACAATGATCTTCACATGACAAAGTATGTTGCTTGATGGGTCCCGAAATTTCTTGGAGCTTATCATAAATGACAGCGTCTCAACATGTCAAGACACAATCTTGGCCATTTTTCTGCAAATTCTGAAACGTTTCTTCAGCAGTTTGTGACTATGGATGAGACTTGGGTTCATCATTTTCAACCGGAAACCAAAGAACAGTCAAAGCAGTGGAAACATCATGGATCACCACCTCCAAAGAAAACAAAGGTGGTTCTGTCTGCAGGCAGAGTGATGGCTTCCATCTTTTGGGATTCAGAAGGTTTACTTTTGGTAGACTATCTTCAAAAGGACAGAACGGTCACCGGGGCCTATTACGCTAATCTTGTGAAACAACTGCGGGTCAGATTGAAGGTAAAGCGTCGAGGGAAACTGACGAGAGGAGTCATCTTTCATCAAGACAATGCTCCAGTTCACAAGTCGGCGACGGCAGCGGCTGCCATTCATGAATGTGGCTCCCAGTTTCTTGAACATCCTCCTTATTCCCCAGATTTGGCTCCTTCAGACTATTACCTATTTACCAAACTGAAAAAGGAGGTCAGTGGTTGCAAATTTACTTCAGATGATGATGTCATTCATGCTGTAGACCACTTTCTACTGGAACAAGACGCTGACTTTTACAGAGAAGGGATCTGTATGCTCCAGGATTGCTGGACTAAGTGCATAAACTTGCAAGGGGACTATGTTGAGAAATAACCCAAAAAGGTTGTTCACAAATAATCCGTGGTACCTGGCGCCGAGAACTTATCAATCATCACTCGTAGTTTCATATTTAGGTTTTAAAACATAAAACAATGAGGTTTCCCTAAAATCCTGTAATCTGTTGTTATTTTGCCTTATTAAAATCTTTTTTTTTCTGTCTCATTTCTTTTGGCATTTTTGTCAGTGCCTTCCTACCAGTCTGTTTCAGACTCTCATGACCATTATTTATGTCGTAACTTTAGCTTGTGAATCACTGGTGTAATGTCATGAAATGTGTACAGATCTTCTGCCCTGTAAGCCTTCATGAAGATCCTAACAATCCTTTTGTGCTCAAGGTCTATTCATTAAAGTTTTTTTAATACTTATTTTTTCTGAAAGTTGTGTTGATTTAATCTTAAATATTAACATGGAGCATCATTCATTCATTTTGCGTGTCCCTTGCAGAACTTTGCCTCCCTAACAGCACTCCTGTAGGCCTCTCGGTTGTGAGCAAGATGGCCTGCTGCTGATGCATCCATTTGCAGATCATCAACGATGTCTTGCAGCCATCTTCGCTTTGGTCTTCCTCTGTTTCCTTTTCCCATTATGTACCCTTCCAAGACGGTTTTCTCTAGATTATCATGACGTTTAATGTGTCCAAAATATTTAAGTTTTCTTTCTTTAATCCTCTTTACTAGCCAGCCTTCTTCAATATTAAGTTCTTGTAGTATGGAGCATGTCCACTAAATTTTGATTTAATCTTAAACATTAACATGGAGCATGTCCACTAAATTTTGATTTAATCTTAAACATTAACATGGAGCATGTCCACTAAATTTTTATTTAATCTTAAACATTAACATGGAGCATGTCCACTGAAAAAAAAATTGGAAAAATTCTGAAATCCGACATCGGTCTGACCCAGAAGTTTCGTATAAAGTGTTGTGTTCACCTATGTATAAAGTTAAAGTGTTGTGTTCGCCTATGTTTAAAGTTAACATCGTTGTTCGGATTGGCACTTTATATCTGACCCTAAACATGGCCCATTTGTCCGTTGTCAAGTCACAGCAGGGATGAATTAGTTTTCTTGGGTGTTAAATTCCACCAAGAGTTCTAGCAACGTAGTAAAGTTGAAGATCCCTTTCTTTTCTCTCTATTTCAGCGCCCTCAGAGAAATTATACGAGTTCGGTCAATCTGTTAACACTTCTACTACACTCAGGTTCTTGACCTGCGCCTTCCACAACCTTTGGGATAATGGGAAAAATATGATGGGAGTATGGGGTTCGATCTCCGAATAATTGTTACTCTTTATTTTTAAATTGTTGCTTGACTATAATTTCAGTTTAAGAGATTCTGTTTCCTAGTTCCCGTGTGTAAAGTAAAGAAAAGTTATTGACGGCATACAGAAACCTAATAGGACTGATGATGATGATTTCGACAGTCTGCCTAAGGAGATATGGGGACATATTGGGCAATACATTGCAGCCGTGGAAAAGGTTAAGATGCAATGAATATCAAAATATTTAGATATGACCTATCTGATTTGTGTCTGGGACAAAAGCTGTTGAAAAAAAGTGAATATTTAGTTCTAGCAAAAGAGTTCAAGATGTTGTGTAACATAAAACTTAAGCTTGAACATTGCTGACGAAGAAGAAGAAGAAGAACAACAACAACAACAATAACAACAATAACAACAACAACAACAACTGCAATAACAACAGTCAGTCGTCATTTGCATGTCCCTTGCGGAACTTTGCCTCCCTAACAGCTCTCCTTTAGGCTTCTCGGTTGTAAGCAAGATGCTCTGTTGCTATGCATCCATTTGCAGATTATCAACGATGCCTTGCATTCATCTTCGTCTTGGTCTTCTTCTCTTTCTTTTTCCCATTATGTACACTTCCAAAACGATCTTCTCTTAAGTATCGTGACGTTTACTTTTACGTTTTTGTATTTTGGATATATTTGTTCTTTTTTTGTGTCCATGATATCTGAAGAACTCTTCTGTAGCATTTACATTCAAAGACATTTATGTGTTTCTCAGCTGTTTTGTTAAGTGTCAGGCTCACAGCATGTGTTGCGATGGGAAAGATGCATGCCTTTAAAAACTCTTATTTTTGCAGTTCTGTCTGTTCCTCTCCACAAATTCTTTAGTTGTTTGACTTTCTGAAGAGCGATAGATGCCCTCCTTTTAATTTCCCTCAGCGTATCTCCATTATTAGTTAGTAATGATCCAAAATATTCAAAACTCTCCATCTCTTCCAATTTTTCACCATTGATACATATTTCAACTGGCTTATACAACAACAACAACAACTGTATTATTCGAATCATGAATCTAAAGCTTGTCTTCTAACCCGCAAATTTCATCCTTTCAGCCTCTGCCTCTGTCGCGCATATCTTTCCCCAGATTTTGACATCGACCTCTGGGCGAGGCCAATACCGTACGTACAACATGGCGGCCGCGGCTGGCCATAAACCGGCTCCTTCCTATGCGCCACCTGTTCCAAGACCGAGAAAGACACCGGAAACTTTCAAACATGTGATCAAGGGAAGAAGTTACAACGAGCCGCTGCTTGGAAGACTTTCTGTCTTTAATGAACTGCAGGAGATTAATGGACTGGTAGGATTGCCAACTATGATTATTGGAGATATCGCTTACTTAAAAAAGTGAGACTTTAGTGCACCTCATAATAGACACTAACATGAAATAGCTGCTAACTAAAGTCTGAATTACGATGAATCAAAGCGGTGTATCATTTCCTACCTCTTATTTATTTTTTTTCTATTTGCAACTCACCATTTATTTATTGGCTGCTTCATTCAACTTACAAACGTTAAATTTCAGTGGCATGATTTGTATGAGTTCTCCAAGAATACATTTCTTTCCGTTTTAATTCCTTCCACAGTTCAAGTTTCTTCCTTCTGGGGTATTTACATACATTCATCCATCTTTCCATCCATTCATCTTTCCATTTACACATTGATCCATCCATCCATTTTTGTGTTCATCCACTCACCCACCGATCCATCGACCTGTCCATCCACCCACACACCGATCTATCTGTCCGGCTAATCTATCAGCATATCTTTCATTATTATAAACTCTGATATATATATATATATATATATATATATATATATATATATATAGTGTTGAATGGCAAAGTAGTTTGTACATTTTTCTGTCATTGCAAAGACTGGTACTTTGATCCCGAGCAGAAGCGCATCATTAAACTGAGCAGATGGAATGGGCCCTTTGTTCCTTATAGAGGTCGAGAAGAAAGGTCGGGCAGTTTTTATGCCACTTTAGTGTGAAAATGAATGAAAGAGAATATATATATATATATATATGAGGCGTTCAGAAAGCAATGCACAACATCATTATTTTTCAGTTAATAATGAAGAGAGAAGCATGAAATTTTGCACACTTTAAATATGGCATGTGCCGATTGTGTGAACCAAATTACACCGCAACCGGCAAAAGAATATGGCTGCCCTAACCGTTGCAATGGAGCGTGTTAGTAACTTCCGGTATAAGCAGCCGTTTGTGATAGAATTTCTCGTTGCAGAGAAGGAAACTGTTGGGAATATTCACAAGCGTCTATGTGATGTGTATGGACGTTTTGCAGTCGACAGGAGTACAGTCAGTCGCTGGGTTCAAAGAATCAAAGAATCAATAAGTGGAGATAATGAGTTGCATGATCGACCGCGCTGTGGACGTCCTGCCACAGCCAATAAGGCAGAATTGTTGAAATGCGCTGAGACCGTTATTCTTACTGATAGGCGTATCAACAATTGGCCTTAAATCTGTCAGTCAGCAATGACAGTGCAAATGCAATTATAAGTGCTCTCAGATTTTCTAAGGTTTGCGCAAGATGGGTTCCTCGAAGTCTCACAGGTGACCATCGATTGCAAAGGAAACCAATTTCTTCTGAATGGATGGAGCGTTTCAATGCTGAGGGAGAGAACTTTTTGGCTAAGATCGTAACAGGTGACGAAACCTAGGCACATCATTTTGAACTTGAGACAAAAAGACAGTCAATGGATTGGCATCATCCACAATCACCACGAAGAAAGAAATTCAAAGCAACTCCTTCAGCTGGAAAGGTCATGATCACTGTCTTTTGGGACATTGATTCTTGTGGATGTTATGCCAAGAGGAGAGACAATCAATTCTCAAGCTTATATTAAGACATTGAAAAAACTCAACCAACGTTTTCACAGAGTTCAGCCGCACAAAAATCCTACTTCTCCCTCACGACAATGTGCCCCCCTCACACAAGTCTGGTAACACGGGAAGCAATCACCAAATTGATTTGGACTGTACTACCCCATCTACCCTATAGTCCCGATTTGGCACCCTCTGATTTCAATATCTTTATTCCCCCTAAAGATGCACTCCGAGGGGTAAGATTTGAAGATGACGAAGGAGTGATTCACGCAGCGAAGAAATTGCTACATAATCAATAGAAAATCTGGTACGGGCTGGGAATACATGCACTTGTTTCGCGCTGGTGTAAAGCCGTACAAGGTGATGGGGATTATGTTGAATAATACAGATGTTTACATGACATATCCATGTATATTGTATATAAATTTCATGCTTTTTTAATAAACAGCTCCTGAGAAAAACGATGTGGTGCATTAATTTCTGAACGCCCCTCGTCTGTGTATGTGTGTCTATATATATATATATATATATATATATATATATATATATATACTACAAGAACTTAATATTGAAGAAGGCTGGCTAGTAAAGAGGATTAAAGAAAGAAAACTTAAATATTTTGGACACATTAAAAGTCATGATAATCTAGACAAGACCGTCTTGGAAGGTTATATAATGGGAAAAAGAAAGAGAGGAAGACCAAGGCGAAGATGGCTTGAGGACATCGTTGATGATCTGCAAATGGATGCATTTGCAGTAGACCATCTTGTTCACAACCGAGAGGACTTATCTCTCTGTCTTTTTCTACCCTCATTTTTTCCAGTTGCCACAATGTGTTCCAATTTTCCTCTTCTCAGGAAATGTCCTACAAATTCGCTTGTCTGCCTCTGATCTTTGCTGTAATTTGCCTTTTAACTCCAGTCTCTCTTACGACTTCTTCGTTGGTTTTCTTAGCTGTCCATGGTACCTGCAACATCCTTCGTATGAACCACATTTCCATTGCCTCTATTTCTCGCTGTACTCTCTTATTCATAGACCATGCTTCACATCCATAAAACAGAATTGGCTCGATGTAACATTTAAGTACTCGGAATCTTGTTTCCATTGATATTGATCTGTTGCACAAGATGCTTCTCATTTTCTGGAATGCTGATTTGGCCTGAGCACGTCTGCTTTTTATTTCGTTGTTAATCAGCACTGGTCTTTATGTATGTAGTGCTGTTAATCAGCCCTAGTCTTTATGTAAGTACTGCTGTTAATGAGTATCTACTAGCTTTTGTCTTTTTCTCTTCGTTTCATTGAATGAGACATATTGATATTTAACATCTCCAAAAAATAGTTTCTTTTAAAGAAACGAATCCCTCGTGTATTAAATCACTAACTTAAAGTGGTGTGCGTTTTTTGTGTGCAGAATTACTTTATTTTCAGCATTGTTCTAATGTTTATTGACATTAAAATATATGAAATTAAAGATGACAGAAGAATATAGTAAAGACAAAATAGAAAAGAGAACGTAGACATGGAAGAAAAGTCGTTAGAGAATGGTTGAAGCCGAACCTCTGCAAGACCTGCAAGTGTTATTTATCGATGAGATACTGCACAAAGCACGCAGGAACACTTTAATTATATGCTCACGGAACAGTCTTTCGCGCAACTTTCAAATCCAATAAGGCATGAAGCAGCAAGAAACCCAACATTTCAAGTTGCTGGAGATATAAACTGACAGTTACGGTTATACAATAACCACATCATTCTTTGTATTTCTTTGGTTGCCTGTATTAGCACCATTAACTATCTCGGCGTGTCTTAATGGTATCAGAGATACACCAGTAACTGGCATCTAAATATGTTCCACACATGTTATCCATAGAATAAGGATTATAATATTTACTGTTCTTATGTTATTATTGTTGTTAGTACCGCTGAAGTCTCCTCTCGTTTAACATACCCGTTAATTTAACTATACAGCCATGTCAGATTAAAGCAGCAAGGCCACAAGGAGAATGCTACAGCTTAATGATGAGAGCTAAGTGCCACGAGAAGTAAGTCTCTAAAACAGCGACATTTCGAGGTAGTGGAACCATACGGTTAGAACTCGGAATTTAGCTTCACTTAACATTCCCTTTCTCCACAGTTTTCCACATGTTCCATTTACTCTTTCCTCATTTGTAACTTATTTTCCAGAACTTTCACTCTTTTGGATTGAAAACCCTCTACCCCAGCCATATAAGGGCAGAATGTAAGACGGGCCTGCGTGTCCAATTCTTTACCTTTTAAAAATAAAGATTATTCAATAAAGATTACATTCATCTATTCCACACATCGTTTTCTCGGCTTCGTTATCATTGTATACCCCCCCCTCTCTCTCTCTCTCTCTCCTTTTCACTTTCTCCACCCCCTCTTTATACCAGCCAGCCACACCTCACAAGTCTTTATTTCAACGTTCACAATACTTCACACACGCACACTTGGACGCAGCTTCTTACAAATCCCAGCTCAGTGCTCACCCTTTTTTCTACTCATTTCCACACCCCACCCCCACCCCCATTCTTATTTGTTGTATATCATTGATGTGGATTTATGTTTTCTGTTCTTTCCCTATTTCTTTGTTCTGTGTGTGTGCGTGCGTGCGTGCGTGCGTACGTGTGTGTGCTATTAAGGTGGAAACCGAAACTTCACAACTGTGTGTTTGTTAATAGATAAAGCTGTTTCTATTTTTGTTTTTAAAAGTTTTAACAATCTGTTATTACAACTTTACTGCAGTGGCTTCGTGTCATTTGCATGTCCCTTGCGGAACTTCGCCTCCCTAACAGCACTCCTGTAGGCCTCTTGGTTGTAAGCAAGATGCCCTGCTGCTGATGTATTCATTCGCAGATCGTCAAAGACGTCCTGAAGCCATCTTCGTTTTAGTCTTCCTCGCTTTCTTTTTCCCATTATGTACCCTTCAAAGACAGTCTTCTCTAAATTATCATGACGTTTAATGTGTCAAAATACCTAAGTTTTCTCTGTTAATAGTAAACCGGCTTTGTGTATATTTATGTATTTAGTCTTACATTTACTTATATTTACTTAGCTGTACTCCGGGACAGAAAAAGTAGCCGCCATAACCCACTCCCACACCGATACGATGCTGTTCCTCAACATCTCTACAGCATCGGCTGCAAAGAGCAACAGCTAGCAGTTACAGGGAGTTCGTACAAGTACACGCCAAGAAATCACTCTAGGAAGCGTGTGCCGATTTGTACAGCACATACATGTGCATAGAGTTGGCATCCTCGCGGAGGCACAGAGTTGGCATCCTCGCGGAGTCGAACGTTCCACAGCAGCTGGGGTGTAGAGAAAACTTTGAACACAACAGCCAGTTTTGATTACTAAGTAATCTACATGTAAATAAGACTTTGAAATTTTAAAGAAAATATAGATGAAAGTAGGGGCAACGATACACGGTTAAGCAGAATCTCACGCAGGGACGAAAAAGGCCTCTAAGTGAGGAACTGCTGTAGTCTATAGTTTACAAGGCAAGTTCTTTCCTACGATGTTTGTGCATGAATATTAGCCACGTGACTCGTTCATTGTTCAGTACACAAGTTGTCTGTGCGCTCAAAGTGAAGTTTAGATATACTTGCTACTTTAAAGAAGTCAAAGAACATCCGCGATCCACGACCACTTTTTTTTTTTTTTTTGTGCAATAAAAAATCCCGACCACGATGTTTTACTACAGAATGATGTGTTCATGTTTTTAGCAAGTACAATATTTAAGAACTACCAGTTAACAAAACTATATGTTACGTTTTTTAAAGGGTTAAAGTAGATTAAAAAGAATCAAGGTAGGTTGAAAGTTTGACTTTTAAACTGATTATATATCAGTTTATATACATGTAAGACATGACATATCTAATTTATTAGTATTTATGTCCGTGTTTTTGCGTGTTTGAAAGTTTGAAATTAACCATTAGTAGACTGTCCACGGAAAGAGTAGTTTGCTTTTCTTTGTACCTGTCAAACAGGCTATTCTACGCTGACCTAGAACGCTCCAAGAGATTACACCAGCAAACAATGTTTATCCGGCAGCAGAACCTCCGCCATTTTGAGCGGAGCAAGAAAAGATTTGATGATCTGGCATCACAAGACGAGATGCTGTTGAGTAACATCAGATCTTACATCCAGAGAGAGATAAGAAAATCAATAACAGTGAGTGTAGCGGTCTGTAGTGTGTAGGAGCTGTAGAAGTATTACTAATGGACACAGTAAAGTAACAGAATACAAGCTGTATGATTATACCTCGAAAAAAAAATTCTAGACAAAGCATTTTTTTAAACGTGAGAGAAAGAAAAATCACAAGAGAATTACCTGATACTTGAAGCACGGACTCCGGTAGGACAAGCAGCCGTCTAGCCACTAAAAAACAGCGCATTAATGATCTTCGCCATCTAGCACTACCCCCCACCCACCCCCAACCCCCGCCTGCTGCGGGGATAATAAACACTACACTATCGGTGTCACCGGTACCTCTCAGGTCTAAAAAGTGCTTTGTCTACGATTTTTTTTTCGAGGTCTAATCATATAGTATTGTGTTCCGTTAGTTTGCTGTACGAAAACTTCGTTGTTTCCTATCTGTAAAAAAAAAAAAAATTATTAAAGAACACAGGAAAGAAAGAACAAACAACTAATTATAGATGATGTCTTGAGGGCCAAGACGCTGTCTGGTTTCACAGTCAGCGACCCGTAGTTGACTTGCTAGCGCTGGAGCTGGCGAATCCCTGCCACGCCTCTCCGCTGATACCCCTAGAAACAGTTCTAGTCAGGCTAACGGGGTAGGGATGACCATATCCCCATGGCGGTGGAGTCTGCTAAAGAAGTACTACACACTCTCTGCTTTTTAGTACCACGCAGGGACTAAAGAAATAGCCGCCTCTGCCCGCTCCGAACCCACGTTTCTGTGCCTCAATATCCTCACTGCATCCGCCGCAAAGAACAGTAGTTGGTAGTTTCAGGGAGATAGAAGAAGAAGAAGAAAGACTCTCTTATGTTTTGAAGAAGATTCTAAAACAAAGTTAGCTTTACTGCAGCTGCTTCACTGCAGTCTTTTTGTGTATGCTTATGTGTTTAATTTTATACAGAAAAGCTGTTTCAATAAATGTCAGCTGTCCACAGAAGGCAGCCGAAGCACAACATTGACGAGCAAGTCTTTGACGCTCGATTCTGTCAGCATTTTATTTCATTATCGACCACTCTGACAAGAAAACGATGTCTGTGTTGTTAGGTCTAATATCTCTTTTCTTGCGTCTTCTGTCTTCACGTTTGGCTCTATCTTCCTCACTTAGGGTCCTTGCGCAGGTTAACTCTTGTTTGGTGCTGACTCCTGCTAGCCATTCTTTTCCTGTCCTGGCAGCGGATTTGGGGGAGGGGGAATCCCTTATGATGGTTTCAGATGTACAGTGTTTCATAATAATGGGACATATTTTAAACGCAGTTATCTAGAACTGAAAGAATCACATTTCATATAGAATGTATGTAATGCATGCCCAGTATAACAATGTTCAACGTTTGAATATCACATCCGTTAGATGTTCACCAGCTCGAATAGAACATTCTTTGGCTCTGTTTATCATTCCCGCCATACCCTGGCGCAGCTGGAATGTCCACTATCTTCTTCTGAATGCTTTGTTGAAGTTCCCGAGCTGTACGAAGCTTCTCAACGTACACTTTTCCCTGTAGATAACCCCACATGAAGCAGTCCAGTGGGGTTAGATCCAGTGATCTGGATGGCCAATGGATGTCACTAAATCTGGAAATGAAGCGTTCTGGGATTTACTATCGAAGGGTTGTTATTGACAGTCGTGACGTATGACAATTGGCACCATCTTGTTGCATCCACATGTGTGTAAAACAGAGCCGTTACAACTCAGGAATGAAGAAGCTGATTAGCGTATGGTTGTAACGCTCAGTAGTAACTGTTACGACTGCACTATGTTCGTCCTTAAGAAAGTAAGGAACAAACAAACATACATGAGTCACTGAACACTACGCTGTTACTTTGATACTGTGCAAGAGCTTTTCATCTAAGACATCAGTAAGACTAACTCCAAAGGTCAGACGTTTGAAAATACAATAAATTTAAATATGGCCAATTACCTAACCTCTTTAAGAAATAAAACGCCCCATCTTTATGAAACACTCTGTACTTTCACCTCAGTTTACTCCACCTTGTGCGCTATGTCCAACTAGAACAAGGGTTCTTAAACTTTTATGATTATAGACCCTCTATGAATTACCCAGTACCTTCCCAAACCCCCGTCTTCTTTTATGGGACTTTCGAAATCATCATCATTCAGCATAACTGAGTACAAGAATGACTTCCAAAATTGTCGCTAGATTGGTTTTAGTTATACATGGACAGCTAGGAACAGAATAACAAAAAGAAGATTCTAATCTACAAACATTTTTAAAAAATTGTTCAGAGATCGAATTTCATACCTCCATCATTTACTTCCCGTATTCTAAGAATTGTGGATACTACAAGAACTTAATATTGAAGAAAGTTGGCTAATAAAGAAGATTAAACAGAGAAAGCTTAAATATTTTGAACATATCAAACGTCATGATACTTAAGAGAAAACCATTTTGGAAGGATACATAACTGGAAAAAGGAAGAGAGGAAGATCAAGGCGAAGATGACTGCAAGACATCGGTTTATGATCTGTGGATGGATGCATCAACAGCAAGGCATATTGCTTACAACTAAGAGGCCTACAGGAGAGCTGTTAAGGAGGCAAAGTTTCGCAAAGGACATGCAAATGTAAAAAATGGCAATGGATACCCTGATTAATAATCCTTGTCTAGAAATTCACCATACAGAGGTTATTTTGCACAGGCGGTTGTCGCCCATTCTTGGGATGAGTCCTTCTCAGTCATGAGTCCTTCTCAGTCATGAGTCCTTCTCAGTCATGTGTTATTGAATGTTCTCATAAGAGATGGAAGCATCTCTGAGTTGATCATTTGTTCTAACACTTAATATTCGTTAATTTGCGTGTAGAGAAGACAGTGCTTGTGTTTTGTTGTATAAATACTCGTTGAACCAGGAGCTTTAATCTGATTGTGTGTAGTTCATTTGTATATAGTGTTCCAGTTGTTGCGATTTTAAATATGACCAACGCGAAATACAGTAGCTATTAAGACACTGTTTTATTTATTCATTGTTTGCATCAGTCCCGAATGTTTTAAATTGTGTTATGAATGCCCAGCAGTAAGTAGTCTGCTGCATGTTCCTGAAGGCAGTTAAAAAAAAAGGTACCATAATGATGCAGCGCATGTCAAAAATACTGAACTGCAGTGAAGGGATACAAACATCTGAATATAATGAGGCTTGTGATGAAATTTTTTTACTTGTCAGGAGAATAAGAGGATTGAGACAAAGAACAGAATAAAATAAGGAACAAGAATAATTGAGGAAAAAAACGACGGGGGAGAAAAAAACAGTGGAGACGCAGAACATCGTGAAGAAGAAGAAGAAGACAGAAACCGAGATGAATAATATGGAAAAAAAATAACAAGATAGACAAGATCTGGGAAATAAAAAAGAAATAGAGAACATAGGAAAAGAAGAACAAGACAACCAGAATGTGGGCTGTAATAACAACAGAGACAGAGTATGTCAAAAATGGGAACAAGACAAATATAGAATATGGCAAAGAACAACAACAGAGACAAAATATGTCAAAAATGGGAACAAGACAAATATAGAATATGGCAAAGAACAACAACAGAGACATATACAAAGGAAGAGAAGAAATGCAGAAGACAATTTTTATCTTGATGCTTCATAACTTATTGGAAGAACACATAGAATATTGTGGCGCTCTCTTCCCATAAATAGATTTTCATCAGATTAAACTAGTATTTGTAAATCATCCGTGACTAAGTCAGAAGATTCCAGCATGGAGTCAAGGCAGACTTCGTTCTTTGGTGTGCTTTACACATACTTCGGACAACCATGTGTCGTTAGCTATCGGTGTTCCACGCATTGATGAACGTCAGAGATATGTCCTCATAAGCCCAATGTAGCCCACACACTTGCGCTTGCTAATGCTTTAGGTATGATGCTGCTGGTACATTTAAAAAATTAGTTTTATTGATTACATTTGTCTTCTCGAGGCTCATACAATACACTAAAGCAGAGGTTCCCAGTCTGAAGTCAGTGATAGGTTGTGAGGGGACCCGATGAGGAAGAATAGATTTTGAATTATTTTTATCAAAAATTCTTTGGTATTATAAATAGCTAAAGTCCCCTTAATTGTCCAAAACAACGAATATTCAGAAGTTGTTTTTTTTTAAATTTAATACTAAATGTAAAGGGGAAGAAGCGACCTTAAAAAGCTGGAACAACTCCTCGAATTATTTACCTGCAGAAAGCTGTATCTTAAGCTTTTCTGTAAACCAGAATTGCAGTTTAAGCGATGGGGCACTGCTAATAAAAAAACTGGAAAATAAACATGTATCATTCACAGAGCAAAACACCCAGCGATGTTGCCACAGGACGGTCTGCATAAGGTAGGCCTCATGTTTTGTCTCTAATATCTAGCATTTTAAGGACCAGCCATAACATGTCAAAATATGTCGGGAAAAGAAACGAAAATATGAACTTTAATAATCCAAAACCTCATGATCCTTCAGTTAAATAGAATATCTATTTCATGAATTTCTTGCATAATTTTAGAGTCTCTAAAGTCTCTTCCTCTCTCTTTTTCTTTCTCGCTCTGTCTATCTATCTATCTATCTATCTATCTATCTATCTATCTATCTATCTATCTATCTATCTATCTATCTATCTATCTATCTATAAGATGGAGTGATGAAGGGCAGAATGTAAGACGGGCCTGCGTGCCCAATTCTTTACCCTTGAAAAATAAAGATTATTCATTCATTCTATCTATCTATCTATCTATCTATCTATCTATCTATCTATCTATCTATCTATCTATCTATCTATCTATCTATCTATCTATCTATCTATCTATCTATGTTTCATTCATGCAGACATGCGCAACATCAGTAAAATTGTTCATGTCTACGATTGAGCTTACAAGAAAGTCTAAACCTGACTTTTTAAGAATAATAATGGAATCATTTAGACAGAGAAATCTGGATAGTTAGCGTATGTATGTCTGAATCAGTGGTTCTCAAAGGGTGTGCCGCGAGATTCGCTGGGTGTGCCGCAAAATTTTCGAAACGTTGTGAAAATGCTGGGGAAAATGATTGAAATAATTTCAATCACTATTAATACTGAAAAAAGAAGAAGACCATCATTTTCAATACCTGATACATATTTACTTCCCAGAGTTTACGATAAAAGATTTCAGTTACCAATGAAAAACATGATCATGTCGTCTCTTACACAAAAGTTCAATTCGTAGTGGAATTGCAGACAAACACATACACACAAATTTCCTGTACAGCTGAGACAAGTCTCTCGCGTTTCTTCATTTTTATATGTGCTAGTGGCGAAAAGCCCAACTTGTACAGGTAGGTGGTAGAAAATTGTAACAGAGTATTAACTGCTTCCACTGCTATATCTGGATACGATTTCTTCGCCAACATCCAAAACTTAAGAAGAGACTGTTCACCATAATTCGGTCGAAGTGTTCGGTCAGACTTAAGCTGTGCGAGTTGCTCCTCTTCTACCAGAGGTAGGTCAGTTGTGGGTTCTGCAGGCACAGTAGCGCGAGGATTGTACAGCTAGTCATACCAGGCGACAGTGATGAGGGAAAATATTGTTCTCTGTTCAGAACATGACAGACTGTGAACAAAATGACGTTACGAATATAAGCCTACTAATAAGGTTATCCAGAACATGTTCTCACGTCGTCTTGGGACCGCATCAGTCATATATTGCGGCAACAAGCTCTCACTCCTAAACCACATTGAAGCTCGGACAGAGCCAAACTGGTATTCACGCACCACCCTCATAGCTTGGCAGTTAAAAACATACTGTTTCGCCATCTCTATTTCCTCCAGACCGAGCCTGATTCACGTGAACTCTTTGGGGAACCCCCGTTGGTGGCCTACAGAGGGGACAAAAACCTCAGGGTTCTAACCTTAGTTAGAAGTCGCCTTAAGACGGATGACTCTTTTTATGGTACCAGACGTTGCAGACGTCATAGATGCAACACTTACCCGTTTATTATTGAGGCTAGCCAGATTTCATTCCCTAAGTCCACGTTATCAGTTCAGGGGGGCTTCACCTGCACTTCACGCAATGTCATTTATGCCATTATGTGCAAACGTTGCGATATGAAGTATATAAGGGAGACCGGTTTACGCTTAGGAGACCGTTTTCGTCAACATCTTAACGATATTTCCAAGAGGGCATGGACTCCTGTGGCAAAATACTTTTGCCAAAGAAACCACAGGGGAAAGCGCTATATCTCTGTTAGTGCAATCTGCTCCTGTTCTTCTGATGTACGATCTCGGAAGGCTCTAGAACAGCACCTTATTTTCCAGGCCGGCTGTCTCCACCCAGCTGGCATTAACAATGTATTTAGCTTCTTTAAACTTCTTTAGATTTCCACCTATTTTCTGCTATTTATTCTCTACTTTCTTGTCTTGGCCCCTGCCCCTGCACATTTCTTCATTCATCAGTTTCACATTATCTCCCAGCTTCCCCTCTTTACCCCTCCCACCTCCCTTCACCTTCTTCTCTAGCGGCCTAGTGGTATTTCTTGCCTCCTGACCTCTTTCCCGACCCCCCATTCCCCCCCCCCCCCATCGTTCTCTCCACTTCACCACCGCTAACATTCGATTGGTTCAATTTGTTTTCCTTTGTAGTCTCCCAGACGTGTCTTTATGGCGCATTCTGTTGTATTGTGTACAAGGAGGTATGCCAGAAAGCTAAGTTCTTTATTTTCGTCTTTTATTTTGTCGTGTTTGTGTTTTTTAAATAATCATTGAAAAAGGCTCACGCCGGAATATTGGATGTTGTATGTTTTTTTTTAATTTCTCACTCCCTCTATCGCTTTGTAAAACTGAACCATACACCTCTATCTACCAACAAGTCATCGGCAAACCGCGCTTACACCGAATCTCCCGTAGTTAGTGTGCCTCGAGGACTCACTACAAAGGGACAAACGTGCCGTGGGGGGAAAAGTTTGAGAACCACTGATCTAAATGAAGTGAACATTGAAAATACAAAAGGAACAGAAGCAGATTATGGGTGTTATATCAATGTTGAAAAATATAATCTTTGGTGCGATCTCTCTTTCTCTTTTACTAGATTCATCAATTATTGTATTCCACTCTTTGAAACCAGTAATAACCTAAAGAGCACTAAGCGAGAAAATTAATAGTTATTTGGAAAGGAAGGGTACCCAAGTGTTAAGCGCTCCTGTATCTCATGGGGAATGCAGTGGTTCGAATTCGGCAGGAGATGCCCCAGTCAATCCAAGCTTTAGAAATGTGTACTCCTGGTGTAGGGAAGGAAAGGCACACAGACAAGGCACGGCCCAGATCACTATCCAGTGTGCTACAGATTAAGGAAATATGAACACTAAATCATCTCCCCTGGGTGCATCTGTGTAAGGGTCCCCTTACTTGTCTCTGATATATGTAACTGGGTTAATGTCACAATAATAATAATAATAATACCTACATTGCTTTCAGCCTGGTTAGGCCATACACTCTGTGTCAATGTTACCCATAGCAAAACTTGGTAAATACGTTATAAATGCTTTCGTCATCACCTCCAGTATGCATTTGTAATCATATCACGCTACTCAAAATATGTAATCCACCGTTATCATATGTTTATATTTAGGTATCTCCGCACACATATTTCATGTCTATACCTTTTTTTTTCTTTTCCTCTTTTTTTTTTTTTACAAAATACACATTTTTGCCAGTCAGGGTCATTAAAATATATTTTGAAAGTATTCGACAGAAAAAAAGATATTTTATTATGTTTCTTCGATCAAGCAAGGCAAGAATTTAATGGTTGCCGGCGTAAACTACGCCTCCTCAGGTGAAAGGACTAATGAATCCACGGACTGACTATGATGTGACTGCTTAAAATAAAGAATCATTAGTTATGTCACAAGTGATTGGCTGAATAACACAAGACTAGGGTGTAGAGAACATACTACGATTGACAAAGACCTTAGTCACACTTTGCAGTTGGCTGATATAATTTCAGTGAGGCCTGTTTATAGACTTGTGGGAGGAGCCCATCATCATCATCATCATCAGGTGCCGTGCCGACTGGCGTTGGCTATTATGCTTCTCCAGAGTACCCGATCCTTCATGCAGGCCATCAGTTCAATTGGTGGGAGGAGCCCAACTCACTCAAAATTCTGTGTCTAGCAAATAAATAACGCTGATATAGCAGCTTATCATAATTATGAGACTTTCCAGTTTCCAATGTGCCCATACTGTGTTTGTTTCTGTTAGCTTGTACTGTTTTATATGGATATATATATATATATATATATATATATATATATATATGAGGGGTGATTGATAAGTTCTCAGTATATATATATATATATATAATGGGTGATTGATAAGTTCTTAGCATATATATAAGGGGTGATTGATAAGTTCTCGGCATATATATAAGGGGTGATTGATAAGTTCTCGGCATATATATATATATAGGGGTGATTGATAAGTTCTCAGTATATATATATATATATATATATATATATATATATAAGGGGTGATTGATAAGTTCTTGGCATATATACATATCTGTGCTGAATGGGGTGACTGTAGAGCCTGGTCCCAGAGCTGATGGCAATGCTGTCCTAGGGGTGTTGGGAAGATCCAGGGAATGATGAGAGAAAAGGAGCATCAGAACCAACTGAGTGAAAAACGTTTATGGGAACGTTAGAGATGTCATCTGGGAGGCCAGGCGCAGCAGTCTGACAAAGTTTGTAACCACTGGGTATATGTGATCATGATTTTCCTAAAGATCTTGATCTTTGATGATCATTGTCAGTGTTAATCTAGTTGTATAACAAAAAGATCATTGCAGGTTCAATTATTAATTTTTTGTACTCAGTGCTATCACTGGAAAATTTTCTTTCAGTCTCTATTTTCTTTATCTCTTCACGAAATCCTTACTTCCCCTTTTCAGCTTTACATCCTCAGCCATCAAGACAAAAGGTTTATAGGAACATTAGAGATGAATGCCAATCATCAGCAGGAGGACTTTATGCAGACCTGGCATCTTTCCATCCATGCTCCTTTATTGTGGAATTAGATTTGGGATCTTTATGGTTTCCCATATTCTGTTTAGCCTTATAAAGAGATGTCTGGTGCATCCACTGTCTGTATCTTTGTCTCTGTGCTTTACTGCATTTTCCTTCTGAAGATACACAGTCAAAGAATGTACATGTCACTTATATCCCATTATTCTGGGTGAAGAACCAAAAGATATGATGAAGCAAAAACATCAAAATGTAGAATAGATTTGAAAAGCAAAGAGATGACAGAAAACCAACATCTGAAAATAGGACAGTCACCAAAAGTGAAGTAATGATCAAAACCTTTAATTTAAAAATGAGCATTTAAAAATTTTCCACTGGTTTGCACATGATGGCTTGTTCAGTTCCCTTCCAATTTAAAGACTCCAGAAGCTTCGACATATTACACATTCCAATACTGCATAATAAACATTTTAATGAACCATAAAACATGAACAAGTATTGCATGAACAGCTTGCCTAGTGAAAGAACTGATTAGATAGAAGATTTAGGAGAGAAAAAAACCCTGTGGTGAATCAAAGAAACAAATAATTAAAATACAGAACTAAGTGTAATATTAACAACACACACAAAAGCAATAAAAATGATATGCTCACATTTATAGATGCCATTAACTATCAGCAGATATGAATGAATGAAACTGTTGTTATACAAAATTATCACAGATGACCTATGCTAATGGACCAATATAAAATAACAAAATGTTACTTAACTTATGGAATAAATATTGTATTTAATGGTGCTAATTGTTTAACATAAAAAACACAGAATATTTTCTGCATACATTTTCCAGTTAGATGAAATCCTATATTGTAAGAATCAGGAAGAGGTTGGAAATCTATAGTCACTGCTTATTTCAATACAGCTGGGGTGTAACCATGACTTCTTAGAGGGAACATGCAGTTCTCACAGCCAGTGACCCAACCCCAGACCAAGACCACAGTCAGCATCTCTGTTGCACTACTGGAAACTTTTGTATTATTTCATCTTGTCCAGCTAGATTTAGTTCAGGATGTTCCTTATGGTGGTGGATCTTGCTAAGAAGTTTAGATCCACTCTGGGGATTAAAGAAGTCTAAAGTAGCTCTCTTTAAATTCATTGTGCTTTGAGATCTTTATCTTGGCTTTAGCTTTAAAGAACTGAAGTCACCATTTACAGGGTGTTTAAGCAATATATTGCAGCTGAGACACTTCATCTAATGTAATAATCTTATCATTTTTTAACAAACTAACATTTGTTAGTTATTAGCGTGTGCACTTATTAAATAAATAAACACATTTCTGATGCTTCCAATGATTTTTGTGCAGACTTGCCTATTGTCCATGAGTCACTTTGATATAACAATAAGTTCAATATAGCATTTTAGGACTCGTTTTCTAACATTCATTGATAAGATGTGTTGGATAATATGTTTCTCAGTCTCTGAAATGCAGTCTTTGCTTGGCCTATTCTGTTCCTAATTTCTGTTCTGCATTTCCCATCTGAAGATATTACTGCTCCAAGGTATTTGAATTTCTGCACCTGCTTTAGAATAGTTCCGTTTAATTTTATACTGCATGCTGGTGGATTCTGTTTCTTAGATATAACCATAGTCTCTGTCTTTTTGATGTTCAAAGTAAGGCCTTCTTTTCACTTTCTTTGGTGACTTTAGCCAAGAGATTATGCAGGTCTTGTTGGTTCTCAGCTATCAGTACTGTGTCGTCAGCATACCGAAGGTTGTTAATATTGTATCCTCCAATTTTTAATCCTGGTTCTGTGATGATCGTTCTTAGAATATTCTCGCTGTACAGAGAAAAAAGGTCTGGAGATAGTACACATCCTTGCTGCACCCCTTGTTTTATAGGTTGATATTTTTCAGTTCTATTTTCAGCTCGAATTGCTGCTTCTTGCTGCCAGTATAGATGTTTTACAATCCTCATGTCTTTGCCGTCTATATTGATGTCTTCAAGCATTTTAATAATTTCATTATGTTTCACCTTGTCAAATGCCTTGGTGTAATTAATGCATAAAAATTATTGGAAGCAGCAGAAATGTGGTTTATTAGAAGAATGTTGCTAATCCCCTGGACAGCAAAAATAACTAATGAAGAATGTATGAGAAGAGTTGGAGAGACAAAAAATCTTGTCAAAAAGATAAGAGAGAGACAATGTACTTTCATAGGACATGCAATGAGAAGAGGGGGCATTGAAAATATTATAACAACAGGAAAAATAGAAGGAAGAAGATCAAGAGGAAGATCAAGAGAAATGATACTGGACAGTCTGACGGGATGGTGTGAGAGGAGATCACCAACTGAGCTGATGGCCTGCATGAAGGATCATGTACTCTGGAGAAGCATAATAGCCAATGCCAGTCAGCACGGCACCTGATGATGACTTATTAAATGTTTTGATAGTTTAGTTTGTCACTGATTTACAAAGATACATGCATAAGGCTCCACATGATATTAAATCTAAGAACTATTGACTCTCACTGAACGGACTGTTCTGTCGAGACACAGTGAGAATTCAAGTGAATTCATCCTACAGTATATTTGTATATGACCGTGTACTACAAAGTGAATATATCTTGCTCTTAATATACATAAAAGGATTTGATTCTAATATTTCTAATTGCGTCACAACATCTTACAACCTTCCATGAAACATCCCTCTATTACACAAATCTGACTTCTTGAATCTTTAACACAGTAAAAGACTGCCAGTCTTTCAAGTGACTGTCAGGAAAACATCACTGTTTGCATCCCACTGGCAGTGACATTCTCATCATATTGAAAGCTCAGTTGGAATTAGCATCCATCCTTCAACAATAAAGTGACAAACTGAGGTCACACAATGAATACTTTGCATACTGAAGATCCCTTGTATATATCTCCAGTTATAATTATTCACTTCTTGAACAAGTTTTTCTTTAGAAAATGATTAGAAAATAAACCTAATTAATGGCAATAAATATAGAAGCAAGTGTTACCTGCTAACAAAAGTTGGTAAAGCTTGCAAGTAAATTTTTTTTAACCAGTAAGCTATCTCCAGAGATTTGCCATAGCAGGCTCTACACATATTATTGTGAGAAATAATGAAAAAATATATGCTTTTCCATTACATAAATAACCACAAAGGACTAGGTTTTAACAGATCATAAAATGAATGGGTAAGTGTTCATTAAAATAAAGAACTGAATAATGAGTGGAAACATTATATTCTCAGTAACAAATTTTCTTACTTTTCTTACTTAACAAGTGAGATATTATTTCACTGAACTCGTAATGAGAAAATTCTGTCTGTTTCTCATTCTTACTTACATCTTACATCCTTCCCATGCTGTTAAATGTCACATAGAGCTTGCATAGTAGTTTCCCAAGTATTCTTATTTTCAGCAAGTTTTTCAACCTCATCAAGGGATTTTATGCCTGCTAATTTGGCCTCTTTTTACAATGTCCTCTTTAAAGTTTCACGTGGTTGACCTCTTTTTCTCTTTTCTTTAAATAAGGTAGACAGAGGTGTATGGTGCAGTTTTACAAAGTGAGGGAGGGAGTGAGTACGGTGAGAAATAAACGAATAGAAAGTATGAGAATGTATAAATGAAAAACATACAACATCCGATATTTCGGCGTAAGCCTTATTCGAGGATACATACATGACAAAACACAAACACAAAGAACTTATCTGAAGTGTCTTGCTCCAAGTGGAGAACAGAAATGTGTGTGGTAGAAGGGAGAAGGAGAAAAAAAAAACCACGCAACCTCCAAACAAAAGATGCCCGATAGAGCCAATCGTAAAGAAGGGGTGGAGAGAGAGGAGGAGAACAAGTGGGGGAAAGGGGTGGGGGGAAGGCAGTATAAACATGATAGCCGCTAGAGGTGTCGGGGGGGGGGAGGGAGAGAGGGGAGGGAAAAGGGAACGTGGAGAGATAATGAATGAAGAAATAAACACCTGCAGGGAGAAAATGGGAAACTGGTGAATAGGACAAGACTAATATGTTGGCAGAGAAGAAAATAGGGTGGTGGTAGCATAGAGAAAGAAAGTAGAGTTTGAAAAAGGCCAGTGGAAAAATAAAGAATTTACAGAAAGCTGAAGACATTGTTAATTCCAGCTGGGTGGAGACAACCAGTCTGGAAAATAAAGCGCTGTTCTAGGACCCTCCGAGATCGTAAATCAGCAGAACAAGAGCGGATCACACTAACAGATCACATCTTTTGTTTGGAGGTTGCGTGGTTTGTTTTTTTTCCTCCTTCTCCCTTCTATGACACACATTTCTGATCTCCACTTGGAGCAAGACACTTTAGATAAGTTCTTTGTATTTGTGTTTTGTTGTGTATATATCCTCGAATAAGGCTCACTCCGAAATATCGGATGTTGTATGTTTTTCATTTATACATTCTCATACTTTCTATTCGTTTATTTCTCACCTTACTCACTCCCTCCCTCACTTTGTAAAACTGCACCATACACCTCTGTCTACCTTATTTATTTAAACCAGTTTTACTGCAGTCGCCATCCCTTTTATCTGTCACATTCTTTTTTCTTTGGCCTGTTGTGATCTATCTAAGAGCTTGTTTTGGGATTCTCTGATTGTTTCTTCTCATCATATTACTGATATATGTCAATATCCTTTTTCTGATCACCTATGAGACAGGCTGTTCACTTATCTACCCTATCTCTGTGTTGTTCTTGAATTAATTCCACTTTATACCGAGTATTTTCCTTAGGCATCCATTTTAAAAAGAATCTAATTTATTATTTATTTCTTTAGTCATTTTCCACCTTTAGGTGCATGTTTATCATTACAAATATTAAAACAGATACTTGCTGGCTCTAGCCATTTTTGTCCCAAACCTAGGCTGGGAAATTTTCTAAGTACAGTAGAATTCTGATAATGTGATATGATTTATACTTAGGTGATTTATTAGAAATAAATTTATACTTAGGTGATTTATTAGAAATCACCATGTGTTATATAAGAGCAAAAAAAAAAGTGTATTTGTACATGTTTCAGTAAGTAGATATATCACACTTTTTCAAAGAGCATTGCCTTTTATTATGGCCATTGAATAACTTCAGGCATTTTCACAACTCAGAATCTATGCTGTAGAAGTATCCACACAACCAACCTGTTCATACATTCTTCTGTACTACGCAATGTCACACTTTATAAACCAAACACAACACAAAATTATCTGTTCATATGCTAAGAGTAATTGATCTATTTCAATAATAAAGATAAGAGTAAAGATCATTCATTCATTCATCTGCATGTCCCTTGCAGAACTTTGCCTCCCTAACAGCACTCCTGTAGGCCTCTCAGTTGTAAACAAGATGGCCTGCTGCTGATGCATCCATTTGCAGATCATCAATGATGTCTTGCACCCATCTTCGCCTTTGTCTTCCTCTCTTTCTTTTTCCCATTATGTACCCTTCCAAGACGGTCTTCTCTAGATTATCATGATGTTAAAAAAAAGTAATCTCTAGATTATCATGATGTAAAAAAGAGTAAGGATGGCTTAAAAAAAAAAGAACAGTAACTTGACTTCTCAGACTGCAAGTAGTGGGTTCTGGCCCTGCATGCAGTGCTGCTGCCTATCATTAAGTTTCTTACATAATGTTGAGATCCTTCTTCAGAAATAGGAGACTGGTGTGCCTGTTGTCTTGTTCAGAGAGCAGATATAGGTCTTTTAATGTTTTTAATAATTCAGATGTTAGCAAAATAAGAACACATGAACTGCTATTCACACAGTTCAGTCAGTGTAACCATCTAGCATTTGATACATGTGGATGAGCTGTGATTTTTTGGCAGAGTTGTCACAGAATAGACTTGGAGCAGCTCAGCTGACTCTGGTAAGGTGGTATCTCACTGATATCAAGAAATTTGATTCCCCCGTAGTAGTAGTGATCCTTCACAGCAGCCACGGTCCTTCACTGAAGTAGGTAATGTGATGTGTTAGTCCAGCACTCTGTGCTAGTGTCTTTGATTTGTAGCCAAATTTATTTATTATTTCTTAGAAGTGTTTTTGGCTGTGTTCACATATCTCCATAGTGATTTATTATTAGAGTGTCACTTTCATTTCGCAGCTGCATGTGAAGTCACCAATGATGAAGCGCTGGTTACTGGAAATATTTTTACTGCAAGAATCATTTATATAGTCAACAGTCTAAACTGTGCAGATGCAAGCCCAGTAGTATCAGCATGAAAGTGCTGTCAACACAATACCAACACAATTACTGAAATCAAGTATGTATTTCCTTATGATTCAAGGTGCATTTCTGATGTAGATCATGTGCTTTTAGAAAATGTTCCACAAACAATCTAGGCAAAATTTCATCATTTTGAAGCACCTGTGATCCATTTTGAATTGGGAAAATTTTTGAACTAAACTCCTGTTTGAAGTTCCATGCAAATCCTTCTAGATTTATATCTTCATGACACAGAAGTGTTTGTATCCGATATTTCTTGAATATCACCATTTGCTAACACAGAGACATCAGCTGCAGTGCTCTGGTCTGAATTAAGATTAGGAAGATTTTTTATTGATCCACTCTCTTCTGACCTACAGAAAAGAAAAGCGAAACAAAATTCAAACTGAGAACATATCCTCATATGAAAAATAAAGAGAATAATATTAAATAGATGACCAGATAAATCCAGAATCAATGATACTAGCAGTGTATTACTTCTTATTAAGAGAGTAAAGTTGAGAAATTTCCATTGGAAACTCCAATCTGCTGAACAAACAAAACTATTAATGAAAATTCTCCTAAAAATGTCTGTCCTATGAGAAAATGTCATATGAATAGAGAAACAGGGCAGAGACACGTGAAGAGCCAAAAATAGACCATCTTCCAGTTCAGGCATTGGATGGGATTTGATGAAAGTGATTGATCACAAAAAAAAAAGAAAATTTAAACAACAATTTAAAAAAAAGAACAAAAAATTAGGTAACACTGCAGTATTCTTACCCATGTTCATTGCTGATGTTATCACTGTAATTTATATTAGGAGACAGGTCAATATAAGAACAAGTGGCCTCCAAAAGTGTCTCCATTTTTTTTCTAAGTTGTGTGAAGGATGGTCTGCTCTCTGGGTCTGGATGCCAACAGCTCAACATTATCTTGTATCTGGACAGAGTAAAGAAGCTATATAGCAGATAATGAGTTTGCTAGAATGGTGACTGAATTTTTTACATCTAATGAAGGCTTTAGGCAAGATAGGGAGTGTTTCTCAATGACTTTCTTCTCATATTAGAGTGGATCCAAAAATATGTGGACTGACTCCCCACCTGCTCCAACAGTTTAAGGAAACTGCCAATCTCACTAGTCTGCCTGCAGCATAACAAAAATCTGTTCCAGGAAAACCACAGAGTGGTATGTTATGGTTCTAAATAACAATGGTTCATGTGACTCAAAAATAACAGTTTTTGACAGTTACTTCATTTTAGAATTGATTAATGGAAAATGTGCCATATTCAATAAAGCATATTACTGTAACTGAAAGAGTAATGTATCAAAGCCTACAAAAAAAAAACCCATTTGTGACACAGATAACCACTTACATATCTGAAGAGCAGTTGCTAGGTTTCTCTAGTCTGTAACCTTCTTTAATTAGACGGAATAGGTCTGTGTTTGGTATTCCTGGATATGGACAACCTCCAAGTGTGACAATTTCCCAGAGTAAAATACCATATGACCAGCTGTAAAACAGTATCCAACAATTGTAAAATACTGCATCTGAATTTGGAGTTAACATTAACTCTGACTGTATGAACTATTACTGTAGTACCAACAAAACTGCAATGCAAAGTTAATTTTATTTAAAATTTATAAGGCAGGAAAACAAAAAACAAATAACACTTGAAATTTAGATCTGTTCAGTGTTTTGTTCACTACACAACATATAGTATGGCAGCATGGACTTATAAAATCAGCTGAAAATGAACATAAGAATCAGCTGAAAATGAACAGAGAAATAATGAAAAAACAAAAGAATCAGCTGAAAATGAACAGAGAAATAATGAACAAACTTAAGAATCAGCTGAAAATGAACAGAGAAATAATGAACAAACACAAGAATCAGCACATTAAAATATTGTGGCCCTATCAAGAAACACGATACTAAAACCAAAACTTGAGAGTAAAGTTGAAGAGAAAAGAGCAAAAGAGGTGACAATGATTTAGATGAGCAGATAACATGAAGAGATGGAGAGAAATCTGCTTGGGAGGGTACACTGACAGCAAGGAATAGAACAAAATTGGAGATCCAGTCATTTGCATGTCCCTTGTGGAACTTTGCTTCCCTAACAGCACTCCTGTAGGCCCCTCAGTTGTAAGCAAGATGCCATGCTGCTGATGCATCCATTCACAGATCATCAATGATGTCTTGCAGCCATCTTCACCTTGGTCCTCCTCTCTTTCCTTTTTCCCATTATGGACCCTTCCAAAACTGTCTTCTCTAAATTATCATGATGTTTAATATGTCCAAAATATTTAAGTTTTCTCTGTTTAATCCTCTTTACTAGCCAGTCTTCTTCAATATTAAGTTCTTGTAGTATGGATATATTTGTTCTTTTTTTGTGTCCATGATATTCAAAGGACTCTTCTGTAGCATTTACATTCAAAGGAATTTATGTGTACTCAGTTGTTTTGTTAAGTGTCCTAGGCCTCATTGGCATAAGTTGTGATTGAAAAGATGCATGCCCTTAAAAATATTATTTTTATAGTTCTGTCTGTTCCTCTCCACAGATTCTTTAGTTGTTTTACTTTCTGAAGAGTGATAGATATCCTACTTTTAATTTCCCTCATTGTATCTCTATTATTAGTTAGCAGTGATCCAAGATATTCAAAACTCTCCACTTCTTCCAGGTTTTCCTCATTGATACATATATCGGCTGCCTTGTTTGTTTTGTCAGTTGTCATCAATTTACTTTTCTTCGTATTAAGATAGAGGTTTTGCTCTTCGCTGTTCTTACGGACTGATATAATTATTTTTCCATTCCTTTTTGAGTTGTGGACAGTAATACTGTGTCATCAGCATATCTTATCTCTGGTATTTCATAACCTCCACTTTTTACAGCATTGTAGTATTCTTTGTCTACATCTTCTCTAACATTCCTCATTATATTTTCAGTATACAAGTTAAATAAGTATGGCAACAGTATGTACCCATGACGGACCCTTTGTTTTATGTCAAACAAAGTCGTTTCACCATTTATTCTTACTACTGCCTGTTTGTCTAGATACAGCAGTGATATTAATTGTATCTCATTTACCCAGATATCCACTGTAGCCAATATTTCCTGTGGAGAAGGTATAAGACAATGATGACGATGATTATGATTATGATGATGATGATGATGATAGCTTCTGAAGTACAAAATGAGCCAGAAATATTATTTACAATAGGTAAAAAAGGCAAAGGTAAAGGTAATCCTGTCATGCCTTAGAGGAACATAGGGATATGGTGTTAGTGCCCATACAGGAATCATGAAAAATAACAACTGAAACTACAATTGTCACTTGTTACATAAACAGTTTCTCTCACAGCACTAGAATAATATTTTCAAACCATAATGAATCCTGTAATTAATCACTACTTATGAAGATGAATTCACAGCTTCTTCTGTTTCCGGTAACACTACTCTAAGCCATGATAATGGCATGACACAATATAATAAAGTTGTGGTATATTCTAAGTGGAGAAGTGGTTAGTGCACTGGTCTCTCATGGCGAAGGTCGGGGGACCAAATCCAGCCAGAGGCACCCGAATCACCCAGCTGTAGAAATGGGTACCCAACATCTTCTGGGGTTGGGGAAGGAAAGGCGGCCAGGCGTGACACTGACGATACCACCCTCTAGTGTGCTGACAGGTCAAGGAAAATATAGGCACTAACACCATATCCCTATGTGCCTCTAAGGCATGACAGGATTACCTTTTACTTTATTTTAAATATGTATTTGAAAGACACCACAGCTTTTTCAATATGAGATGGCATACAAGATACAGAAAAGATGGCTAGGAAAAAGAAAAAAAAAGTCTTATTCTGCCAAATAGGAAATTATCTTGGAACTGACAGATCAATTACTTAATCAAACTAATACTTTCCTTAGCTTATTTTTGTTCCACTGAACTTCTTTTGCTGCATGGCTTTTTAATTCAAATGGATCATGATTACCCTTTGATGCCCAGTTGCTCAAATAAATTGTACACACATTGGTGAACTCATCCTCTGTCAGTTACAGCTATCATTTTAGTTCAATTCTCTGAATATGTTACATCAACTTCAACATGGCAAAAATAAACTTGCATTTGATGAAAATGAGATACTAACTGTCTGCTAATGACAGTGGTGCAGTGAGGAGAGATTGTAGGAGGCCAATGGCAACTGCCATTGGTGCTGCATTTGGTGACAGGTGTCAAAATGAAGCATTCTTTCTTGATTACACTTGCTACTTCCATGGGTATTGTTATAAATAAATGATCTAGACGAAAAAAATAGAGCATTCACCTTTTTACCTCTTTGATGAGGAGGAGGGTGGAGAAATCTGATTTGCTTTGAGTGTTGACAACCATCAGTACACCACTGTACTTTTGGTTGTTTGAACACCTTTTAAAAGAACTGCAAACAAAATAATTGCAATAGTTTTGTTCCATAGTTGGAATCAAGTGCAGTGCTGCGTGGTGTAGGCGACCATTTCTCTCCACAATTCCCTGTCTTTAGACTTGATTATGAGATCCGCTGATGACTTTCTTCCTAGTCACACTGACAGCCCATCCAGTACCTTCTTTCACTGTCTTCCTCTGTTTCTTCTTCACTCAATTTTTCCAGCTGCTACAATGTGTTCCAATTTTCCTCTTCCCAGAAAATGTCCTATAAATCTATCTTTTCTGCCTCTGATCTTTGCTGTAATTTGCCTTTTAACTCCAGCCTCTCTTAAGACTTCTTCGTTGGTTTTCTTAGCTGTCCATGGTACCTTCAACATCCTTCATATGAACCACATTTCCAAGGCCCCCATTTCTCGCTGTACTCTCTTATTCATGGACCATGCTTCACATCCATAAAACGGAATTGGCTCGGTGTAACAATTAAGTACTTGGAATCTTGTTTCCACTGATATGAATCTGTTGCACAAGATGTTCCTCATTTTCTGTAATGCTGACTTGGCCTAAGCACGTCTGCTTTTTATTTCGTTGTGACATTTCCCATCAGCCTTTATAATTATTCCTAAGTACTTGAATCTATCAACTTGTTTCAGTTCAGTTCAGTTCAGTTTCAGTTTCAGTTTAAATTATTACAAATGCTAAAAAATTTACATTATGACACTTCTTGGAAAAATATGGTGACATTAATGTTTGATTATAGAAGAATGTGTGTGGTTCTTTTTTAGTGTCACTCAGGAGAGTATGTGTTAAATAAATCTACTGCATTTTAACAAAATATTTAGCATCTAAACAGCACGGCAGACTAAGAAAACACTTACACATCACTCTTAATAGTGAATATCTGGTCAAAGATGGACTCAAGTGGCATCCATTTAAAAGGTAATCTTCTTCCTGATGTTGGCTGGTACATATTTGTTTCATAAACATCACGAGACAAACCGAAGTCTGATATTTTTACCAGCTTGTGACTGGACATTAGAATGTTTCGAGATGCCAGGTCCCTGTGAATGAATCGGTGCTGATTCAGGAACTCCTAAATTAATTTTAAAAAATAAATATATTAAACACTGAGAAATGAAAAGGTTACAATGAATAAAAATGTTTAAGAATAGGACATTACTGTAATCCATTTCCTACTAAGATAATATTATGATAATGTATAGTCAGTTAATAAATTAATTTATAATCAGTTAACAAATTAATCCATAATCAAGATAATCCACTTTCAATCCACTTTCATACTCATCTATGAAATTCTGTCCCCAAATACTGCAAAGCTTCCACCATTTATTGCCAAGCTTTTGTATATTGATTTTTCTTTGTTCTTTTCATCTAATTACTTTTGATAATTAATTGAACTGTAAACTTCTAAGCTTAATCTATGGAAGATTCTCCACCAAAAACTACTTTGTAAAAATAACTACAGATTTTCACTGAAATGTGCCCATTCTTATTTTTGAATCAGTTATTTAAATTAAGTCATTATGACTTTTATTTGTGCAAGAAAACTAATTCAAGAGTACAAACATTGTTCATGTTCACAACTTTATAATAAAACTAGCTGATTACCCAGCACTGCCTGGGTATTTATTTATCCCAATCAACAAAGTTCTATTCATTTCCACAACCTTCTAGAAGGTTCTACAGAGTCTAGATGGTCCTATTTGTTCTATTTGTTCTATCTGAATAAATGTGGGCTTAATTGTTATCAAAACTGTTTTCGATTATTTGTACATGTCACCCCATCCCACCCCCACCCCTAGGACCACATGCCAATTGGGGCTGGGCTTGGACTTCGGTATCGGGAGTGTCACTATTCATCTCAGCGATCCCAAAAACTATGGATTCGACATTAATATCGGTTGTTTTAGATTATGTTTACATGTCACCCCTATCCCACCCCAAAGTCGAGGTCCCTCATGCCAATGGGGGCTGAACGTGGACTTATACGGCATCAGGAGTGTCACTGTTCATCTCAGCGATCCCAAAAACTGTGGATTCGACATTAATATTGTTCATTTTCGATTATTTATATGCCACCCCTATTCCACCCCCACCCCTAGGCCTCCCACTCCTATGGGGCCTGAACTTGGACTTAAATGGCATTGGGAGTGTCCCTATTCATCTCCAAAAACTATGGATTTGACACTAATATCGGTCATTTTCAATTATTTTTACATGTCACCCCAACCCCTAGGGGTCACAGGGGTATCCTATTAATGATCTAACCCCCATGGTGTATTGTCCAGATTATAAGTAATATGTGTGCCAAGTTTGGATGAAATTGCTCCAGGCGTTCCAGCGTGATGCTCTAACATACATACATACATATATACACACTCACACATTCATTTTTATATATATAGATGTACAAACCATTCCAAGGGCGATTTGCCTGGCGTAGGACAGCAGTGTTGTCTGTGATATGGTATTTGAAGGGTCTAGATTAAAATGATCTGAAATAACATTTCAGATTGTTTTATTGTCTCTTTAGAAGGCAGCTAACAATGGAATTATTTTCTAAAATCTTACACGTAACACTGTTGGATACATACAAGAAGTGTAAATGTTAAATGAAGGCCACATACTTTATTATTATGTATACTAGAAACATCTCTGAATAATTCTGAAGAATTACCAGTTTAGGGTACAGCTAGTCATTATTACATTTTTTCTTCTACTTCTTCTTCTTTTTGTACATCATTTTTTCAATCCTCTTCTACATGTGATGTAGACTGAGGCATCCAACTTCGTTTAGATAGGGCATCCTACCTGATGTAGTAGGGGCATCCTACCTGATGTAATAGGGGCATCCTACCTAATGTAGATAAGGCCATCCTACCTAATGTAGATAAAGGTATCCTACCTGGTGCAGACAGGGGCATCCTAACTAATGTAGTTTATTTTTAACTTTCACAAATTCAGATACATTTCTGCTTAAAGTGTTTGGCTGGATAGTCTAGCCATGAAATCCAATACTTTACACATATCTTAGAACCACAGCTGAGCAGTTATTTCATAAAATGCCATCACAAACAGCATCAAAGGTGAGAAAAGGTATGATTATATTCACTGCAAAGTCACTTCATAAGACTAAGAAATGTGAATAAATATTATAAGTTAATTTTGTCAGTTCCCCTAAACCAAAAGATCCTGAGAGCATTTCTGATGAATCAGCCAGAATGTTATTATTAGATATTAGCAGCAAACATAAATGCACTTGCTAGTTAAAGTTGGGTGCTAATTTCAGTAATTTTCTTTTTTTTTTTGCCAGCTACCTCAAGCAGTGCACTGACAATTGTACTACTTGTCATCAGTATGTATTCTGTGCCTTTAAATGTGGTCAGAATCAAGTACATGTTCTTTATGCTTCTACACATAAATTAAATCGTAGATTAGATTTAAGCTACAAGGATGTGGTAGTAGGAAATGAGGACCACATCTGAAGTTATAAGATGTGAGTGCAAGAAAACTGGACCTTGTGACACAAATATTACTGCTTGTTACTTGTGGCCAAGTATGCAAATCCAGTAATGATAAGCGTCTGGCTGGAGAGGATCTACTTAGCAAGATGATGTTGGCACAACCCACAGCAGCTGATATCTGTCTACTTCAGAACAGTTTAGTTCAGACAAAAAGTGCCAATATATCACAGACATGATGGCACTTTCAAAGAGTCACTAATGAGAGCCTGTAAACCTGCTAGAACTTTGTAACTAGAACTCTGTAACTTTTGTCTTCCTGCCTTGTCTTTAGGGCCCATTCTGTTGTATTCTGTACAAGAAGGGATGCCATAAAGCTAAGTTTTTCATTCTTCTTCTTCTATGTGCCAATAAAACATAAATATATGCAAGAATCAAATAAAACATTAATCAATAAAACACTATATGTTGTGCTTGTTTTTGTATGTAATCCTTGAAAAACTGTTTTTTCTCACTTTTCTTACTTCCTCTATTGCTTTGTAAAACTGTACCATACACCACTATCTACCTGTATTACTTAATTTTGTACATATTATTAGTCTGTATTCTCATTCAAAATATTTAAAAAAATAACTTCTTCAACTTCTTCACTGGCCCCACAGTTGAAAAAAAAAGTGGTAAAATAATATCAAGCACATGATAATCACCTGCTTTCTTGTTATCGTCACTGGAATAGGAGCTCACAGTGCTGCTGGGTATGGTGATACCTGTCACATCTGTACTGTTGGTGTAGCTGCAGGAAAGTGTGCTTTGTGTTTGCCTTGGCATGTACTGAAGCTTATTCAGAAGGTATATTAAATCAAATTAACTTTCAAAATGTGGTTTTAAAAATCTTACTTTCACTTTTTAAGAACATTATGTCTTTGGATCCAGAATGTGAAGAGAGATACTGATAAAGTATATTTGTGACTACCAAAGAAAAATAAAATAGAATACACACATGGCTAAACAAAAAAAGTTTATGAGAGTTCAGCACTGCCATATAAAATATAAATATTACATATATACCTGGTTTCGATTCCTGCGTAAATAGCTTCTTAAATCACCAAGGGGGCAGTAATCCATGATTAGACATGGTCGATCCACATTTGTAACACAGGCAATGATGCTAACCACATGTGGATGATCACCAAGAAATTTTAATGTGCTGATTTCTAACAAGAGGAACCTCTTCTCTTCAGGTGTTGCATGTTCTGGTAAGAAATAAATGGCTGACAATGGGTTAACCAGGCACAGAATTTTTTTTTTTTCATTTATTTTTAGAAAAAAAATTTAATGATATTCTTCATATAAAATTATGATGGAAAAAAAAATTTTTTTTCTTTTCTGTAAGCAATCTTGCATGCCTGCATGTATGTTTGGGTAGAAAGTTGGCAAACTGAAAACAATGAGGCTTGTACACTGTACAGTGATAGAGCACAGTATGTATGAAAGAAATACAAATTGTTAGAGTACGACTTAACCCATGGACCGGGTTGTAGGGATACAAGATGGCCAAGTTGATAATGCATTGTCATCTTGCAGTGAGACAACTGCTTATCCTTCTGTAGTCCATGGTTCTCTGTTCTTTTACTATTTTTCTTTCTGTCACATCTGAGGTGCTATGTCCGCTATTTTTGGAGGTTAATCATATGCACACAAAAAAGAACAAATATATCCATACTACAAGAACTAAATATTGAAGAAGGCTGGCTAGTAAAGAGGATTAAACAAAGTAAACTTAAATATTTTGGACACATTAAATTTCATGATAATCTAGAGAAGACCGTCTTGGAAGGTTACATAATGGGAAAAAGAAAGAGAGGAAGACCAAGGCGAAGATGGATGCAAGACATTGTTGATGATCTGCAAATGGATGCATCAGCAGCAGGGCATCTTGCTTACAACTGAGAGGCCTTCAGGAGTGCTGTTAGGGAGGTAAAGTTCAGCAAGGGACATGCAAATGAATAAATGAATGAATCATGTACACTGTTCTCCGTCACTTTACTGTATATACTGTATGTATTAGCAAAAGATACTGCAGTGAATAACTTCAGTTCTTCTGTCCACAATAAAAAATCATTTCCTTTAAATCTGAGAATAACATTATCAAAGTTCACAGTGCACCTAAACTTCAGATATCATTATTTATAAACTGCTAGAACTAACAAATATTTTGAAGAAACTGCACCTTGCTGGCAGAAATGTAGATGAAGTTGCTGACAAAGATTAATGAGAAGAGACACTGACAATGGTTGGGACATGTGCTTCAGATGACTGATGACTCACTGTCAAAAATATCACTGAGATGGACACCACAAGGGGACATGAGCAAGGGTAGACCAAAGAAGACATGGAGAAGAATAGCAGAGAGGTTGTTGAGCAATAGAGGGCTCAATGGGCAAGAGCAAATAAAAAAGGCAAAAGACAGGTGTTCGTGAAAAACCCTTGAGGAAGTCCTATGTGCCTTTAGCACTTAAAGTTCAGAGAGAGAGAGAGAACTAACAAAATCTACAACATCTGCACTCTGTTAGAATTTACAAAGCATAAGCATTAATATTAATTCACAAAGATCTTAAAGTTGATAGTGGTTGATGCTATTCAAGGGCAATCAAACAAGTGGTAACCCTTGAAATAAGTGAAATATGAAATAAGTGTAATTTTTGCATTTGACAATAAAAACTGGGTCTCCTTCCAATGATTCCAGATTTTTTATGTCACAGACACTTCACCCTAGCCTTGTCACAATTCTTTTTTTTTTTTTTATTCTTTTTTTTCTGATAGGTTTTAGTGACACTGCTTCACCATTTTGTGTGGACTCACATATTTTCAATTAGTTTTGTTGTTTTTTTCCATCTGCTGTGCCACTTGGTCAGTCTGGTAGGATTATTCTCTCAGTATTCCTTTCTTTTACTTACAAATGAGTTTTTCAGCAATTATCAGACTCTGTAGTTTCTGTCTGATATATACAGTGAATTTTTTATTGTCTTTTTCTGATGGTTTTAATTCATTTTTGTTGTTCTGCTAATTAACTTTTGTTCCTCTGCTACCTCTCTAAGAAAACTCTAATTTGTTCTTCCAACTTTCCAGGTGGTATGCTGGATTTTTCTCCAGAACTATATCTCAGTTGCTTCCAATTTCTTTTACACCTGTTTAGTGTCAAGCTCTTATACAATGATCGAGACATACTTCCTCCTTACAGAATGTAACTCAGGAATAGTTTTAGTTTTGTCTAAATATATACAGTAAATATACACACGGCCACTGCAGTAAAGCTGTGATAACAAAATGTTAAAACTATTTAAAACAAAAGTAGGAATAGCTCTATTAGTCATTGAGCACACAGTTGTAACATTTCAGTTTACACCTTAATCATACAAAAAGATACAGGCCAAAGAAATAGGGAAAGACAATATAATATCAAGTCATATGAACGATATATAACAAATAAGAATGGAAAAAATGTAGTAGAAAAAAAGGGGAGAACTTAGTAGTGTGAATATTTAAATAAAGATGTGTGAGGTGTAATAGGAAAGTAGTAAAGGAGAGGTAGAGAAAGCAGAAAGGAAAGTGAGGGATATAGTGATAACTGTGTCAAAAAGATGGCATGTGGATTAGCTGAATGTGACTGGAGTAAAGCGTTTGAATTCTAATATAGTGAAGGTTCTGGAATGGTATAGGTCAGGAAAGAGCAGAATTTGGCAGAGAAGGAATATGACTGTGGAAAAAGAGAATGTTAAGTGTAGCTGAATTTCAAGTTCAAACCATGTGGTTCCAACATCCCATATTCCTGTATGTAACAGTTCTTTAGCACCAGGCAGCTTCTGTCATCAGAGTGACAGAATGTAATACTATTTTCTTTGCTTTAACAACTTACTCAGACTGGCAAAAGCCATGACATTTTATATCTGTCCATTTCAAAACTGTTTTCACAGGTGAAAAGTGCCAATATAGGGACATACTCATTTCTTAATATTCTCTGTGTCATAAATAGTTGCTTTTTGTTTTCTTTGTCCTTGAATTGACTTTAGAAGTGCATTTGCCATCTGCTGTTACTGTTGTCTGAGGTAAATGAAATTTATATACTTGTGTCAAAGTCTTCCTATTTGTTAGGACAATATACTTTAGTATTATAGTCTCTGATGTTTCTGCCTTGTTTCTATTTAGCTCTGATCTCTCAGTATTCTCTCTTTATTGTGATCTTATTTTGCCACAAATATGCTTTGTTGAAGACTCATGATCAAACCTTTAGTTATCTATCTTTTCCCAAGACTCAGACCTCAGTCTTTCTGCATACCTTTCAATAACTTGACTGCAACAGTTCTTGAAGCACAATTTGGAGTTCCTTCCCCATTTTTGTTAAGTGGAGTAAACTCTGCCTTCAGAACTATGCCAAAAGCACCTTCACCAAGAGTTTCAATGAATCTAAGGCAACTGTACTCCACTTCATACTTGTCACAGGGTAGTAGTGGATCTCCTTCTGCTGCAGGGGGAGGTGGTGCAATTTCATAAAGTGGGTTAATTTCCTGGCAATTGGATAAGAATGACTGGGTTTATTTGCAACAAGATTAATTTTTCATTAATTCTGCATACAGCATATATGAATTATTCCAGGAAAATGTTAATGTACTGAAGTGTTAGACATCATTTTATTTTTTCTTCCATTTGTAATCATATTCTGCCAACAATAATATAAAAGTAATAAAATTTCGGAGTTGGCATCCCTGATGCTCGGTTGGTTTCTCTGCGAGTTTCCATAATGATATCTTTTTTTCCCATCTGGAGTCGCCTCTAGATAGGTCCCAGGATAAGGTTGTTAGTATCAAGTGGAATGAATTCAAGAACAATGCAGAGATAAGACAGATGACTGAACAACAACCAGTCTCATGGGTGATCAGGAAAAGGAGATGGACATATGTTGGTCACTTGATGAGAAGAAATGATCAGAGAATCCCAAAACAAGCTATCAAGTGGAACACAACAGGCCGAAGAAAAAGAGGCAGACCGCGTGAAACTCTGAAGAGGACATTATTAAGAGAGGCCAAATTAACAGGCATAAAATCCTTTGATGAGGTTGAAAGACTCGCCGAAGATAGGAAAAATTGGTGAACTACTTTGCGAGCCCTATGTAATGTTTAACGGCACGGGAAGGATATAAGATATAAGATAAGAATAAAATTTACTAGTTCTGAATATTGTCTTAAATTCATCATGCACCTAGCGTTCTGACTAATCTAGTCTGAGAGATCTGTACTTCTTTCACCAAAACCTATCAATCTTTGGTTAAAAAGCTCCTGATGTGACTATTAGCACATATGAGAATAATTGATGTAAACAAACCTCTTTTCTTGAAGAGTTACGGTCAAAATTGTGAAAGCCTTTCCTCAGCTTAACACAGTAGAACACACAGAAGACAGCTATGGCTACTATGCTGATTGTGGGTATGAAAGCAACATAGTACATTTTGTTTGAAGGTTTGGATGTATCTGTTCATGAAGAAAGAGAAATTCCATACAATTCTGAATCCTCTGTATAGATATACTGAAATGTGTTTGCACAAAGTGACACTTCAAAAATCAGTGATTACTTCATAAATGAATCTTAATATAATCAATGTTTTCTAAATGTTCCCAGTGATGAGACAGCTTAAAGGAATAAACTAAAAATTAAAAATAAAATAATTACATTCATATTCTTTGGTTTTATAGAGGAAAAAGTTCATAATTTTTTATTTCTGCAAATACTAAAAATAGACATAACATCACTTCCTGATAAAACACCAGCAGTAATTTTAATTACAAAGGATTGTAAATGTTTGTATATTATAGGTAATGAGTTAAATTTGCTTCATATAACAAGGATGGCCATGAAAAAACACATGATTTCACACTGATATACTGATCACAATTTTAAAAAATAGTACATGATATATTGATCTCTATTTTTAAAAAATACTACATTATATATTGATTACCATCAAGAAAAAATACTACCTGTTACATTAGTATCTTCTGAAATTAGTGCTGAGTACCCTATGCCTGTGGAAATATCACATGCAAATGCTTTGAATTTGTAAGCTCAAAAGGCAAAAAGAAACCAGACAATCAAAATATATTTGGACATAATTTATTAATTGAGCCTGGAATGGTCATTGACAAGAAAAGAAGAGAAGTGTGAAGAGATGAAGTGTGATGAAACATCAGTCAATAAAACAAAACAAAAGTTAGTGTCTTTACTTTGCAGATAACATATATAGTCCAGGATACCCAAAAACAATCTGATAAAGTGACTTAGTCTTGACAATCATTCTCAAAATCAGTGTAAGCAAGGCACAGTAAACCACATGACGCAAAAAATATAAGACTTTGTGCAGTCATATGTACCACAGAGATGTTCTAAAACTGTGGATCATGTTCTCTGAGATTGTCTGCATTATGATACACATGCTGACTTTATGAACCCTTAATTCCTGAACTCTATGGCTCCTTTCTGGCAAATCTGCAAAATCTTTATGTATCATTCATTAGGTCCTATGCTGAAATGTATTCTGATGCCCTTTCCATGTGTCTTTCATAATTTTATTTTTAAAAATGTTAAAACAATTACAAACTTTACTTTTTGAGAAAGAATGTTTGCATGCATACAATACCTGTAACAAACTGCACTGAAGCCTTCTCTCCAAGACCTGCCTTTGACTCGGCTGCAATATTCACAATATACTGGGAGTCCCAGTGAATGTTAACCAGCATCCACTCTGTGATTTCCTGCAATTAATCGAACAGGTAAAGTGAGATTAATGTCACGTCAACAGATAAACCATAAAACAATTCAGTTGCAGGAGAAATAATGTAGACTAATGGAATTACAGCTTGGAGCAACTGAATGCAGTAAATGGGTAGATATGGATTACAATAAAACTATTATCACTGTTGTTGAAACTGAATGGTCTGGTTGTTAATGTTATGGATCCAGCTACCTGGTGAATCATGCTCATCAACTCAGTGCCAGGTAATGGTATCTCCAAGTGTTTGCAACTGTTTTGCTGCTCCATATAACATGTTATATTTGACAGCCATGATAGTAGAATAATGGGTTTGATATCAAGACCTAAACATTCAAGTAGGTGCTGATTTACAATTTTATATAGATGGTCACCAGGTCACACAAAAAAAAGAACAAATATATCCATGATACTAGAGATTGGTATTGAAGAAGGGTGGCTAGTAAAGAGGATTAAACAAAGAAAACTTAAATATTTTGCACACATTAAACATCATGATAATCTAGAGAAGACTATCTTGGAAGGGTAAATAATGGGAAACAGAAAGAGAGGAAGACCAAGGTGAAGATGGATGCAAGACATCATTGATGATCTGCAAATGGATGCATCAGCAGCAGACCATCTTGTTCACAACCAAGAGGCCTACAGGAGTGCTTTTAGGGAGGCAAAGTTCTTCAAGGGACATGCAAATGAATGAATGGCTTCTAATTTATTTTAAGATATGGAGGTTGGGAAAGAAGTGAAAGCAGTAGTGGAATAATTAAAAATTTTGGTGGAAATTTTAAACAAGTACAATACAAAAATAGTAAAGATCATCATCTTATGTCCTCTTCCCATGGAAAGTTGGCTGCAATGATCCTCCAGCTTATTCTGTCCTTTGTTTTCACAGTGCACCCAATCAATCTTAGTCCAATCCATTTTTTTTTTTTACATTGTCCACCAATCTACATTGTTGTTGACCTCTTGTTCTTTATTCTTCCATTTTTCCCTGTACCACAATTTTCATTACTGCATCTTACCTATTATGATAAAAAGTCATAATTATTAGTTGTTTTGGTATTTGCAATTATATTTCTTCATATCTTAAAAAATAATGCTTTCCATCAGTTCTGATGTCAACTTTTACTGACTCATACAGTCTATTATATTCTACTAGATATTTCTCTGCTTTTTCCAAATTGTCTTACATAGTATCAAGTCAGGTTTTTTCTTCTTATATGTGATGCTGATCTTTAAGAATAATTTTCATTAATATCATAACTTTAACATCTTTTTTTGTTCTTTTTACTTTCATCTTTTTTCACATGACAGTTTACTAACTTATTGACATTACTAACTTTAGAGTAATATTATATTTATCTAAATTAATTACGATATACATCAAGAATTCAAAATCTCAGCTATCTCCATTGATTCTTATACTGATCTGTTCCATAATGTAAAGTCATATAAATGATCACAAACAAAGCCATTTAAACACCTTACCCCATCTAGATAAATCTCTCCTTTATCTGGTGGAATCATCTTCATGTATCTGATATCTGGCGTTTTTCTCCAGGTAAGCTTGTATCTTGCTATTGAGTTGTACCAGCTCACATGCTTAGGAGGTTTCCAAGTCAATGTAACATTGGTGAACATTGACATGTTTATCTCAAAAGGTTTGCTGATGTTGAACTTTAAATCTACAGGTGGGTCTGGAGCTGTGAAATATGAGCAGATATCAATATATTACTTTTATAGTAAACATACAGATTTATTTTCTGTTATGAAATGTGAATGTTATATTAGTTTAAAAAAAAAACAAACTATCCCATACAGTGTTTTATGTTTTCCTCGTTCTGCTAGAGGAAAACGTAATGGTAGTGGTGGTAGGAGGAGGGGCTGGTTGAGGTTGACAGATTAACCCTGCTTGCCCGAGGCAAGTCAAGCGCACTTTATATGCAGGATGAGTTGTTCAATTTTTTACAAATCTATTTCTGCTTATGCCATTAGTGTTGCAAGGAGTTTCAGACATCAGTCCAGAGGAAGGTGACAGGCCTGGATAGCTGTCATGTCATTGTGACTTTCAGCCCATCTCTCCACTTCTTCCTTGGTCATCCTCATGCCTTATATCCAGATGTTTTTCAGTTGTATGCATGGATTCATGGGCATCAAATGCCCCAACCACTTAATTCTATGATTTTTTTATGTAGTCCTTGACAAGTGTTGTTCTCACCATATGCCAGTTTATTTCATTTCGCGCTTGATCCATTCTTGTCTTGTTTATCATTTTTCTTATGCATGTCATCCCGTATGCTGTTATTTTTCTGTCATGGTGTTTGGTGAGTGTCCATATTTGGCACTAATAGCACAGAATTGGGGTGAATGCTGTTTGAAAGGGCTTTGTATTCATTTATAAAATTGTAAGCTTAAAGTAGAGTTCAATTTATTTTCTTCCCTTTAATTTTCCGTATTTAGATATCATGTCCTTGTTTTATGATTCTTATGTGAAATTTATGACAGAAAATGTAATAGATAAATTTATAACTGATATAAATGATTCTTTTCCTGTAAGTAATTAAAGACAAGGGTTAGACTTTTTGAAATGAGTTACTTCTCTTTAAAAAAGTATCCTACAGCTGTGATGTAAAATCTAGTTTGAAAAATAAACCTTTGGGAGGTGACAGAAAGGGTTACAGAGGTGAAAAAAAGATTAACTATATAATTCAGATTAACTATATAATTCAGTATCTTATCTTATATATCTTATCTTATATCTTATATCCTTCCCATGCTGTTAAATGTCACATAGGGCTCGCAAGGTAGTTTGCCAATTTTTCCTGTCTTCGGTGAGTCCTTCAACCTCATCAAGGGATTTTATGACTATTAATTTGGCCTCTCTTAACAATGTCCTCTTCAGAGTTTCACACGGTCTGCCTCTTTTTCTTTGTGTTCCATTTTATAGCTTGTTTAGGAATATCTGACATGGTTGTTAAAATGTTTGTGTTCCTTGTTTTGATATAGAGTAGTCATTTTTGTCCATTTGTTTTCCTCCTCTGATAAGAAGTTGACAGCAGCTGATATAATATTCTTTCCAAGATCTATAACTTTTCATAATTCTATTAATATCCTCACACTATTTTTGTTCTGTTTCCGTCATTCTTGGACATCACACATTTTTGTACCTCACTACTATATCCTTCCTTTGTCAACCAGAATAACTGAAACATCATCCACACTAATAGATCACACATATGTAGCTCATCTAGAAAACATTATAGAATGTAAAGTCTCTCATACATCACTAAGTGATCACTATCTGGTCTGTTGCACATGGACATGATTTGGCTTGAAAATTTCCCAAAATAAACATACCAGTATTAAATTTAGAAGTTTTAGCAAATTCAGCTTAGAATCATTTCTGAAAGAGTTACAAAGCAGCACCTCTAAATCATGTGTACTAACTAACTGACCCTGATAAAGCCCTGGAATACTGGATAAAAACCTTCAGGGATATATTTGACAAGCATGTTCCTATTAAAAAGTGAGAGTTAAACATCAAGCGATGTCCCTCCGGATAACACTTGAGATATTGCAAGTCATGAGGGAAAGGGATCAGGCCCACAAAAATAAGGAATTCACTAGCTACCGATTACTTAGAAATGGAGTTCAATATTTAATTAGGCAATAAAAGAGAAATTATTTTAGGAACCTAGTTCAGAATAAATCAGACAGTAAGTCTGTCTGGAAAGCAATTAACATTCTAGCAAACAAGAGAAAACAGTCTGACTTGCAGAGTTATAATCATGTGCCTGCTTGTGAAGAGTTCAGCAATCACTTCAGAGAAGAAGTCAATATCTTAAAATCTTCACTACCAGCCCCTACTTTTGACTTAAGCGAATTAAATATATTTATAGTTCGCAACCCCCGTGTGGTACCCGGGATCTGCAAAGAATAGGACCACTGTACCCTACCATGCATGATCGTAAAAGGCGACTAAGGAGGGTTCAGCATAGGGCCAGCAACCCTATCTGGTAAAAAACTATCAGACTGCTACAGAAACAGAAGCAAGGGAAAAAGCAAATGCAGGTGGAAGGAGAAATGCGTATCAGGAAACTGAGCCCATGAAGGTTGTGGATGAAAGCCAGCCACTGGAAGTCCCCAGCCCGACTGCAGACCTCCTGGAACCTAAACAAAAGATGCAAATAGGCAGCTGGAATGTAAGAACACTAAACCAGACTGGAAAACTAGCACAAACCATCAAGGAAATGCACAGATACAAACTAGACATACTAGGAATACAAGAAGCAAGATGGACAGGACAAGGCAGAAGGAAATTAACAACACAGCACACAGAAGATACAATAATATGGTCAGGTAAAGAAGACCTTCATGAAGGAGGAGTAGCATTGATTATAACAAAAGAAGCATCAAGAGCATTGCTGAAATGGACCCCAATAAATGAGAGATTATTATATGCACGGTTCAACTCAAGATTCACGAAGCTGTCTATTATAGTTTGTTATGCACCAACAGAAGCAGCTGAAGAGGAATTAAAAGAAGATTTTTATAACAGCCTCCAAGCCACAGTAGAAACAATACCCAAGCATGATATGCTACTCATCTTGGGCGACTTCAATGCAAAAGTAGGTGAAGGAAATGAAGATAGAAGAAGAATCATGGGAAGAGAAGGAATCGGAGAAATAAATGAAAATGGAGAAAGACTGTGCAGTTTCTGCGAAGAAAACATGATGACCATCGGAGGGACAATTTTCCAACACAAAAACATCCATAAGGTGACTTGGAGGTCACCAGATAAAACCACAGAAAACCAAATCGATCACATACTAATAAACAACAAGTGGAAATGGTCACTACAAGATGTGCGAGCAAGGAAAGGAGCAGATATAGGAAGTGATCACAACCTTCTGGTAGCAAAAATAAAACTAAAATTAAGGAAAGCCAGAATCGGAGATCACAGAAAGATACATTTTGATACAAGAAAACTGATAGACCAGCAAACAAGAAATGAATTCTCAATAATTCTTAAGAACCGCTTCAGTGTCCTACAAGACGAAGCAGAAATGTCCATATTAGAGTTCAATAAAACACTACAGGAAACAGCAAAAGAGGTGCTGGGATATCGGAAAAGGAGAAAAGAGGAATGGATAAGTGAGACCACATGGGAAAAGATAGAGCAAAGAAAAGAAATCAAGAAAAAATTACTGAACACCAAATCACAACGGCTTAAAGAACGAGTTTTAAGTAATTATGCACAAAAAGACAAAGAAGTAAAGGAATCATGCCGTCAAGATAAACGTCAATATTATGACAACTTAGCAGAAACAGCAGAGAAAGCAGCATATACAAATGACATGAAAACCATATATAAAATCACAAAGCAGATGACAGGTAACTTCAATACAAGATGTGAAAGTGCAGTAAGAACACAAAATGGACAACTGGTCAGTGGAGAAAGAGAAAAAATTGAAAGATGGAGGGAACACTTTAACACCCTATTAAACAGAACACAAGCAGCACAAGCAATAGATATACCTGAAGCAAAAGCGGAACTAAACATCAATACAGGACCAGTAACAATAAATGAAGTAAAAGAGGCGATAAAGATGCTAAAATCAGACAGGGCACCAGGTGAAGATGAAGTGACTGCTGAGATGTTGAAAGCAGAAGAAACAGAAACACCAAAACAACTTTGCCGGATATTACAACAAATTTGGGATTTAGAAAAAGCCCCAGAGGAGTGGAAAACTGGTCTTATAGTAAAACTACCAAAGAAGGGTGACCTCAGAGATTGCGGGAACTGGAGAGGCATTACCCTACTGCCACTCACTAGTAAAGTATTTTGCAGAATAATCATCAACAGAATTGTACCAACACTTGAGGAAAAACTTCGGAAAGAGCAGGCAGGATTTAGGAAAGGAAGATCATGCATAGACCATATATTTGTACTTAGACAAATATTAGAACAGGCAAATGAGTGGCATAGCACAACATATGCATTATTCATAGATTTTGAGAAAGCCTTTGACAGTGTCAACAGAGATGCACTGTGGAAAATCCTAAGATGGCATGGCCTCCCCCATAAAATAGTTAATGTAATCAAAGCCCTGAGGAAAGACGCTGGCGATGGTTGGGACATGTGCTCCGAATGACTGACAACTCACTACCAAAAATAGCACTAAGATGGACACCACAGGGGAGCAGAAGTAAGGGTAGACCAAAAGAGACATGGAGAAGAACAACAGAAAGGATGTTGAGCAATAGAGGGCTCACCTGGGCAAGAGCAGAAAAAAAGGCGAAAGACAGGCATTTGTGGAAAACCCTTGCGGAAGCCCCATGTGCCCTGGGCACTTAAGGTTCAGAGAGAGATAGTTCGCAAATGTCCAAATCTAAAGCAACCCAGTATTCCTTTCATGTCAGTTAGTGATGTTTATTATTATCTTTCAATTTTAAAGAACAACAACACATCAGAACTTGATGAAATAAGCAACAGGATATTACACTACTCAGCCCCAGTAATTACAGATACATTAACATACATTTACAATCAGTGCATTGCATATTGTCACTTTCCTCAGGCTTTTAAAATTGGAAAAATATATCCCATTTTTATATCTGGTTCAGAAAAAAAATCTCTCAAGCTATAGACCAACTTCCATTCTAATGGCTTTGTCAAAACCACTAGAAAAACACATACAGAAAACAACCTTACAACACATGCAAGAAAATGATTTGATTGTCAGGTTTTAAATCGAAACATTCCTGCCCCACAGCTCTCACAAAAATGACAGAACATTGGTTATCTAATAAAAATGATGATAAATTATGTGGTGCTGTCTTTGTTGACTTTAAAAAAGCATTTGATATGATTGATCATGAAATCCTAGTTAGAAAGCTTGAGACTTATAGATTACACCCTGACTTGACAACGTTTATTACATCTTTTCTTTCCAACAGACAGCAGGTAGTTTGCCTCAAAAACTTAAGTCAAGTTCATCTGTGGTTGATAATGGCATTCCACAGGGATCTATTCTTGGTCCTCTTCTGTTAACCATCTACATCAATGATCTTCCACTTCATTTAAAAAAATCATCTTGCAACCTCTTTGCTGATGACTGCACAGTCTACACTAGTGACAATGACTGTATTAACCTTGAGTCAGCTCTTCAAATTGAAATAAACAGTCTAATTAACTGGAGCATCAACATCAGAATGCTCATAAACATCAGCAAAACAAAATCCATGCTCATTATAACAAGACAGAAATTAACAAATTCACCAACAACAACACTACAGCTCCATGCTAGAACTTCACAGATAAAGAATGTTAGTGAAAATAAAACTCTAGGTCTCATGATTGACCACCACCTCAGCTGGAATCATCAGGTAGACAATCTAACCAAATCACTGCACAAAAAGTTTACCAATTTACTAAAATTAAACATTTTCCTGACATAGACACCAGAAAAATATACTACATATCACAGATACAAACACACTTGGACTACTGTTCCACAATCTGGGATGGTTGTTCCATGTCAAACATGAAAAAACTTTACTCACTTCAAAAACGAGCAGTAAAGCTTATAGATGACAAAAATGCAGCACATATTACAAATAAGGACAAACATCTTGATATTCTACCCCTCAAGAAGAGATTTCTTTTCAACAAAGCTAAGTTAATTCATAAAATTCAATCGTACAATGTTCCACCCTATCAGCGGTCACTGTTCAAATCCAACCCAAAACACAGTCAACACCTAAGCACTTGTATTCTCCCAAAACCAAGGCTTGACATGTTTAAAAAAAGCTTCTTTTACTCAGCTGCGCTGCCTACCTTTGGAATGTCTTACCAATTCAGGTAAAACTTATAAGTAATATTTGTTCTTATGACTTTAAACTTTGTCAACATCTGCTTGATATGGACCATATGCCTCCCTAAGCATAGTCTAAAGTAGTTTAAGTATGGCTTGATTGTTGTAAATTTTTTTTAAATACTGCTTTTCTATAAATTTGTTAGTTTTGAATGAATGTAAGAATGCAAGTTTATTTCATGTTGTTGCATAAATCAGAGTGCAGAGTGTATGGACATGAGATAAGTTTATTATTTATTTATATAATCATTTAATGTGTCTTCATGATTATTATGCTCATTAACAAAGGCTGAATGACTATGGCTGAGTGAAAGCTGTATGATGAAAGGCAGAATGTCAGATGGGCCTGCGTGCCCAATTCTTAACCCTTTGAAAATAAAGTGTGTTCATTCGTTCACTTTACTGAAGGTAAACACACAGCCGTAAAGTTCCTTCACCTCAGTTCTTCAAGTCTTGTTATAAACTAGAATGGATATTTCAGTTCAGATAAACTTATTCTAGTTCTTAAATATTATATTATAATAAAACTACCAGATATAACACTACCTCCAAAGTGACAGCTTAACTGATCAGCACTGAAGGACATAGTGGGTCAATGTGGACTAAAAATCAAAGAAGCATTTAAAACAAACACAAGCACAACTTTGTATGAGAAAAACAAGAAACACCACGGGACTGGAGAAACGCTGTAATTATTCCAATATGGAGGGAAAAAAGGCAGTAAAAGGGATTGCAACCAATATAAAGGAATCTCACTGCTAAGCCATAATTGAAAAATGCTCTGTAAGATCCTAGAGTCACAGACTGTGACTAGTGATTGAACCACAGTTAAATTAAACTCAGAAGGGATTTAAAAAAAACAAACTGTATAGATTCCATTTTTCCCTAAGACAGTTAACAGAAAAATCATTTGAACACAATCAGATACTGCACATAGCTTACGTAGATCAAGAAAAAGCATTTGATAGAGTAGATAGATATAAACTGTGGGAAATCTTACAGCATTATGGAGTTAGAACACATCTGATCACCCTATGCTAAAAACCTATATGAAAACAGTCTGTGTACAGTTAGAAAAAATGCAGGGCACTCTGAACCATTCATCATAAAATCTGGAGTGAGGCAAGACTGTATACTATCTCCCTTACTATTCATAACATACAATGACAACATCTGCAAAGAAGCTAACATACATAATAAAAACTCCACAACAAAGCTGCCCAACAGCTCAATCCCAGAAAGAGTGCCGATAAACCCACAACACCTTTCAAAAGACAAACCGAATAGGAGGACCATAAACGAACTCCTTTTTGCTGATGATCAAGCACTTATAGCCAGTTCAAAAACGACCTACAGCAGAACATGGATAATTTAGCAAGGGCATGTCAAAGCCACAACATGAAGATCAGTGCTGAAAAAAAAAAAACAGAAGTCATGACCATAGCGAGAGAAGAAATTCAAACAAAGATCTTTCCAGACAACCAGCCCTTGAAATAAGTGAAACATTTCAAATACCTATGTAGCATAATATCATCCTCAGGGACAGCTGACGCTGAGATTGAGAGCAGACGCAATAAAGCAAATCAGGTCATTTGACAAATGACTCCTTTGCTGAAAAACAAATACATCACAACTGAAACAAAAAGGGCACCGTACAACATGATTTTCCTCCCAACTTTATGCTATCAATGTCAAACATAGAGACACGAACAGCCAAGAACAAAAGAAAAATCATCAGGACAGAAATGAGATGTTTAAGGAGCATACTAAATGTGACAAAAAGAGACCACATAAGAAATGACACCATCAAGGCAAAGGTTGTAGTAACATCAGTATTACACTACATCCAGAACAGCAAGTCAGATGGTTTGGACATGTTACACAGTTACCACCAGACAGTATATCACAGACAGTATATCACAGACAGTATATCACAGACAGTATATGACAGACAGTATATCACAGACAGTATATCACAGACAGTATATCACAGACAACATTCACATTAACATTTGCAGGTAACAGGAAAAGGCCATACGCGCAGGAGATGGAGAGAAGGAATTACAACAGCATTAAATATCTCATTATATGAAGCAAATCGTCAAGCCCTATCAAGACGTCTATTTGTCCCCTCAGCACCGAAAGGTATATGAGGAACAAGACAAGACAAGACAAGCACAGAAGAAAAAGAAGAAATCTGGTACTCACAACACGAGTAATAGTTATAATCAGTTGAATTCAGACAGCCTGGTGTTTTAAATTCCACAGTGACTTTGTCACTTGGAGTCTGGAAGTTTCTGTCGTATGACTGGATCTCAAGTATGTAATCGCCATCAAAGGCCAGATTGCTCACTTCATAGCTGTAGCCAACCCATTCCTGTGAGAATAAATTTCATTGAAATTTTATTATTAAATATTGTTATTGTTTTATCCCCATGGAACCATGAGCACTATGTTCTATGCAGCCAATGCTTTGGGGGTGTTGGAACACATGAACAGTAAATGGGAATTGGGTTTCCGTGGCTATTTTTTGCAGATTCGAAGTGGAACTAAAAAGCATGGAGGTGCAATGCTTCTTTCCAGATTTCACTGCCAACGGGGACCGTAGAGAACCCTGCTCCATTGACCAAACTGAGCCTGTTGCTGGGGTTACCAAAGGAAATGTGGGACACAGTTCGACAACTCATTCGATACCGCACATCCATCTATGGCCGCCTCCGGTACATCGGTACATGACTAGGTGTTTTGTTTCGTTGAAAACTCGATGTAACGTTTCATTAACCAGTCAGAGCTCTTCCCAATCAAAAGTTTAAGTGTTAATCGCCCGTGTGGTTACCGGGGCCCAGATCTTGGGAGAAAAGAATAGGACCACTGCCACCTCCCACGTATGTCGTAATATGCTCTATGCAGGTTGGGGGATAGGCCAACGATCTGTTCCCTGTTAAAAAAAATGGAGCGTTACAGAAACACGGAGAGGAAAACCAGGAAACTTTATCAAGGAAAAGGAAGGGTCTCTGATAACAGAGCGCGTAAGCAGCGATTAATTCCAAGAACAGAGATGACAGAAGCCTATTCTCTTAAAGAAGTGAAAGGCGATGATGATGATGATGATGATGACGCCTGATAATGGATGTCGTTTTGAATTAATCGATTTCAGTATAATTTTTAAGTGATTTTCGAGATCGGTAGGCAAAATGGTCACACCCACCGACTCATCCGATCTTACTGTATGTGCTTCTGGCAGTGGTAGATCTGTTAGACGGATTGCAGACGTCTTTAGGAAGTTTTTTTGTTTTTTTTACAATATCTGACAAGCCAGCTTCAAGCATTCTAGCTAACAGAAGTAGTAATAGTGCACAGTTCGAGTGACAGTGGCACTGAAATAGGCAGTCGCCCTTCGCGATTCTGTGTGATTCTATAGGCCTACGGAACTATTTGATCGCCCTTCGCGATTCTGTGTGATTCTATAGGCCTACGGAACTATTTGATCACCCTTCGCGATTCTGTGTGATTCTATAGGCCTACGGAACTATTTGATCGCCCTTCGCGATTCTGTGTGATTCTATAGGCCTACGGAACTATTTGGCTCCTAGATTTATTGGATGCCAAAATAATTCCTAAATATTGTTCCAGCAAGTGATTCTGATGGATTATATGTTGTATTCTACTGAATTTATGACACAGTGATAGTAAGTAGAACATACATTTTATTTTTCAGCCAAATAAAATTTGTTAGTGCTCAGTGTTTCCATATTTTCACACCAGTTGTTTTTTTTTAAAATGACAAATGACTTAATTTATGAAATCGTCGTTCATTTTCACTTATTTTGATATATGATACACGTGCTGAACATGGAATTAGTTTGTTACAATGACTTTCAGAAAAGGGGCCCCCAAAATATCACAACACCCGCTCCATAATGTAACGTTGTCGTCGGTACTAAAGTAAGGTCCGCGTCTCTTTGGTGCGGCATCGAATGAGGTTAGCATGGAAGTGCAATGCTTCTTTCCAGATTTCGCTGCCAGCGGGGACCGTAGAGAACCCTGCTCCATTGACCAAGCTGAGCCTGTTGCTGGGGTACCAAAGGAAATGTGGGACATGTTTCGGCAACTGTGATGTCAGCTGTCAGCTATTAATCCCTGATCGCTACTTCAGACTGAGTACTCTAGTACTAAATATTAAAAAAAAATACAAGCTCAATAAAATGTTATTATGTTATGGGGAGCCATATTTATATATCTAAGTCTGTCAACATTCACAGAGAAGGCATGTGGGTGAAAGATTCCACATGATAAAAGCTATTGTAAGTTGTGAGAAAAGTCGAAAGGAAAAATATATGGAAATCATACATCACGAAATATACTGTTAAAATAAATTGCAGGGAACAGCTGAATGCAAAAGTGTAAAGGTGTAAGATTGTGCACCTTGTCACGAGACTGATTAGGGAAGGTGTATCTTTAAACAAGAGAGAAAGATTAAGTTGCACCTATAAGGCTGCCAATCTTCTTAAGGAAGATGGCATAAACTGATTATGACTAGGAACTGAAATGAAACTTACTCTTAGTTCTTGTGAATGAAATGAACCTTCTTTCGGTGTCATCCAGTACAGCTTAAAATAACAGCCGAAATCTGGAGATAAATAGAAATGAGGTGGATATAAATCACCACAATTGTTTGTTGCTTCACTTTTAACTTTTCATTGTAGAGCGTCGTCTTCATTTAATAGGCGGATAGGAGAGACAGAGTGAGAGAGAAAGAGAGACTCGGTGAGCTGTCTAATAGGTGCATTTTAGGACTCACTTGTGTCGTAAATATTTTCATTGTCATTTAATAGGATACATTTTTTTCTGTTCTTTTTTTCTACTTATTAAACTCTTTTTTATTATATCATACCCTGACGTATTCTTTTTATTATTATATCTTACTCTGACGTATTCTTTTATTATTATATCTTACTCTGATGTATTCTTTTATTATTATATCTTACCTCTGACTATTTTTTTATTATTATCTCTTACTCTGACGTATTCCTTATTATTATATCTTACCTCTGATTATTATATCTTACTATGACGTATTTTTATTATTATATCTTACCTCTGATGTATTTTTATTATTATCTCTTACTCTGACGTATTCTTTTATTATTATAGCTTACATCTGACGTATTTTTATTATTATATTTTACTCTGATGTATTTTTTATTATTATCCTACTTTTATTAATTTTTTTTTCATTATTATATCTTACTCTGACGTATTTTTTTTTAATTTCAAGAAGCGTAGCTAAGTAAAAAAGTCAGAAACTTACGAGTACATCAAATATTCCATCAAGAGAAGGATATTTCCATTACCTCTTACCAATAATATCAATAAATTATATATCAATAATCTTAGCGTACTTTAGGAATACGCAAAAGCTGTGGAGTGGATTAACTGCAGAATGTTTAGTCGAGTCTGTATCGTTCCAATGTTAGTATCTGTACTGCATGAACGGTACTAGTCGAGTCTGTATCGTTCCAATGTTAGTATTTGTACTGCATGAACGGTACTAGTCGAGTCTGAATCGTTTCAATGTTAGTATTTGTACTGCATGAACGGTACTAGTCGAGTCTGTAACGTTACAATGTTAGTATTTGTACTGCATGAACGGTACTAGTCGAGTCTGAATCTTCGTATTCAGGTGGAGCCCAAGTCACTACTCTTCATCTCAAGGTCGAGTCCAAGTTGTCTTTAAGAGTGACATGGGTGACATTAGTAAGCAAGAGTTTACTTCTTCTTATCAATCTGCTTATGCCATTAGCGTCGCAGGGAATTTCAGACGTCGGTCCAGGGGAAGATGAGGGGCCTGGGTAGCTGTCATGTTATGTTTTCTCAGTTTGACTTTCAGCCCTTCTATCCATTCTTTTCCTTGGTCGTCCTCACGCCCTCTATCCAAATGTTTTTAAGTTGTATGCACATGTCGATGGTTATTCTGGATCCACGCGTGTCAAATGCCCAAACCACTTAGTACTCTGATTTTTGACGCAGTCCTTGACAGGTTTTGTTCCCATCATATATCGGATTGAAATCCCTTCTTGTCTTGTTTACCATTTTTCTTAAGCATTTCATCTCGCACGCTGTTATCTTTCTGTCATGGTATATGTGGAGTGTCCATATCTGGCATTGATAGCACAGAATCAGGGGTGAATATTGTTTGAAAGAGTTGTTATATAGTGTCCATCGATATATTTGGATGTTTCAGGAATGGTGTAAGCTGATAGGTAACACTACTTGCCCTATGAATTCTATATTCGATTTCTCTATTTTCCCATTCTGTGTAACCGCGCTTCCTAGTCCTTTCGCTGTTAAAGACGTGTTTACTCGTTTTCTTATGTCGATGACAAGGACGAGTTAATACGTTCCTATCATTTTGTCCTTTTAGTGCCGAAGACGTGTAAACTCGTTTCAAGTATTCTTGGTCGCTGCTGTAGACAATCTCGTTTAATATCTGGGAAATCACGTTATGTATTTTTAGTTCTGTGTGACCTATTTTCACATGCTGAAACCGGCCATGTGCTGGAAATGTGTCATTTTTAGTAGGCAGTGGGGGCATGTCTGTTATTCTATGTGTACTATATACTGTATTATTCATTATGTACCTTGGTAACGTGGGCGGTGTGCACTCTAAAAATACCCTTACACTGTTTCTTTTCTTTGTGTGCGTAGCATTTAGTATTCTATACAAATTTCTTATTGTGATATTGGTGGATAGATCAGTGGTCCCAATTGGTGATTACGCGGACTCGCCGCGGGTCCATGGAACCTGGCTTGGGGGTCCGTGACAAAAACTCAGGGTCCTTTTTCGTTAAAACAAGTAGGAATATTAACTGGTGTCCGTTATTTCTTAGCTGCATTATTGTCATGTTAAAAATTCACCAAGTTTGCACTGTGTTTTAGTATAGTGTAGCGTTTACTCAACAGAGGTAATCCACATTTTCTGAAAAACAATTTTTTTGTTGTTATTTATAGCACAAAGCAATGACGGACTCACTGCTGTTTCTCCCTATCTCTAACTTCGGGTATAATCTGTCTCAGTGGTTTCCAATTAACAAAAGTCCATTGACCCCCTGTTGCTTCAAAATCCAAGCCACGGAGCCTTATACTTTGCAAAAGTTTCATATATGTGTGGTAGCTGTATGCTTTAATCATTTCCTCTATTTTCACAAATGTCCAATTTCTGGAGTCGACTTACTAATTGTTACGACAAGCGTCGAATGGATAAGTCGAATACTTGTTGTTTGGTTAGACGGAAGCGGTGAGAATAAACATGTATTTTTCTGTCTTTTTGTTTGATTATATGTAAGGTCAACCTGGGTCACCACGAAACGACCTGGCTAACGGGGCTCTGGTGAAGCTGCGATGATCCAGGAAGCCGGTAGTAGATTTTTGAACGCTCAAGAGATATACTCGTATAGGAGAAATAATCAGCTCTCAGAATCAGCCATGAGAGAAACTACATAGCTCGTCAGCTTTCGTCAAAAGATAACTTTTCTACTCAAATAATGTTTTCTATGGGGACAGATGGTAAAGGTAAAAGGTAAAATCCCCGTTTATATTCTATTAAGGCATACTGAGGATTTCGGTGTTAGGCCCGTATTTCCAAGACCTTCGGCGCATGAAAGCCTGATGTGGCCAGTACCACGCCTGGCGGCATTTATCTTCCCAGGTTTCTCCGGTACCTTAGAGGATGAGTGGACCCCAGGGCCTTTTGGGTGTGGTGGTAGGAGGAAAAAAAAATGAGGACAGAAGCCTTTCTAAAAATTCTGCATACTTACTGTTAGGCATGACCCATTTAATTAGTGCCCTTAATATGTGTCCTCTGACGTACTTTCTTACCACACTGACATTTTGTGGAGTCTGTGGGGGCATTGCTGCGAAAGAAATGATACCTTGTCTGCATAATTATGCTGTCACATAAACATAAAATGTCTATTAATTTCTTTCACGACATAATCACGAAGAGAGAGTGAGAGAGAGAGAGAGAGAGAGAGAGAGAGAGAGAGAGATGTTCACTGTGTTTTCAGGGGAAAGAAGGGGGGAGAGGGGGAGAGAGAGAAAAAGAGAGGGTGGGATGTATTATTATTATACTGGATGTAACGCCTGGAACAATCTGTGAAAAAAATTATTAATTTTACTCAAAGAATCACACTTTACCTCAAAATAACGAGAAAGCTAAGTATGAATCCCACTCTGCATAAGAGGGCTTTTCTTTCGCTTGTCAGCAATTTACACCTTGGTTTTGCTTTGATAATTTTAAAAATATGAATGTGTTTAGTATATAAAGATCGCATCATTAAAAAAATACAAAAACAACATTTACACTCAATGAAGGAAGAAGCTAAAATCAAGGAAAGAAAGTGCAATAAAAACCCACACTAAATAATCTTCAGATGATCTGCTCAGATTAGACAAGAAATTATTTTCAAACGACAAATGCATCTTTGGTCAAACTAGTTTCCAGCTGCAGAAACAAACGAGTGAACTACCAGTTTCCAGTTCGCATAAACTCTCTGACATCCAGTTAGAGTTTCACCAAACGAAAAATTAAACAAGCGAAACAAAAGTACCGTCGGGGAACATAATGAAAACGTTACAGAACATTTAGATCTGCTGTTTATCTCAGATAGAAACATTAACAGAGACACAGGTCCTTTAACACAGCATGCAGGTAAAGTGGCTTATCAGATCACTCCAATCATCAACCATCCAGGTGTCTGTGTGAAAAGACAAATATGCAATGGATAGAAACTATATTCGTATCAACATTCTGTTACTTGAGAGAGAAAGAGAGAGACAGAGAGAGAATGAATGAATGATCTTTATTTTTAAAGAGTAAAAAATTGGGCACTCAGGTCCGTCTTACATTCTGCCCTTCATCACTCCATCTTTCATTCTTCCCACACACTCGATTTAATACAAATATACAAATTACATGAGGAAAAAACGTATCAAAAGAGTGTAAGATTAAACAATTACGAGTACATTCAAAGTAAAAGAGAAGAAGTAATTAACCTAATAAAATAGCTAACACACAAACATACACGCACACACAGAGACATATTCATAAACAAAAATACATTTTCAGTACAGATCTTCTAACATATGTTTTTTAACAAACATTAAAATAATTTCTAACAATATCTAACAAGTTACTTTTCGAACTATGTCATTTTAGTACTTGATGGTTGGCGAGTCATGGGTTGAGAGAGTGCTGGTTATTCTATGGAGGCATATAATTACATTCATTCATTCATTTGCATGTCCTTTGCGGAACTTTGCCTCCTTAACAGCACTCCTGTAGGCCTATAATTTGTGAGCAAGATGGCCTGCTGTTGATGCATCCATTTGCAGATCATCAACGATGTCTTGCAGCCATCTTCGCTTTGGTCTTCCTCTCTTTCTTTTTCCTATTATGCACCCTTCTAAGACAGTTTTCTCTAGATTATCATGACGTCTAATGTGTCCAAAATATTTAAGTTTTCTCTGCTTAATCCTCTTTACTAGCCAACCTTCATCAGTATTAAGTTCTTGTAGTATGGATATAATTGTTCTTTTTTGTGTCCATGATATCTGAAGAACTCTTCTGTAGCATTTACATTCAAAGGCATTTATGTGTTTCTCAGCTGTTTTGTTAAGTGTCCAGGTCTCACAGAAATATGTTGCAATGGGACAGATGCATGCCCTTAAAAATCTTATTTTTGTAGTTTTGTATGTTCCTCTCCACAGATTCTTTAGTTGTTTTACTTTCTGAAGAGCGATAGATGTCCTCCTTTTAATTTCCCTCATTGTATCTCCATTATTAGTTAGCAGTGATCCAAGATATTCAAAACTCTCCACTTCTTCCAGTTTTTCCTCATTGATATATATATCAGCTGCCTTGTTTGTTTTGTCAGTTGTCATCAATTTAGTTTTCTTCGTATTAAGATAGAAGTTTTGCTCTTCACTGTTCTTACAGACTGACATAATTAGTTTCTCCATTCTTTTTTGTGTTGTGGACAGTAATACTGTGTTATCAGCATATCTAATCTCTAGTATTTCATAACCTCCAAGCATCATAATGGCATCGTAATATTCTTTGTCTTCATCTTCTCTAACATTCCTCATTATATTTTCAGTATATAAGTTAAATAAGTAAGACGACAATATGCACCCCTGACAGACCCCTTGTTTTATGTCAAACCAAGTTATTGTTTCACCATTTATTCTTACTGCTGCCTGTTGGTCTAGACACAGCAGTGATGTTACTTGTATCAAATGTATTGGAAATCCATTTTTTTTCATTATTTCCCGAAGTTTCTGGTTTTGTACACAATTAAATGCCTTTGAGTAGTCTATAAAGGATAAATATAGATTCACATTAAACTCTCTGCATTTCTCTATTATTAGTCTTATATTGAATATATGATCTCTTGATCCTCTTCCTTGCCTGAAACCAGCTTGGACTATATTGACTTCTTCTATTTTCTTACGAAGTCTACCCATTATGATTTTAATAGAATTTTACTGGCATGACTAATCAGGGCAACAGTTCTGTAGTTTGTGCATAATTTCAGGTTACCCTTTTTTTTGGCAGTGATACGAATACAGCCAAATACCTGAATGCCATATCTTTTTACATAGTGCATGATAGATTGTTGCACATTCATTTCCTCCTGCTTTAATAAGTTCAGCTGTTATCTCATCACATCCTGGTGATTTACCATTTTTCAGACTCTTTTTGTCCATAAAACTTCTTTTGTCAGTTATTCTTTCTCCTCCAATAATAATTCACACTGTTGATTTCTGCTTTCACAGTCGATTGTTTCATATATTCCTCTGCAATATTCCTTCCATCTTTCTAGAATTTCCTCTGTCTCTGTCAAGGTATTCCCCCATCTTGTCACAAATTACAGTTAGCTTATGTATGATATTTCTCGTCAATGTCTTCATTTCTTTAAACATTTCACTATCTCTTCCACACTTCTGATGTCCTTCTATTCATTCACAACAATCTTCATATAATTACAAGCAAGTAAATAATGAAAAATATTTGAGTTAAAGGATGAAGTATTATTAATGGATTTTAAATGGTATAGGAGGGTGTTCCAGAGCTATACTGCAGAGTATGCAAGGCTTTTCCTGTACAGATCAAGCCTGGGTTTAGGAAGAAAAGAGTCTTTTAAACGCTGTCTATGTTTAGTGTTATTTGTAAACAGTGACCACAAGTAAGACGTGGCATTGTGCGACAGAATTCTGTGAACAAACTTAATTTTGTAAAAAATGACTCTATATTTAAAGGGCAGAATTTTGAGTTTTTGTATTGATCTGCAGTCTGTACTGGGTGTTTGTCACAAATAAGATTTAATGCTCGTTTGTGAAGTGAGTGGAGCCTTTTTGTGTTTGAGACTGAACATCCATCTCAGACTGTGGAACAGTAATTTAAGTGTTTGTATATGTGATAAGTTGTATATCTTTCTTGTGTCTTTGTCGATAAAGTGTTTAATTTTAGCTAGTTGGTAAACTTTCTATGCAGTCAAGTTTGCTAGGTTATATACGTGAGAATTCCAAGTTAAATGATGAGTCCTATAGTTTTATGTTCATGAACATTTTGCTATTGCCTTAGTCCCAGCACACAGACTTGGGAGAGAGAGAGAGAGAGAGAGAGAAATACACACACGTACATATTGTTGCCATCTGTGAAACGAAAAGCTTGAGGAAAGCAATAAATAAGACAAAAAGAAAATAAGAGTGAGACATGCTGATATTCAGTCTATCTCAAGAACAGTGAAACACTATCTGTGCTACAGCACATTGAAAGACAAAGAACAAACTCCTTCGACCATCCAGCGAGGATGAATGCTAGTGATTCCTTCTAACACGAAGAAGACATTTAAAAATGCCAGGAACTAGACACACAGGACAGTCCAGAAAGGGGTGGACTGAAGCAGTAAACGATATCTCTAAGAGAAGCTGTGACAAATACATCAAGCCAGCTCGCATAATTTTGCTCAGACAGGAGGTTCTTAACTACACGCAACAAGTTACTGTGCACAGCGGGGATAAGGAAGAAGAAGAAGAAGAAGAAGAAGAAAACATGCGAAAATAAGCATATTGAGCGATGTTATTTTAGCAAAACTTTTTTAAAATATATAACTAATAAGACAATAATAGACGATACTATTAAAATACACTTATGTGCCAGTACTTGGAGGCAGGCGAATATATTCCGAGGACTTGGGCAAAGTCAACAGACCCTCCTGACCAACAGCGCTCACACGAAATTTATACATTGAACTGGAGCTGAGCCCAAAGACTGGAAGCACCGTGAAGTTTGTCTGCAAAAGATAATAGAAAATCATTACTTGAGTGCTAGTATGAGTATGTGAATGAGTTTCTTCATAAGGTGTCCATACATATGGGTGCTACAACATTCAGAGATTATTTCAACGTAGTAAGAACACGTGTGACTATTTCCTATATTTGCATAACTAAGAATATTCACAGTGAACTATGATATCAAAATTATTGTTATGGGATGCGTCTTATTTGGGAAACTTACATATCCCAGAACAGTCCAGTCTTTCTGCTGGCCATTTTCTTTCTTCTCTCTCGACTCAACGATAAAGGTAATAGGATACGTGGTGACATAGCCATTTGATCCTAGAGCATTCCACTTGAGCACGACAGTCGAACCGTCAGCATCAGCTTCTAGTGGTGATGGTGTGTAGAGACAGGCGGGAGTCGGAGTCGTTAAGGTAATGACCTTGGAATGAGCTGGCAAAGCTAACGTGGATACTAGCTGAATGCCTGGTGATGTGATTTTATTAATAGTTTTAAAAATAAACAGGTTGTATAATCGTGAAACAGTAAAAGAGTTAAGAAAAATCACGATGTACCACGCTGTAAGGTTTGGGTGATGATGACTTAAAAAAAACGTAATCCTGTCACGTCACTGAGGCTCTTAGTGATGTGGTGCTGGTGCTTGTTTTCTTCGACCTGAATGCACACTAGAGGGCGATGTCGTCACAGATACCGCTGGCCTCCTTCCCTTCCTCGGCTCCAGAAGGAACCAGGAACCAACTTCTACAGCAGTGAAGGAAGAGTATACTAATCACTACGCTACTCAAGATTTAGGTGATAATGGAACATTCTGTATTAGAAAACGATTTTGACACAGGAAAATATTACACGTTTTTGAAATATCGCGCATCATCTTGTTAACCAGCGTTTCCCATGATTTTTACCAACACTGGACTTAAACACTCGTCTACAACAGCAGAACACAATGCTTGTGTTACAGGGTCTCATTTCCTGGTGCTCCGTGTGAATCTGTTGTATTCAATTTTAGCCCTCGGTTCTTCCTCAGATGACTGTGTATTCTTTCTATGTGGCTAATCTTTGAATCTTTGGCCAAGCCTTTTTTTTTCTCGCAGTCGATGAAAACAAATCTCTCACAGGTAACTTAAAAATGTCCTTGTATCTTAAGTTTGGTCCCATTTGTAGCCTCCGTTCATCATTTTTTTTATCTGGGGGGGGGGAACTGTGTGGTTTCGGGGTTAGATGTTTACCTAGGGGTGTTGGGGCTAACGGGTTCGAATCTCGGCAGAAGTGGTAGCGTGAATACCCAAGCAGTACACTTTCCTGATCTCTGGCTTGTGAGACAGAACGTAAACGTGCATTGTTGTGCACGTTAAAAATCCATTGGTAGCTGGAAATCGCGAAAAAAATAAGCCAGACGGAGGCCGACCAGGAAAAAATTCTAGGAAATCTATCATGGAAATTGGTACAGGGGTTAGGAGTATATAATGCTCTTGTGATGCTCGTTCTGAGTATGTAAACTGGAAAATCGTGGATATGGAAATGTCTGACTACGACGAAGCCATTCTCCAGAAAACTATCTTGTCCAGTTTGGATGATAATGCCTCTTTAAACTGGCTACAAACAGATAATCCTTTTTTTTTCGAATTCTCTCACTTTTCAGAGATGGTATTGATTGAATAAATAGTATTATACTCGCTTACATCATGCAATCATAGCACGCAACTTTTTTTTATGGAAACAGTTTCACTAGCTAATAAACATTTCTTTATACGAGGTAAAGATAATTTTTTGTAGTATTTTTTAAAACGTTCTGTGAATAAAATGGGCACGTACGTCACTTGGTCAATTGGTACATTATCTACCCGATGTCTTCGTCACTTACCGGGGTTTTCCGTCACTTCGGACAGGGTTTTATTTAAGAAGTAACAGCTCTCTTGGCAAACATAGTCAGACTGCAAAATAAACAGAATCAGCAGAGTTGTGCTACCTAATCTGTTGAATATGATTTGAAATATAATGCAGTGATATCAGTTCATTTTCCCCCTCCTCCTCCTCCTCCTCTTCATCATCATCATCATCATAATCATAATCATCATCATCATAATCATCATCATCATTATCACACAAATGTATCATGGTGTACCTTCTTGATAAATATGGGCAGTCATAAATCTCCACGGAACTAGATTTTTGGTTGTGCATACGATCATACACTGAATGTTTTGCTTTAAACTCTTTTGAATTTCTCTGCTTGTAGCAGTCTTTTAGGCTCCTTTCTGCCTTCTAGATGTTGTATTTTTGTTATGCTTTCTAGTTCTTTTATTGGTGTTGCCTTCGCTGCTCCTGTTATGATTCTTAGTGCCTGATTTTGTACTTTTTTCTAATTTTAAAGGTTGGGTTTAGCTTTGCTGCCCCATATTGTCACGCCATATTCCTCATTGTTCCTGTTCATATTTTTCTAGTATGTTTGCTCCCCATTTAGCCCCTGCTATTTCTTTTTTTCATTTCCATTCTATGGTGCTCTTTTTTTTTTACTTTTGTTGATACTGTTTTTCCAGGTCAGTTGGGGATTCAGTGTGATGCCTAAATACGTTGTGCTTTCTTCCATTGGGAGGTGGTATTAATTAATTCTTAGGTCTACCCCTTGTATTCTGTCTCAGAGCGAGAAGATTGTGTAGGCTGTCTTTTTTCTCATTAATAGTCATTAGTCATCTTTTCTTCCAGTCTTAACGTTTTCTGAGTGCGTCTTGTAATCTGTTGGTGACCACTGTTGTGTTCTAGTTCTAATCTCCACATTGCTACATTATCTGCATAAAATGTGTGATGTATTTTCTGATGTATGTCATCTGCGGTATCATTTATATATGTCATAACCAGGGTGGGAGACATGACTCATCCCTGGGGTAATCCTTGCTGAAGGCTCACTTTTTTTCTGTGCTATCCCTGCAACTGTACTCTTACGTGTCTGTTGTTCAGGTAATTAAAAAAATTTTTTTTAATTAAAGTGTACATTCTTCCATTCATATCATTGTTGCCGAGTTTTAGCAGCAAGCCTTTTCTCCAGACTTTGTCAAATGTTTTATCGATGTTGCTGTTGCGTTTTTTTTTAATCAGTCTTCAGTCTCTTGTACTATGTTCATTATGTGGTCTTCTGTTGATCGAGGTTTTCTGAAGCCTTTTCTTTAAATCAGATTTTTTATTTCTAGGTGCCATACAAGTCTTGTGTTTATGATTCTTTCCATTAGTTTTCCTCCAGTGCTTAGCAGGCTAATATCTCTGTAAACTGTCTGGGCCAGTTTTTCCTTTTTCCTGGTTTGTGTATTGTTATTATAGCATCCGTTCATATCAGGTGGGCTGCACCTGACTTCTGGCTTTTACCTCTGGGTCCCATCTGTTTTAACATTTATTTTGTGATACTGTCTTCCCCTGGAGATTTTCTATATTTCAGGGCTTTCAGAGCTGTTTCTAGCTTCTGAGAGATACTATTTACTGACTGGTGTTCTTCCACTCCCGTTGGTTTGTTGTCATATTGTGTAAGTTCTTTCTTTTTGTTCTTTAGGGGTGATGCTTTGACGTCATGTAGTTTCCATGAGAGTATTTGCTGCTTGTTTTCTTGTTAGGGTCTTAAAACTTATTTTCTATGTGTTACTGGCTTGCGCTTTGAATCTTCATGTTTTAATATTTTTATAAGTTTTCACAGTTTTGCACCACTTTTACTTAGGTTTAAAATTTCAGGTTTCTCTATCCAGTTTCTTCTCGCTGCTTGGTTAGTTTCTTGTCTGTATCAGTCAACTGTTTCTTTTAGTTAGATATTGCTTTCAGTGTGTTGTTTAGTTTTTAAACTAGTTCTCTTGCAGTTGTCGGATTATCTTCGAGTTGTTGGAGCTTGCCTGTCCAGTGTGGCTGGTAGTTTTCCCTTCCTCTTCGTGGTATGGTTTCGAAAGCTGCTTTTTTATATTGCTTCATTTTGTTTGCCCACTTTGTTCACATCCTTGTGACAGGTTGTTATGCTTTCACTGTATAAGCCTGCTGAAACTTTCCCAGCTCGCTCTTTTCTAACTCCACTTGGGCAGTGGTTTCTGTTTTGGAGTTCTGTAGTAGTCCACCTTTAGTTTTATTGGTTTTTGATACTTGTCCAAGTATCTCTTGTTCAGTTTTGTGTACTCGTATATCTTCTATTGCGAATGCTAGGTCTGGGGTTGTGGTAGTTCTCCATCTCCTTGACTAAAAGGTTAGTTCGTCATTTGCTTGATTAATTAGTAGTAGATTGTTATTTATTTCCCATTCCGCTACTTCCTCTCTTCTGTTGTTTGCTTCACTATATCCCCATAGTTCTGAGTGACTATTGAAGTCACCTACGATTAAGTACTGAGAATGTGTTTTATATTCGTGTAAGAATCATGGGCTTTTGTTTGGGGGGTGGGGGGGGGGCTTATGCTGTAGACTCTTAGTTCTTAGTTGTTTTCTATGTCTAGTCATATCATTACGATGTTTTCTGGTCCTTGTTCTATTTCTTTGGTTGCTGTTTGGTTTCGAATTAGAGTCATAACTTCATCCTTGTGTCCTTTGTCACGGCTAAAGGTCTGGTATCCTCCTATTGTGAATCTGTTACATGGTTTCAAGTGTGTCTCCTGTATACATGAAAGGTGTATGAGTTTGTGCTGTCTTTGGCCAGTAGCTTTCCCCTCTGGTCTCCACGTCCTGGTTGCATTGCACGAAGCAGGGTGGCCACCAATGGCTTTGGATGGATACATTCGAGGCTTGGAGCCCTATATACTCCCTACCTGGCGGGGCTCAACAGTTAGGACATCAAGTCTACTTTAGATTGGTTGTAATGTCACATGAGCGTAAGTTGCACCGTATTATAATTCTTAGCATATCTGCGTCACTTTGCGCCTTGGGCCGTTACATCTGTCTTCAGAACTCATTTCTTTGGGGTTTGTTTCCGTAGCCCTTGGCTGTCCCCAGCCATCCTGCAAAGCTGCAGAGTTTGAGCGGTGCTTTGTCTCCTTTGCTCTCAGACCTGTCTGGCTTTGGTCCCCCAGCCAGGAACTGCTGCTCTCGCCAGAATAGCTCTTTGGGTCATGGGGAATAATGCATTTATTCATAAATTTTAGATAAAAGATACGGCGATTGCAATAAAGCTGGTTCCAATAATAAAGGTAGATAGCGGTATATGGTGCAGTTTTAAAAGGTGGCAGACGGAGTGAGTAAAGTGAGAAAAGTGAGAAAAACGAATAGAAAGTATGAAAGCGAGATGAGAATGTATAAATGAAAAACATACAACATCCGATATTTCGGCGTGAGCCTTTTTCGAGGATTATATACACAAACGAGACAGAAAAATGTATAACTAAACGAAAAACTTATCTTAATATGACATCCTCCAGATGTAGGAAACAGAGAAATGCGTGTCTACTAGACGAGGCATATAGCATGGTCGAAGTAAAGCCCATTGAATTCAAACGAATTGAGTTGGAGGACAAGTCGTGTAAGGCGCAGAAAAAAAAAAGAATAGTAGACGTATGAATAGAGGGATGCCCTCTTGTTCAGAAAGATCTTGACGGCCTGAAGTCCCTGATCATGCGAGATGGATGTGTATAAGGATACTACATCAAGGGTAAAGATACGGTAGGCATGACCAGGCAGGAGTGTAAGGGTCTTAAAAGCAATAAGAGCATAATTCGTGTCCTTCAGATAAGTGAGCAGACTAGTGACAAGAAGTTGAAAGATACTGTCCAGAAATTCAGAGATTTGTTTTGTAGGGCAGGAACAAGCGCACACTACGGGCCTTCCCGGATTGCCTGGTTTGCGTATCTTAGGGAGTAGATAAAAGGATGGCTTCCCCAAGCAGCTGTTGCGGATGTGAAGATGAGTAGCTAAGGGAGAAAGACCAGTCTTGTGGATGCGTTCGTTGATCGTGTCACGAACATGGTGGTCGTTGGCCAGAGTCGGATCTTGAGGGCGAGAGGCATCAAATTCAGTGCTGCTCAGCTAGCCCATGGCCTCTTGGATGTACAATTCTTTCTTCCAACAAACAATGGCCCCGTCTTAGTCTGCACTCTTGATCACGATATCTCGTCTACGCTGAAGTTATGAAAGTGCGCTCTTCTCCCCGTGGGTCAGGTTAGAGTGTCTTACACGACCATTAATTGAATGGGCAAGAATACACAGCATGGTTGTAGGAAACACTTGGTTTAAACAACATCCTCGAAGACTGGCAACGTGGTGCAGCCCAGACAAAAAGACTTTTAACCAGACAGACTACATATTAATCAACAAACGATTCCACAATGCATTACTGACAACAAAAACCATGCCAGGAGCTGACTGCAATAGTGACCATTATCCACTCTGTGGAAAAGTTAGAATAAAGCTAAAGAAAGCAGGCAGAAAAGTGAGAAACATCAAAATGAATACAGAACTCCTTAAAAATGACCAAGAACTGCGAGAACAATACAAAGTTATTATAACAAATAGATACAATGCAATAGCAAAGATAAATAGTATAGACGAACAATGGGAAATGTTAAGAGATTCTATCCACCAAACTGTTAAGGAGATAATACCACCGAAAAAAGAAGCCCCTAAAAATAAATGGATGACAGACGACATCTTAGGACTGATTGACAAGAGGAGGAGGAGTAAAAATAACGAGGAAAAATGTAGCAAGATAAATAAAGAAATAAGACGCAAATGCAGAGAAGCAAAAGAAGTGTGGTTAAATGAACAGTGCAGACAGATAGAGGACTCTCATAATAAAGACTACAAAAACATGCACAAACGAATTAATGAACTCACAGGCAGGAAAACAAAATATACCACAGGATGCCTGAAATCAAAAGAAGGTAAAATGTTAATGGGAAAAGAAGACAATGTGGACAGGTGGACAGAGTATATCGGTAAGCTATATGGAGGAGAAAGACCAGAATTAACACCAGATACTGAAAACTGTGATGGACCACCAATACTTGAAGATGAAATCATAGATGCCATCAAACACATGAAGAAAGGAAAAGCGACTGGGCCTGATAATATAACAATAGAAGAAATAGAGGCACTAGAGGAGACAGGAATAAAAAATAATAACCAAGTTACTGAATGACATTTACAACATTAGTTATATTCCCAGTGACCTGATTAAATCCACGTTTATAGCACTACCAAAGAAACCAGGTGCAAAGGAATGTGACGACCACCGGACTATCAACCTCTAATGTCACATAACAAAGCTACTTCTGAGAATAATTATGAGAAGAACAAGGAAAAAGATAAAAATGGAAATAGCAGATGAACAGTTTGGATTTGTTGAAGGAAAGGGAACACACAATGCCATTTATATTTTACGAACAATAACAGAAAGAGCTTTAGAAGTATAGAAAGATCTCTACTTATGCTTCATTGATTACACCAAGGCATTTGACAAAGTGAAAGATAATGAAATTATTCAAATGCTTGAAGACATCAATATAGACGGCAAAGACCTGAGGATTGTAAAACATCTATACTGGCAGCAAGAAGCAGCAGTTCGAGTTGAAAATAGAATTGGAAAATATCAACCTATAAAACAAGGGGTGCGACAAGGATGTGTAGTATCTCCAGACCTTTTTTCTCTGTACAGCGAGAATATTCTAAGAACAATCATGAAAGAACCAGGCATAAAAATTGGAGGATACAATATTAACAACCTTCGGTATGCTGACGACACAGTACTGATAGCTGAGAACCAACAAGACCTGCAAAATCTCTTGGATAAAGTCGCCAAAGAAAGTCAACAGAAAGGCCTTACTTTGAACATAAAAAAGACAGAGACTACGGTTATATCTAAGAAACAGAATCCACCAACATGCAGTATTAAATTAAACGGAACTATTCTAAAGCAGGTGCAGAAATTCAAATACCTTGGAGCAGTAATAACTTCAGATGGGAAATGCAGAACAGAAATTAGGAACAGAATAGGCCAAGCAAAGACTGCATTTCAGAGAATGAGAAACATATTAGCTAACACATCTTTATCAATGAATGTTAGAAAACGAGTCCTAATATGCTATATTGAACCTATCTTGTTACATAGAAGTGAATCATGGACAATAGGCAAGTCTGCACAAAAATCATTGGAAGCAGCAGAAATGTGGTTTATTAGAAGAATGTTGCGAATCCCCTGGACAGCAAAAATAACTAATGAAGAATGTATGAGAAGAGCTGGAGAGACAAAAAAACCTTGTCAAAAAGATAAGAGAGAGACAATGTACTTTCATAGGACATGCAATGAGAAGAGGGGGCATTGAAAATATTATAACAACAGGAAAAATAGAAGGAAGAAGATCAAGAGGAAGACCAAGAGAAATGATACTAGACAGTCTGACGATATGGTGTAAGAGGAGATCATCAACTGAACTGATGGCCTGCATGAAGGATCGGGTACTCTGGAGAAGCATAATAGCCAACGCCAGTCGGCACGGCACCTGATGATGATGATAATGACACGAGGAAGGCGAAGCTGGCAGATTTCGTGAAGAGTGTAATCAATGTAAAGGTCCGAGGGACGAGACGCTCCTGCTGAAAGTGTCTTCTCTTCTTCTCTGGCGACCTGTAGGGTTTTGTCCTTTTCACCAGTTTCACATTTTCTCCCTGCAGGTGTTTATTTTCTTCATTCATTATCTCTCCGCTTCTCCCCCCCCCCCTTACACCTGCTCCTCTAGCGGCTATCATCTTTCGATTGCCCTCCCCCTCCCCCCAACTGCTTTCCTCTCTCTCTCTCTCCACCTCTCCCGTGTGTGGAGCCACGTGGTCTCTATGCCTCGTCTAGTAGACACGCATTTCTCTGTTTCCTACTTCTAGAGGATGTCATATTAAGATAAGTTTTTCGTTTAGTTATACATTTTTGGTCTCGTTTGTGTATGTAATACTCGAAAAAGGTTCGCGGCGAAATATCAGATGTTGTATGTTTTTCATTTATACATTCTCATCTCGCTTTCATACTTTCTATTCGTTTTTCTCACTTTTCTCACTTTACTCACTCCGTCTGCCACCTTGTAAAACTGCATCATATATCTCTATCTACCTTCATAAATTCCAAGTCTACTGCATCTACCTACAAATCAGTGAGATTACTGTCTCCAGAAATTATGAAGACAACGAGGCAAGGTGCTAGTATTCCTACCTCAAATTCTGTAGTGGTCTAGAAATGTGAAAGGCGCTAGCGTTTCACACACCTAAGGCATGCAAATGTTACGAGACCTAGATTTAGATACCCAAAAACTATTCGTTATATTACTTAAAAACAAAGAGGTGAAATAACACAAGTATGAAATACCATCCTCAGAAAAAGTAGTTCCGCTGGGAGCTTGGCACATTGCGCCAAACAAGCATCTAATGAGCTGACAGAGTTTGGACTGGATGATTTAAAACATAAAAAATTACAAGGATATTTTTTTAATCTAAAGGCAATCAATGATACAAGATACGCTTTTTTCGTATCAACTTACGCAATCGTTGATGCAGTTTCTTTCGCTCGATAGGGCTGCGCTACACTGGCTGGAACACTGAAAGCATATTGTTAGCAATAGTAAATCTACACATAGTAATTTTTTAAAAAATCATATGACATTACTTATTATATCAATATTGGCAATTTTTATTCTTATAATAAAATTAAAATTGCATGGACGTGAACAAAATTTATCAGACATTGTCTTAAACACCTATAGCATTTGCTTCCTTCAGGGACACCATGTCGTTTTCAAAAGTTGCCATTATTTTAGAGAATGTGCCCCCCCCCCCCCCCAAAGAAAAAAAAACGCAATCTTTTGTATTCTCTGTTTCATTTTTTTTAATTATAGTTCACTCTGAAAAATAACACAAACAACACTTCTTAGAGACACCTTTTCTCTTCCTTCTGGATTAAGATGTAGGAAAATCAGACATTTTGTCGGATATGAGGTACTTTGGTTTTAATCCACATATCTGTCAAATAAGAAACGAAGCTTGCACATTGTGAAGTAATAGATTACAGTGCGTATGGTTGCCTTCTAAAAGCTACAAAACACTTTAGATGTGACAGAAAGAAAAATAGTAAGAGAACGCCCGCGACGTGCACGGACTCTAGTAGGACTATTTTCTTTCTCGCATGTCTAAATGCTTTTTTTTTCCCCAAGCCTAACCACACACCTGTGCTCAATCTCGTTTAATCTGCGCACGCTCGCGGCCATTCTTCTCACTTCCGTTGAAATAAAATGGCAGAGACAGATCATCATTCACAGCCTGGTAGCCAGTGCGTGTGGCTATGTCTAAGTTTCGAAATCAAAATAAAAAGAAAAGAAACTCTGAATTTTGGATTATAAACTCTTTTGATCTCTTTTTGGTGCCATTTTCATTTTAGTGTTCGGGTGATCAAATTTCAAATTCAAAGGAATGTAATGCTTTATGCATTCCATAACAGTTCCTGTGCATTTGCTTTATTATTTCATCTTTGTTATTTTCTGTTTCTCTGTTACTTTCTAATGATCTTTCATATTTTTTTTCTTACATTTTTCTTTAATATCTTGACTCAAAGGCCTTCCCATGTTGGCTGAGGAACCACTTATGTGTAGCTAGACATTTTTATTGTGTTTGTGGGATATTTTAACATTACAAATATAAATCTGCTGACCAAGATATAAATCAAAGCATAATTTCAGGGAGTTATGAAATTATGTTCAGTAAATACAGTCATTTCCTGATGTCAAACATTTATTACACAAAGGAACATGTGTTGTTTTTTTTTTTGTTGTAGTTTTCTTCAGCTCAGTTTTTTTTTCTTAACTTTATTCATGCACTTCAGCGCGCGCTCCGTTCTTGTTGGGAGAAACTCTAAGCAATACTCGATTTCTTGTCCAGTGTTCTCCATTTGTTTAGTCGCTTTTGCTAAAGCATCCTTTATTGACGCCACTTTGATACTGATGATTGCAGCGCTAACTGTACAGAAAAGAAAAAAAAAATTGAAGAAAAGCTCTTAGAAACAGCATACATAATGCCACAACGTTTATGCTTCTAGTAGTTTTTAAGATAACATTTTTTCTTAATCAGGGGAGGACTTTATATTACAATCTAGGACCCGCTTGTTTTCGTGAAACCCAGATGTCATAATTCAGAAGTAAACGTGCGAGAACATAGCAGAGAAATTTGAATTAGAATAAGAAAAAGAAATCTATTTATGAGTTTAGGTTCTGACAATGTCCAACATTTCTATTGTCAGATTACAGAGGTACATATGTCGCACTAGTTGTAATAACATGTGTGTCATTAGTTGTAATAACATGTGTATCACTAGTTGTAATAACATGTGTCTCACTAGTTGTAATAACATGTGTGTCATTAGTTGTAATAACATGTGTGTCATTAGTTGTAATAACATGTGTATCACTAGTTTTAATAACATGTGTCTCACTAGTTGTAATAACATGTGTGTTATTAGTTGTAATAACATGTGTCTCACTAGTTGTAATAACATGTGTCTCACTAGTTGTAATAACATGTGTGTTATTAGTTGTACTAACATGTGTCTCACTAGTTGTAATAACATGTGTGTCATTAGTTGTAATAACATGTGTGTCATTAGTTGTAATAACATGTGTGTCATTAGTTGTAATAACATGTGTCTCACTAGTTGTAATAACATGTGTGTCATTAGTTGTAATAACATGTGTGTAATTAATTGTAATAACATGTGTGTCATTAGTTGTAATAACATTTGTGTCATTAGTTGTAATAACATGTGTGTCATTAGTTGTAATAACATGTGTCTCACTAGTCGTAATAACATGTGTGTCATTAGTTGTAATAACATGTGTCTCACTAGTTGTAACAACATGTGTGTCATTAGGTGTAATAACATGTGTGTCATTAGTTGTAATAACATGTGTGTCATTAGTTGTAATAACACGTGTCTCACTAGTTGTAATAAAATATGTCTCACTAGTTGTAATAACATGTGTTTCACTAAGGATTAAGTGAAGTAACCAGTAGTCTCAAGGTCAGGACCACTCAAATCACGGCCCTCTGCTCTAGAGGCCGGCCACAACCATAAGGGGGCAGATTGCCTAAACCGGCTTAACCCAGGGGTTAAACTTAGACACTGCTGGCGAGATTCTTCGGTTGCCGCGCGTGGGGTGAAACTCCTCCCGTTCAAGGAATAAAATGCGAAAATGCGATTAGGGTTGCCGTGCGGCGCCTCTGTGAAAAGGTGATGGAAAGGATAAAATGAAGTTTAATCAGTATGTCCAGTAGTCTCGCGGCGAGAGCTACTCATACCACGGCACCTCTGTTCTAGAGGCCGGCCATGTCCGATATACACCCATTGGTGAAATATGCCTAAACCGGCTTAACCCAGGAGTAACACTTGATGACTACTCATGTCACGATACCTCCGCTCTAGAGGTCGGTCACGTCCTAAACACGCTCATACTGGAATAATACGCCTAAACCGGCTTAACCCAGAGGTTAAACTTACTAGTGGCGAGGATTCGTCCTCCTGGACAAAAGCTCCGTCCTGGACACAACTAGGAAGGGTAGCGGCCACAACCACAAAATGCTGAAGTCGAAGACACTGGACCACTGCAGTCTAGATAGGCAACCACCTCTCACCCGACGTGGATATATGCGAATCCTAAACACGCAGCGGTTATCCGGTGAGAAAGTGCAACGTTGGACTGGACGGGCAACCACCTCTCACCCGGCGAGGATATACTGATATCCAAAACACGTCGAGGTTTTCCGGTGAGAAAGTCCAACTCTAGACTAAACTGGTGCAACGAAAACCACAGTGTCACACAATCCCGCTTTTGTGACCCACCGAGAATACAGGCCCAAGCCACACAGTACTCTGAACCTCTTGGTGGTCCTCTCGGGAATCTCTTGTAGTCCTCTCGGGGACCGCAGGAGGATAACAGGACCTATCGAGGACCACAAGAGTAAATTCAGTGTGATCACGGGGCGGTCTTGGTGGTAGAAGCGAGCGAAGAAGAAAAGAAGATTCGTCTCACTAGTTGTGATAACTATAGTCTCACTAGTTGTAATAAATGGTTTGAAACGCCTGTCACCTTTAACTGGGCAATCTTAGTTCCTTCATGATAAACTTTCATGGGTTTTTTTTTCCTCTCAGAGCGGAATTTACAATTATCATTCAAGAATGTGACGTGATGAACAGATATAACCGAAAGTGCCTTCAAATCTTATCAAGGTATATAGAAGTCTTATATATATCTTATATCTTATATCCTTCCCGTGCCGTCAGACGTCACATAGGGCTCGCAAAGTAGTTCGCCAATTTTTCCTGTCTTCGGCGAGTCTTTCAACCTCAACAAAGGATTTTATGCCTGTTAACTTGGCCTCTCTTAATAATGTTCTCTTCAGAGTTTCACGCAGTCTGCCCCTTTTTCTTCAGCCTGTTGTGTTCCACTTGATAGCTTGTTTTGGGATTCTCTGCTCATTTCTTCTCATCAAATGGCCAACATATGTCCATCTCCTTTTCCTGATCACCCGTGAGACTGGTTGTTGTTCAGTCATCTGTCTTATCTCTGCATTGTTCTTGAATTCATTCCACTTGATGCCGAGTATTTTCCTTAGGCATTTGTTTTCAAAAGAGTCTAATTTCTTTTCTATTTCTTTAGTTGTTTTCCAGCTTTCACATGCATAAATGAGGGTGGATATTACATTTGAATTCAATAGTCTTAACTTGGTTTTTGTGCTTATAACTTTTGAATGCAATATGTTCTCAAGATTCTTGAAGATTGATGCTGCTTTTGCAATTCTGATCCTAACTTCCTTTCTAGTGTCACCATCCTGGTCTATGTAGCTGCCAAGGTATGCAAATTGATTGACTTCTTCAATATCTGTCCCTTCTATGTGTATTTTTCCATTTTGATTGATGGGAATTTTCATTATTTTTGTTTTGTCCTTGTTAATTTCAAGTCCTATTTTGCTAGCCAGTGAAGACAGGCTATCTGTTTTTTCTTGCATGGAATTCACATTATTACTGATAAGAGTTATGTCATCAGCAAAATCAAGATCTTCTAGTTGGGTCCCATGTACCCAATCAATACCTGTGTTACCTGTGCAGCATTTTTTCATTATGAAGTCTATTGTAATCCCAAAAAGTAAAGGAGACAGTATACATCCTTGTTTCACGCCTGTTTCAATCTGGAACCATTCACTCATCCCTTCTTCTGTCTTGACTGCACAAACATATCCATTGTATAAGTCCTTAATGATGTTGACAATTTTAGATGGTATTCCATATAGACATAAAATTCTCCATAATGAATCTCTGTGTATGCTATCAAATGCCTTCTTAAAATCTATGAAATTCAGTATTAATGGTTTCTGCTTTTCAATGTGTTCTTCAAGTATTATTCTGAGAGTAAAGATCTGGTCGAGACAGCTTCTCCCTTTTCGAAATCCTGCTTGTTCTTCTCTCATTGCAGTATCCACTATATCTTTGAGTCTATTCAAAATGACCTTGCAAAATACTTTTGACACAACTGATATTAAGGTTACTCCTCTCCAGTTGTTACAGTCACTAAGGTTGCCCTTTTTTGGTATTTTAACAATGATTCCCTTCTTCCAATTAGAAGGGACCTTTTCTTCTTTCCAAATCTTGTTAAACATTCTCTGTAGTTGTCTCATGTTGTCACTATTGATAGCTTTTAGCATCTCGGCTGTTATTTCATCTTCACCTGCAGCTTTGTTGTTAGCCATTAAATTCACTGCTGTTTCAATTTCATGCAATTTAATTTCATCTAGATTGACATTTAGTTGTGGGGCTGGTAAGTCAGTTTCAAGGTTTAACAATTCTTTTGGGTGTGGTCGATTGAGTATTTCTTGGAAGTGTTCAGCCCATCTTTGCTTTTGGTCTTTATTTGATGTTAATAGTGTTCCAGTTTTGCTAAGGATTGGTCTTTCTTTAGATGTAATAGTACCTGTTAGCCTCTTTTGTATGTTATATAAAGTTTTGCTGTCTCCTGTTTTTGCTGCTTTTTCTGCCTCTTTCGCCATATTGTCTATGTATTCTCTTTTATCCCTTCTAGCTGAACTTTTTACTTTCTTGTCTATGTCTTTGTATTTTGCTTTTGCCGAATCTCTTTCATGATCTGCTTTTGCATTCAACATGTTTAATTTGACTGCTCGTCTTTCATGTATATACTTCCATGTTTTATCTGATATCCATGCTTTTCTATTTGGTTTTTCCAATCCAGCGCTTACTTTTGCTGCTGTGATTATGGCTGTGCTGTAAGAATTCCATAACTCATCTATACCTATCTCCTCAACTTCACTGGGTGTTTTGGAATGATTGGCAAGTTCCTGATTGAAATTAATGTTAGTATTTTCTTCTTGTAGGCTGTGGATGTTTATCTTTCTGTGTACTGATTTCTTGTGTTGACTTTTCAATTTTAGTTTTATTTTCCCTATGCACAGGTTGTGATCACTGTTGACATCTGCACCCCTATAAGCCCTTACATCCATGAGAGATGTTCTGTATTGCTTTCTAATACAAAAATGGTCTATCTGGTTTCTAGTTCTATCATCTGGAGATATCCACGTTGTTTTATGTATCTCTTTGTGTGGGAATATTGTGCCTCCAATGACTATGCCCTCTGTTAGACATATTTCAATTAATCTTTCTCCATTCTGATTAATATAAAAGTGCATGGTTCAATTTCACACACACGCACGCACGCATGCACGCACGCACAAAGAGAGAGAGAGAGAGAGAATGAAGAAAGTGGGAAGAAACAAAAGTGGCAGAAAGTAAGATGAGAACCTAAAAATCATTTTTAAAACCCACACATACGACAATGCAATATTTCAGCAAAAGCTATTTTTTTTGTCATGGATCATATACAAAAACATAACAGATAAACACCCACACACACAAAGCTGAAAAGCTAAAGACTTAGCTTTTGCCGAAATATTGGATTGTTGTGTGCTTTTCATTTATATGTGCTCATCTTACTTTCTGCCAACTTTCCTCATTGTCTCTAACACTTTATGTTTGTGTAAAACCGAACCATGCACCTGCTGTCTACCTTCATTATTAGAACCAACTTTACCTCAGTCGTTATTTCCCGTATCTTCTTCCAAATTTTGTATTTCACCAGTGGCTATTGGCCTTTGCGACTAATTTTATCACGCTACTGATTATCTTAGTCCACTTTTCAAAGATGTTTTGGTATTTCTTTTTGTAATATCAGGTATCGTAGTTTCGCACACTGATGACAAAAGCGTCACTTGGTGATCTCGAACCACATACAAATTTACAACAAGTGTCATTAGCGCGCTTCGAAATTTTTATAACAGACAGTCGTTTATTAGTCACGTGGTTAATCATACCTTTTGTATGCAAAGCAGTCGGCCACACCTACTCTTTTGTGTCATGTAGTAAACTTTTCAGACAGTTTTAAAACTCATATTTTAAACGAAAAGTTCACATGAATACGTAATGTTTGCCCGGCCTGAGTGCAACTTTACAAACAATGCACCCCCCCCCCCCACCACCACCACCACAAAAAAAAAAAAAATGTCCAGGTACTGCGTCATATTTAATGTTTCTTTTCTGTTTATTATGCCCCGAGAATGCAGACATAATTGTACAAGCAGCGGGGTTACTTCCCTTTCCTTATTGTTCCGGTGACAGCCATTACTCACAGGTAAGAACGGCCAGAAAATAAAACCCCGCCAGTTAAAATACAAGGAAAAATAAAGAGCTTGGCATGCGCGCCGCCCGGTTGTGGCGCTTGGCAGTGGGGCTTGTTTCTGCTGCTGTCACTGCTGTACCTCCATGGAAATGCGAACCAGGACGTTCTCAACAAGCGACGCATCAGATAAATTAGCAATGATCTACAATGGCTAGTTTGAAGACCTATACCCTTCAACCCCCCCCCCCCCAAGAAACAAGGAAAAATTAAAAGCAACCTTCATGGAAGACTCCCCTACCAAGGAGACCTCGATAAGGCCTGCCCCTCCCCCTCTCTCCCTGTTAGCTAGGCTAAGCCAATTACTAGGAACATCAACGGGGGTGGGGGGGGGGGGGTGCCCAGCCTTGGTTCGATATCCCTGATAGCTGTATCATCACACTGGAACAGTTATATCTTTGCTTTTTTTTGTTGAGTGTACAGTCTATTGACTGCTTTTTAAATAAAAATAAAAGTGACAAATAATTTGGAGAGTAACTAAAGACCGACTGTTCTTACCTCTAGACACGTGCTGTGATTACTTGCACATAGAAATGGCCGGTAGAGATCATCATATCCAGGCAAAGTTCCCAGCTTCTTGAGACCAAACTGTAATGCAACAACATCGGTATCATTGTCGTGGTCATCGTCGTCGCTGTTGTCGCTGTCATTATATGGGCTGTTATTAACAGCAAGGAGCCTGTTTTCTTCATGGTTTGCCGCCCACTAAGTACACCAGTTATATTTTGTTAATTCACTGGCCATTTGGTCAAATAGTCTTCTTGGTCATTTCTATCTTCAGCTTTCCTTGCTCATATTTAGTTTCTATCTTCAGTCTTCCCTTGCTCATATTTAGTTTCTATCTTCAGTCTTCCTTGCTCATATTTAGTTTCTATCTTCAGTCTTCCTTTCTCATATTTAGTTTCTATCTTCAGTCTTCCTTGCTCATATTTAGTTTCTATCTTCAGTCTTCCTTGCTCATATTTAGTTTCTATCTTCAGCCTTCCTTACACATATTTAGTTTTGAAATTTTCTGTCACTGAGTTTCGCTTTCTTCTCAGGTCAGTCAGTCATTTGCAGTTCCCTTGCGGAACTTTGCTTCCATAACAGCTCTACTATATGCCTCTCGGTTGTGAGCAAGATACCCTGCTGCTGATGCGTGAATTTGCAGATTATCAACGATGTATTGCAGCCATCTTCGCCTAGGTCTTCCTCTCTTTCTTTTCCCCATTATTTATCCGTCCAACACGGTCTTATCTAAATTCTCATGACTTTAATGTGTCTAAAATACTGAAGTTTTATCTGGTTTATCCTCTTCACTAGGCAGCCTTCTTCAATATTTAGTTCTTGTAGTATGGATATATTTGTTCTTTTTTGTGTCCACGATATTTGAAGAACTCTTCCGTAGCATTTACATTCAAAGCTGTTTATGTGTTTCTCAGATGTTTTGTTAAGTGTCCAGGTCTCACAGGCATATCTTGCGATGGGACTTCTCATGATATGTCCACAAAATGTGAAAACTCGCATTTGTATGTTTTCTATCAGTTTGCGACGTTTTGTATCATGGCTGTGAACTTCTTTTGCATTCATGACTGTTTTAACATCATCATCATCATCATCATCAGGGGCCGTGCCGACTGGCGTTGGCTATTATACTTCTCCAGAGTACACGATCCTTCATGCAAGCCATCAGCTCACTTGATGATCTCCTCTTACACCATCCCGTCAGACTGTCAAGTATCAATTCTCTTGGTCTTCCTTTTGATCTTCTTCCTTCTATTTTTCCTGTTGTTATAATATTTTCAATTCCCCCTCTTCTCATTGCATATCCGATGAAAGTACATTGTCTCTCTCTTATCTTTTTCACAAGGTTTTTTGTCTCTCCAGCTCTTCTCATACATTCTTCATTAGTTATTTTTGCTGTCCAGGGGATTCGCAACATTCTTCTAATAAACTATGTTTCTGCTGCTTCCAATGATTTTTGCGCAGACTTGCCTATTGTCCATGATTCACTTCCATATAACAAGATAGGTTCAATATAGCATTTTAGGACTCGTTTTCTAACATTCATTGATAAAGATGTGTTAGCTAATATGTTTATCATTCTCTGAAATGCAGTCTTTGCTTGGCCTATTCTGTTCCTAATTTCTGTTCTGCATATCCCATCTGAATGCCTAAGGAAAATACTCGGCATCAAGTGGAATGAATTCAAGAACAATGCAGAGATAAGACAGATGACTGAACAACAACCAGTCTCACGGGTGATCAGGAAAAGGAGATGGACATATGTTGGCCACTTGATGAGAAGAAATGAGCAGAGAATCCCAAAACAAGCTATCAAGTGGAACACAACAGGCCGAAGAAAAAGGGGCAGACCGCGTGAAACTCTGAAGAGAACATTATTAAGAGAGGCCAAGTTAACAGGCATAAAATCCTTTGATGAGGTTGAAAGACTCGCCGAAGACAGGAAAAATTGGCGAACTACTTTGCGAGCCCTATGTGACGTCTAACGGCACGGGAAGGATATAAGATATAAGATATCCCATCTGAAGTTATTACTGCTCCAAGGTATTTGAATTTCTGCACCTGCTTTAGAATAGTTCCATTTAATTTTATACTGCATGCTGGTGGATTCTGTTTCTTAGATATAACCATAGTCTCTGTCTTTTTGATGTTCAAAGTAAGGCCTTTCTGTTGACTTTCTTTGGCGACTTTATCCAAGAGATTTTGCAGGTCTTGTTGGTTCTCAGCTATCAGTACTGTGTCGTCAGCATACCGAAGGTTGTTAATATTGTATCCTCCAATTTTTATGCCTGGTTCTGTCATGATCGTTCTTAAAATATTCTCACTGTACAGAGAAAAAAGGTCTGAAGATAGTACACATCCTTGTCGCACCCCTTGTTTTATAGGTTGATATTTTCCAATTCTATTTTCAACTCGAACTGCTGCTTCTTGCTGCCAGTATAGATGTTTTACAATCCTCAGGTCTTTGCCGTCTATATTGATGTCTTCAAGCATTTGATTAATTTCATTATGTTTCACCTTGTCGAATGTCTTGGTGTAATCAATGAAGCATAAGTAGAGATCATTCTGTACTTCTAAAGCTCTTTCTGTTATTGTTCGTAAACCATAAATGACATTGTGTGTTCCTTTTCATTAATTCATCTTTCTCAAAAACCAAATCTCCGTTATCTATAATTTTTGTCCTATCCATTTATTGTACAAGTATCACGGTCGGGAAGTAAAATTATCTCTACATATATCTCATTGTCACTACTTAAAGGTAGTGACAGAGAAAGGTGGCAGTTCTTTAGCTTAGTAATATATTAATTGTTCCAGATAGAAACTGGTGAAAGATGTTGTAGAAAACCATAGACTGTCAATGTGCTGCAAGAGAGAACAGTCAAAGTTGAGTTTGTATGACCTCATAGTCATTCATCATCCTTAGGCACGGAAAGTAGAACATTTTATGTTATTGGTTTTATTTTTCTTATGATGAAATACATTGTTTTCTGCATCCGTAGTAAGCCGTAGTATAATTAGGACCTAATAGTTGTCTCACTGAGCCAGAGTGTATGTTCTAGTTGTTTTAATTTGACGTAAATGGTCTCGAAGGACGTACTTGGTTGTCTGGAGTTTCTGTCCGTGCCTGCATGAACTGAGTAATATTTTTACAGTGTTTTCCCCTTGTTTTACATATTTATACATGAAGTGAAATGTGTCCTTCTCCTAGGTCATAAGTGACGAGTTGTTCTGTCAACTGCTGTCTTAAGTAGTTCAGTCTGGTTGTACTATGATAAGAAAACATGATGTTTTGCTGAAATAAAAAAAATAACATGTAAGAAATCATAATATCTATGTACTAGCTGATAACCCGGCGTTGCCCGGATATTTATTTATCCAAATCTTCTATTAGACAGGAAATGAATGAATTCTATCTATAGTGTAATATCGATGTATTCTTATTTACAGGTATTTAAAAGTATAAGTACAGTATACAAATTATAGAGTAAAGTCTTTTACAAATTCAATATAATATTAATTTAATTCAAAACTTGATTATAAAGAACATTTTTAGTTTCATCTCCAGGAGCAAGAATAAATAAATTCTTGCGTGAACCCACCCTTGAGCAAGCAACATAAAGTTGTCCTAGGGAGAAACATGACTATCTCAAATCTCTCTCCCTCTCTCTGTCCCTCTCTCGCTCCCTCTCTCTACCTCTTTGTCTCTCTCTGTCTCTTTTTACCTCTCTCTCCCTCTCACTTTCTCTCCCTGTCTCTATATCTCTTCCCCCTAATTCTCCCTCTAGCTCTCCCTCGCTCTCCCCTCTCTCTTTCCCTCTCCCTCCCTCTCTCTAATTAGAAAAGCTAATTTGAAAAAAATAAGAAAACGGCACATTGTAACTGAGCAAAGAAATCTAGTATAGAATACAATAAACAGCTAATATAAGCATAAGGAAAGACAAAGTTAAAATCTATTTTTACAGATATAATTAAAACAAAAAGAGATCATCAAAATTATTTAGAACATCAAAATTATTTGGACTTGCCTTGGGAGGCTGAAAATGCTGGTCTTAGACCAGCACCGCTCTAATTCACGATTATTCCCCTTAGACCATTCTTTTGTTCTCCTTCATTTTAGTGGAAAGTATGTCACCCCTTCGTACCCCTCACTGGGAGAGATAGGGGTGTTTTAACCCACCCCCTCCCCGGCATTATAAATTTTCAGATTGTAAGTCATATGCATACCAAGTTTTGTTGAAATTGCTCCAGACGTTCCATAATGATGTTGAAAAACATAAATATAAAAATGGATATGTGTATGTATGTATGTATGTGTGTATGTTCCAACATCACTCTGGAACGCCTGGAGCAATTTCAACCAAATTTGGTAAACATATGACTTACAATCTGGAAATATATAATATGGGGTAAGACTCCCTATCTCCCTTAGGGGTGGGGGTACGAGGGGGTGACATAAGTTCCATTAAACTGAAGGAGGAAAAAAAAGAATGGTCTAAGGGAGACAATCGTGAAATAGAGCGTTGCTGGCCTAAGAGCAGCATGTGTAGCCTTCCATAGCAAATCCAAATAATTTTGATGGCGTACATAATTTTGATGGTCTCTTTTTGTTTTAATCTGTATATATAAAATGAACGTATGTATGTATGTATAGTAGAGTATCACGGTGGAACGCTTGGAGCAATTTCAACCATATGTGGCACACTTATGACTTACAATCTGGACAATGCACCATGGGGGGTTAGATAATCCTTAGAACCCCTGGTGGTCCTGAGTGGTGGGGTTTCGATCGATGGAAACAATACCCCACTGAACGACGGGAAGTAACTCCCGCTATATTTATGCCTGCTTTGGATTGTCGGTCATGACGAACAAAGGTCAGCCCACACTAATCGATGACGTTATATCTGCTGTGGTGCTGGGGGGGGGGGGGCTGTGGGTGAGGGTGGGAATAAAATGTCCAAATTGACAGAGATTAGTGTCGAATTCATAGTGCTCGGAGTCGCTAAGCTGATTGGTTACAATTAAGCCCAGGTTTATCGAGTAGAACAAACAGAATTCCATAGAACAGTCTAGACTCTGTAGAACGTTCTAGAAGGTTGTGAAAATGAATAGAACTTTTGTAGAAAAGTCTAGAAGATTGTGGAAATGAATAGAACTTTCTTGATTGGGACAAATAAAGAACCAGGCAACGTCGAGTACTCAGCTACTTATATTTTTAAAAAAATTTTAGCTTTGTTTTTTCCTTATGTTTCTATTAGCTTTTTATTGAATTCTATACTAGATTTCATTGCTCAGTAGCAGTGTTCCGTTTTCTTATTTTTTCATATTAGAGTTTCAAATCAGGGAGGGAGAGAAGGGGAGAGTGATTGGTTGATTGATTGATTGATCTTTATTTCGAAAGGGTTAAGAATTGGGCACGCAGGCCCGTCTGACATTCTACCCTTTATCATACATCTTTCACTCTATTCCAGACGTTCTACAAATATGCTGTTCATGTAACAAACATAATTAACATTGAAGCTGAGAGACATAAAATAAAATATAACATTTACGTTTCACTCTTAAACATTCACTCAGTACAGAAGTAACAACATGCATATATAAATGACTATCTACTAAATAAAATTTTTGGGACTATTCAGAAAACAATTAATTGTATTCGGTGTCTGTAAGAGCAGTTTAAGATAACTTTTAAGTTTTATAATTCATGAGGCATGTAGTCGACATCAAATAGATATTGGGAAAGCTTGTAGTTGTAGGAGGGAGTATAATTTATATTTTTTATACAGGATAGGAGGGTATTCCAAAGATGAGCAGCAGAATAACTAAAGCTTTTCTTGTAAAGATCAAGTCTAAGTTTTGGAAGACATATTTTGTTCAAGAGTTGGCTGCACTTTGGGCTAAATTTAAACAGGTTCCATAGATAAGGCGGGGCATGCCGTGAAAGAATTTGATGTACTAACTTGGCTTTGTTGAAGAGGAACCTGTTCTTAAGAGGCAATATTTTGATACGTTTGTGCTGGTTACATTTGATCTTTGTCGCTAATAAGCTTTACTGCTCGCTTCTGGAGTGACCAAAGCCTCTTTGTATTTGACACTGAGCAACCATCCTAAACTGTTGAGCAATAGTCTAAATGTGTTTGTATATGAGATTATGTCTTCCTAGTGTCTTGTTCGATAAGTGCTTAATTTTGACTAACTGGTATACTTCTTGTGCGATGTGTTTTGTTAGACATTGCACATGAGAGTTCCAGGTCAGATGTTGGTCAATAATAAGACCTAGTGTTTTGTGCTCGCTAACGTTTTCTATCTGTGATGTTTATGTACAGAGCCGAAGTGTTGTTTTTGTCGCGTTTTGTAGTTTCTGTCTTGTTGTTATGAACACTGATTTAGTTTTATCGGTGTTTATATGTTCTATCGAGAGAGAGAGAGAGAGAGAGAGGGAGGGGAGAGAGGAAAGAGAGGGAAATAGAAAGGGAGAGAGCGAGATAAGGAGTAGATAGAGACGGGGAGAGAGAGGGAGTGAGGGAGAGGTAGATAGAGAGGGAGAAAGAGGGGAAAGAGAGATAGAGAGGGACAGAGAGAGATAGAGATGTATTTGAAATCGCCATGTTTATGCCACGGACAACTTTATGTTCCTTGCTCAAGGGAGAGGGAGAGAGAGAGGGAGAGAGGTAGAGCGAGGGGAGAAGTAGAGGGAGAGATAGGAGAGAGAGATAGAGAGCGACACAGAGAGGAACAGAGAGAGAGGGAGAGAGATTTGAGTACGCCGTGTTCCTCCCACGGACAACTTTATGTTCCCTGCTCAATGGTGGGTTCACCCAAGAATTTATTTATTCTTGCTCCTGGAGATGAAACTAAAAATGTTCTTTATAATCAAGTTTTGAGTTAAATGAATATTATACTGAATTTGTAAAAGACTTTACTCTATAATTTGTAAGCTGTACTTATACTTTAAAATACCTGTAGATAAACTTACTTTGATATTGCACTATATATAGAATTCATTTCTTTCCCTGTCTAACAGACGATTGGGATTAAAAAAATATCCAGGCAACGCCGGGTAATAAGCTAGTATATAATATATACAAGTTCCGACAATTAAGTAATGAGACAGATTTTATTATGGCCAAAACAAAAATGCCTTCTATGAAGCAACGCATGGAATCCAAAGAGCAATCTTTATCTATGATCTGGCAACTTTTCATCGCCTCCCGATAAGCAGACGACAAAGAGGCCGCCATTTTGATGACCTAGTTAAAGGTGCATTGTCACGTAATCAGCATGGAGCAAAAAAGATAACATTAAATTCTGTTTAAAATTAGGAAAAAGTGCCATTGAAACAGTTGAATTGATGCTGCAAGTTTATGAGGATAATTGTTTATCTCGTGCACAGATATTCAGGTGGTATTTGCGATTCAATAGTGGTGTAGAAATTATTACAAATGCAACTAGACATGGACGCCCAATTTCTGTTCGTAATGAGGAACTCATTGCAAAAATCAGAGAGCGGATTCAAGAAGATCGTTGTTTGACTGTAAGGATGATGGCAGATGAATTTGATGTTAACTGAAAGAGCATTCGTAAAATTTTAGTGGAAGATTTGGGCAAGAAAAAAGTTGCTTCCCGGTTTATATCACATACGTTGTCTGATGACCAAAAACATCAGGTGCTGAGTACGCAAAAAACATCATCAAAACGTGTCGCAGAAATAAGTGAGGATGAAACATGTATTTTCCGCTAGGATCCCACAACTAAACGCCAAAGTGCTCAATGGAAAACATCATCATCACCAAAAGGCAAAACATTTCGTCTTAAAAAGTCGAAAGTGAAGACAGTGTTGGTGTGCTTCTACAACATCAAGTAACATCGAGTTTAAGGACCATACCAACAGAAGAACAGAAGAGGTCTTTCCAGTGTTTGTTAGATCGGGCTACTCGCTGTATTGGTGCACAAGAGGCTTACTGAATAAAATACATGTTATATCTTCAACTGTTGTTTATTTTATTTTTTATGTAATTAGTCTCATTACTTAATTGTCGGACCTTGCGTGTGTGTGTATATATATATATACATATATATACTCGCATATGTATATATATAATATATTAAATAACAATATATATTATATAACAATATATATATTATATAAGAACACACACACAAATATATTTATCATTAAAAAAGAGAAATTGAGAGAGAAGAAACGAGGAAGGAAAAAAGAGTGTTGTGATGTCATGTAAATTTCAGTCAGTCATTTGCGTGTCCCTTTCGGAACTTTGCCTTCATAATAGCTCTCCTGTAGACCTCTCAGTTGTAAGCAAGATGCCCTTCTGGTAATGCGTCCATTCGCAGATCATCAACGATGTCTTGCAGCAGTCTTTGCATTGGTCTTGCTCTCTTTCGTTTTCCCAAAACTTTACAAAAGTGATATATGAGTAACGCATAGTTAAGTCAAATGTACACAGAGATTTGTGGCAACCAGCTGAAACTATTGTGAAATATGCAGTGTTTCTCTATGAATAGGCAGAAAGCCATCAGAAGCTTCTACAGAAACTGCATAATACAGTACAATAATTAATTCTTGTTGTTAAGTTTCCAGCGAGCCGAGAATTAGTGTCTTTTGTCCAGTTAACATTCAAATAAGAAGGCAATCAAGATTCAGCAGATTTTGCTTTTTAAAGGTAAGATTCATTTTTAAATTTATGACATTTTTCTTTCATTAACCACGGTCAAAAGATTTCATTGACTTTATCATCAAGATATCTTCAAATGGAGAATCTGCAACAGAAATGCAAAACTGATTTCTAACAGAATCGTTCACGTTATACCTGCTTTTTAAACAATAAACAAACAAAAAATCAGCAACAGTTAAAATATACCTTCACAATTATCTCTCAGCACTTTTTAGCATTTTGTTCTTCTTATAATTAATTAATGTGAAATTGATATCAAATTTGTGTAACAGCTGAACTAGAGATGTTTTTGAAATGTTCACATATTCACATACAAAGCAAGAGAGTAACATTAAACACATGTGAAATGTGAGGACAACATGATTTTATATTACTACGAGCATATTCCACATGCTCACTCACACTAATAACTTTAGAAAGTTTAAATTCATGAGTTCCTTCAAAGAAACAAAGAAGAAAGTTTGCCTTTTACAAGGCATTATCACTTTTCTTATCTGAAAAATCACAGAGTTTTGTCATGCACTGGAAGAAGTTGTGTGCTGCACTATTTCAGTGGTATGTTTCTTTGTGCCAGTGGTATATTTCTTTATGCCAGTGGTATGTTTCTTTGTGCCAGTGGTATGTTTCTCTATGTCACTGGTATGTTTTTTTAGGGATCGGCTAGCGTAGTGGTTAGAGCACTCGTCTAGCAATCTAATGGTCGAGGGTTCGAATCCCCAGGTGAGCAGGATTTTTTTTCCAACCAGTGCGACCACGAGGTCGACCCAGCTTCGTAAAATTGGTACCAGAGAAAATCTGGGAAGGAAAGGCAGCGAAGAAAGGAACTGCCCACCCTACGTCATACGCTGATGGCCCAGCATAATGAGGTCTCTAACGCTTCATCCCCTACTGTATTTGCTATGGGTCTACCTTTACTTACTGTGTTGTCAGTGATCTGTTTCATTATGCCAGTTATATGCTTCATAATGCAGTGATATGCTTCATTATGCAGAGTATGCCACATTACACAGAACAAAAATGATTTAAGATAAATTTGCTTTATAATCAGGTACCTCTACGTCAGGGCCAGTGTAATTTTTGTGTGTGATTATCACTTGTACTGTTCTTTGTTTATATACAGTGTCTATAAAGTGGGTGTGATTTTAAATGTCTTTTCAATATTTAAAATTTTGAATCCACATCAATTTATGGAATACGAAAAAAATGTTTTTTACAGGTTGATTCTGTCATGTATAGATCGTGTACTCTGGAGAAGCATAATAGCCAACCGCCAGTCGGCACGGCACCTGATGACGATGATAGATTCAAAGTTGCTGACGCTAGGACTTGTTTGTCCTGTGATAGGGAGCACATCTGTGATTGTAGACTCCACGAGGATGTGACGATACTTGGAGTGGTTCTTCCTTCTCCTCCCCCTCAAGATGGTTGCGAGTGCTGATAGGCTTCTTAATCAGACTGTAATTATCTTCAGGTAGGCCTTCTTCTTCAAGATTAGCATAATTTCGTTATCTGTCATAAAGAGAGCCTGGGCAAAACAGTGTGAATCCACAAGGATGACATCTATATGAGAAGGTGTCAAGGTTTTCTTTGTTAGCTTATGCGCCTTAACAGCTTCTGTTGGAAGCTTCAGCCATTTCGGCACAGTCCTTCTGTAAGAAAGTGCGTTTTGATAAATACCTTTTCCGGAACTTTGTGTGCGCCACATTTTGCCCTTTGTTTTTCTTTTTCTTTTTAGAAACACCATAAGAATGTCTTACTAAATACATAGCTGTCAAGACAGACACAATCCCGCTACAGAGATTCAACAGCTCGTTCTTTGTCGTGAGTTGTCATGTTGGCTCTTGGTGACAGTCTCTAACAAACCTTCTCATGTTCTTCTTCTCTCTAACTATCAAGTAGCCCATTTATATATCGACTACATCTGTATTTCAGTCATACAGGCTGTCATCTAAGCCCAGCTAACGAGGCTAGCTATTTTGGCAGTTGGTCATCATGCGTACACTCATATCTCCGGGTAAGACAGATAAAACCTATCAAGTCAGGTCACTACGTTCGTCCTTCTCAGTACTACGTACATGATGTTTGGGAGTCATACCATATTCACATGACAAACCACCTCTTATGGGTGATTACCCAAAGAGTCCAAGAGTAGGCTTTCTGTGAGACAAGAAGGCGGCATGGTTAGCCATTCACTGTTCTGGTCGAGGTCAGCGATCCACTATTCTGGTCGAAACTATTCAATGCGCCCACAATAGACATTCTTGTTTTCATAATTACCAGGTGGACACGACATTATATCCAATGATCAGTGCCCAAAGAGGACGACCTTCCTGGCTGTGATCTTTGTATGCCTTGCCGGATTTCTGCCCATTAAAGACGGTTGGAAACATTACCTACTGTTCGTCTGGACAGAAAATGCCATAGACTTTATTTTTTGAAACGATGTGCCGCGGCACAGTGGTGTGCCACGAGAGGAGTAGAGGTGTGCGCCCGAAATGTTACAGTAAAAAATATTTGTTACCAAACTCTTGTTATTATGTGTCATGGCGGATATTACTGACGATCATGCTTCTCCATCTTGCTCGGTCCTTGGTGTTTCTGATTAATTCCGATGCTTTTATTTTTCCATGCCACTTGGTCAGTTCACTGAGATATTTTTCTCTTGGCCTTACTCTCCTTATTTTCCCCTTGAGTTTTCCAGTCATTTCTAGGTTCTCCGATTTCTGCCTTTTCATGGCATGTCCAGTAAATTTTGATTGTCTTTTTCTTTTAATTTTTTAACTAGGTTTAGTTGTTCTGAAACTTCTTTGAGGAGCTCTTGGTTTGTTTTTTTTTTGGTTTGTTTTTTGTTTGGGTTTTTTTTGGGTCTGTCCAGGGTAATTTTTGCATCTTTGTCCAAAACCACATCTCCGCCGCGTCCAGTTTCTTTGTCATATTTTTGTTGACCGTCCAAGTTTCATAACCATATAACAATATTAGCTACATATAGCACTGTAATATTCCTTTCCTCACTTCTAGGGACATTTTCTTATTTGTATCTTCTTCATGTCATAAAAAGCTCTCATTAGCTTACCTATTCGTGATTGTATTTCATTTCTAAAAAAGTAGGGACAGTCTTCAGCTGTTATTGCTGTTCGAAGGTAGTTGAATTTATTTACTTGTGTCAGTGTCGTCCCGTTTGAAAGGGATATTGGACTTTGGCATGCTTATTCTTTTCCATACTACCATTGTTCCTTTTTTTCTTGCTGTTTAGCTCTAGGTCTGTTTTATTGCTCTCCTCAATAATCTTATTCACAAGTTTCTGCAAATTGCTTTCGTTTTCTGCTATCAGGAAAGTATCATCGCATATCTCAGGACTGACCAAATTATAGACCATTTTTACTTATTTTTACGATAAAAGACCCGCCAGGTTGAGAACCCACAGGAATTTAGTTACTAGACCCAGTCCAACGTGACCTGCCAAGACCAGAGATCTGTGCCACCAACAAGGCTTGTATTTCGCGTTGAAAAAATGCCTTGTGTAATAAAACTTAAAATCGTTCTCAATTTTTTGGAAAGTATCTGTCAATGTAGTGTATACCAGAATGATGTCTTAAACATAACATAATGTTTATACATTCTTATATCCAGAATCCTCACTGTACTAGATTACAAACCCTCTATCCAATCACATTCATGTATTCCACCACCCCTTTTCTCCGCTAAATTACCATTATATCCCTCCCTGTCCCTTTTCCGCTTTCTCCACCTCCTCTTTACTAAGCTATCACACCTGAAATCTTCATTTAAACATTCACAATACTTGTCCACGTACACACGGACACAGCTTCTTGCAAGTCACAGCTACATGCTCCAATTTTTTTTCCTGTTTTTTGTTCTTTATTCTTATTTATTGTATATCATTCATGTGAATTTATATTTTTTCTTCTTTCCCTGATTCTTTGTCTGCATGTTTGTATATGACTAAAGTGTAAACTGAAGCGTTACAATTGAGTACTAGTTAACTAATAAACCTGTTCCTACTTTTATTTTGAATAGATTTAACACTTTCTCATCACAGCTTTACTGCAGCAGTTTCGTGTTTATGTACTATATATATTTACTATTATATATGCTTATACTAAAAAACTATTCGTGTAGTAGAGAAAAGGTAAAACACAGCAGAATATTAACGCTAAACTACACGAAGAAATTTTAGGATACGAAGAAAACGTCCCCAAACTGGAATCTGGGGATGCCTAGAGGTTCGCGAATTGTCATTTTGAGGTGGTCACCGTAATAACCCTTGATTTAATGTAGTTTAAAAATTTATTTTATGGCATCCTGAAAAAAATTCTCAGACGTTTTCAGTTCAGTACCAAGTAACGCTGTCAGTGTTGGAGAGCCGAGACGAATTATCATTGACTGCAAATGACAGGGGCCTGTCATAAAGTTTGGGAATCACCGATACAGAGAAGTGAAGAGTAGCTGAAAAATAGTTTTGTGGAGCGATGAAGGGTGACTTACAAGGATTTGTATGGAATGTGGCGTGCAGACGAAATTTTTAAAAAAAACAGGAACAAAATGTTGTTTTGAATCCTGCAATATTTTACCTGCACATTGCAACGGGCCTGACAGCTGGCCCGGGCTAGGGCAGTCCTGTAATCAGATGAAAACGAGCTGATGTTCAACACCGGGGATGTTGTTGTACTAGACGATGCTGATAATGATGACGTCTTTGGTAGCGGCTTTGCTGAAGACACCCTTGCCGTTATACATATTATGAAGAACACTAAAATGTTTATTTTCGACTTGCGATGTTTGTCTCGACATAAAGACAATATTCCAGATGTCAGTAAAAATGTTTCCAAAATGCCGGTAAAGTCCGCCAGCGGTAAAAGTGTGGCCATGTCTGATAATGAAGTCAGAATATTTGGTGAAGTCATACTGAACTGATAGAAAAGGTCTTCCTTTCTTGTCACAGCCTGAAATATAGACTTGACCCATACAAGCTGTTTTGAAATGACTTCCAAACCAGTGATATTGCGTAGAATATCATTGTCTGATTGTAGTCCTTTTTTTCTTGTTAATAGTCACTAAAAATAAAAATAAAAAAGAAAGGCATATGTTCTATAAAAATCAGTGACATTCTTTTTTATAATTAAACTAATTGATACCTTTTTTAAAATTAGAAAATGAATAATCTATGGAAAAAAGTAGGAACAGCTTTATTAATTAAAGAGAACACAGTTGATACGGTTCGGTGTGAACCTTAATCGTACAACACAGGAAGAAGAAGTAGAAATAAAAAAGAAAATATGAATTCACATGAATGCTATGTAAAAAGTGCGAATGGAAAAAATAGAATAAAATAAAATAAATAGAGCACAAAGCTGTTGTTTGTAAGAGCCTCTGACTTGTACGAAGCTATGTATAGATATGCGGATGGTGGAGTGTTAAGAGTGTGGAAATGGAAACTTGTAATGTGCGATTGGGGGACGGTTGTAAAGGGGTGGGGAGAACCGCAGAAATGGGAGAGAGTGGTATAATGGTAATCTAGCCGGGAGATGGTGGAATAGGTGATTGCAGTTGGGGTAGAGGGGTTGTAATCTTATGCCATGAGGAGATTTTGAAATATGTGTAGCAAGTAAGAAATAAGTAGAACTTGGTGAAGAGGGAATATGCTTGTGGAAGAGGGGAATGTTAGGTGTACTGAATTACGAGTTCAAATCATGTTGTTACAGCGACCCATATTCCTGAATGTAGCGCTTCTCAAGTGATAGGCGGCTTCTGTCGTCGGCGTCGTATTGTTCAATGGCTATTACCACAAAATCAGATTTGCTCGTGGTTGAGGCCATTGAAATGATTAGGGACTGGTATCGAAGCATAGTATGTGTGTGATATCATACAGATGTTTCTGCATCCGGTCGCTTAATCTGTGATCAATTTCACTAATATAAGTTATCCCGCATCATTTGCAAATGGTGGCACATATCACATTACGGGACTCGAATGTGAATCCCTCATGGAGAGTGAGGACATTTTGCGGGGAGTGATAGTTTTCGTTTCCAAAACTACAGTGCAGGCAACACAGCGAGGGCAATTACATTTTCTGGTGCCAGCATATGTAAGATTCCGCTTCAGGTGGCTGTGGACAGGATGTCCTTAAGATTTCGTTCCCATTTGTATGCTAACTGGGGGTAAATCCGAGAAGATGTCTGGAGTATTGGGGTAGAGTCCACATTTCTGGACACAGCCTTTTACAAGCCACAGCTATGTGCTCCATTTATTTTAATTTATTCTGTTTTGTTCATTCCTGCTTTTTACACATACAAGTGAATTTATATTTTATCTTCTTTCTCTATTTCTTCTTTCTGTGTGTTTTTGTATGATTATGGTTAACACTGAAACGTCATATCTGTGTGATCGTTAAGTAATAAAGCTGTCCCTACTTTTTCTTAGTTTATGCATTGTGTTATCACAGCTTTAATGCAGTGGTTTCGTGCGTAGTTATGTACTTAGCTGTGTATATTTATACATTAATTATTCATACGTTAGTTTTTTAATTAGAAGATTTCTGATTAAAAGCTTACTGAGGGAACACATTATCTGTAGAAATTTAATTTGTCACACCAGTAATCTAGACCCTGGACTCTCTTCCATTTATGGTTTCTCAGAAAGCACACAAATCTAAACTGTACTGCAACAAGTCAGCCACTTCAAGTTAATTCGCAAAATAATAAAAACAATTAGCGGAAAATCCATAAACAAAATACACGAAATTTTATACAGGAGAATCAATTAAAAGTAAGATCATTGTGTTCAAGAGAATATTCATAGCAGCCAGGAAAAAGATTGCTATTGTTCTATAAAGGAAAAGGGTTTCCCCCTCCAGTTCACATTCTATGATTAGGTGAAAGTCCTGTCCTGATTTTGTCATTCATCCACTGAAAGCAGTGTTTTAGTATAATTCAGGATGCTTCATCCTGTAGGCTGAAATTCTCCGTCTTCAGTGGCAGTTAGTTTCGGCACAGATTGTCGGATATCTATTTCATAAAGCAGGGCTGGCAAAGGAAAGAAATATAGTTGTGTAAATACACAAAACTGATATAATTATGTAACATAATTCTTTACTTCTGTTCTTTATGTGGGATATAATCCATGATAAAAGTTAGTAATTTGTCTAATTTTTAACGCCCTTGATTGACGTAGTTATGGTTCGATTAAAGGTCAACCTTGACACTTTAAAAATCCCGAGATTTATAATCATGTTTTATCAACTTTACCTTGACATGTTTTTTTACTCAAGCTTAGTTAAGACCTTGGAAAATCTCCGGGAGTGGCAAACTTTATCCTGACATGTTTTTATTAAACGTCTCCAGTTTGGAACCTCCAGTTAGTTTATCACTGAAGGTCATTTTTGGACGTTGAAATCTCTAGATTCTGATTGAACTTTCTCTAGACTTGTTTTTATGGCTAGGTAAAATTAGGTTCAGAGACTCCAAGTCTTAAACAGGCGATTTTCATGAAGTTTAGACTTTCTCCTGGACGAAAGGAGAGTAGAAATTGTTGATGATATTTAAGTGCTGAACTTTTACGCAGGATGATTATGTTTAGACGAAGATTATAATATAGGATTATGATAGAAGATAGAAGAATGAGAATCATACTGACAGGTTTGTGATTAGTGATTGAGTTATATGATTATATTGAGTGAGATTTTTGATAGACAGTGTATGTATATTCCCGCTCATATCATTTTTAGAAACAGAACACTGTAGAGGTTATGACTACGTCAAGACGGAGCTGTTTGAATCATCTCGACTTATTTTGCTATATTTGTGGGGAGTACACACTGAAAGCATGTAGGAAACCTATTTCTGAGTTTGTAAAAAGGGCATATGTAGGTTATTTTGGTGTCAAGCTTGGATATCAAGATAAGCCATGGGCTCCTCATATTGTATGTAAAACTTCTACGGAGCATTTGCACATGTGGATAAATGGAAAGAGAAGCTGCCTCAAATTTAGAGTACCAATGGTGTGGAGGGAACTGAAAAACCACTTCGACGACTGTTATTTTTGTATTGTTAATAAAATCGGTATCAATCGAAATAATCCTGACAAGTTGTCTTAGTCTGATCTACCTTCAGCCAGGAGACCTGTTCTGCACTGGAATCTTGTATCCGTTCCACCTTTCCTTGAACTACTACAGCTCTCAGAGGAGGAGTCTTGCTTGTCTGATATTGCACAAGGTAAAGAAAGTGGGGGCAGTGACAATGAATTCCAAACAATTGCACACAGAGATCGTTTTGATCACAAAGTGAATTGAGTGACCTGATCTGGGAATTAAATCTTTCCAAGGAGTCTTCTGAAGTACTTGCTTCCAGACTAAAGGGAACAAAAATGTACTTCAGTCTGAAACGAAAATTAAATTACATTTGATCGAAGGAGAGAAAAAGATTTGCTGCCATATTTACCGAAGACAACAACTCACTATTCTACAAAGACGTTGGAAACTTTGTGAAGAAAATTAGTCTTTCAGAATGAAACCCAAATGAGTGGCGGTTCAAAACGCAGTTTGAAATGTGTTGTTTTAAATAACGGCAACAAATTGGTTCCATTCCAATCGGTCATTCCATCAGAATGAAAGAAGATACAAGGCCATCTCTTTAGTCTTGGAAAAGATCAGTTACAAGGAACATTACTGGGTGATTTGTGGAGACTTCAAGATGGTTAATTTTCCTCTTGGTCAATAAAGTGACTACATAATGTATCCTTTCTTTTTATTCCTTTGGGATAAAAGAACCAAATATGAACAGTGGGGAAGAACAGATTGGTCTCCGAGGGAATATATGGTGGCTGAAGGACAAAATGTAATCAGTGAACTTTGGTAGCACAAGACAGAATCATACTACCACCACTACATATAAAGCTAGGTCTGATGAAACAATTTGTAAATGCTTTGAATAAAGACGGTTCGTGTTTGCATTGAGTACATAGTGCATAAGTTACCTGGACTAACCATGGAAAAACTGAAGGCAATAATTTTCGATGGTCTACAGATCAGACAACTTATAAATCAACCACATTTCGTACCATCAGTGAATGAAATCGAATCATATGCCTGGTCTTCATTTGTTCTTGTTGTGAAAAACTGTCTTGGCAACAAGAAGGCAGACAACTACACAGTTAGTAGAGATATGCTCTTTCATTTCAACAGGCTTGGCTGTAACATGAGTGCTAACATCCATTTTCTGTACAGTCACTTAGATCGCTTTCCAGAGAACCTTGGTGACTTAAGCGAAGAGCAAGGTGAAAGATTTCACCAAGATATCTTCCTCTTCTTCGTTCGCTTCTACCACCAAGATCGCCCCGTGGTCCTACTGAATGTACTGCTGTGGTTAACGCAATAGTCTCATTTAGGATGGAGGCTCAGAGCATCGTGGGGCTTTGGCCTATATTCTCGGTGGGTCACAGACGTGGGATTACGTGACACTGTGGTTTTCGTTGCACCAGTTTAGTCTAGAGTTGGACTTTCTCACCGGAAAACCTCGACGTGTTATGGATATCAGTATATCCCCGCCGGGTGAGAGGTGATTGCTCATTCAGTCCAGCATTGGACTTTCTCACCAGAAAACCTCACCGTGACTTGGATATAATATATCCCCGTCGGGTGAGAAGTGGTTGCCTATCTAGACTGCACTGGTCCAATGTCTCCGACTTCAGCATTTTGTGGTCGTGGCAGCTATTTTTCCTAGTTGTGACCAGGACGGAGCTTTTGTCCAGGAGGACGAATCCTCGCCACTAGTGAGTTTCATACCTGGATTAAGGCGATTTATGCATATTATCCCAGTATGGGTGTATATAGGACGTGAGCGGCTTCTAGAGCGGAGGCACCGTGATATGCGTAGCCATCAAGTTTCTTCACATCTGGGTTAAGCCGGTTTAAAAAAGAAGGAAAAAGTAGCTAAAACAACTGAAAAAAAGTATATTGAAAGATTTACAAAACTGATGAAGTCGTGTTTCTAAAAAGTTATAAAGCCGTGTTTCTAAAAATGATAAAGCCGTGTTTCTTAAAAAAAGGTGATAAAGCGTATTTTTAAAAAAGTTGATTAAGTCATGTTTCTAAAATTTTTTATGTTAATAACCCTAAATATTCTCTGTAAGATTAAAAAAATATTTTATTAACTCTCTTCTGTTTTGAGCACAGCTAGGATACGCCGCTGTTAATAGGCTGATGGAAAGGAGAAAAAAAATGCTCGATAAACATGAGTTAATCACGTAGACAGCATCAACTAGCGGGCAAAACATTTCACTCTCTGCCAGCGTTAAAGTACTCTTTGCTAAGCTATGTCCGGACATGTGCGCACAGAGATCCGCTGCGTCTCGCGATATGTTTTCTCTCCATTTCCTGCAGTGTAGCTTTATCACTTTTTAGAAACATGGCTTTATCACTTTTTTTTTTAGGAAAAACGGCTTTATCATGTTTTTAGAAACACAGCTTTATCACTTTTTTAGAAACACGGCTTTATCGCTTTTAGAAACACCGCATTTATCACTTTTTAGAAACATGGCGTTATCAATTGTTGTAGATTGTCTTTTTGAGAAGCACATTTTCTCGAAACGTGACTTGCTGAATACACATTTTACAGCTATTAATGTGGCCACAGCAGCGATAATAGAAAATAAAACTGCCTTCAGTCCGACAGACTATGACGCTATAGATTCTTTCAGTATCAACTTACACTTACAGCTAAAATGAAAATAAGACTTAAATCTTGTACCAGTATGTAAAATCAGCTGATTTTTTAAAAAATCGGTGTAAAACGCAACTGAGCTACTACTAAATTATACAAGAAGTTAAAACAACAGTGTGATCTGCAGCATCTTAATGAAACGCAAGAAAGTACTGTTGACCGTCTATCTTGCTTTTCTTTAGTCAGTTTTCTTTAGTCCTTTAGTCACTGCAATGTTCTTTTCGAACATGAATGTTCTTTCTTTTAGAATAAATAAAACAAAACGCAAACGACAGGGATATGAAAACAAAGCGAGAAATCAAAGACCTTTCCGCATTACTGTACACACGAACATTTTCACGATAGTTCTAAAACTTTTCTACATTGCTGTTAAGTCTGCTCATACGGGCCATACCTGGAAATAATAGACAATAACAGCAAACTCACTACCAAAAATAGCACTAAGGTGGACACCACACGAGAACAGAAGTAAGAGTAGACCAAAAGAGACATGGAGAAGAACAACAGAAAGGATGTTGAGCAATAGAGGGCTCACCTGGGCAAGAGCAGAAAAAAAGGCGAAGGACAGGCACTTGTGGAAAACCCTTGCGAAGCCCCATGTGCCCTAGGAACTTAAGGTTCAGAGAGAGAGAGAGAGAGAGAGAGAGATCATACTTTTAAAAATATTAATTATCCCAATTATTTTTTTAATTACGAAATGATAAAACTACACAACATGAAAATTATACACGCATCAGTTGTTCAAATAAAGATTTATCATTACTTACGCTCTATATATATCGTGTAAATTATACTCAAAACATCCGCATTTCTTACATGAATACAATCGCCTATTTATGTAATAAGCAAACACCACGCTTACAGGTGCTTTACAGTATAGTCTTATAAATAAATGAGAAATGTAACAAAACTCCAGATAACCATAGGCAACATCTTGGCTTCACTATCTAGACCACGAAAAATGTGTTCGGAGACAGCATATACACTACAGGATTCACTGAACGTGTTTCCACGGACCAACGTCTTTGTCTTACTTTTACCATAAAATGCTATAGAAAGATGAAATGGGCGCTTAACACACATACGGAACTTTTACTATTAGCAAGTAACTAAATGCTAAACATAACACGACAGATACGCGTAAATGTAATATGTAGGACATGTTATCTTAAGACATGCCTACTGTAGATCTTATATTTATATATTTAATGCACAGAAAACTAAATTAATGGCAACTGACAAAACAAATAAGGCAGCTGAAATATATATAAGTGAGAAAAAATTCGAAGAGGTGGACAGTTTTGAATATGTTGGATCATTACTAACTAATACTGGAGATTTTTACAATGAGGGAAATTAAAAGGAGGACATCTATCACTCTTCAAAACGAAAAACAAATAAAGAAGCCGCAGAAAGGAACAGAAAGAACTACAGAAACACGATTTTTAGGGACATGCATCTTTCCCATCGCAACATATGCCAGTGAGACCTGGTCACTTAACAAAACAACCGAGAAATACATATACCTTTGAATGTAAATGCTACAGAAGAGTCCTTCAAATATCATGGACAAAGAAAAGAACAAATATATCCATACTATAAGAACTTAATACTGAAGAAGGTTGAATAGTAAAGTAGGTTAAATAGAGAAAACTTAAATATTTTGGATATATTAAAAGTCATGAGAATTTAGAGAAGACAGTCTTGGAAGCGTACATAATGGGAAGAAGAAAGAGAGAAAGACCAAAGCGAAGATGGCTGTAGGACATCGTTGATGATCTGCGAATGAATGCATTAGAAGAAGGACATCAGGCTTACGACAGTGAGGACTACATGAGAGCTGTTAAGGAGGCAAAGTTCCAAAAGAGACATGCAAATGACTGACTGACTGATATCTTGCTGCTGGAGGTGACACTAAAACTGTCGTTTATAATCAAATTATGAGTTAAATTAAACGAGTCACAGGTGCAATCTATTAAGTACTTCGGGTGGATTTGAGATCACCATGTTTCTCCCACGGACATCTTTATGTTGCTTGCTCAAGGGTGAGTTCACCCAAGAATTTATTTATTCTTGCTTCTGGAGGTGAAATTAAAAATGTTGTTCATAATCACGTTTTGAGGTAAATTAATATTATAGAGAATTTGTAAAAAAAGCTTTACTTTATAATTTGCATACTGTACTTATACTAACTTTACTTTATAATTTGTATACTGTACTTATACTTAACTACCTGTAAATAAAATTACTTCGAATTTACAGTATAGATAGAATTCATTCCTTTTCCCGTCTAATAGAAGATTGGGATAAATAAATACCCGGGCAACGCCGGGTAATCAGCAAGTGTGTGTGTGTATATATATGTGTATACATATAATGTATATAATATATAATGTAATATAGTATATATAGTATATATTTATATATAATGTGTGGAATAGATATTAAATTCCATCAGGATTCTTAATTTGCACGATCTTTGTGCAGTATAAAAAATAATTTTTTAAAAAAAGCTAGGTCATATGTTTTCCTTTATGATTTTTCTATTTCCTTTCTTTAAACGTTTTAATGCCATGTAATATCGCAATAAATTTGTTGTTTAAACATGAAAATCTTATAAATAAATGCAAATAACATGTCATGATTTATTGCTTATGTCGCGAAGCATCGGAGAGTGAGCTTTATAATCTTTATAGTCTAACAGCGGATATACACGTTGATTGTAATTTAGAAAGTGTCCAATTTCACAAAGTATCTAAATTCACAACGTATCCAATTTCTCTTTCTGCATTTCCATGCTTCTACAACATATCTGTTGCAATATTACGTGACCTGAAAAAGTTTAAAGGAAAGGAAATGAAAACATCATAGAAAAATACCACACGACTTTTTTGTTTAATTTTTTTATATTGCTAGAAGATGGAGCAAATTAAGATTCCTGATGGATTTTAATATGTGCTCCACAGATTATACCTTAGAACGTTTCACCAGTAGAAAAAAAGGTGGATATTTCTCCAGTTCGATCAGACTGATATGAAAGTTCAAGACATTCTCTTTGTTCTGTATGCCCGTCTAATAAACTGAACTTCTGATGTAGTAATAATTACACAGTATACAGATCAGATGCACTATAAAAGCCAAGATTAAGTTCTAAAATTTGAAGTCTAAAGTATAATTAAGACGCTTTTATAACTGGAATAGCTGCATCATATTTGCGCGACACAATGTTGTAAGTAGACTCAAAGAATGGTGACGAGTAGGAAAATATTACACGTTTAAAATATTCAATTAGACTTGAAAGGTGACATATTCACCATTCCGACAAGCTTTTGCTGGTTAAGACCCTTTGAATGATTAGCAACAAAAAAAAAACTATTAGTGTAACAGTTGTATACCATACACTCTTTGATATGTTAAAAATGTCATTGAATGGTCCTGAAAGAAATTTAAAAAAAACGAGGCTAGAAAAAGAGCTAAAAATGGAATGTTAAAATGTTATAAGAAGTATATTGTTGGATTTATTGTTGGATGAAGCCCTAAACTGCAGCGAGATTTAGACGTGATAAGGTCCTAAAGGTCCCGCGGTGGTGCAGTGGTTAGTGCACTCGCCTGCCGGTCAGAAGGTCTCTAGTTCCATTTCGCACTTGGGCGGAATTTGTTCACACCGACCGCCACCGGAGTCAACCCAGCCTCAAAAACTGGGTACCTGGGGTTTCCCTAAGAAGACAAAGGCAGCAAGGCAAGCTGCTGGCATCCCTACCTCGTATGCTGTAGTGGCCTAGAAATGTGAAGGCATTAACAGTTACCCCCCCCCCCCCTTACGGCATGCAAATGCTACGGGTCTTAGAGGACCTGGGCTTTATGAAGCATGGAGTCTCCATGTTAAAAAGTTACACCTGAAGCTGTGCCAGGCTTTAAGCTGTGTCAGGCTCTAAGCTGTGCCAGGCTCTAAGCTGTGTCAGGCTCTAAGCTGTGCCAGGCTCTAAGCTGTGTCAGGCCCTAAGCTGTGTCAGGCTCTAAGCTGTGCCAGGCTCTAAGCTGTGTCAGGCTCTAAGCTGTGTCAGGCCCTAAGCTGTGTCAGGCTCTAAGCTGCAGGGTTGTTTAGCTCATTTCTAAATCTAGCATTGCTTGCACTACATACATAAAACACTATCTGTAAAAAAATATTCGCGAACATATTTTCAGATATAACTGTAGCTCTACAGATCCATTGCACGTGTATACATCTCACTCAGATTTACAAACAAACAAGCATAGAAACCAACACTGATTTCAAGTCCCAGATGTTTTAGTCTGTTTTTTCATCATAATTGTTCTGGCTACAGCAGATATGTATGAATCGGCAGTACTCGTATTAAAACGATATTTGCTACAGTTTATACACAAGAGTTATCGCCTACTCATACCCAGAATACTGTCAGTTCTCGAGTTCGTAGAATCTTATTATTCAAAGCTTCATTCATTCATTCATTCATTCCTTTGCATGTCCCTTGCGGAACTTTGCCTCCCAAACAGCACTCCTGTAGGCCTCTCGGTTGTGAGCAAGATGGCCTGCTGCTGCTGCATCCATTTCCAGATCATCAACGATGTCTTGCAGCCATCTTCGTTTCGGTCTTCCTCTCTTTCTTTTTCCCATTATGTATCCTTCCAATATGGTCTTCTCTAAATTATCATGACGTTTAATGTGGCCAAAATATTTAAGTTTTCTCTCTTTAATCCTCTTTACTAGCCAGCCTTCTTCAATATTAAGCTCTTGCAGTATAGATATATTTGTTCTTTTTTGTGTCCACGATATTTGGAGAACTCTTCTATAGCATTTACATTCAAAGGCATTTATGTGCTTCTCAGCTGTTTTGTTAAGTGTCCAGGTCTCACAGGCATATGTTGCGATGGGAAAGATGCATGCCTTTAAAAATCTTATTTTTGTGGTTCTGTCTGCTCCTCTCCACAGATTCTTTATTTGTTTTACTTTCTGAAGAGCAATAGATGTCCTCCTTTTAATTTCCCTGATTGTATCTCCATTATTAGTTAGTAGTGATCCAAGATATTCAAAACTCTCCACTTCTTCCAGTTTTTCCTCATTGATACATATTTCAGTTGCCTTGTTTGTTTTGTCAGTTGTCATCACTTTAGTTTTCTTTGCATTAAGATAGAGGTTCTGCTCTTCGCTGTTCTTGCGGACTGACATAATTAGTTTTTCCATTCCTTCTTGTGTTGTGGACAGCAATACTGTGTCATCGGCATATCTAATCTCTGGTATTTCATAACCTCCAACTGTTATGGCATTGTAATATTCTTTGTCTACATCTTCTCTAACATTCCTCATTATATTCAAAGCTTCAAGGATGTGGAAATGCCCAGGGCGATTACAGAGTCACAGAGAGTGAAACTAGATCTAACTGCAGCACGACATTCATATCTGAACATTTTTGCCTTATCGTGCAATAAATACGCACAAAAGACAAAATATCACAACTTCTGACAACAACTGCTGGGTTATTTTTCTATAATATGCCATCTACCAAGGTTCGTTAAAGCAAGCAAACAAACAAACAAATTACATAAAACTGTAGACATAATGGTTTTGTTTTGTAATTTGTAATTTCATATTTTAAACCGTCTTGAAAGTTCATATTGCTATCTCCGGGAAAAAAAATTAAGCCGTTGTGTTTATTATGAATTCTATTGTTTGGTCTTTGGATTCTGGATTAAAACAGAGACAGATGCTATAAATTAGATTTTACATGTATTTATAAAATATGTGAAAGATATTATCGTTAATATTAATGAAATACAGTGTAACAAACTACTCGTTTAGTTGCACTGGAAATGTTGGGGTTTCAAATAAGTGATTATTTATCTATCTATGCCTGTCTGTCAGTCTATATATCTATCTAAATTTCGACTTCTGAGAATTATTAGGATTCACATGCGAACGAAGAAGAAGAAGAAGATTAGGATTCACAGCTGGGATCATCAGGTGCATTGATCCGAATATTTGAAACAAAAAGTACATGGTTAGAGTCAGTGGCTTGAACTCTAGAAATACGCTGACCGTGTCTTCGGAAATTAACCCACAGAAAAAAAAAATTAGTGCATAATATTCTCGCAGCCTGCATTCATCCGTTGTATGGTGCCTCAGCTGTACTATATGATAACATATAACGATTTCAGCGGTATCTTCGCCAGTTTTTTTTTTGTGTGTTGGTAGGATTAATAAAAATGAACCAAAGAAAAAAAATGATAGAAAGAACTATCTGTAACAGTTCTAAACCATAAATACTTTGACACGTTAAAAACATTGTTAACATGGTCCTGAAAAATCAAGACAAGAAAAAGACTAGGAGAAGGAAAAATAAATAAACAAAATGTTCACATTTTAGAAGAAACATGTTTACGGACTTAACAACAGTTGAACAATGTTGATGCACATCATGCAGTTAACTTAATCCGTAAATTCTCTCTTGATCGACTAAACTGTCTAAGAGGCACATCATCAAGAAGAATTTAAGTCTTCGTAAATGTTGTAAGATTTCCACTTTAGCTTTACGTGACTCATTAAAAAGCAAACAAACGCAAGTGTGTTGCAAGATTTCCACTTAAGCTTTACGTGACTCATTAAAAAGCAAACAAACGCAAGTGTGTTGCAAGATTTCCACTTTAGCTTTACGTGACTCATTAAAAAGCAAACAAACGCAAGTGTGTTGCAAGATTTCCACTTTAGCTTTACGTGACTAATTTCTAATTATCCCAGTAGCATCCGATGCTGGGGGGGGGGGAAGAGAGACTGGCTGTCACTGAATACCTGGTAGTACCGTAGTTTAACATTTGCAACAGCAGATTGAAAAGCTAAGTTGACAATACTCTGTACATGGAAACGATTTCCTTTGGCGAACTTCCAACACGAGAACTCCGCCTCCGTGCGTAATTGTAGAGATAGAAGCATGTGAGGCGAAAGCGAAAGGTGAGAGGGAAAGCAAGAGTTGCTGTGAGATGAGCACGTAGGAGTGTACAACAAACACCAACAAACCAATATTTCAGCGATATGCCTTTACCAAGGGCGACGAAGAAGGCGCTATAACTGACCGCCAGTTACACAAATGGAAATTATCACGTTATATATCCTTCGTCAACTTCACAACCACCTTTCTTGATCTCTTTTCGTCAACTTCACAACCACCCTTCTTTATCTCTTTCATCAACTTCACAACCACCCTTCTTTATCTCTTTCGTCAACTTCACAACCACCCTTCTTTTTCTCTTTCTCAACTTCACAACGACCCTTCTTTATCTCTTTCCTCAACTTCACAACGACCCTTCTTTATCTCTTTGGTAAACTTCACAACGACCCTTCTTTATCTCTTTGATAAACTTCACAACGACCCTTCTTTATCTCTTTGGTCAACTTTAAAACGACCCTGTTTTATCTCTAGACTACTAATAAAGATCACATTATACTCAACAACAAAATAGTTTATTAGCATTAAAAGACATCATATTAAGATCCTAAGAACAGCTCAGAAGTCCTATCAATAATACAGTAAAAAATAAGTTATCACACTTCTTTTAAAATACTTGTGGAATTTTTCAATAATTTATTTCCGAGGACATATATATGTGTTAAAAATTCAGTTATTGATTACACAGTCTAACAATACAATTTTTTCACTCTTGGTGCCTTGGTTTTTTAGGCCTGTTCCTGGGGTTATTAGGCGCGCTGATTCAGAAAATTGCACTGGATAGATCGCCTGAACTCTAGTTTCATAGATATGGTTGAATTTATAAAATTTTAGTCCGCTCTTTAACTAATCTCTTCTGCAGAATTGGTATGTCATAACAAGTTGTCTTATTTGAATGGGAAATTTATGTATTTAATTTATCCACAGTTTTTGTGTATAATGACCTTTATTCCACAACTGTTCGACTACTTCCTTTCCCATAGTGCATACTGGCATAAAAATATATAGCTAAAATGACAAAATCACTTTTGTTCTCTTTTATTACATAATTACGTGCAAAAAATCAGGATGTAAATCACGGTTTCCGTAGACTAAATAAATTTGTATTTCAAAGGTTTCTCAACCCGATCTGTCTAAAATAGTTGGGCTGTATAATAGTTATGATCGTATAGGAGGTGTGCGTATAGTCCCACTCATATCATTTCACTTCTGCACATCGAACAAAGTAGAGGTTATGGCTACTTCAAGACGGAGCTTTGAATCATCCTGACGTATTTTGCTACATTTGTGGGGAGTACATATCGGAAGCAAGTAGGAAACCTATTTATGAGTTTGTGAAAACACCATATGTAGGTTATTTTCTTCTCAAGTCTCAAGATCAAGATAAAAAAAACTGGGCTCCTCATTATACTGTATGCAAAACCTATACGGGGTATTTGCGCCAGTGGACAAATGGAGAGAGAAGCTACTTGAAGATTGCAGTACGAGCGGTGCGGAGGGAACCGAAGAACCACTTCGACGACTGTTATTTTTATACTGTTAAATTATATCATCGGCATCAGTCGAAATAATCGTGACAAGCGGTCTTACCCTGATCTACCTTCAGCCAGGAGACCTGTTCCGCACTCGAATCTTGTATCCGTTCCACCTTTCCTTGAACTAGCATAGCTCTCAGAGGAGGAGTCTTGCTTGTCTGATATCGCACAAGGTAAAGAATGTGAGGGCAGTGACAGTGAATTCCAAACAACTTCACGTAGTGATTTTTTTGATCAGAATGAACTGATCTGATCAGGGACTTAAATCTTTCCAAGGAGTCTTCTGAATTGCTTGCCTCCAGACTAACGGAAAACAATGTACTTCAGTCTGGAAAGAAAATTACATTTGATCGAAGGAGAGAAAATGAACTGCCGCCATTCTTTATTAAAAAATAAAAGATTGGCCTCCGATGGAATATATGGTGGCTGGAGGACAAAATGTATTCCATGAGCCTTTGGTATCTCGAGATAGAATCATACTGCCACCACCACATTTAAAGCTAGGTCTGATAAAACAATTTGTAGTAAAGGCTTTGAATAAGGACATTTCGTGTCTGCATTGAATACATAGTGCATACGTTACCTGGACTAACCATGGAAAAACTGAAGGCAGGAATTTTCGATGGTCCACAGATCAGATAACTTATAAATGAACCACATTTCATACCATCAATAAATGAAATCGAATCATGTGCCTGGTTTTCATTTGTTCTTGTTGTGAAAAATTTCTTGGCAACAAGAAGGCAGACACTGCACACAGTTAGTAGAGGATATGCTCTTTCATTTCAAAAGGTTTGGCTGTAATATGAGTGTTAAAATCCATTATCTGTACAGTCACTTAGATAGCTTCTCAGAGAACCTTGGTGACTTAAGCGAAGAGCAAGGTGAAAGCTTTCACCAAGACATAAAAACAATAGAAGCCTATACCAAGGAAGATGGGATGCACACTTGATGGCAGACTATTGTTGGAATATTATGCGGGATTGTCCTGGCAGATCCCACTCTCCGAAATCTTACAAAAAAAAAAGCTTCTTATATGTCGATTGAGTGGAAAGTTTGTATCATAAACTTGTACTTTTGGTATGAAATAAATAGATTGTCATGTAATACACTTTTCTTTAACTTTTTCCTTCATGCTTAAAAGATATTAATGTAAGTAAAGTAAAGGTAAGCCTGTCATGCCTTAGAGGCACATAGGGATATGGTGTTAGTGCCCATATGTTCCTTGACCTGTCAGCACACTAGAGGGTGATATGGTCAGTATCACGCCTGGCTGCCTTTTCCTTCCCCAACTCCAGAAGAAGTCGGATACCCATTTCTACAGCTGGGTGACTGGGGTGCCGCCGGCTGAATTCGAACCCCCGACCTTCGCCATGAGAGACCAGTGCACTAACCACTTCGCCATTCAGACACCCATATTAATTCAAACACTACATTAAAATATTTTGATCTGTTATAGTCAAGCAGAGTGAAGAGTGGTGTATGGCATATGTTATGTATCTCAGAAACTAGAGCTGATACGGGAAAACCTGTGCCGTTTTTGGAATCAGCAGGTCAAATATACCCAGAAACAGGTCTAACATTAGAGGCATCAAAATGTATGTTGGCCATTGTTATTCCACCTAATTTTTTCTTACTGTTACTTTACACCTTCGTCATTCTGACTATTCAGTAATGATAGTCGTGGTTGCTTGTGCTCCTTTGCAAATTAACAACAGCAATTAAATGAGACAAGTAATCAACTACAGCTGTTGTTACACGATTTTTCTGCATTAATGAAACTGTATTCCTGGCACATGATGACGCCTTAAAGAACGTGAAAGAGGGTCATCAATCTAATTCACGATGTGTTATTGTGGGTTGATGGTAGCGTTATAGTGGGCTGATGGAGGTGCTAATTTTGGTTGATGAAACTGTAATCGTGGATTGATAAGAATGTTATCATGGATTGATGAGAGTGCTATCGTGGACTGATGGGAGTGTCACATTGCACCGATGGGATATTAGCGTGAATTGATGAGTAGATTATTGTAGATTGATTAGAATGTTATAATGGACTGATGGGAATATTTTCGTGGATCGCGCCAAATGATAAGGCGATAAAGGCAACAAAGTCTTTTGATAGAGGTACGTGCTAAGGTAGAATGCCGTTATGGTCCGGATTAATTACTCTGATCATCACGTCGTCTTTTAATATAGCTATCCTAGCACATTCTAAGATCAGTACGAGATCTTCGCTGATAACTACAAGATCACACACGTTGATTTGATTTTAGCTGATAATTACGTGGACTAGATATTAGCTCACACACACATGTGGACTAGATACTAGCTAACACACACGTGGAGTAGATATTAGCTGACACACGTGCTGACTAGCCACTAGCTGACACACGCGTTTACTAGAGTGCTTTCATCGATGCCGCCATCAGACTGCTCTTTTAAATACATGAAGTTGGATTGATTTGGGCGTCTACGTGCATGTAATTAAGCGCTACACCAGCAAGCAATACTGGGTTGTTGATTTTTGCTCCTTGATTTCTTTCCTTAAAAACTTCTATTCGGCTATAGCCATAAAATAAGGGAATCTTTGGCGCCATATAATGAGGCACACAGGACACGTCTCAAAGGGTACAGAGAGTTAACACGTAGGCGTGAGTTTTACAGGTGCGGTGAATTAGAACGCTTTGAGACGTCGCAACGCACTTGTAGATCTAATGAACTAGGACGAGGAAGAAAATAATAATAACGTCTTAATTTCATTCTGCGTAATAAGACAAATATTAGCTATAATTATTACTAATTAACTAATCCTTAACTGTACTAATGTCCTTTGTAAACAGTTCTCACTAATTTACTAATCCTTAACTGTACTAAAGTCCTTTGTAAACAGTTCTCCAGGAGAAAAATAACAGAGCATAATGTTGTATGATTAGATCCGGGGAAAAAAAATCGCAGACACAGCATTTTTAAGGCGCGAGGGGGAAATAATCACCAAAGAATTACCTGGGATTTGAACCACGAACTCCGGTATGACAGGCAGCGTCTAGCCACGAGAGAACAGCGTACTATCGACTTAGCCACACTAAGTCGATAGTACGCTGTTCTCTCGTGGCTAGACGGCTGCTCGTCCTACCGGAGTCCGTGTTCGAATCCCAGGTAATTCTCTTGTGATTTTTCTTTCTCTCACGTCTCACTAAAGTGCTTTGTCTACGATTTTTTCGAGGTTTAATCCTACAATATTTGTTATCTTACTTTACCGTACCAAAACCTCGTAGTTTCCTATTTATAAAAAAATTGTTCCTCTGTGTACAATGTCGAGGGAAGTGTCGTATTTTCATTTACAAACAATCACATTTTCTATGCTTATCTTCAAATGTGTGAAAACATAAAATCAACCACTATCAGTCTAAATAAATGTACAAAAAATTTTAGCAACAGTTTAACCTGTTTTTATCGGCATCTTCAGTTCTGTAATATGCTATAGAAAATGGAAGATTAATCTTAAACCATGCTTACCTGTCTGAGGCGAAGTTCAACAGGAAACAGCTTATGGATAAAAGAACTGGGACCCTTTTCCACACATCTCGTATTTTTCACAAGACAAAAATTCACTGGTTTGGACGACCTAGACTGCGCACATTCGACGCCAGTTTGTGTTTTGCGTCACGTGGTGCCCTGTGACAAATAGATTTCCTTGTGTCACGGTGACTCGACTTTCCCTGGGCAAAATGACGACTGCTGTAATCAACATCCCACAAAGTTAGAAATCTTTACTCATGATTTTACTGAGGTGATCTTCTTCTTCCTCTTCTTTTTCTTCTTCTTTTGTTTCTTCTTCTTCTTCTTCTGCTACTGCTAATATTACTACTGCTACCACCACCACCACCACCACCACTACTACTACTACTACTACTACTACTACTACTACTATTACTACTACTGCTACTACTACTACTACTACTAATGCTGCTGCTGTTGCTACTACTACTACTACTACTACTACTGCTGCTGCTGCTGCTAGTATTACTACTACTACAATTACTTCTACTACTACTTTTTAAGATATCGTAAGATACTTTAAGATACTTAAGAAAATACTTAAGATATTTAAAATACAAGATACTTAATTTCATAATGTTTTCTTGATGCTTTTTTCATTTCTTTTCGGTAGGTTTTGTTTCTTTTTAATAGGGAAATTAAAAGAGAAAAAACTCCAAAGAAACAAAGAAAATGACACATGATGATAACATCTTACCATAGAACATGACTGCAATATCATCATCATCATCATCACCTTTCACTCCCCTGGGAACATAGGCCGCGGATAAAGGCTCTCCAGTCAACCTTGTTCTTGGAATTCTTCTCTGTTTCCTTGCATGTTTATCCTTTGTCTCTGAGCACCGCCATAATTTATCTTCTTCAAGACTGCAGTAATATCACCGCCGTACAATGGACGTTTAAAAAATGAATGATGATGGTAGTCTGTGATATTTTAACAACAATTTTAAGATCAGAAAATTATAGAGGAAAAAAAAAAGCAGAAAATCAAAAACACTAATCTAAACGTTATTTTGAACAAAAAGCTTTCTTCAAGACAGTTAACAAGACATTGTAAAGATTTCAGCTGGCTAATTTTGAGCTGGATATTTCAGACAATGAGCAAAAAAAAAAGCTGATAAGTGTAAAATATATGTTGTTATTGAATTATTTAAGGTCAATATGGTGCTTCATTGAGATATGGGAGAATAACGAACCAAACCACTGCTTGTGTGAGAATCCCAGTTCTTTGGCCACTTTTATCTCCCAGCTATCCCAGTTACTACTATACGTCGGGAACACGGCTCATCTCAGCCTACAGCATAGAGTGGGACCCACGCTACAGCTTCACATTGTCCCTGCTTCCATCCTGCCCTCTCCCGGCCAACATTTAACCCAGAGTTCTTTACCCTCATGGCCAGTTCTTTAGTCGGCTACCCCCTGGCAAAACATATTAAACAACTTCTAGATTAATCTTCTTCTACCATTCAGTCCGTCCTCCTCCAACAATAAAATACACACTCCGAACAAATGTTCTATCCAATAAACCAAAAGAAGAAAAAAAAAACTTTATTCTTTAAATAACACAGCAAAACCAAGCAACTGTTACCCAACCAAAATCCACAGAAAAGAGAACCCATAGTAAACACATTCCTCAGAGTGTCCCCTTTTACACCCCCATTTCTTTTTTTACAGCTGAAGTTTACAACCGAAATCTTGACAATCTGTCCAGGCATTCTTCTCTTCTGTGTAATTCCTTCACTGTCACCACCAGCTCTCCCGTCTCCCCAGGACAGGTTACATAAAAGAAGTCTTATTCTCTCTGAAAAAAAAAACCCCACACGCGGACCTATGCCCGTATCCCCACACATATACAACAACCATCAATAACATCAAATCCACACTTAACATTAAATATCTTTACAGAACAATCATTTCATCTTGCGGATCAAACTAAAAAGAACACACAATCACACAGATCCATAACTTTTCTATAAACTAGGAACAACGTGAACCACAAAATAATGTCCCCATTACACTGCAGATAATAAACATTTCTATAAACTAGGAACAATGTGAGCCACAAGATAATGTCTCCATTACACTGCAGATAATACTTAAATCACGTGTGCGCAGCACAACACATAACACATCAGTACATTGTCTCTCACAATACATCTTTGACAAGAACCTCAGTTTTAAAAAAAGTAATATTATACAACTCATCCTTCAATGAAACTTAACAAGTTATAACTCGTTAGATTTTTCTTCCCCAACAAGTTATTTCATAAAAGAAAAGTAACGACTTTATAAACCATATTCTCAGACTGGACATTGCTAGACACTTACATCCACGGACATATGACTTATACGAACAAGACTGCTCGAACAGCACCCTGAGATCATCGCTGACAAGACAGTCATACTTACAACCACCTAACCTTAATCAGAACATTTATCACTTCAAGGTAAGACAGAACAATAGTTCCCCCAGTATACAAACGTGCTGTCGGCCATACGCCTGGACAAGACTCAAACTGACTCAGAAAATTCCTAACATATGCCCAGTTTGTGTGTGTGTGTGTGTGTGTGTGTGTGTGTGTGTGTGTGTGTGTGCGTGCGCGCGCGCACCTGTCACGTGTTCATAACCACACTTTTAGCCACCCGAGAACTGCGAACAGACGGTAAGTTTGACCTTCATAATCGGCCGCGTTATGAAAACCAAACCCCACCCGTTCACATAAGGTTGGACCTTGAAATCAACAATTTACAGTAGAAACATGAATGTAAATGCTTACACCGAAAGAAAAAAAAATGTGAGAAATTTATTATATAATATCAGCGAAGAAAACTTACTGAAGAAATTTAATCGTGAAATTATTTCAAAATCAATACAAATTTCAATAATGAAAATAAAAAAGCTATAATTCGCGTCCATTTTAAAATACTTCAAGCACATAAAAGTAACAGATTTTAATTTAATTGTCATCAAATGCCGAACAAAACTGTCGTTGAAGACAGTGCACTTTCTGCTTTTTTTTTTCTTTTTAACCGAACTGTGAATGCAGAGAAGCTTGTGGTTTGCACCGGATAATCCGACAATCGCTGCAGGAAGAAACAGGCTAATCTGCCGTAAAGCAAATTCCACAAACGTCATTCCCCCATCGAGTCACATTTCATAAAGAAAGCTGTAGAAAGTAATCTAACAATTAGATATCGTGTTTTATTTTAGGAACATTGGACCCTACTTTTCAAAGCACCTGGTTTGGTATTTGTATTTTTTCTCCGATTTTGAATTCAGAGAATGAACTCCCAACTTATTCTTTGTCTGTTTCTCATATTTGTTGCTCACGTCAGTGGAAGTTACTGTTATTTTTCTACGTTAGTTAACTGGTTAATTAGTTGGTTAAATGTTTGTTAATTAGTTAGTTGTTAGTTAATAGTTAGTTAGTTGCTAATAAGTTAGTTGCTGGTTAGATAGTTAGCTATTAGTCATTCAGGCAGTCAGGCAGGCAGTCGCTAGTTAGATATTTGATTACTCAGTCAATCAGCCAGTTATTTATTTAGTTAGTTAGTTAGTTAGTTAGTTAGTTAGTTGCTAGTTAGATAGTTATGTAGTTAGTCATTCAGTCAGTCAGTTATTTAGCTAGTTAGTTAGTTGCTGGTTAGATAGTTATTTTGTTAGTCAGTCAATTAGTTAAAGATCAGCACCCCAGACTCCAGTTTCCGTTTTTCATTATCTCTGTCAATGTACAGCGACTTCAAAGGTTCTTCATGTAGCGACTTAGCGTCTTTACCAGTGCTTCTTTTCATTAGCTTTTCACGTTTCGTCATGACTTGTGCCCATTCTTCATTTCTTCATTCTCGACGAAGACGCAGGATCACAGTATTCTGTGAAGTCTTTTCTCTGATCACCTTCTTTCATAGCATCTATAACCACTCGATTCATACATTGCCTGCTCGTCCGCTACTATTGCTGAACCAACCAGCTTATCTGTTCTTTCATTTCCAGTAACGCCTTCGTGGCCTGGTGCCTTTATTCCACGGTTAGTCTACGTAACTGTGACGTCAGTAGGGATGTGAGCCGCTGTTGCCCTAGAGAGCCAGCTGAAGGTTTTCTCAGCATGTTCATGTCTGCGTGCCTCGCTGTCGAAAACATCATTTTCTCTTTTTAACTGCTGCGCATCTAATATTCTAAATTATTGTTCGCATGACGATTGCATTTTCATTATTGTTTGACATTTGATACACGAACGTCACTCCTTCTATACCTTTCGTAAATGTACATTTTTCAAAAGTTAAAATGTCTATTGTTTACACACTTCTACATTGATTTTTTTTTTTTAAATTTGTTATTCCAGTTGCCTCGGTTTTATAAAACTGACTTATTTATGTGATGACGTACATATTCAGATATCCCAAGAGCTTTATTCTACTTTCCCCTAATTCCCCCCCCCCCCAAAAAAAAAAAATTCTAAAATAACGCAAATATACCCTGATGATTTTCTTTGGCCCTTACAGTTTGTACTGGAAAGTCATTTTTCCTGGCCATGCAGCTGTTGCGTGTTCATCTAGTGAGCGTCATTTTTGCTAAAGAATGCTCTGTTTTCATGTTCTACATATTAAATTTTCAATATTTGCAGATTTGTTTCGGAGTTTACTCCTCAGCGTGTGAATTCATGTTCTTTACAATTATGTTCTTTATTCGCCTAAATTTTTTTCATCTCTTTCACTTTGTTCTCTTCTGTTGTCCAGCTTGTGTTTGTCATCAGCCTTGCCTTCTTCGTTCATTCATTCTTCGCATGACATCTCCATAGGAAAGTTAGATATCTAAAACAAGACTAGATCTGTTTAGCTACAAAGGAAACAAAGATACAACACTGCGCTCTATCTGTTATTCTAGTTTATGATTTGTTGATGCAGAGCAGGGTTGGTCAGATTTGTATGGTATAGTTTTACAACAACAACATGAAAAGGAATTGCAAAAGACACAATGAGATGAGCAGGTAAAAATGTGAAACAAGGAAGACGAAAATAACGAAACAACAAATAAACGTAAAAATATCATTTACCTGGCGGAGATCTTCATGATTAGAACTTCAAGCAGTTAATGTCACTGAGGAGCAAGAGGTTTTGTAGCAGATCTCAGCTCGTTGATCTAATGTTTCTATATATTGCTCAGAATGTTTCTCATTATCCGAAGGTCTTATGATTTGATTTTTTAAAAATCCGAAATGTATGTCCCATCAGTGTGATTAAGGCGTCTAAGTTTTGTTTTCTTTTTTCAAATCCACTAGAATACAATCCATCCATCCATCCATCCATCCATGTCTTTGGCCGTCGATCGGCTAGAGAATAAACGCCCAGTACACCCTGTGGTGTCCTGCAAGGCAGCAACAAATTCTCTCCACCTCTCACGGTCTGCGGCCAGACTTTGATTTTCATCTCAGCTGTGCTGAATGCTACGCATTTTTCCTTATACAGTTCTCGGCCAGGTAGTCTTTGGTCGGCCTCTCTTTTTCCCTTGGATGTCCATCTCATGGCTGCTTTAGCGATGCCGCTGGGGTCTCTTCGGACCACATGACCAATCCATTTCCAGAGTTTGTTTTTTTTTTGCCAATGAAGTGCATATCTACGAGAAGACAATTCATATTTTATGAACGTATACGAGGGTTATTCATTCATTCATTCATGTGGATGTCCCTTGCAGAACTTTGCCTCCCTAACAGCACTCCTGTAGGCTTCTCGGTTGTGAGCAAGATGCCCTGCTGCTGATGCATCCATTTGCAGATCATTAACGATGTCTTGTAGCCGTCTTCTCCTTGGCCTTCCTCTCTTTCTTTTTCCCGTTATGTACCCTTCCAAGATGGTCTTCTCTAGATTATCATGACGTTTAATCTGTCCAAAATATTTAAGTTTTCTTTGTTTAATCCTCTTTACTAGCCAGCCTTCTTCAATATTACGTTCTTGTAGTATGAATATATTTCGTTTTGTGTGTGTCCATGATATTTGAAGAACGTTTCTATAGCATTTATATTCAAAGGCATTTATGTGTTTCTCAGCTGTTTTGTTAAGTGTCCAGGTCTCACAGGCATATGTTGCGATAGGAAAGATGCATGCCCTTAAAATTCTTATTTTTGTGGTTTCTGTCTGTTCCTCTCCACAGATTCTTTGATTGTTTTACTTTCTGAAGAGCGATAGATGCCCTCCTTTTAATTTCCCTCATTGTATCTCCATTATTAGTTAGTAGTGATCCAAGATATTCAAAATTCTCCACTTCTTCCAATTTTTCCTCATTGATACACATTTTTCAGCTGCCTTGTTTGTTTTGTCAGTTGTCATCAAGTTAGTTTTCTTCGCATTAAGACAGAGGTATTCTCTTCGCTGTTCTTACGGAGTGACATAATTAGTTTTTCCATTCCTTTTTGTGCTGTGGACAATAACACTGTATACGAGTGTCAGTGAAATTAAAATATTAAAATCGCGAAAGAAATTCTAAGCACTGTTCCATCGTCATGTAAGTTGACAGCATCGTTACTAAATGACTTAAGGAGTGTCTTGAAGACTGCAGCACGGTGCCAGCCAACCACATCACGTTAAAGTAGCAGTGCAAAATTGGCATCTCCTTTAAAGACTTGCATGAGAGTGGATGGGACAGCGTTCTGTCTCGTGAGCAATGAAAATATAAGACCTACCAAGAAGTTCGTCGGTGGATGAAGGTTGTGTACGGTGATACATGTCTGTCATTGTAGGAAGTTTATGAGTGGGGTAGGATGTTCAGAAACGGCCTGAGGTTTGTATCTGACTCTCCTAGTCCAGGTCAGACAGAGTAGCCAGGAAAAGATGTGGAAAGGTGGCTGCGTCACTAAAGCAAAATATTGTTTTTAAAATACACATTTTTTTGTAAACTCATGAGGACATGCATTGAGGGTAATGGAAACTTATGTGGGAAAATGAAGTATTTCTATAAAATTTTTGCTTCAGTAACTAAAGGAAAAGGCAACAAATCAGACTCTTTTGAAAACAAAGGAAAATACTCGGTATAAAGTGGAACGAATTGAAGAACAACGCAGATATAAGACAGATGAACAAAAAACGACCTGGGTGATCAGAAAATGGAGATGAACATATATCGGTCACGTGATGAGAAGAAACAGTCAGAGAATACCAAAACAAGCTATTAAGTGGAGCCCAACAGGCTGAAGAAAAAGATGTCGACCACGTGAAGCCCTAAAGAGGACATTGTTAAGAGAGGCCAAATTAGTAGGGATAAAATCCCTTGATGAGGTTGAAAAGCTCGCTGAAAATAGGAACTTTGGCGAATTACCGTGCGAGCCCTATGTGACGTTTAACGGCACAGAAAGGATATAAGATGTCAATTATCGGAAAAAAAATTAACGTTTCCATATGACTCACCCTAGTAGTAATGTAAAAAAATAGACGGTGTGAAACATAATAACAGGAAAAGATAAATAAGTTGAGAAGACGTTTCCATTATGTTTCATTTATTTTAAAATTGTCTGTAAGAGGATACTTATTCTTTGAGAAACTCAAGGACGTTTGAGCTTTCTATCTGTGTAGTTTCTTTTTAAATTCTGTGACGAGCATACTGTTTCTACGTTTTCAATTACTGGCTACTAGTAATCTTGTCATGCCGTAAAGGCACATAGGGATATGGTGTTAGTGCTCATATTTTCCTTGACCTGTCAGCACACTAGAGGTTAATATGGTCAGTATCACTCCTGGCCGCCTTTCCTTCCCCAACTCCAGAAGAAATCGGGTACCCATTTCTACAGCTGGGTGACTGGGGTGCCCCCGGCCGGATTCGAACCCACGACTTCGCCATGAGAGACCAGTGCACTAATCACTTCCCCACTCAGGTTATTAGTAAAAATTCACAAATATTCAAGATGTTCACATTGTCGCCTCCGACTCTGTTTCCTGATTCGTTAAAATAATTTTCACATTATATTCGACTTTCGCGCATGCGCATATGTGTTAATTGAACCTTTTCAGTTCAGTTCAGTGGGAGCCTGCCTGTGTGTGAATCATGACGTATTCAGTTGAACAACGCGTGTTTCCTGTGTTAGGAGTGTGCACTCACGCGTGTCATCATGGTGGTTCGTGAACGATATAAAGCGAGATATCCAGCTGCAGAACCAAGCATCCGGTTCTTGGTGAAGAAATGTGGTCAAACGCGCAGAGCGAAGCAACGAACTTTGCGCACGCCAGAAGCAGTTATCCACATATGGAGTCGTATAAAAAGAAAACCTCAGCAAATCACCAGGGCCTTTAGTCCAGCAGACAGGCATTACGGTCATCTCAGCGCATACTACATGTGGTGTCGATAAAGCTTTATCATGCGAGTGGTGTCCATGAAATAAGAGCAACTCCTGTATCGACTTAAAATGTCACACACACACACACACACACACACACACACACACACAATGTCCTTGCAGTTTGATGTCCAGACGCCAGAGCATGTCCTGCGGACCTGCCAAACTTACTCAAACCTCCCAGCACAGATCTGGCCCGAGGGAGAGGAAATGAAAGTAAAGCTAAGGGACTGCCACTCAAGCTTGGAGAAAACGGCAGACTTCGTCAGAGCGCTGGAGCTGCAAGTATAACCAGCCAAAACTCGAGCGCGGAAGAAGAAATGAGAGCAGCTGATGAAGGAAAACGTGTCCAGAAATGTCAGAGAGGTTTCTGAAGATCTATTCCACTCATTTCTTTTCCTTTCAACATAATAAACATCGTTCCACTTTAAGGGGTACGTCAAATCGTAGATCAGGCAACAAATGGGCAGCTGAAAACTCAGGCGCCTTATATTAGAAACCGCTCCATGATTTGTTAAAAGCCGCAAGTTTGCTATGGAATATAAGAGCAGGCCACTTTCTTTTCGAGAAGAGTACGAACACACGTTTTTATACAGATCTACGAGGAGTTTGTAAGTCAAGTGACTCCACGTGTACTCACTTAACCTTCTTCCAACAAGATGAAAGGACTTGGCTATACCTCGGATCGCTCAATCGCTCGAATCCACGGTGATTGTACTCAGGAAAGTGGGCTGTCAGAAGGCCACCCTGCTCTCCCGACTAATCTCCCTGCGACTTTTACTTCTGAGGCTCGCTAAAAGGGAAAGTCTACCGCAACAACTCTGGAAAGTTGCAAGAGTTGAAATCCAAAAATCAGGCCCGAAACGAAAAGCATTTTCCTGCACATGCTTCGGTAAGCAGAAAAATCCATGAAGGCTGGAAGAGGGGGGGGGGGGATGTGAGGAGAGGGGGGAGAGTTGGGAGCGACCAGCTTCAATACATTCTGTGAAGAGGCAAAAATGGCTGATAAATCTGTAAATTGCTAATGCTAAAGGATTTTAAAGTTACGGAAGTCCAAGACGGACGCCCCAACGAGAAGTTTCACATGCATTATTCACTTGTTAAAACTTTTTATTTGCTCTGTGCTGTTTGTTAGAAATGTCTAAAAAAAGACTGTAGATAACCCCATGAATGACAGTGATAAGAAAAAGAGGAAACATTCATGATTATCTATAGCAACCTTTTTTCGCGCACACAATTATTAGAAAGGAAAGTTACTCTCAGCTCATGTGTATAAGATGTATACGAATCATAAGTGAATTTCGTGTTTATACTTGGCTCTCAGCCCCAGTATATCTTATTATGTATATGCAAATATTCCAAAATCTGAAAAAAAAATCTGAAATCCGAAATACTTCTGCTCCAAAGCATTTCTGATACGGGACACTCAGCCTGTACCCATCATCATCGTGTGCCGTCTTCGAGACACGTTTGGGGATAATGAATCTCTAGTTTCCTTGACACAACCTGTATTAATGTTGAAAAAAAAAAAAATGAAATAATAACATTTGGAATTTGATTTTTAATCATGTCCCTTGCAAACTGTAGGAGTATGCATTTCTAAGTAAACAGAATTTTGAGGTAGGTCCCCAGCACCAGTCCTGGTTGGATTTATTTTCTTAAGGAAGTCTCGGCTATCTACTTTTTTTAAAGACTGGTCGACCCTGATATCAGTCAGTCCTAGACAGAAAAATAAAACTCCTCCCACAATCGAACATGCTACCTTCTAAGTTGTTAGAGGAATGTACTAGTACTGCACCACCGCAGTCAAACTAATTATTTTTTTTGAATGCTAAAATAATAAATAAATAAATAATGTTACTGAGAAGTACACATTAATTTATGGGTTATAGCCAACTGCTCGGATAATAAAAAATGTTCAGTTTAAAAGTTAAAGTAATGGGTCACTCCTAGCAGGAATAATTCGAGATCAAGATTTCAGAATGTTCCACCTTTTACAGTTTAAATGTCTTAAAATAATTTAGAATTCGTACCTTCTTACGAAATCTCTGTGATGAAAATAAAACACTTATAAAATACTGAACTGTTTTCACTCCTGACTTAATTTCCATACTCTGCCAGAATAAATTTGGATGAGAAATTTCTATAGAAAGAAACTGGAAAGTAAGTTCATTTCATTCGTTTGCATGTCCCTTGCGGAACTTTGCCTCCCTAACAGCACTCCTGTACGCCTCTTGGTTGTGAATAAGATGGTCTGCATCCATTTGCAGATCATAAACGATGTCTTGCTGCTATCTTCGCCTTGGTCTTCCTCTCTTTCTTTTTCCCATTATGTACCCTTCTAAGACTCTCTTCTCTAGATTATCATGACGTTTAACGTGTCCAAAATATTTAAGTTTTCTCTGTTTAATCTTCTTTACTAGCTAACCTTCTTCAATATTAAGTTCTTGTAGTATGGATATGTGCCACTTTTCATTTTATATAGAATGTACCGAAAAGTCGCCATGAGAAATGACTGGCATAGACGTGCAAGATCTACCAACCCTGCTAGTCTTGTTTTGGTGTAAAAGAGTTAATTTTAAATTTCCGTCCAAAATTTTTTTTAGTGCTTAAAGCAATTATTTCATTATATGTAAATGTGTTTCTATCAATGTAATATTTGTATTTATGTTTTCTTCCTGGTACTGGAAATTCGATTATTCGTGTTTTGGTTTTCATGTTCGGTACGTTTCTGTTGAGTATTATTCAATATTTCTGAACTTTGAGAAAATCAGGTGCTCACAGTTTGTTTGCTTGTTTGATTTTTTTTTTAAATTTGCAAATATCGCCATTGACTCATTCGTGCAGTGTGCAGCGCTGAAAACATAGGCATGCAAGCTTGTGATGTTTAAACGATGAAATGAACATAAAAGATTTTTGGAAGGGAAAAAAAAAACTTTTTCATTTGCAAGTTCTATTAAAAAAGAGAAGCTCAAACAGTTAAAAAGAAAAACATATTTCTAAAAATGAACTTCTTAGAAGTGATCGGTTCTTGTGGTGGTGGTTGGGGGGGGGGAGTGTTGTACTTCGCGTCGTGTATATTCTTTACTAATGTCGCCCAGGGATCATAATTTGACACTCGAGAGACCTTGCCATGGGCGTCTAAGCCAGGACCACATTTTCCTTTACGTAATCTACCTCACGTCTGTTACATCTCCATCCTTTCATGTCACAATTATTATACATAGCGCACGTACAACAGGGCTTAGCAGAACAGAGTTTCAAGCGCTGAACGAATAATTATGCAAAAAGAAATCCCTAGCATTCCTTTCAAAGGTCACAAAACTGTGTTCGTGGGGTCACCTTCTAAAAATAATTGCTTACATAAATTGTCGCATAAATGAATTTAATTCATTAGTATTCATAACCAGCGTTATTAACGCTTAATTATTAATTCCTAACGGAAAAGGTATTCCTCCTAACAGTGTTTCTCATCAATTTTATCTTCAGCCAAACGTTTCAGATACTCATGTCTGTGGGAGTGTTCATACACCAGATGTAGCTGACCGAGGAGATAGGCATGCGACAAGTGTTCAAAGGCTGTCAGTAGAATTTAATAATTTATTGCTAATTTGCATGAATATATGTCATGGTATACAGTATAGCAGTAACTGGGTTACTAAGTGTATCGTAGATGTTCAGGACTTACTGCAGCACACTTTCATGCAAGTGACAATGTGAACGTTTGTCATTTGATTATGTAACTAAGTTGTTCTTGAAGTTGGTCACTAGAGGAGTTTTTTTTTTAGGGGGGCTTTTGTAGGGAGAGCGCGCTGTGTGGAGGAGAAAGGGATGGACGTATGGGGAAGTTTTTGTCTGCCCGCATGAGTGCTGAGAACGTTGATTAAACATGGAGTACATATGTGAGGCTTGGACTTTGTTCTTCAGTGTAGAGATGGCTCCTCGGTCGCGATAAAAAAAGTCAGCGTGAAGCGTTCGTTCGTTTGAATCTTGCTCTGATGTTGAGCGGGCGCTGCTAACAACATGAGTCATCACGCGTAAACTTCCACTGGATCATGCCGTACACATATGAGCGAGGCAACACACATACATGCAGCCAGGGATTAACATATGGACCAACTAAGCAGCCGTCGAGGACATAATCTAATATGGAAACACAAGTTTATATACTTTAGTTTTTAGTATTATAGCAAAATAGCCTATAACTGATCTTATATTTATGTTTGCATGTGCATGTAAAGGCTTTGTTGTGATGGAACTGTTTAGTTAAAGACTGAAGGCTTGAAAGGCGACTCTCTGCCACCCGCATCGATTAAAGAAGGCTTTTCAGTCAGTAATTACTGTATTAACCAACCTTCGATATGTAGAAGCAAGCTAAAATTTCAACAGTGTCGGGAAAACATTAATCAGTCTTTGAACCATCTTTTCTGTTTCTTCACAGGAGCTGCTTTTTTTTTGGAAAGTATTCTTGTCGTGGTAGTAAACATGGCGGGATTGTGTATTTTCACTTCATTTACTGACCGCCGTGTGTTTAATCCAGTCTGGTACGTCTTATTCTGCAGGTGAATAATCTAAGATTTCTTTTGTTATGGTTCACATGACTAGTATGTTGGCTACCCATTATTACAGATAGGTCGATAAGAAAGGGTCAGGACCCACAACCTGCTGGGTCCCACTAGATCTGAAGCCGAAAATACTAGTTCAGCAGGTTCCACAACCAGACAAAACATATAATATATTAGAAATGTGTGTCGACAACCATTAGTTTAATGTAGCACTGGATAAAAAGAAGCAAATGTTGGTCACCTGCATTTAAACAACAACAACAACAACAAATGACATTCGGAATTAAGTTAAAAGAATAAATAATGAAGGATTTTCATATGGGTTTTCAGTATTTCAGAATACCGTACAACATCGACATCGCGCCCATCAAGCTCACATCGACAGGACAAAAGTCTTGATCAAAGAAGACGGACAGATTATATTGTTCTCGGTTGCTGCCTATTTAAATTTTAGTTGGGCATCTGCACCATTCTATATTGCTTGACGATTTGGGGTATCCCAAAGTTTGCGCAAGACTTTTATCCAGACAGCTTACTGGACTGCACAAGCAACAGCGCGAAGAGGTTGCGATTTAATTCCTGAAACATTATGAAGAAGATCCAGGTGTTCTGGAGCGGACTGTCATGGGATGCGAGACATGGTTAATCTCTGTGAAACAGGCAGCAAGGGACAAACCATTCAGTAGAAAAAAACTCGTCTTCTCTGGTAAAGAGGAAATTTAAACCAACTCTTCATCAAGAAAATCATATTGACCTTTGCAGAGAACATAACTGAGGCGCATTTTCAGGGACAAGCAATACCTAGGGCAAAGTGCTGTGCTGTCCTGTGAAATAGAAATATGCACTTCGCACCAGCAGAAGAGGAATTCTGTGAAAAAACAGTCTTACTGCACCATGGCAACACACGTCCCCATGCAGCTGTCGCAGCTGTGGAGGTAATGCAAAAACTGAGTTTGAATGAATTCTTCATCCTCCTCACAGCCATGATCTGGCGTCCTGCCATTTATCAGGTCTTGTGGAAAAGGCTGTAGAAAAAATAATAAATAAAGTTAACAGGTCGCAGGTTCCACTCTGATGAGGTTGTATAGATCTGGTTTCGGGGGCAGCCGAAAAGCTTCTTATTATCCCAAACAATGAAGAAGCTAGTGGAGCAATACAAGAAGTGCAACGACTTACAGTGGGACTATGTCGAGAAGTGATATAACCGTTACATTCACTGGCTTACAGTTAACGGCATTAAAGGTTATGTTTCATTTATTTTCCGATTTTCTCTCGTTGAAAGATCTACTCATCTGGATCAGAAAAAGTCAACCCATTTTACCGAGGACGAACCAGTCCTTAAGAACAAGTACTCCACAGTAGCTGCTGTGTCTGCGGGCTAAAAAAGACAGTCTCTCCTCCATGTGTCAGATCTTGGCAACTCTTCGAGTCTACAATCTTAGTTTCTTGCCGCTTTGGTCTTAACATCTTTCTCTTATGAGAGTTTGGGCTCGACTCTTTTTTGTGTGTTCTTTTCGGTTTCTGTTGTTACAATCTCTGTGTTTATGGAATATGTGGATATTTTAGGCATGCGGCCAGTTTGGCTTAATCCTGCCAAAACAGAATCACCATACAGAACTTACATACATTTGGCTTACTTTTATGAGCATCTCAGGGAAGATAAGGTGGAGTTCTTGGTCTGGTGGATTTGGCAAGAGTTTTCAACCTGTAGAGAACTCCATCCATAGGGAAATTTCGGGATTTCGTGGGGAAGGAGGAGGGGGTGTGTGAAAAAAGGGAGGGGAATACACGACGACAAGGAGAGAGAGAGAGAGAGGGGAGAGAGAGGGAGAGTGAGAACTGAGACCATAGATGAGAGACTCAGACTGTGGGGATACTGATCTACTCTACAGCAAGATCAACATTTCAACAGTTTGATCAGCAAATCTGTCGTCACAGTCTGACCTACTCATAAACCAGAAATTCTCCACCCCTCTTCTTGAGGGAAGGGGGGGGGGGGGGTACCATCCATCAACTACGCTCACTTTCTCTAGCATACCTTTTTCTTCTTCTGTTTCTTTAAATTGTTTTTTTAAATTTTTTTTTATGTCCGCTCATATTTCCGGATAAAACTGACCGAAATTAAATATTTTCGATAATTTGTTAATAATTGATTCCTTTTCACAATATTTGAGAATTCAAGCAGTGACCTCATGCTAGACATCAAGACGATGTTTTTTACATTCCGTAGAGTGGCATAGAATCTCTGATTGAGGAACACTGTTTTCTGGCAGTTTACTTGAGGCTAGGTATTAAAAAAAAACAAACTTCAGTCTAGACAGAAAAATATAGCAATTTCTTCTTATCAAGGCTGTAGTATACACACAAGATAACAGTTCAATAATAAATTTGCCAAAGAATTGCTTATTTAATAGCTCTTATCGCTGCGCCCAGCGGGATAATTCTCATTCGGTTATCTGTAAGAGACGACACAGGCAGCACAGGGACATAGAAGGGTAGCATTATCTCTATTCGTGTTTCTGTTCTTTTTCACATATGGCTAAAATCTTATTCCTAGTTTAGAAAATGCCAGCTTCTTTAGATACCCGAGCATAAAAATACCTTATAATATGTGTGTTGCATCACGCTATTTAGCAATTAAGGATTTATGTATGCTTTACGTGGGCTATAGTTATGTCGAATATGTGGGTTGTCATGTATCAAATCATGTTACTTGTGTTTGTTTTCCTTCATTTTAGTCAGCGCATCTTCGGGAAAGAATTTGTTAGCCCAGTTTTACTATGCTTCGTGTCAGCTAATGTAGCCAGTGATATAGTATCTACATCACCATTTCGCGAAGCTGCTTCTTCTTCTTCTTCTTCTTCTATCTCTCTGGAACTGCGAGATGATGTTCTTTGCAGCTAATGCGGTGGAGATGTTGAGCACAGCTTCGTGTTGGCTTGGAAATGGGCCATAGCAGCTATTTTTTTCCAGTTCTTGAGTTCATCTACAAAGCAGAGAATGTTCAACAACGCTTCTTTAACAGTCTCCACCACCACGGTGACAATGGCGATCCCTTCACAGTTAGCTGGGGTTAGGCGTGTTCCTGGGGTACCTACGAAGAGGTAGGACAGGGTCTTGGTTAGGTGTGGTTCGTCAACCCTGACGCTAGCGTGGCAGGTATGGTTCGCTGACTGCCAAAACGGACAGCCCCTTCTCGAGGCTGCATGATGAATGCTCAACGAAAGTGTAGAGACAGTTGTACTTTTATAAAAGTGAAGTTGTTAAGGAAGAATATGTCGGACATCTCATTTTTTAGAAAATCAGTTGATTGTTATGTTAATTGTCAAAGAGGGTCGGGGGATTGTAGAACGTACACGACTCCACATATTTATGTGGATCATTGGCTAGCAAATGGGACAGGGTCTTCACCAACCCTTCTTCCTCACAGCCCCCACCCCCACACACTGATTTCAGACAGACCTTAAAAGATTTCCATTCTTTGTAAATCTAGCAACATAGACAATTTGGACTTAGATATCGTTTCACTTAATTCATATACAGTTATTTTTAAAAATACACATATACATTTCCTGCATAAGATTTTAAAAACTACAGTATAAATGAAAAGTCACATATCACTTTTCAAAATGCTCAAATTTTATGACATCTAGTGGAATGTAAGGCTTGTAAACTTGTGCCTAAATCCTACACTACAAGTAATTTTCTAATCATCATCATCATCATCATCGTCATTTCATGCCGTCTCCCCACGGAAGGTTGGCTGCAATGAACTTCCACTCTGCTCCGCAAGAAACACCTTGTCTTCGTAGAGCACACGCCAAGCTTGTTCGTGTCCATCTCTTGTCATCCTCTTGTTTTTCCCCCTCGATCTTGCCATCAAGAAGGGTATTCAGTATAATATTGTGCATCTTGACATGCTTAAAGTATCTTACTTGTCTTGTCTTTATTTTTTTAATATTTCTTTTTTTCACTTCTAGTTGGGTTAGCTCGGTTAGCGGGGTAGGGGTATCCCCTATCAAAGGAGAAATAAGACGCTTCTTTACCTCCGTCAGTCTACGGGACACCCTTGGGCAAGGTGGAGTACCCGTATAGCCCCCCGATCAGGGTGACGTGAAGCCATGGGAGCAGGTGGTGGATGGAATGGGAGAGCACCTGGCAGATAATGTTGGTTATGGTCACCATTCTATGATGGTAGGCAGATGATCTCAATGTAGGGACAATGGCTACGATCACTTGAGGTCAGTACTAGTAATTGTTATGACGGACAAAATCCTGATGTTGTTACTAAGGAAAACCCCTGCATCAAACTAAAAAGAAAAATAAGAGTAGGAACATGGAATGTAAGAAGTATGTATGAGGGAAAGTATCAAATAATAAGTGATGAGATGAAAAGATCGGGATACACATTTTGGGAATCTGTGAATATCGATGGAAAGGTTCAGGACACTTCAAGAGCGAGAATGATAATATCTTTATATACTCTGGTGGAGAATTAGGAGGAAAGAATGGAGTGGCTTTTTACTTGGAAAAATCAACATCAAAAGCATTACTAGGTTACAATCCAGTAAGCGATAGAATCCTCACAATCAGACTTAAGAGCACTCCTATAAATGTAACAATCATCCAGATATATGCACCTACATCAGCAGCAGAAGAAGAAGTAGTAGAATGATTTTATAGCACACTGCAAACTACGACAGACCAGGTACGGAAGAATGATATTGTATTAATAATGGGGGATTTTAATGCAAAAATTGGTACAGAAAGAACAGAAGATGAAGGACATATTGTAGGAAAATTTAGCATAGGACATAGAAATGAGGCAGATGACAATCTAATGGCTTTTTGCATAGAAAATCAGCTAATGATTGCTAATACACTTTTTAAACAACATCCAAGAAGACTTTACACATGGACATCACCGGATGGGAAAACCAAGAATCAAATAGATTACATTTTAGTGCAAAGAAGGTGGAGATCACGTATAACATCAGCAAAAACTTTTCCAGGTGCTGATTGTGACACGGACCATGAGTTATTAATAGCAGACATGAAGATAAAGATAAAAAAGACAGTTGCAGGATCAAGACCACTCCGCTTTGATCTTACAAAAAATACCAGAACAATACGGTATAGAAGTGAAGAACCGCTTCGAAATCCTGATGGCTGTACAGGAGGAGATGACACCAGATGATCTGGCTGCACAGGCCAGAGATATCTTAATAACAACAGCTAAAGACATGGTTCCAATAAAGAAAACACAAAAGAATGGATGGATTACACCAGGCACACTAGAATTGATAAAACAACGTAGAGAAATAAGACTCAATGGAAAATGACAAACAACAACAAAGAGAAATATAAATCTTTAACAAAAGAAGTAAACATAAGAAAAGACAAAAACACAATACATACAAGACTGTTGTGAAAGAACAGAAGGAGATCAGAAGTGTGGAAGAGATAGTGAAATGTTTAAAGAAATGAAGACAATGACGAGAAATGTCACATCTAAGCTAAATGTAATTTGTGATGAGATGGGGAATACCTTGACAGAGACAGAGGAAATTGTAGAAAGATGGAAGGAATATTGCAGAGGAATGTATGAAACAACTGACTGTGAAAACAGAAATCAACAGTGTGAATTATTATTGGAGGAGAAAGAACCCGAACCGACAATAGAAGAAGTCTTATGGGCAATAAAGAATCTGAAAAATGGTAAATCACCAGGATGTGATGAGATAACAGCTGAATTTATTAAAGCAGGAGGAAAGGTATGTGCAACAATCTATCATGCACTATGTAAAAAGATATGGCACTCAGGTATTTGGCCAAAAGAATTGAAAAGAACTATATTCATACCACTGCCAAAAAAGGGTAACCTGAAATTATGCACGAACTACAGAAATGTTGCCCTGATTAGTCATGCCAGTAAAATTCTATTAAAAATCATAATGGGTAGACTTCGTAAGAAAATAGAAGAAGAAGTCAATATGGTCAAAGCTGGTTTCAGGCAAGGAAGAGGATCAAGAGATCATATATTCAATATAAGATTAATAATAGAGAAATGCAGAGAGTTTTATGTGAATCTATATTTAGCCTTTATAGACTACTCAAAGGCATTTGATTGTGTACAACACAAGAAACTTTGGGAATTAATGGAAAAAATGGGATTTCCAACACATTTGATACAATTAACATCACCGCTGTATCTAGACCAACAGGCAGCAATAACAATAAATGGTGAAACAACAAGTTGGTTTGACATAAAACAAGGGGTCCGTCAGGGGTGCATATTGTCGCCTTACTTATTTAACTTGTATACTGAAAATATAATGAGGAATGTTAGAGAAGATGTAGACAAAGAATATACGATGCCATAACAATTGGAGGTTATGAAATACCAGAGATTAGATATGCTGATGACACTGTATTACTATCCACAACACAAAAAGGAATGGAAAACTAATTATGTCAGTCCGTAAGAATAGCGAAGAGCAAAACCTCTATCTTAATGCGAAGGAAACTAAATTGATGACGGCTGAAATAAACAAACAAGGCAGCTGATATATGTATCAATGAGGAAAAACTGGAAGAAGTGGAGAGCTTTGAATATCTTGGATCTCTGCTAACTAATAATGGAGATATAATGAGGGAAATTAAAAGGAGGACATCTATAACTCTTCGGAAAGTAAAACAACTAAAGAATATGTGGAGAGGAACAGACAGAACTACAAAAATAAGATTTTTAAGAGGATGCATTTTTCCAATCGCAACATATGCCTGTGAGACCTGGACACTTAACAAAACAGCTGAGAAACACATAAATGCCTTTGAATGTAAATGCTACAGAAGAGTTCAAATATAATGGACACAAAAAAGAACAAATATATCCATATTACAAGAACTTAATATTGAAGAAGGCTAGCTAGTAAAGAGGATTAAAGAGAGAAAAATTAAATATTTTGGACACATTAAACGTCATGATAATCTAGAGAAAACCGTCTTGAAGGGTACATAATTGGAAAAAAAAGCAGCATGCCATCTTGCTCACAACCGAGAGGCCTACAGGAGTGCTGTTATTGAGGCAAAGTTCCACATGGGACATGCAAATGAATGAATGAATGAAGTTGGTTTAGCACTTCCTTGTTTTTTTTTCTTTTCTGTCCACGGGATACGCCATATTCTTCTATATATCCACATTTCAAGCTCCTCAGTTCTCTTTTCTGTTGTCTTATTCAATATTCAGGCTTCTGTAGCATAAAGGAATACTGAGTATATGTCGCATTTTACGATACCTAATCTCAGTTGCTGTGATATTTGTTTTGATGTAAGGATCTTCCTAAGTCTGCTGAGAGTATTTTTTTCCTAGTCCTATTCTTCTGTTAACTTCCGTTTCACATTTTCCGTCCTCTGCTATCATGTAGGAAAACTTGGCGAACTACCAAGCGAGCCTTATGCGACGTTTAACGGCACGGGAAGGCTGTAAGGTGATGTAAGATGTTGTCATGTGTCACACATACCTGAAGCTTTTCACCTCGTCAAGTAATTCTCCATTTATTTATATATTTATTTATCTTGACTGATACCTATTTGCTAATAAGGCCCATCAAAATAAGGCATGAAATATGCAACTATTGGTTCCTGGGAGGATACTTTAAAACGTGAAAACCATCATGTTGAACAGGCTGACTTCAGCAAAGTAGTATAGCTGACATCATTAATGAGATTTCATATCTGTTCATGATGTATGTGTGTGTGCTCTGACTACAGTTTAGATCACTCGTATCATAGAGACAGATGGGTACGAACCGCTGTTAACTCTTTGTATGCTTTGTAACGCGTCCCGCGTGTTTTCTTTTTTACCCCTTGCCTCCTCTAGTGTGTTGGAGGTTTTTCATTGGCTGACAGTGCCGAAAGAGCAAAAAAAAAAAAAAAACCCACCCATTTGGTGGCACATCCTGTGAGACGTGGACACTTAACAAAACAGCTGAGACACACATAAATGCCTTTGAATGTAAATGCTACAGAAGAGTTCTCCAAATATCGTGGACACAAAAAAGAACAAATATATCTATACTACAAGAGCTTAATATTGAAGAAGGCTGGCTAGTAAAGAGGATTAAAGAGAGAAAACTTAAATATTTTGGACACATTAAACGTCATGATAATTTAAAGAAGACCGTATTGGAAGGATACATAATGGGAAGAAGAAAGAGAGGAAGACCAAAACGAAGATGGCTGCAAGACATCGTTGACGATCTGGAAATGGATGCAACAGCAGCAGGCCATCTTGCTCACAACCGAGAGGCCCACAGGAGTGCTGTTTGGGAGGCAAAGTTCCGCAAGGGACATGCAAATGAATGAATGAATGAACCCCTCAGAACCCCATTCTTGTGCGATGATAGTTTGTAGTTCTCTAACTTTGAAGATAATCAAAGTATACTTAAAACCAGCAGTTGGACTTCCTTCCAGAATCCATTTCTCGACACGAGGCGCCTGTTTCAGCTGAATACAGAGCCGTTGAGTGTTTAAGGAGTTTTTGTCCAAGTTTATCGTCGCTAGGTTTTTGTTTATCAACAAATATGGCTTATAGTGGTAGTTTATTTTGTAAAGAGCAGTGTATTTCTGCATTACAAGCTCAAAATTTAATTTTAAAATATCTAGACTGCGGTGAAGAGAATGCAATAGTAGAGATTTTGAATTTTCGGACCCACGTGGCGCTGATTCAAAGGATGAGGATGTTTGTTTTTGGTCCAGCAGAAGAACGTGCTAGAAGGGTAGCTGGTGATACTACTTCTCAGCTTTTTGCTAGTACTAGCTGTAATATTACATGTAAGTAATGCTGGAGATTGTGTAATTTAAAAAATTAAATGTAAAATGCTTCAGATTAAAAAAAAAATAAATAAAACACAATGGCCTGTTTTCTAGTAAATATTAGTCGCCGACCGCCCACTTGTTTTCATGTAAATATATCGATGGAAAGGTTCAGGACACTTCAAGAGCGAGAATGATAATATCTTTATATACTCTGGTGGAGAATTAGGAGGAAAGAATGGAGTGGCTTTTTACTTGGACAAATCAACATCAAAAGCATTACTAGGTTACAATCCAGTAAGCAATAGAATCCTCACAATCAGACTTAAGAGCACTCCTATAAATGTAAATAAATGGGGTAATACCCACCTGCTATTTTTAGTTTACTGTAAATGCATAATTAGTGTATGTTTTCATGTAAATTTTGGAGGATATGTGAAGAAAAGGTGTTTGTGTATATTGCGATTCATTTCGGAAATATTCGACCAACTACAGTGGATTAACTTGATGGGTAAATGAAAAAAAAACATTGTTCCAATTTCTTCATTTTCCATTCTTTCTTCTCACTTCTTAGTTCTTTTTTTCTGCTGTATACTAATAACATACTAACAATTTTGTTAGAAAAACAAAATACATTTTTTCTTGTTAAAACTAATGTATAATATATCATACTACAAATCAGACTATGCCTTTGTCATTCTTTTAAATGTGACAACCACCCTATTCCACATTGTGATATTTACCCCCACCCTCTTGGTATTTTGAAGGAAAAAAAAACCCAATATACAAAGAGTTAAACCGTTATTAAAATATGTCGGGGAAAGCTGAATCATTCAGCAGTTGAACATTTTTGCTTAGCGTGAACATATTTCGAGGGGGGGGGGGGGGAATGTTGATAATTAATTGTGAATGACTCTACTGTATTGGGCCGAACGCGTTACGTTCAGACCATGAGGACTAAGTAAACATTTCAAACGATTCAATGCCTTGCTTCCTCTAGTGTGCTGGAGGTTTTTCATTGGCTGACAGTGCCGAAAGAGCAAAAAAAAAAACCCCATCCATTTGGTGGCACATCTGTAATTTTCCTACTCAAATTCTGGACCTGGCTCAGGTAGGGTCATTAAAGTGTTAGAGTCTTATCTCTTGAAGCGAATATAAATTACCACGCAGACAGCAACTGACTTCTACTTGTCGGCGTGATCTCCTTCACTGTTAATGAATCTTGGTGCTGCTACAGAGCTGCTGATGTTTGTGTTAGGCTAAGAGGTTGTGAGTGTCACTCATCCCAACTCCTTCACCCAGGCAAACAGACGTAAAATGCTGCCTAAGTCTTCTGTTTCACCTGCTTGACAGTGGGCTATTGGTGGCCAAGTGGAGGCGCCTCAGCACAAAACATCGATTTTTTAGAGTTTGTTCCCCTGCAGTACTGGTTTATAAGTTAACTCCCTTGTTGTTTTTATAATACTTAAACTTCTGGGGGTGATTTTCCCCTGAGTGAACTGTGCAGAACTTTGAGATGCAAAAACTTCACGCCTTATGAATGGTTCACAGTAGCACGGGAATTGTTGAAAATTTGGGGAGGGGAAGAGGGAGAGGTTAGTTTTTGACTGAAAGAGTTTAGGGAGTCTATGTCCAGTGTCGTAAAAGACTTGTCCTGTTTTCCTTGTAGTCATGTTACAAATGTTAGCAAGTAGGAGACTATGTCTCCGATAGGTCTGTGTTGTGGTGGGATCCGCTGGCTTTTGTCGCTGCTGCCAGTATTATTTGTGTTCTTATTTCCACTAGTAGTCTGAGATATCTGAGTTGATAGTGCATTCACCATCAAACACTTTCATCTTCTTCATCTTGCTCCATCATTAATCTGGTTTTTGTTGGACTGCAAGAAGATGCGTTTTTCTACCGCGAGTAGTACAAGTATCAGATGTCAGAACCTGGTTATGTTATGCGTGTTTTGTGCAGGAAATTGATTGTGTCATTCATCATGAGCGTGACATTGTGTTTTCTTTCGTTTATCATCTCACCATTTCACAGCCTTATGCAAAGATCAAGGAATGCAAAATTGCAAAGATCACAGAAGAAGGCAACAGAGATTTTATTCCTTAGAAGAATGTTAAGATTACCATGAACAGCAAAGATGGCCAAACAAGAAATGTATAACAAAAGTATATGTAGAAAGGAATCTAATCAAATCCGTAAGACAATGACAGCCATCCTTCAATGGCCGTTTGTGAATGACTCCACTAAGAGAGGGCTTGAAAACATCACAACACAGGAAAGATAAAGGGGAAAAGTGGCAGGGGAAGACCAAGAGAAAAAAAAATTATGAAAAATCTAACGCGATGACACAACAAAAATCACCAACCGAGCTGATGTAAAATATCAAGAACCCGGATCAGTGGAGAAGTATGACGCCAGCGCCCACTGGCACGTCATCTGATGATGATGATGATGATGAAGATGATAATGATGATTCCCTCGTTGGCATGATATGACTATCATAACCTGATAGCGCTTTTACACAGCAGTTGCTCATAATAACATGACATATATTCATATTCAAAAGCAAGAGTCATAAAACATCATTTAATATAAAATATTATACAAATATATTTGATACAAAATATTGTACAATATTTCAGTCCAAAGGATGCTGTGGCAAGAATAATTAGTTTAAAATCAATAATTTGGTGTATTGGACTAAGATATGAAAACCGCACTTATATGAACCCTAAAATAGTTCCCGAACAATACACACACACAAGGAGAAGCTAGTACTCAAACACCCTTTTTTTGGAGGTGCGAGATAGCAAAGTTGATTAGTGCGCTGTTCCTCGTGGCTATACGCTTGTGTGGACTGGCAGGGTTTGGTTTTCGTAATGCGGCCCGTTATGAAGGTCAGACCCACTGTCTGTTCGCAGTTCTCGGGTGGGTAAATGTGTGGCTGTGAACACGTGACAGGTGTACTGGTAACGGGGCATATGTTAGGAATTTTCTGAGTCCGTTGTTGTCTTGTCCAGGCGTGTGGCCGGCAGCACGATTGTATACTGGGGGAGCTATTGTTCTGTCTTAACTTGAAGTGATAAATGTTGTGATCAAGGTTAGGTAGTTGTAAGTAGGACTGTCATGTCAGCGATGATCTCATGGTGCTGTTCGAGCAGCCTTGTTCGTATAAGTCATATGTCCGTGGATGTAAGTGTCTAGCAATGTCCAGTCAGAGAATGTGGTGTATAAAGTCGTAAGTGTTACTTTTCTTTTATGAAATAACTTGTTGGGGAAGAAAAATCTAACGAGTTATAACTTGTTACGTTTCATTGAAGGATAAGTTGTATAATATTACTTTTTTTTCATTGAAGTTACAGTTCTTGTCAAAGATGTATACGAGAGACATGACACTGACGTGTTGTGTTGCGTGCACGTGATTTAAGTATTATCTGCAGTGTAATGGGGACATTATTTTGTGGCTCACATTGTTCCTAGTTTATAGAAATGTTATGGATCTGTGTGATTGTGTGTTCTTTTTAGTTTGATCCGCAAGATGAAATGATTGTTCTTTAAAGATATTTAATGTTAAGTGTGGATTTAATGTTATTGATGGTTGTTGTATATGTGTGGGGATGCGGGCATAGGTCCGCGTGTGGGGTTTTTTTTCAGAGAGAATAAGACTTCTTTTATGTAACCTGTCCTGGGGGGACGGGAGAGCTGGTGGTGACAGTGAAGGAATTACACAGAAGAGAAGAATGCCAGGACAGGTTGTCAAGATTTCGGTTGTAAATTTCAGCTGTAAAAAGGAATGGGGGTGTAAAGGGGACACTCAGAGGAATATGTTTATTATGGGTTCTCTTTTCTGTGGATTTTGGTTGGGTAATAGTTGCTTGGTTTTGCTGTGTTATTTAAAGAATAAAGTTTTTTTTTCCTTCTTTTGGTTTATTGGATAGAACATTTGTTCGGAGTGTGTATTTTATTGTTGGAGGAGGACGGACTGAATGGTAGAAGAAGATTAATCTAGAAGTTGTTTAATATGTTTTGCCAGGGGGTAGCCGACTAAAGAAGTGGCCATGAGGGTAAAGAACTCTGGGTTAAATGTTGGCCGGGAGAGGGCAGGATGGAAGCAGGGACAATGTGAAGCTGTAGCGTGGGTCCCATTCTATGCTGTAGGCTGAGATGAGCCGTGTTCCCGACGTATAGTAGTAACTGGGATAGCTGGGGGATGAAAGTGGCCAAAGAACTGGGATTATCATACAAGCAGTGGTTTGGTTCGTCATTCTCCCATATCTCAATGAAGCGCCATAATGACCTTAAATAATTCAATAGCAACATATATTTTACACTTACTCGTCCTACTGGAGTCCGTAGTTCAAGTCACAGGTATTTCTCTTATCATTTTTCTTTCTCTGGCATCTAAACTGTTTTGTCCATGATTTATACAAGTCTAACCATACAACAATGTACTCTGTCACCTTTCTGTTCCTCCTATAAAGCATTGAGTAAACACACAGAAGATGTAGATTTCTTGGTCACAAGTGATAAATTCCTATATAATAAATATTTTGTAAGAAATAAGAAACAAGGTGTCTACGAAAAGCAGAATATAAAATAGATTAAATATCGAAGCGGAGAGGATGAACTGAATAGTCTTTAAAATAAAAATAATGGACTGTTTAATGTGGACATAATATAAAAAAAATTTGAGCAACCATCATCAGAAGGCATGTACTTGCTGAGTCATTGTAACAAGATATAGAGCACGGCCATTTCTTCTAATTTTCTTACGTTATTTCTTACAGTTTTCGACCCTTAGGAGAGAGCTTCTTAGAAATCAGTAAACAGTGAAGCATCGCGTTTTATACTGCCATGGCGGACCATAGTCAGTCGGCCATGATGTTATATTACTTCCTAGTGGTACCCCTTGAAAACAGACACTAGTCTGGCAGAGTACAAAGGGAGCGCAATGAGAAGGCGAAACTGGCCCAAAAAATTCGCAGAGCTGAACTCGGATGTGATGGGCCGAAAGTCGCGTAACGGCAGCACAATGCAACCAAAATCTTTTTGAGGATGAATGGCTAGCATAATGATGATGATGATGATGATGATGATGATAATAATAATAATAATAATAGCTGGATATCATAGCTTACTCAGTCTTGATCTGGGTAAAATGAATTCATGGATAACTTACAGTCCTGCTGGATGGGTGCTGGTTAACGGAGTCACTCTTTCTTTTTTAAAACAACACTGTGTGTAGAATAGATCTATGAACATCATAGCCCACTCTATGACGATGTTTGAGCTGTTTACCTAAGGTACTTCGGTCACCTGGAATTATTTCTTGTATTATCCTCTTCATACATAAGCTCATTAGGAGCTACATGAGTACGTAGACGTAAAGCGTAGTTACAACATGGAATTTAATCCGTAAAGTTAGTGATTATAATGTAGTGTGTGTTGTAAGGTTATTTTAACACACAAGTCTGACCGTATAGTTTTGAAAACCATCATCTTTATGTAAGGAAATGACATTTGTGTGTGTGTAGTTCGAGTACAGCAGAGCGGAAATATGAATCCAAGGAACATTGTATCTCTGAAATTAGTTTCTTCTATTCTTTCTATTTGTTTTATTTTCATTTTGAGGACAAACGACAAAAAACAACCAGTCACCAACTCTGTTTTCTTATTTTTGGAAGAGCTCACCGACATCTTTGTTAACAACTGGACAAACTCTACATAAACATAAGTTAGGAATGTCTACAAAATAGTTAAGAGACGGTCTCTGTGCCAGACATACATTAATTTTTTTTAAAATATAGAGAGTGGATGGGGGCAGTAGTACATTAGCCATAACAGAACTTGGTGTTCTAAAAAAAATTCATGCCTTTCTTGTCTGCTGTTTTAGTGCTACCTGACTGTCTGTCTGGCTTATGACACGGCCACGCCCATAACATTTCATTCTGGCAGCTTTTCCCCCCAGCAGTTGACAACAAAAACCCAACTCCAGGTCTCTTACAGTGATTTAAAACGACAAACGAAGGGGAGGGGAAAGGCAGATTCTGAGCCCTGATACCAGAATTTTTCAGTTTTGGGGGGTGGGGAGAGTGTTGTAATAACGTATTTAGAAGTAGGAAAGATGCACTTAAAGTCAGCTGTTGTTTCTGTAGAGAACTAGAAACACTCGACGTCTGGGAATGTGCCCGAAGGAAACACTAACAGAGATAGTAAATGTCAAGTCGAAAGGTCAAGAATTAACAGCTTAACTGTAGAATATGGTATACCATATGATTTCAGTTTATGACATAATATAACGTGCGCTTCCAAAAGACTAATAGTGTACATTACTTTTTCCCCAGTAAAAGATAGCTATATTACGCTTCCAACGTTGAAGATAACCTACATTACGCTTTCCTAATAAAATATTAACTTCATTACGCTTCCAACATTAAAGATAACCTACATTATACTTTCCTAATATAAAATGGACTACATTACGCTTTCAACATTAAAGATAACCTACATTACGCTTTCAACATTAAAGATAACCTACATTATACTTTCCTAATATAAAATGGACTACATTACGCTTTCAACATTAAAGATAACCTACATTACGCTTTCAACATTAAAGATAACCTACATTATACTTTCCTAATATAAAATGGACTACATTACGCTTTCAACATTAAAGATAACCTACATTACGCTTTCAACATTAAAGATAACCTACATTACGCTTTCAACATTAAAGATAACCTACATTATACTTTCCTAATATAAAATGGACTACATTACGCTTCCAACATTAAAGATAACCTACATTATACTTTCCTAATATAAAATGGACTACATTACGCTTTCAACATTAAAGATAACCTGCATTATACTTTCCTAATATAAAATGGACTACATTACGCTTTCAACATTAAAGATAACCTACATTATACTTTCCTAATAAAATGGACTACATTACGCTTCCAACATTAAAGATAACCTACATTATACTTTCCTAATATAAAATGGACTACATTACGCTTTCAACATTAAAGATAACCTGCATTATACTTTCCTAATATAAAATGGACTACATTACGCTTTCAACATTAAAGATAACCTACATTATACTTTCCTAATATAAAATGGACTACATTACGCTTTCAACATTAAAGATAACCTACATTACGCTTTCCTAATAAACGATAGACTACATTACGCTTTCAGCATTAACCTACATTACGCTTTCCTAATAAAAGAGGGGCTTTTTTCCTTCGCAACATATGCCTGTGATACATGGACACTTAACAAAACACCTGAGAAACACATAAATGCCTTTGAATGTAAATGCTACAGAAGAGTTATTTAAGTATCATGGACACAAAAAAGAACAAATATATCCATACTACAAGAACTTAATATTGAAGAAGAAAGCTGGCTAGTAAAGAGTATTAAACAGAGAAAAACTTGAATATTTTGGACACATTAAACGTCATGATAATCTAGAGAAAGCCGTTTTGGAAGGATACATAATGAGAAAAAAGTGAGAAAGACCAAGGCGAAGATGGCTGAAGACATCGTTGATGATCTGCAAATGGATGCATCAGCATTAGCCCATCTTGCTCACAACCGAGAGGCCTACAGGAGTGCTTCTAGGGAGGTAAAATTCCACACGGGACATGAAAATGAATGAATAAATAAAAGATGGACTACATTACGCTTTCAACATTAAAGATAACCTACATTACGCTTTCGACATTAAAGATAACCTACATTACGATTTCCTAATAAAAGATGGACTAGATTACGCTTTCAAAATTAAAGATATCCTACATTACGCTTTCCTAAGAAAACTTGGACTACATTAAGCTTCCAGCGTTAAAGGTAACCTACATTACTCTTTCCTAATAAAAGATTAACTACATTAAGCTTTCAACATTAAAGATAATCTACATTACTCTTTCCTAATAAAAGATGGACTACATTGCGCTTTCAACATTAAAGATAACCTACATTACGCTTTCAACATTAAAGATAACCTACATTACGTTTTCAACATTAAAGATAACTTACATTAAGCTTTCCTAAGAAAACATGGACTACATTAAGCTTCCAACGTTAAAGGTAACCTACGTTACGCTTTCCTAAGAAAAAATGGACTACATTAAGCTTCCAACGTTAAAGATAACCTACATTACGTTTTCAACATTAAAGATAACTTACATTAAGCTTTCCTAAGAAAACATGGACTACATTAAGCTTCCAACGTTAAAGATAACCTACATTACGCTTTCCCCCAATAACAGATAGCGTATATTATACTTCCAGCACTAAAAATAAAATACATTATCCTTTCCCAAAAAAAGATATACTACAATACGCTTCCAACATTAAAGACAAAATGCATTATTTTTTCCCCAATAAAAGATATCCTACAATACGCTTCTAACATTAAAGATAAAATATATTATTCTTTCCTCAATAAAAGATATCCTACAATACGCTTCCATTATAGATAAAATACTTTATCCTTTCCCCAATAAAAGATAGCGTATATTATGCTTCCAGCATTATAGATAAAATACATTATCCTTTCCCCAGTAGGAGATATCCTACAATACGCTTTCAACATTAAAGATAAAATACATTATCCTTTCCCCAGTAAAAAATATCCTACATTGCGCTCACCAAATAAAATATAAAATTTGCGTTTCTTAACAGAAAGATCACAAACGTTCCTACCCAGAAAATCATCTAATCTGGCGATCGCCATCTATAAAAAATTCTATATACACCGTGTTTCCAAACTTTGATATAATCTGCCTATTCCTTAAACTCACTGAAAAACCATCCTAAAAACCATCATAAAAAGCATACTAAAAAGCATCCTAAAAACAATCCTAAAATCCATCCTAAAAACCATCCTAACAGTCATCTTAAAAAGCATCATAAAAAGCATTCTAAAAACTATCCTAAAAAAACATCTTAAAAACTATTCTAAAAATCATCCTAAAAATCATCCTAAAACCATCCTAAAACCATCCACAGAGCTGTTTTCTAACACCTTTTCTTTGTAATTTAAACAAAAAAACTACACCTCGTATTTTGATATTGATTGTTTTCTTTCACATCCAGAATTCTTATTTAGAATGTGCAGTACATGATTACTGCAAACAGTTGATATTTAAGATCTTATTTAATTTTCTCCGCTTCTACCTTCGTCATTCATCAAACCTTCACATGTGTTTTCGCGATATTTTTTTCTCATTTGTCGAATATTGCTTTTAAGGTTTGATGGCAAGCAAATAATATTATAGACTTTATTATAGATTTTATTGTAGACTTTATTATAGATTTTATTATGGACTATTATAGATTTTATAGATCCTTCATATACTGTATATATATATACGTCATATACTCTCATTCATTCATTCCTTTGCATGTCCCTTGCGGAACTTTGCCTCCCAAACAGCACTCCTGTAGGCCTCTCGGTTGTGAGCAAGATGGCCTGCTGCTGCTGCATCCATTTCCAGATCATCAACGATGTCTTGCAGCCATCTTCGTTTCGGTCTTCCTCTTTTTCTTTTTCCCAATATGTATCCTTCCAATACGGCCTTCTCTAAATTATCATGACGTTTAATGTGGCCAAAATATTTAAGTTTTCTCTCTTTAATCCTCTTCACTAGCCAGCCTTCTTCAATATTAAGCTCTTGTAGTATAGATATATTTGTTCTTTTTTGTGTCCACGATATTTGGAGAACTCTTCTATAGCATTTACATTCAAAGGCATTTATGTGCTTCTCAGCTGTTTTGTTAAGTGTCCAGGTCTCACAGGCATATGTTGCGATGGGAAAGATGCATGCCCTTAAAAATCTTATTTTTGTGGTTCTGTCTGCTCCTCTCCACAGATTCTTTATTTGTTTTACTTTCTGAAGAGCAATAGATGTCCTCCTTTTAATTTCCCGCATTGTATCTCCATTATTAGTTAGTAGTGATCCAAGATATTCAAAACTCTCCACTTCTTCCAGTTTTTCCTCACTGATACATATTTCAGTTGCCTTGTTTGTTTTGTCAGTTGTCATCACTTTAGTTTTCTTTGCATTAAGATAGAGGTTCTGCTCTTCGCTGTTCTTGCGGACTGACATAATTAGTTTTTCCATTCCTTCTTGTGTTGTGGACAGCAATACTGTGTCATCAGCATATCTAATCTCTGGTATTTCATAACCTCCAACTGTTATGGCATCGTAAAAACAACGAGAAGCATAATAGCCAACGCCAGTCGGCACGGCACCTGATGATGATGATGATGATATACTGTGTAACATGATAAAGCCCACATCATAACTCGAAATTGGAAAACTGAATCTTAATAGAGTCTTACCAAATTTTCAGCAAAAGTCTTAATTTTATTGACTTCTCTCGCAGTCTGATCAGTTATTGTAGGATTCGTAATGGTGGAGAACAAAACAACAAAAAACAAACAAAAGTGGATTTTTCTTGATCGAATCGGGGCCTCAGTCTCCATTCGTTCTTTGTTCCGCCAACAGCCATCACCACGTGAAGTACTTTTTCCCCCCTCCATGGCATAATTTGTAAGTGTTTTCTTTCGTAACCGTTCTGCTCCGAAACGCCATAGAAATTAACTCCAACACTTTGCCACATTTTCAGGCAACCAAAATGTATGAAAAAATAAGTATACGTGAAAAGAACCCACAATTATAACCATGCGTTCTGAGGAGATGATGGAGATGAGACAGATTTCTTCTTTCTCTGCCTCGCGGGAACTGTGAGCTGGTGTTATTTGCTGCGAGTGCAATGAAGGTGGCGGGGCATAGCATCGTATCGGAATGGGAGCAGGTTACGGCGGATATTTCTTTCAGCTCCTGAATGAAACCTTGACAGCTACATAGACCAGGATGGTGACACTAGAAAGGAAGTTAGGATCAGACTTGCGAAGGCAGCATCAGTCTTCAAGAATCTTGAGATCATATGGAATTCAAAAGTTATAAGCACAAAAACCAAGATTATTCAATTCAAATGTAATACCCACCCTCATTTATGCATGCGAAAGCTGGGAAACAACTAAAGAAATAGAAAAGAAATTAGACTCTTTGAAAACAAATGCACAAGGAAAATACTCGGCATCAAGTGGAATGAATTCAAGAACAATGCAGAGATAAGACAGATGACTGAACAACAACCAGTCTCATGGGTGATCAGGAAAAGGAGATGGACATATGTTGGTCACTTGATGAGAAGAAATGATCAGAGAATCCTAAAACCAAGCTATCCAGTGGAACACAACAGGCCAAAGAAAAAGAGGCAGACCGCGTGAAACTCTGAAGAGAACATTGTTAAGAGAGGCCAAATTATCAGACATAAAATCCTTTGATGAGGTTGAAAGACTCGCCGAAGACAGGAAAAAATTGGCGAGCTACTTTGCGAGCCCAATGTGACGTTTAAGAAGGATATAAGATATAAGATAAGATAAGAATGAAATACTACATTAGCAGACTCCGGACCCCTGGGGGACTATGGCGATCCCTGCGCCGTTAGTCAGACTAAGCCTGTTACGAGGAGGGGGGGGGGGTGTGCCAGTGAAGAAGTGGGATAGGATTTTGATTAGCTATGCTTCGCCTTCAATAAAAACCGTAACACGTCAGCCTTGGGCCGCTGACTGCCACATCCAGGAGTATCCTCACCCTCGTGAAAGCCTGGAATGAACTGATATCACATGACCAAGACAGATCTGAATGGAGGAAGCGTGCATAATGTCTTCTGCTCCACGTGAGATTTGGCGGGTGGGAGAGGGAAATGCAGCGAAAACTGTTACGTGTACTTCTTCATCTCTTTTGCTATCATGTCTGATCAGGACAAATAAACTTCCCAGATAAGATAAGTTACGTGAACAACTCCTGCCAGATATAAGACATGTCAATGTCTTTGGAAGAACAGACAGATCAATGGCTGTGTGAGAATATAGATATCAATGTCTAAGCAGGAATAAACCAATCAATCTTTGTGTAACAGGCAGATCGATGTCTCTGCAAGAATAAAGAGACCAGCGCCTGTGGAATAATAAACACATTAAAGTTTGTATAAGAACAGACAGTTCAATGTCTCTGTAAGACTAAACAGATCAAGAACAAGAAGATCAATATATGTGTAAAAATAAAGAAATCAATGTCTGTGTAAGAATAGACAGATAAATATCTGTGTAAGGGCAGAAATATCAATGCTGTGTAAGAACTAGCAGATCAGTATCTGTGTAAGAAAAAAAACAGATCATTATTCGAGTAAGAATAGACAGATTAGTTTCTGTCAAAGACAGATCCTGAGATTATTAACTAAGTAAGTCATGTTTCGTCATTTCTAGATACACCTATCTTCATTTCCAGACCATAGATGGTAGCTTAGAAAATCTCATCAAGGAAAAAAAAACGATAGGACACAAGCTTTAAAGTTTAACTTTGAAGACAAAGTAAATATGTACTTTCAGAATTTACATACGAAACAGTTCGCAAAAACTGAAACGTATCTACAGTATATCTTCGTGCTGAAATATTTCGCTAACGTTTAAAATTTTTATTTTTGTGATTCTACTTTCAACAAAACGTTTTATTAAAAAAAAAACTACTCGTGCATACTATATCTTTGATTGTTATCAGCCCCTTCTTTTGTGTAGCAAAGTCTGTAAGGTATAACTGCGCAAACATTTTTTATTCACACTGGTAACATTTAAATTTGTAAGCCAAAATAATTAAACATATATATATATATAACTTACTTACCTGATCTATCATTGCGTGGTAGAACTAGACGATGTTTGGGTTAGTTGTAGACAAGCTAGCACGGCATATTTTTTCATGTCAAAGACTTTAGAAAGGCCAGACTGTTCATCAGACGATCGGTTATGATACAAAAGGAATATCAGAGTTCAAGCTTATGTCCGCGATAACGAAACTCTGAACAAACAAACAAAAAACTGGTGTTATAGGTATTGCTACGATAACATCAATCCGTGAAATGTAATAACTAGATATTAGCTGCTGCTAACATGGCTTTTATAGATTAAAGGGATGGAGCTATACTAGCAGAGGAGAGTTAAGCTGAGAAAGGAGAGAGTAAGGTGAACGCTGTACTTTGGATTCTGTCTGTAAGCGTGAAGGTCGCGGTGGGATTTTATTTTCTGAAGGTATTGAAGTATGGCGTGAGACAGTGACAAACATGCAGGTGAAGATTGCTTGACCAGGCTTGAATTTCTTTTTTCAGTCAATGTTGTTTAAAATTAATTATGGGATGATCTAAAGGTCACACTGGTCATCTGCTGGTAGATTTTGGAAAGGAACCCCGTGTTTACATAGAGAATGATTTTGCTTTTGACTAGGTATGACCATTTTCAAAAATTCGCTCCTAGAAACGTTGAGCTCCGACATAAGATGATTTAGGAACTTTCGAATTAAGTTGAACAAAATGACACAGTATCACCCTCATGGAAAACTTAACGCTGAGATCGAGAACAGACGCAATAAAGCAAATCAGGTCATTTGACACTTGACTTTTATCTTATGTCCTTCCCGTGCCGTTAAACGTCACATAGGGCTAGCAAAGTAGTTCGCCAATTTTTCCTGTCTTCGGCGAGTCTTTCAACCTCATCAACGGGACAAATGACTCCCATACTGAAATACAAATACATTATAACTGAAACAAAAAGGGCACCGTACAGCTCAGTTTTCCTCCCAACTTTATGATATCAATGTCAAACATGGACATTAACAGCCAAGATAAAAAGAAAAATCATCAAGACAGAAATGAGATGCTTAAGGAGAATACTAAATGTGACAAGAAGAGATCAAATAAGAAATGACACCATCAGGTAAAAGGCTGTAGTAACACCAGTATTACACTACATCCAGAAACAGCAAGTCAAATGCTGTGACCATTGTTAGACAGTTACCTCCAGACAGTATATCACAGAAAACATCCACATTAAGGTTTGTAGGTAACAGAGGAAGAGGCCGCCCACGCAGGAGATGGAGAGAGGAAATTACAGAAGCATTAAATATCCCATTATATGAAGCAAATCGTCGAGCCCTATCAAGACGCCTATTTCTCCCCTCAACACCGAACGGTATATGAGGTAGGAGACAAGACAAGAAATGACGGAAACTTAACAATAATTCTTTTCATTACAGTTTTACATAAAAGTACAGATCTTCTATCAAACCAAAATAATAGAAAAGAAATGTAGAGAAGACGCTAAATCTAGAACCGTGAGAGTTTCAGGTAAAGGACTAAATCTTTTGAAGGGTAGTGGAGCTTTTTAAGAACAGTTAATTTGTATGTATTTTGATGACACACAACTCTGATCGTTGTTTGCTGCATTGAAAGAGAGGGGACAGCGTGAGAATTATGATGTAAATTATGTTTCATATAACTGGTCGTCAACATTACTGTAAAGGAGATTTTTTCATATCATTTATTCTGAAACATGTGTTGAAAGTGTTACTATAATAGTGTTCATAACTGAATATCGTCATTGTAAAATTAGTAACAACAGGTAAAATAATAAGCTACAACAACGCATACATTGTTACATGCTGAATGTTCCCTTATCCATAATTCTCGAGACGGGAACAGCTTCGGATTTCGGATTTTTTCTGGATTTTGGAATATTTGCATGTACATAATGAGAAACAAATATATCCATACTACAAGATCTTAATATTGAATAAGGCTGGCTAGTAAAGAAGATTAAACAGAGAAAATTTAAATATTTTGGACATATTAAACGTCATGACAATTTAGAGAAAACAGTCTTGGAAGGGTACATAATGGGAAAAGGAGAGAGAGAAAGATCAAGGCGAACATGGCTGCAAGACATCGCTGATGGTCTGTGAATGGACTCATCAGCAGTAGGCCATCTTGCTTACAACCGAGAGGTCTACAGGAGAGCTGCTACAGAGGCAAAGTTCCGCAAGGAACATGTAAATAAATGACTGACTGAAATAATGAGATGTATAGAGGGATGGGACCCAAGTCTAAACACAAAATTCATTTATGTTTCATAAACATCTTATACACAAAGTCGGAAGGTAATTTTATACGCTATTTTTGCATAATTTTCTGCATGAAAGGAAGTTTGCGTACACGGAACCATCAGAAAGCAAAGATGTCACTATCAGAGCCACCCATGTGGACAAACTGTGGTTATGTTGCATCGCAATCATTCCTGATTCTGAATTTATTTACATACTATCAATCAGCAATCATTTTCTTACACATTTGCTCACATAAATACTTGACAGTGAAAAATATAAATATCATAGCTGAAGGTGACTGGGTGGGTCTTTTTTTATTTTAGTAGCCAATCCCTAGGCAGACTTGTGCGCGCGCGCGCGTCACAAATAAACTGTTGTGTGGCTGCGTTTTGGCTGCGACGTATCACATGGGATCAGGTGTGGAATTTTCCACTTGTAAATGTCGCGTCCTCACTCAAAAGGTGACGGATTTTGAAATATTCCGGATAAGGAATATTCACCCATATATTATGATGTCATAAAACATCCGTCTTGAATTATGCAGTTGATTACCATTTTTCTGAGATGTATGTTTTTCGTGTTATGTTCTTGTCTACAGGTGTTATGTTTTTTAAGTTCATGAACCTTGAGACACAGAAAACGTATATCTTTTGGACATCTACGTCACGTCATGTGACTCTGCAGAATAATGACTGCTCCGATAAGTCAACACGGTGAATAATTTCATTAAACTATCATACTGTATATGAAATATACGAAGGCTGCTTTCCCTAATTCTACGGACGTTATCATGTAGAACACAACGATCTATATGTCTCTTCCGTCCAGGATTTAGTGTCACCGTAGCGCGTTGCTAGGTGTAACTAGTAATCTTGAGCAGTGATCGCGTTAACGGGAAATTACTGGTAAATTACCGATTAGAACAAAAGAAAAACCCGAACCTGTTAGAGTTCATCAGTTACTGGTTTATTTTATTGGAAAAAAAAACTAGTAAAATGCAATCCGTGAAATCGGTTGTAAGATATTAGAGACTGTAGGACGATGATGATTGCTGCTTGGGTTTCTTGGTATGTTTCCTGAAGGTAGTTTACCATTGCTTTCCTTCCGGGCAGTGACTGTACTAGTCAGTGACCGTAGCCATTGTCCCTACATTGAGATCATCTGCCTACCATCATAGAATGGTGACCATAACCAACATTATCTGTCAGCTGCTCTCCCATTCTATCCACCACCTGCTCCCATGGCTTCACGTCACCCTGATCGGGGGGCTATACGGGTACTCACAACATATGCCTGTGAGACCTGGACACTTAACAAAACAGCTGAGAAACACATAAATGCCTTTGAATGTAAATGCTACAGAAGAGTTCTCCAAATATCGTGGACACAAAAAAGAACAAATATATCTATACTACAAGAACTTAGTATTGAAGAAAGCTGGCTAGTAAAGAGGATTAAAGAGAGAAAACTTAAATATTTTGGACACATTAAACGTCATGATAATTTAGAGAAGACCGTCTTGGAAGGATACATAATGGGAAAAAGAAAAAGAGGAAGACCGAAACGAAGATGGCTGCAAGACATCGTTGACGATCTGGAAATGGATGCATCAGCAGCAGGCCATCTTGCTCACAACCGAGAGGCCTACAGGAGTGCTGTTTGGGAGGCAAAGTTCCGCAAGGGACATGCAAATGAATGAATGAATGAGGACGATGATGTTGAATTTGCGTGGAAGAGAATCATCTAGACTTTGGCTCAGAATGTGACATTTTGTACATTTACTTTCCGTTTTACTTTTCCGTTTCTAAAGTGTGTTTAGTTTTACACTTTAAAAAAATACAAATATCGAATGTTATATTGATAAGACTGATATTTTGGAAAGTACTTCATGTAAAGTGACAGACAGGTACAATTGCACCGGTTTAAAAAAAAAAATCTTAGCTCTATCACGGTCTTGAGGAAGATACCGTCTCTGAAACGTAATGGAAGGTGAGATTACCGTGCCCCAGATGAGTGGTTCCCAGCTTTGTGATCTGGGGCACATTATCGGGTAGCTGGGGTATCAATGTGCTATGAAGTGTTTTCTAGTTTATTGAGAGCAGTCTAGGATTTATGGCATTACCGTACTATATAGAGAAAGATGGTCCGAAACGTTTATGTAGCTAGAAAAGTGGCCCTTAAATGTAGAATAGTTGAGAACCGGTGTCCTGGATGATAAGGCTGTGAGTGCCCGTGAGTCAGAGCTGGCCAAGACTTTGTTCTGACGCCAAGGAGGGCTGCTGTGTCACTTCAGTCAGGTGAACAAAACAATGGGAGACAAAGAGAGAGCATAGATTCGGTTATCTCCCGTGGTGCGATGACCCAGCTTGTTAGGGAATGTTCTTCATAAATCTGCTCCGGAAGCCAGACAAGACACCGCAACTTCTTTATCCAGGATGACGTTTATTGCTAGTGTCATCATCTCGTCGTCTGCTACAGACAACCTGGCCTGCAGTTAGACAGAAAGAGAGAGAGAGAGAGAGAGAGAGAGAGAGAGAAAGAGAGAGATCCAACCAACCATCCGGCACAGTTACCACGACCCTCTGTTAAACAATAAAAAAAACAGAAAAAAAACTCAAACGTCAATGATTAGCCTCAAATTCGTTAAAATCTGCTTTTTCTCATCTCCCCCCCCCCCCCCCCGCAATCAAACGCCAGCCTCAACGCCCTGAACGTATAAAATGTCACCCTCTGTAGACAGGAATGTGGCTGGTCGAGCTGACATGCTGCACATACGATAAAATAGCTGATAAATCGTTTTGTACTGTTCTTTTCCCCTTAAAAAAAAAAAATGTCGCTGGACAGTGCCCCTGACAACGTAAAGCCATTTCTGCAGGAAAGAGAGAAGTAAAAAGAGGCGACTTTACAGCTAAAGTGACGCTGTTAGAATCCCAAACAGCAGCGGGGGAAAACATTTTTGTTGAAGTTGTGCATACGAAACACCAGGAAAACAGTCAAATTCGCATTAATATAATGTTTTAAAATGTACGAGAAAAAAATGCAACGTTCTCTTAAACTGATAACAACAAGTCGCGTGTTCAGATGAGAGCAGTTCAATGTTCACTCTAAGCTGCACGGCAGCACGATCGCGCAAATAATAAAATTTATACTGTACACGAAAATTTATAGGCTGCGCACACACCAAAAAAAATAGTATATACCATTCATACTTTTATTTCTCAATATCCTAATGTTATTCTGTGCTATGACAACACTGAAGAAAGAACTGTATGAGGTTTTTCCTAAACTACACTTTGCAACTTGACCTAACAAAGCACATTTGCACACAAATGGTTCTTCTGAGAATTCATTTGCACAGGGTTGACAATTTTACGCACAAAACGCAAAACCGTAGAGTACACGCTGATTTTAATGCAGGGAAAATAGCGGTTTTTTTTACATTTGCCATCATCATCTTGTAGCATATACTAATAAAATACGTTTATTTATGGTCAAATATATTAGATTATCATCACAAATAACATTTGATGAACCCCATCAGTTTGACCATCCAGTATTATTGCAGAACAAAAACTATTTTAACTGAGTCCTGTTCTTGGCTGTGTTTTTAAACGATCGCATACAAAAACAACACAACAGACAAAAATACGGAAAATAGATGAACAGATAAACACTTCCCTTTTTCGTGTCCTTCTTGTAAGAAAGACGGACGCACATATCAAAAGCATGTGTCATATTTGCCGAAATATTCGGCTGTTCTAGGTTCTTCATTTACATGTGCTCATCTTACTTTCTGTCGTTCTTATTTCTGCCCACTTTCCTCATTCTTTTCATCTTTATTTTAAAAACTGAACCATACACCTCTATCTACCTTCATTACTAGAACCAGTTGTCTTTTCTCTAACCCGTTCGTAACACAGCATAGGAGACATTGTTACATTTAAAAAAAACTTTCCTGTGGTGATGAGCTGATAAGCAGTTTCTACAATTACGAGAGAGAGAGGGGGAGAGAGAGACAGAGAGAGAGAGGGAGAGAGTGATTGATTGATTGATTGATTTATCTTTATTTCCAAAGCGTTAAGAACTGGGCACACAGGCCCCTCTGACATTCTGCCCTTTATCATACAACTTTCACTCTGTTCTAGACATTCTACAAATATGCTGTTCATATAACAAACATAACTAACACTGAAGCTGAGAGACATAAAATAAAATATAACATTTACGTTTCGCTCTTAAAAATTCATTCAGTACAAAAGTAACTACATACATTATAAATGACTATCTACTAAACAAAATTTTCGGGACTATTCAGAAAACAATTAATTGTATTCGGTGTCTGTAAGAGCAGTTTAAGATAACTTTTAAGTTTTATAATTCATGGAGGCATGTAGTCGACATCAAATAGATATTGGGAAAGTTTGTAGTTGTAGGAAGGAGTATAATTTATATTTTTTATATAGGATGGGAGGGTATTCCAAAGATGAGCAGCAGAATAACTAAAGCTTTTCTTGTAAAGATCAAGTCTAGGTTTTGGAAGACATATGTTGTTCAAGCGTTGGCTGCACTTTGGGCTAAATTTAAATAGGTTCCATAGATAAGGCGGGGCATACTTTATTTTCAAAGGGTTAAGAATTGGGCACGCAGGCCCGTCTGACATTCTGCCCTTCATCATACAGCTTTCACTCAGTCACAATCATTCAGCATGTAAAATGAGCATAATAATCATGAAGACACATTAAATGATTACATAAATAAATAATAAACTTATTCATGTCCATACACTCTACACTCTGATTTATGCAACAACATGAAATAAACTTGCATTCTTACATTCATTCAAAACTAACAATTTATAGAAAAAGCAGTATTTAAAAAAAATTACAACACTCAAGCATTTTAAACTACTTTAAACTATGCTTAAGGAGGCATATAGTCCATATCAAACAGATATTGACAAAGTTTAAAGTTATAAGAACGAATATTACTTATAAGTTTTACATGAATTAGTAGGGCATTCCAAAAGGTTGGCAGTTGAGTAGGCTAAGAAATCTAAAGAGAGAGAGAGAGAGAGAGAAAGTAGGGGGGGGGGAGACTGTAAGGTAATGTAATTCTTCGAAAGCAAAGTTATAAAACAATAAGAAATCTAGCACATTAATAACTTTATATTAAATATTGCTCACCTTATGTCTATGTCAGGATAAACTGTCTACTTCCATGACCGTCTTGGACATGATGTTCTGCTGTTCTGCACGATAAATACTTATGATGATAATGATAATAACACCGAACGCCTCATACCTTTCTTGCCGTACAGCTACAAACTTTACACATGAATACACTCGCACGCATACGTAACAGATACGTTATTAACCTTACAACATATGATGATCTCTCTCTCTCTCTCTCTCTCTCTCTCTCTGAACCTTAAGTGCCCAGGGCACATGGGGCTTCCACAATGGCTTTCCACAAATGCCTGTCCCTTGTCTTTTTTTCTGCTCTTGCCAAAATGAGCCCTCTATTGCTCAACATCTTCTCTGTTGTTCTTCTCCATTTCTCAACCTCAGATGCAGACCTCAATCTACTGTGCATGTCAAGCAATTCAACTTTTTCACGACCTTTCCATACTTCTTAGGAACACTTCCAACATCACTAGTGAGACTTTGTGTGGATCTGTCCCAAGGCAACACTTCCAGCATCACCGACTCCTTGGCAAAACCTGTGTAGATCTGTCCCAAGGCAACACTTCCAGCTTCACTAGTGACAATTTGTGCGGGTCTGTCCCATAGCAACAGCTTGTATAGATCTGTCCCAGGGCAACACTTCCAGCATCACTAGTTACACTTTTTATGGGTCTGTCCAATGTCAACACTTGTGTGGATCTGTCCCATGGCAACACTAACAGCATCACTAGTGACACTTTGTATGGGTCTGTCCTTTGGCAACACTTGTGTGGATCTGTCCGATGACAACGCCTCCAACATCACTAGTGGGGCTGTATATGACTCTGTCCTATAGTGTTATTCAAAGTTAACCGGACTTCACTTAACACGATGTTAAGTACGCAAGAACCACGGGAGATAACTTTTTCTTCTAGGCCAGGAGGTTTGAAAATCTCCAAAATCAAGTTTCCAGTATATTTGCTGACCAAAAAAGTTAGAGTGTAAGTGGAACTGTGCAGTACAAACCCGTGTTGTTTAAAAGTCAGCTGTATACAGATTAGTTAACATTTTACGTGTTAAATTTGAAAGAACAATCAGAATGTAAGTGACGTGAAGAAACAACATCTAAAATAAACCACACCGCAAATGAAACAACAAGTAAATTAAACCATACTGGCAAATGAAGCTACAAGTAAAATAAACCAAAATGGAAAATGAAGCTACAAGTAAAATAAACCAAAATGGAAAATGAAGCTACAAGTAAAATAAACCAAAATGGAAAATGAAGCTACAAGTAAAATAAACCGAACTGGCAAATGAAGCTACAAGTAAAATAAACTGAACTGACAAATGAAGCTACAAGTAAAATAAACTGAACTGGCAAATGAAGCTACAAGTAAAATAAACTGAACTGACAAATGAAGCTACAAGTAAAATAAACCGAACTGACAAATGAAGCTACAAGTAAAATAAACCGAACTGACAAATGAAGCTACAAGTAAAATAAACCGAACTGGCCAATGAAGCTACAAGTAAAATAAACCGAACTGGCAAATGAAGCTATAAGTGACTTTAAAATTGTAGGTTGACTGTTTTGCAGAAAGTTAACATCTGAGAAATGCATTCCCCGTTTGGAAATTTGAATGGATTTTTTTTTTACTTTTTTCCTTCTTTCATCCCTTAAAATAGTCAATATTATTTGTATATCACACTTTACAAAAATTGTCGTATTTATTTTCATAAATGAAACCTATGATCTGTCAGTTTTCTCATGTTATGATAGCTACCTAGAGGGAAAAAGTTCATTCTTATATATTTTTCCCAGCTTAAACTGTATGGTAACGTGTATTGTGATGTTGTCTCATTTTCATTTTATGTTACTTGAGAGCGCGTAATAATAGATTCACTGTTTTAATTTTGGTTTCCCGAGAGAATGTATAATGAGGTCTTGCTCTATTCTAAAATTACGTTATTTGCGATTCTGTATTTCGAGATTGTTTCTACTCCACCTTAGGTAATTTGAGAGCATGTATTACGAGGATGTCCTGTGACAGGTTAGCTAACTGAGAAATTGTATTACGAGGGTGTCCTGTGACAGCTTAGCTAACTGAGAGCCTGTATTACGGGCCTGCCTCAGTTCTAACAGCTTAAGGTTAATGCTCCGCCTGTTGGCTCATTTGTAAGATGATAAAAGAGCGTTAAATCCAACAGAATTCTGGACAAGAGCGGCTACTGTTAGACTGTCCATGAACGAGTTTAGTCGCATAGCACTAACGTACAGAGAGGACAAAATAACTGAAAAGAACGAGTACAGGAGGACCTTGAAGAACGCAAACAAGATAAAAAGACAAAGTAAAAAAAGCACACGGGAATATGATAATGGCAAGTATGTGAGAACATATTCCATAACGAACTGACTGTATACACGAAGGCAATGATGTGCACACAAATACCGTGGGTACTTAGTTAATCTAGCTGCTAAAGCTGAGCAGGAACCGAATTAGGAACCGATTCTTCGGTTCTTCCGATAAAAGGGGGTACTCGGTTCTTACAAACCGATTTCGGATACAGACCTATCCCTGATACCGAGTAGTATCTACTTGAAACCGTATTAGAAGCCAGAAACCAAATCGGCTTCATATATGAGTACAGAACTGTTTTGTGTGTTCATGAGTCGAACCGGTTTGCTGACTTCAACAAGTGGAACAGAGGGAGAATTTGAAAGTCCTAGCATCAAAACAAACCGCGCCGTGTCATTCCACAGCAGCTGCTCCTTTGCACTATCCTACCTTTTACACTACACATTTGAGCTTTTATTCCTTCAGTGTTAATTGTTGAACCTTTAAACAACAGTAGCCATATGTTTCTGTACTGTGCAGTTATTAGACGTGCTGATGTTATTTGTCAACATTGAACACATTGGTATCCCCTCAAGAAGTTGTTCTTACAAGCATGTAATTTTTTTCCTGTGATCACCGTTTCTGTATTTACTTCATTAACTGCGGTTCGGTGTCTTTTATTGTGAACGCTATGTGTAAATAGTGGCTCAAGGATCTAATATCATTTCTGTGAGGAGATATATGGAAAAGCATGGGGTAAACTGTTATTTATTCTATTTGCAAATCATGACTCATATTTACCAACACAGGAGTTTTTGGGTATAAGTATATGTAACACTAAATATGAGGGTCATACCGAAAGTCGTGAGCAAACATTTTTTTAAAATCAGAATTTATAGACAGAGGAAATATAAATGTATCACCTTAAACTGCATCCTTTGCACTTCGTGTAGAGGTCACATGACGTCACCATCATGTGTCACGTGACCACACGGAGCATAAACAAAATGGCGGATGCCGAAGTTCCGTTTCGTCAACATGCTGTTATTAAGTTCCTCGTTAAAGAGGAAATCTCTGCTGCTGAAATTCACCAAAGACTTCAACTTGCTTATGGAGATGTGTATATGGGTGCTAGCAGTGTTAGGAGGCAGGTGAAACATTTCAAAGATGGAAACACGAGCATCCAAGATAGACCTCGTAGCGGTCGCCCTCGAAGTGCCTCCACTGAAAGCAACGTGGAAAGGGTTGACGACATCAATAAAGAAGACAGACTTGTCACAGTATCTGAAATCGCTGTAAATATTGAAATAGGACACAATGCAGCAGAGGAAATGATTGAAACCCTAGGTTATAGAAAAGTTTGTGCCCGCTGGGTCCCACAGGAGAGAACGTCCAGAAAGCAGTGCCGTTTGTGCCGTCAGTCAGCTGGAACGGAATTCTACCGGGAGGGTATTTCATACTTGCGGAACGACGGCAAAAACATGTGCAGAGAAATGGAGATTATGTTGAAAAGTGAAGAAAAGGATACAGATTAAAGTGATACATTTTTATTTTCTCTATCTATAAATTCTGATTTTTTAAAACTTTTTGCTAACGACTTTCGGTATGACCCTCGTGTATAAATATACATAAAGCCACTGAAAGTAAAGCTGTGATAACGCCATGTTAGGCTGTTTGAAACAAAAGTAGAAACTGCTTTATTAGTTAACAAGTTAGTTCGATATTCAGCTTTGCTTAACTTTCCCTTTCTGTACAGTGATTATTCCCTCTCTACTAAGTTATATTTTTTCATCGCTTGTAACTTATGTCCTATAACCCTCACTGTACAATATTACAAACTCTCTACCCAGCCACATTCATCAGTTCCAGCAAATTCGTTTCTCGGCTTGATTACCATTATATCCATCTCTCTCCTTTTCGCTTTCCCCACCGCAGAATTACTACAAACACATCCCAAATCTTCATTTCAACATTCGCATAACTCCACCACTCACTCTCGGACTCAGCTTTTTGTAATTACAGCTATGTGCCCATTTTATTTTAAAACTAAAGCAGTTTCGTAGACTTAAATAACTACAAAGAGCAAAAAATTATACACATTTTTTTTAAAACAAGAATGTTTACTTTCTGAACAGGACTTGAATGTCATCTTCCTTCTCTAATGTCTGCAATAACTACCTGGAGTTGCTTGTCACTGCTGTTATCTTAAATGAAACACAGTTTTTTTTTAATACAGACACACAGACAGAACAAGTGACACGGTGACTTGGTGTCATCTCTGTGCCGTTTCTATGTCTCCAAATGTTATCGGTTGTCACCGCATCAGAAACGTTCCCGTAGTTGATGTCTCTGTTTAGCTCTAGACAGGATTGGTTATATTCGTAAGTGTACATGAAGTCATGCTTCCACCTTGTTCTTTGCTTGTCTGTGTTCATCATATTCCCAGCCCCTTTGAAAAGATTTCCATTTCTTCTTCACTTTCACGAGATTTTTTAATAGATCGAAGAAGCTTGCGTTTATGTCCCGTATATTTGAAAATCAGTTTTCAAACGGATATTTAAGCAACGTCTAATTGAAAGAAAAATTGCTTTTTACTTCAACCTACATTTTTTTAAAATTATAGATTCCTTCCAGTTTCTTTATACAGAATTTCCCTGCAAAATATATTATGGCAGAGAGTTGAATTCAGAAGTGAAAGAGTTCAGTATGGCTGGAGATGCAGTTTATTTCTTCTAGTCAGAAGAAAATTTACACTATTAACTTGCACAAATCTAACTTTGGGTACTTAGATTAAATACAGTCTATAGTTCATCTAACGCCTGAACATGCGAAATTCAGATTGTGGTCTTCAAATTCATTTGAAATAAAATGTTACAGTTTTTCTTTAGTGTACGACAAAGGAAAAAAAGCTATCACAATGCCATTGTAATGCTGATATTTCAGCATTATATATATGATATTCTATTTATAGTGAACTTGAGCCTTCCTTTTACCTCTTCTATAGACATGGCCAGACAAACACAACAAGTTCATTCTCTCTACCTAGGGTAGAGATAGCTGAAAGCGCAAGATGTAGCAGTTTTATATAAAAGAAAAAAAGAACAAGAACAAATATTTTACCAGAAAGCCTTTATCGGAGACAACAGATTGAACAATCACAACAAAACAAACACACGAACAACAACAACAACAAAACAAATACAAAAATTATCTGCCAGATATGGGTGAGAACTCATAAATAAATCAGAGGAATCAAGCAGTGATTACCTTCCGACGGAAAACAGAACATTACAGACTTAAGACACATTTATTTATATTTTATACTAGAGGTTTAAAACTGGCACGGTGTGCCTGCAGCAGAGAGCAACAGACTCCACATCACAACCCCACCAGCTACACAACCCACTCAGGCAAGGGACTCCAACCCTCGAGGGGAGAAGCTCCACAGCTGTGTTGAAAACCCTGAAACGAAATGCTGCATTTGTAGGAGAGATTTGCGTCGATGTCTGAACAAACGATGACGAAGAAGAAACTGTGCACGTATCTGGTAGAAAGGGGAGTCATAACCAATAAGAGAATGGGATGAAGAGTGGGGACGGAGTGGAGCCGGCGTTAAAGGCTATGGGTTGAGAAGTGAGGCATTGACTGAACCCATTTTTTCGCTCTGTACCTTGTATAATGCTTTTGAATGTAAATGCTACAGAATAGTTCTACAAATGTCACGGACACAAAAAAGAACAAATGTATCCGTACTACAAGGATTTAATATTGAAGAATACTGACTAGTAAAGAGGATTAAAGAGAGAAAACTTAAATATTTTGGACACATTAAACGTCATGATAATCTAGAGAAAACTGTCTGGGAAGGGTAGATAATGGGAAAAAGAAAGCGAGAGACTAAGGCGAAGATGGCTGCAAGACATCGTTGATGATCTGTGAATGGATGCATCAGCAGCAGGGGATCTTGCTTAGAACAATGCAGCCTACAGGAGAGCTGTTAGGGAGGCAAAGTTCTTCAAGGGACATGCATATGACTGAATGACTGACCCTACGATAGGAAATTGGGACACTGGAACGGAGTGCAAAAGAAAAAATCCCAGGTAAAACCACATATCATGAACTTGGTACGATAAAAATATGGCGGTTATGTTTTAGAATAAGAAAGAAAACACAATCCAGGAAAACTGAGGTCTAGTTGGAACATATTTCAAAACTTTGGGCATCATATGATGTTAAGTGAAAAAGTGTGAGTGTGTGTGTGTGAGAGAGAGAGAGAGAGAGAGAGAGAGAGAGAGAAAGGTGAGGAGGAGACAGACCGAGAGAGAAAGAGGGAGAGAGAGACTAAGAGAAAGAAAGAAAAGAGAGAGAAAAAGATATTGATTGATTGATTGATTGATTGATTTATCTTTATTTCCAAAGCGTTAAGAACTGGGCACACAGGCCCCTCTGACATTCTGCCCTTTATCATACAACTTTCACTCTGTTCTAGACATTCTGCAAATATTCTGCTCATATAACCAGCGTAACTAACACTGGAAATCTGAGAAACATAAAATAAAAGTGAGCGATCGAAAGAACGAACAGACTTTATTTTCAAAATGTTAAGAATCGAGTACCCAGGCCCGTCTACCATTCTACCCTTCATCATACAACTTTCATTTAGTCACAGATATTCACCATTTGTTATTGAATATAATATGCATGAAAAAGCAAAAAAATGAATATGTAAATAATTAATAAACGCTTTCTTACCATACACCCCACATTCTGTTTTACGTAACTACATGTAATAAACTTAATTACATTCTCACATTCATTATAAACGTACAAATTTATAGAACAGCAATGTAATAAATACAACAATCAACCCATACTTTAGATTAAACTAATTGAGACTTTGATACTACATACATGTATATCTATACTTTTCATAAAGCAAAGACATATATATATATATATATACATATATACAAACACATCCACACATGTACACATACATACATTCACACGCATACATATAAAAACATGTGCACATACACATATGTATGTATTGTACACATACATGCATACCAGCATATATATATATGTATGTATACACATATACATATATACGCACATACATATGCATACCTACACTTTATATACATGTATATAAAGTATCCACAAACATAAATACATATTAAGGAGGCATACAGTCCATCTCAAACAGTTATTGACAAAATTTGAAGTTGTAAGAATGAATATTACTTAAAAGTTTTACATGAGTTAGTAATGTATTCCAACGGTGGGCAGCTGAGTAAGAGAAGCTTTTTTTGTTAAAAAATATGTCAAGCCTTGGTTTTGAGAGACTTCACTTTCGTAATCGCTGACTATGTTTTAGGTTGGATTTGAACAATGACCACAAATAGGATGGAGCATTGTGTGACAGAATTTTATGAATTAACTTCGCCTAGTTGAATTGGTCTTGTTGAGGGAGAGAGAGAGAGAGAGAGAAAGAAAGAAAGAAAGAAAGAAAGAAAGAAATATTGGGACAGAGCAAGTTAACATGATAAAATCAATTTTAAAAAAAAAATAAAACCAAAGATTTACTGAGATAAATACATTGCAACATGATCACAACATTAGAACAGTATAAAAACTACCGTATATATGGGATCCATTGCAACACTCCCTAAAAGTAAATGGCACATGCTGATGATGTTTTATTTCATAACGTCTAAACTGACTTTTTTTTGTCACTAGCACCCAACTCCTTTTTTCGCCAAATGTCACTTTTGTTTCCTACCGTAATGTGTTCAGAGATTCTTCTCCATTACCTTATGTCAGAGCCTAAGTCAGCGACCCCTGGTGCTCTTGAATATTTTTTTTCCATTTCTGTTTCTTACTTTCTCGTGATTGGTCAATTTTATTTCCTGCTTCAGGTGTAAGTGACATCAATTAAACCGTATTTTGTTGTTTCGCGTGAATTCTTGTGCCACGGTCAGCAAAGTTATAGCCGGTAGAGGTTTAGAAAAATTATGCAAAAATGTAAATGGTATGAAATTTATGGAGAGCTGTTAGTTTTTGCTTCTGGTTTATATCTACGTCAAAAGCTGATGTCCGTCAAAAATGACGGGAAAGCAATGAAAGCATTATTTTATTTAAAAGTATCCTAGTGCTACTGCATCGTACATTTGCCATTATGACTTGTTATTCATAACACGGTCGTCGAATCAAGAATTTTCAGGGACTTTTTTTTCCCACATCACACAAACTTTTCAGAATACTCTTATTACTGCAAACTGTTGTTGCTTCCTAACCTAAAATTTTCCTTTAGCACCGTAGTTCTGCATTTTAACCAGAATGCGGTCCGAGTAGATGCAGAACTAAATTATGTGGCAAAGAAAATGATGGTATTACATTCGTTTACTTGGCTTCATTGCGTTCAAATTTTGTGAATGCTGTTAATTTCCTGCTGCCCGGAAGTGTTTAATTTTGTTCATTGTTCATCTGCGTCAAAGGTTTGAAGGTGATTACCCGGATGTTGTATGTTTGTTCTGTTGTATGTTCGTTCTGTTGTATGCTTATTCTGGAAATAAATATCCTTCTTGGTATTCTTAATACTAATAGTTTAATGATGTGAAGTAGTTCCATATTCTCCTCTGAATTATCAATACATTGTGCGCATTTGGTTCCTACTAAATATAATATGATTTTCTTTTAGCTATATAATTTTCTCCCAAAGATTTCAATGCCCGCCCTTAAACCAAGATGTAGCTCATGAAGAATTCATTTAAAACCTTTCCATTTCCAGTCACAAACTGTAGCGAATTTATTATATTTCTTCTCATTTTGACTTATCTTTAAATGTATGTTTGCATTTATTTCTTTTCATAAGTCAAACTTCATTTGTCATTATATTTTTTTATAGAACCTAATTTTTCTATTAATTTTTTTAGAATAGTGTTCGTGTAAGCAAATGTTTAATAGCTCGTAGTTTTAAGTACTATACAGCTCAGGTTAAAATAATCATCATTATTTTGAAAATCCATTGAACCATCCCTATTTCACTGTTCAGTTATTCTTCTGCGTTCAGTTTCATTTGCTCAGCTATCTGGACACGGAGATGGGTTGCCTCCATGAATCCAACAACCAGTAGGAGTTCTTCATATGTGCCCCACAATTTTTCATTAATGTTCTTTTCCTGTGGCCAGATTTTAGCTCTTACATCTATGTAGCGAAATGCAAGTCTGCAGGATGTATTCTGGGATTTGATGACAGTTTTGGAATCTGCAGAATGCAATGTGAGCGGCCTTCATTTTGTTGTTGATAAGCTTTTAGTATGCAGTATTCTTTTCGAAGCCTGAAAACTGCGATCTGTTGTGTTCTGTTTAGCTTAGAATGGAGTCTATTGGATATCCGCTGTTTGTTCTATGTCTTCATGTAGCATTGTGCTTTCCTTTCAGGAGCAGTTTTCCTTCTTTTAGTCATACTCTTGTGTCAGAATTGTTCTTTATTTCTGGTGTCTACTTTAACAAGTTTGTTAGCTACTTCACCCCCCTCCCCCCGACACACAGCAGTGTGCAGGAATTCATTGTAACATTACTTTGTTGGTAAGGAGCAGCTAGTTCATTGTTCCGTCACTTTCTTGTTTATCTGATCTATTGGTTCTTCTTTTATGTTCCATGGTTCTAGCCCCAGACATTTCTATTTGTTGTCCGGATAGTGCGCAGTATTTTGGAGGGCATGCTTTGCATTCCAAAGTTTGTACTACTTTGCGTTCGCCTGGTTCCTGGGTCGGCAGAGCCACCAATCGTTGGGGTGAGCCCATTCGAGTCTGGGGACCCGGCCCCATCCACGCCTGGCTTCGATCCACAGGAACGACACAATTTCAATATACGCCTGTCTAAGGCGTGATCTAATAGTCGCGTATATATCTGTTTGGTGATGGATGTCCTAAGGCTGTGCTTTGTGGGTCACAGCCAACATAACTTTCACTTTGTTTGGAACCGCTTCCTTTTGGCAGGAGGTGTTGATTTCCCCTTTACCTCGTTTCCCCTCTCTCTACTGGCTGCCTGCTAGGTTTGTGACCCAACTTGAGCAGATTGCTGGGTATATTAAGGTTCGCCAACTGGTAGGTGAGTTATACTTGGGGAAATTGTTGGGTATAACAGGGTTTACCAGCTGGTAGGTAGACTTACTAGAGCAAACCAGGCTTTTGCAATGCTACAGACTATATGGAAATAAAAAAAACTAAGCATAAATATGAAAATCAGGATATTTAAGAGTAATGTTCTAAGTGTACTACTCTATGGAAGTGAATGCTGGAAAATCACCAAAACCATAGAAAACAAGTTGAATTCTTTCCAGACTAAATGTTTACGAAGAATTAGAAAAATATTTTGGCCAAACACCATAAGAAATAACATCTTATTAGCAGAAATGCAGATGAAACCACTGACAACAATTATTGAGGAAAGACGCTGGCGATGGTTGGGACATGTGCTCCGAATGACTGACAACTCACTACCAAAAATAGCACTAAGATAGACACCACAGGGGAGCAGAAGTAAGGGTAGACCAAAAGAGACATAGAGAAGAACAACAGAAAGGATGTTGAGCAATAGAGGGCTCACCTGGGCAAGAGCAGAAAAAAAGGCGAAGGACAGGCATTTGTGGAAAACCCTTGCGGAAGCCCCATGTGCCCTGGGCACTTAAGGTTCAGAGAGAGAGAGAGAGAGAGAGGTGAGTTATACTAGGGCAAATTGTTGGGTATAACAGGGTTTACCAGCTGGTAGGTGAGTTATATTTGGGGAAATTGTTGGGTATAACAGGGTTTACCAGCTGGTAGGTGAGTTATATTTGGGGAAATTGTTGGGTATAACAGGGTTTACCAGCTGGTAGGTGAGTTATATTTGGGGAAATTGTTGGGTATAACAGGGTTTACCAGCTGGTAGGTGAGTTATATTTGGGGAAATTGTTGGGTATAACAGGGTTTACCAGCTGGTAGGTGAGTTATACTTGGGGAAATTGTTGGGTATAACAGGGTTTACCAGCTGGTAGGTAAGCTATATTTGGGGAAGTTGTTGGGTATAACAGGGTTTACCAGGTGGTAGGTGAGCTATATTTGGGGAAATTGTTGGGTATAACAGGGTTTACCAGGTGGTAGGTGAGCTATATTTGGGGAAATTGTTGGGTATAACAGGGTTTACCAGGTGGTAGGTGAGCTATATTTGGGGAAATTGTTGGGTATAACAGGGTTTACCAGGTGGTAGGTGAGTTATATTTGGGGAAATTGTTGGGTATAACAGGGCTCACCAGCTGATAGGTGAGACTGGCTGGAGCAGGAGATACTAGGAGACCTTGTGAGTGTTCTAATCGCTTCACTCTCCCATTGCAATCCCCCTCTTGGTTCGTCTTGTATGGTCTGAAGAATTAATCTGCAGTTATGATGGAAGAATGTGTCATGCAGTGTCTTTATGATTTCTAGTGTGGCTTGGAGTTCTGCTCTATAGTTTGTTGATGTTTATCCAGTAGCAAATGGCTTCTGTGTTTGTATCCCATTTTGCAGTAGTGTTGCCAATACTCTCCTCCTCCTTTTTTTTTTTGTTTCAAACTCCCATTTGCGAGGCTGCGCTAGTAAAGACGTGTCCCCAGTGTGGTCTGGGGGCGGTGGTTACTGGGGTTGCTTTTGTGTTTTTGTTTTAGTATTGGGGAGTTTTCAGTGTTGTTATTGCCAATGTCTGTGATGGTACAGTCTACAGTGCACAGTGGTGGAGCGTGGAACTCATGCAGCATGCTTCGATTTACTTCCACTTTTCAGGTTTTTTGCGAATATTTGCGTGTGTGTTTTTGGTCATTAATTTCTGGTTCATGGGTGTTTTTTTTTAAACATGGTCTACTCGAGCGGTTTTTCTTAGTGAGTTCTATAATTTAAAAAAAACAAAAAACTGCTACTTGTTGTATGTGTGACTGGTTTGTAGCCAGTGCCTCCATGTTGTTTTGTTTTTTTTTTCTGTTATTCGCTGGATATTTTCTGTTGCTGCTGAGTCCCATTTTACCTCATGTAAGATATCAAAAAACAAAACAAAACAAAACAAAAAAGAACAAACAAACGATGTGAACAAGAACGACTCCCAGTAGGAAGACAAAACAAATGTTTTATTTTGTTTTACAGCTTCATGAGAAAATAAACTTTTTCTGTTTCACATTCCGTCTCTGTTATCATGCCTCGTGACTCTTTTTTCTATGTGTTTTGTCAGCCATTTGTTCTTCATTTTTAGCGGATTTATGTTCACCCTGGTTGTCGTGGCCCATGTATTTTACATATTTATGGATAAGGACAGGAAATAAATAATGAGGCAGTGAAGATTCGTTGCTTAACATGTAAATAAAAAACACATACATATAATATATATATATATATATATATAGTTTTGATGTTCGCGTCGACGACTCTGCTGACATAACAGACACATCTTGGCATGCATGAATCCGGTTGCCGTGAAAAACATTTTTTTTTAAAGTGTGAGGAACTTATAACTCTGAGATCATCCAACACAGAACAGATTTTCATCCTCAGAAGTTGAATTAGTTCTTGATTAACGGACATTTAGTGCGAGATCATGACTATTTTGAATTATTCTGTACATAGGAAGCTCAGTATTATCGAAAAACATTTTCCAAGTTCCACGATGGTTTCTTTCACATAAATACTTTTTTACGTCATGTCATTATCATATAGCCTCGACGACCTCAGAGATAAGTAAGAACAAGAACAAAAGCTCTTCTTTTGAACATTCCTGTGACTCCTGTTTCTCACTTCATCTTTCTTGCCATTTAAAGTCATGTATGACAGATTTGTATCCATCTTCCTGCAGATCTGTTTGTTTCTCTCTTAGTTCTGACACCCAGATCACAGCTGGTCTAATCGACATTTTCTTTTTTATTTTGTTTGTCGTACACTGTTCATGACCTATCGACATTTCCTTGGCGATTTCTTTTTAGATTATTCATATTTTTCAGTGATACGATTTATGTTCAAACTGCCCGCACAAAGGTTACGTGTACAGTTTGTAATGAGCTCATGTTGTGTTTTATTCATGCCTATTGTTCCTAGGGAAAGTGGTTTGTTTCTAGTGCCACAGAAATTGTTGTTCTGTGCGGTGCTGCATAGCTACTCATATTCTCACTGAAGCAAAGCGCTAACGTGCTGATAGCAAAGTTTAGCAAAGCGCTAACGTGCTGATAGCTAAGTGAAGCAAAGCGCTAATGTGCTGAAGACGTATCGACACTTTCTGTCGTTAGTCTCCTCATAAGACTATGTATTATGCAACCGAAGTATCTCATTGGGATACGATATTAACTGTTTCACTTCTGAATTAATTCTCATGCTCTAGTGAAATACATTTTGATAGTAAATTTTGGTAAAAAAATGAAAAGAAGTTACTCTATAGTTTTAAAATATGGGTTGAGTTGCAGATGTCCTACCTTTCATTTTATTTGGACTTTGACTAAATCTCACTCTCTGTCTCTCTCTCCCTCTCTTTTTGTCTCTTTCTCTTTCTCTCTCTCTCTCCCCCCCCCCCTCCCTCTCTCTCTCTCAGCACGTAACACCCACATACAGACACCAGATAGTTTGAAAACTTCCAGGACATTTTAACTTCTGTAGATAAACCTAACTGAACTAAAACAAAAACGAACAAAAACCACAGAACTTCTTACAGCAGAACACACATTTCTTAGTGCTAGATTATAGCTAATATTGTCGTCAAGTCTTTTAAAATTTACACTTACATTACATAACGTTAACTGCATTGTTGTTTTTTTTTACCCCCGCCCCTCCCTTCTTTGTTTGTCAGTATATTGTAAATGTTGATTGAAGTCTGACTGTTCCACGAGTAAGTCTGTCTGACCAGTTGTTTTATTTTTACTGAAATATAATATTTGTTCATTCATTCATTTGCATGTCCCTTGCGGAACTTTGCCTCCCTAACAGCACTCCTGTAGACCTCTCGGTTGTGGCAAGATGGCCTGCTGCTGATACATCCATTTGCAGATCATCAACGATGTCTTGCAGCCATCTCCGCCTTGGTCTTCCTCTCTTTCTTTTCCCCATTATGTATCCTTCCAAGACGGTCTTGTCTAGATTACCATGACGTTTAATGTGTCCAAAATATTTAAGTTTTCTCTCTTTAATCCTCTTTACTAGCCAGCCTTCTTCAATATTAAGTTCTTGTAGTATAGATATATTTGTTCTTTTTTTTGTGTCCATGATATTTGAAGAACTCTTTGTAGCATTTACATTCAAAGGCATTTATGCGTTTTTCAGCTGTTTTGTTAAGTGTCCAGGTCTCACAGGCATATGTTGCGATGGGAAAAATGCATGCTCTTAAAAATCTTATTTTTGTGGTTCTGTCTGCCCCTCTCCACAGATTCTTTAGTTGTTTTACTTTCTGAAGAGCGATAGATGTCCTCCTTTTAATTTCTCTCATTGTATCTCCATTACTAGTTAATAGTGATCCAAGATATTCAAAACTCTCCACTTCTTCCAGTTTTTCCTCATTGATACATATGTCAGCTGCCTTATTTGTTTTGTCAGTTGTCATCAATTTAGTTTTCTTCGCATTAAGATACAAGTTTTGTTCTTCGCTGTTCTTACGAACTGACATAATTAGTTTTTCCATTCCTTTTTGGGTTGTGGACAGTAATACTGTGTCATCAGCATATCTAATCTCTGGTATTTCATAACCTCCAATTGTTATGGCATCGTAATATTCTTTGTCTACATCTTCTCTAACACTCCTCGTTATATTTTCAGTATACACGTTAAATAAGTAAGGTGACAATACGCACCCCTGACGGACCCATAATATTTGTTACATTGTTATATAATGACATAGAAAGCAGAATGGCTGCGACACGATGGCCTACGCGTTGGCCACTCAAATGTTCATCACTTGTTAGAAAAATTCCCCGAGGTTACACATATACTTCAACAACATTTTCATTTTTTTATGGCTTCTCTGAAAGCAGATTACATAAAAACATCACTGACAACGATATACGAATAAATTGTTTTAATTTGATCGGGCGCGACCCAGCTCGGAATATAGAGACAGGTTTAGTCGTTTACATTTCTAACACAGTTAAATTTTGTAGAAGAGAAGACCTGGAAACATCAGAGGTTGAATTATCATGTTAGAAATCAAATTATCAAATTTTAGTCCAATTCTAATTAGTTTTATATACCGAAATCCAAATGCTTCAGCCGAGTGGTATGATCACTTTATGACCATGATGGGTGATGATCTAACCTATAAATTCAAGGACATAATCATTCTAAGCGACTTCAATATAGATCTCAATCAGTCCAGTCCTACATGGAAGAACATCCTACAACTTCTCCCAAATTGTTAAAAAACCTACTAGAGTAACTGAATCATCATCAACACTAATAGATCATATTTATGTAGTTCATACAGGAAACATTACTGATTGTACTGTCCCTCATGTATCGCTAAGTGATTACTACCCGATCTGCTGTACGCGGTCACATCACGGGTATAAAATGCCTAAACACAAACATATCAGCATCAAATATATGAACTTTAAAAACTTTAACTTGGAATTATTTTTAACTGATCTAAAAGCTTCGCCTCTTACGTACGTTTACCAGTTAACTAATGAGGCTATCGAATACTGGATCGATATATTTCGAAATATTTTTGACAAGCATGTCCCCATCAAAGAAATGATAGTAAAACACGTAACAAAATCCCCATGGATAACTCCTGATATCTTGCAATTCATGAGGAAACGGGATGAAGCTCATAAAAGCAGAAATTTCAGTAGCCATCGTTCACTTAGGAATAAGGTGTAGTATTAAATTAGGCAGGAGAAGAAAAATTACTTTAGAAATTTAGTGAAAGACAAAACTGATAGTAAATCAATTTGGAAAGCGATTAATTATCTTGTAAATAAAAAGAAGCAGTCGGACCCACAAACACTTAATGGTGAACATACTTACACTAACGTCAGTGAACATTTTAGGGAACAAATTAGTACTATAAAATCTTCATTACCGACTCCTAATTGCGACCTGAGTGTGTTGAAAACTTACAGCGAGAGTAAATGTGTAAAGCTAAAACAACTAATATTCTTTTTCTCACAGTCGGTGAGGTTTATAACTAAATCCGGTAACACTAACTCAGAAGGATGTCATGACATTAATAACAAGATACTATGCTACGCTGCACGAGTTATCACAGACACACTAACATACATAAACAATTTGTGCATTGACAAATACTATTTCTCTGACGCTTTTAAACTTGCCAAAGTGTTTCCTCTTTTTAAATCTGGACAGACTAGTGACCTCTCAAACTATATGCCTATATCCATTCTGTCATCATTATATAAACCTCTTGAAAAACATACAAAAGTTAACACTTCTACACATGCAGGAAAACAATATACTAATAGACAGTCAATCAGGTTTTAGACCAAATCACTCCTGCCACACAGCATTAACTAAAATGACGGAAAGCTGGCTGTCTAATATAAATGATGACAAATTATGTTGTGCTGTCTTTGTTGATTTCGAGAAAGCCTTCGATATGTTTGATCATGAAATTCTTGCCAAAAAAAAAAAACAAACAAAAAAAAACGTACACCTTGACCTAACAAAATTTATTACATCTTTTCTCTAAGGCAGAAAATAAGTACTTTATAAACAAAATATCTGACTCTTCTTTGGTTGATACTGGTATTCCTCAAGGGTCCATTTTTGGTCTTCTCCTCTTTGCTACCTCTATTAACGACTTAAACTACATTTAAAGCATTCTTCATGTGATCTTTTTGCTGATTACTGTACTGTTTACAATAGTGGCTGTGACATCAATTCCTACAGACAACGCTCCAAAATGATATAAAAAGTTTGATTAAATGGAGTAATAAAAACAATATGTTGATAAACACCAACAAAATAAATCCATGCTCATTACTACAAGACAGAAACTGCAGAATGCAACAAAATCTTCATTACAGCTTTTTGCTGGGACTAAGGCAATAGAAAATGTTCCTGAACATAAAACTCTAGGACTCATCATTGATCAGCATTTAACTTGGAATTCTCACGTACATAACCTAATAAACTTGACTGCACAGAAAGTGTACCAACTAGCCAAAATTAAACACTTTATCGACAAAGACACAAGAAAGATATACTACATATCACACATACAAACACACTTAGATTACTGTTCCACAATCTGGGGTGGATGCTCAGTCTCAAACACAAAAAGGCTCCACTCACTTCACAAATGAGCATTAAATCTGATTTGTGACAAACACCCAGTACAGACTGTAGATCAGCACAAACAACTCAAAATTCTACCCCTCAAATATAGAGCCATTTTCAACAAAGTTAAGTTTGTTCTCAGAATTCTGTCACACAATGCTCCGCCTTACTTGTGGTCACTGTTTACTTATAGCACTAGACATAGCTAGCGTTTAAAAAACTGTCTTCTTCCTAAACCCAGGATTGATCTGTACAAGAAAAGCCTTGCATACTCTGCAGTACAGCTCTAGAACACCCTCCCCTACCATTTAAAATCCATTAGCATTGCTTCATCCTTTAACTCACACCTGTTTCATTATTTACTTGCTTGTAATTATTATATGCCTCCATAGAATAACCAGCACTCTCTCAACCCATGACTCGCCAGCCACCAAGTACTAAAATGACAGTTCGAAAAGTAACTTGTTAGATATTGTTAGAAATTATTTTTTTAAGACGACGAAAACAACGGGCCGTGACCCGATGGTACTGCAAACCGGGTCCACCCGTAACGAGATATGGACCATACCCCCAGCATTCAGTGTGCAGGGCAGGCCTCATGCATCTCGTTTAGTTCAAAAATAACGACGCTTTTTTTATGTTGATCAAGAGGACACTTTGACCTTAGCCACTTTAGTTTAATCTTACACTCTGTTGATATGTTTTTTATTCCTAATGTAATTTGTATACTTGTATTAAATCGAGTGTGTGAAAGATGGAGTGATGAAAGGCAGAATGTAAGACGGGCCTGCGTGCCTAATTCTTAGCCCTTTAAAAATAAAGATTATTCATTCTCTCTCTCTCTCTCTCTCTCTCTCTCTCTCTCTCTCTCTCAGCAGTGATTCGTAAAGTGCTGTACTGGTTGAAATAGTGACCTTAATTTTCTTGACTTTCCCAGACCTTGAGGGGTCTGTGGCCTGTACCGCGCCCGATCATTTCTCCTTTCATCAGCTCCAAATTAGAGGCAGGTACCATTTTCAGCTGGACTGGTGTGCTGCCTCATACACAGCGTTCAGCTTTATAACAGATCAGGTGCGAGTTCAATGTGATCCTAAATGAAAACAACAATCAACAGAATGAATTGCTTGATGCACTTCTTTATGTCTTGTAACTAAAAGAAAAGTATGCATCACCTCGTGTCACGATTTGGTAGCCTGAGTGTATGCAGTGGCGTACAGAGGGGAGGGCTTGGGTGGGTGACTGCTTCGGGTGTCACGTAATGCAGAGTCGAGAGCACCAAAACGGAGCGCTCCGTCTATATTGTTGCGCCCTTGCACGTTGTTCTAAATAAATGAACTACAAGAAAGAATAGCACATGTACTTTTTTCGATCAAGGAGAAGAAGTCAGGAGATAGAACATATCCTTGTCTCACTCCCAATTTTATGTCTTGGAATGCTCCTATTTGGTTCTCAACTTCATAGCTGCTGATTGCTGCCGGTTTATGTTTTTGATAAGTTTCAGATCTTTCCCATCTGAAATCTACTTATTTTATAACAAAAGCCCAAGTTTAAGTTGCAAACTTTCCACTCATTCGACACACAAGAAGCTCCTTTTCTAAGACTTCCGAATGTGGAATCTCCCAGGACAATTCCACATAAGAGTCCATTAATAGTCTGCCATAATGTGTGTATCCCATCTTCCTTGGTATCTGGCTTCCTTTGTTTTTATGTCTTGGTGAAATCTTTCACCTTCCTTTTCGGTTATGTCACCAGGGTTCTCAGGAAAGCGATCTAAGTGACTGTGCAGATTATGGATTTTAACACTCATGTTACAGCCAAGCCTGTTGAAATGAAAGACCATATCCTCTACTAATTGTGTGTAGTTGTCTGCCTTCTTGTTGCCAAGAAGGTTTTTCACAGCAAGAACAAATGAAGACCACGCTCATGATTCCATTTCCTTCACCAATGCTGTGAAGTGTGGGTCATTTATAAGTTGTCTGATCTGTGGACCATCGAAAATTCCTGCCTTCAGTTTTTCCATGGTAAGTATATGCACAATGTATTCAATACATGAACCGTCTTTTTTATTCAAAGCCTTTACTACAAATTGTTTCGTCAGACCTAGCTTTATATGCAGTGATGTCAGTATGATTCTCTCTCGTGATACTAAAAGTTCATTGATTATATTTTGTCCTCCAGCCACCATATATTCCCTCGGAGACCAATCTGTTCTTGTCCAGTGTTCATATTTGGCTCTACTAACGAAAAGGCATAAAAAGCAAGGATACTTTGTGTAGCCACTTTGTTGACCAAAAAGAAAATTAACCATCTTCAAGTCTACACAAATCACCCATTGATGTTCTTGGTAACTTATCTTTTCCTAGACTAAAGGGATGGCCTTGCATTCTTCCTTCATCCTGGTCGAATGACCGATTGCAATAGAACTATATTTGGTACCGTTATTTACAAGAACTCATTTCACACTACGTTTTGAACTGTCGATGAAAAGATGCCACTCACCAACTTTTTTCACAAGGTTTCCGATGTCATTGCACAATAGAAAGTTGTTGTCTTCGGTAAAGAATGGTAGCAACTCCTGTTCTCTCCTTCGATAAAATGTTATTTTCGTTCCAGGCTGAAGTATATTTTTTTTCCTTTCGTCTGAAGGCAAGCAATTCAGGAAACTTTTTGAAAAGGTTTAAGTCCCTGATCAGATCATTCAATTCATTCTGATCAAAACGATCACTATGTGAAGTTATTTGGAATTCATCGTCTCTGCCCCCACTTTCTTTACCTTGTGCGATATCAGACATGCAAGACTCGTCCTCTGTGAGCTGTGGTAGTTCAAGGAAAGGTGGAACGGATACAAGATCCCAATGCAGAACAGGTCTCCTGGCTGAAGGTAGATCAGGGTAAGACAACTTGTCACGATTATATCGACTGATGCCGATGATATTAACAGTATAAAAATAACAGTCATCGAAGTGGTTTTTCTGTTGCCTCCACATCATTAGTATTCAAAATTTCAGGCAACTGTTTCTTCCATTTGTCCACTGGCACAAATGCTCCGTACAAATTTTTGCATACAATATGAAGAGCCCATGTTTTATCTTGATCTCCAAGCTTGACACAAAAAATAACCTACATTTGCTCTTTTTGCAAACTCAGAAATCGTTTTCCTACATCTTTTCAGTTTGTACTCCTCACAAATGTCGGAAAATACGTCGGGTTTATTCAAGCAGCTCCGTCTTGAAGTATTGAAGTAGCCATAACCTCCATGTTGTTCGATTTGCAAAAAAATGAAATGATATGAGTGGGAATATAACACACACCTTCTATGCCATCATAACTATTATACAACGCAACTGTTTTAAACAGATCAGGCTCAGAAACCTTTGAAATACAAATTTATGTAGTCTACGAAAACCATAATTTACCATCTTAATTTGTGCACTTAATTATGTAATAAAACAGAACAGCAGCGATTTTGTTATTTGAGCTTTACATTTTTTATGCCAGTGTGCATTATAGGAAAGGAAAAGGAAATAGATGAATAATTGTGAATCATATGTCATTATACACACAAAAATATTGGTAGACTAAATACATAAATTTCCCATTCAAATAAGACAGCTTGTTATGACATCCTGTCTTATTTGAATGGGAAATTTATGTATTTAATTTACCCACACTTTTTTTCTTATGGCATCCATTACATTTTAGTGCAAAGAAGGTGGAGATCAAGTATAACATCAGCAAAAACTTTACTAGATGCCGATTGTGACACGAACCATGAATTATTAATAGCAGACATGAACATAAAGATTTAAAAAAAAGACATTTAGGGAATCAAGACCACTCCGCTTTGACCTTACAAAAATACCAGAACAATAGAAGTGAAGAACCGTTTCGAAATCCTGATAGCTGTACATGATAAGATGACACCAGATGAATTAGCTACGCAGGCAGAGTTATCTTAATAACACCAGCTAAAGACATGGTTCCAGTAAAGAAAACACAAAAGAATGGATGGATTACACCAGGCAACACTAGAACTAATAAAGCAACGTAGAGAAATGAAGACGAAAGGGAAAGTGACAAACAACAACAAAGAGGAATATACATCTTTAACAAAAAAAAAGTACGAAGAAACATAAGAAAAGACAACAAAATAATACATACAAGATTGTTGTGAAAGAATAGAAGGACATCAAAAGTGTGGAAGAGATAGTTAAATGTTTAAAGAAATGAAGACATCGACGAAAAATGTCACACGTAAGCTAAATGTAATTTGTGACGATATGGGAAAGACCTTGATAAAAACAGGGACATTCCTGAAAGATGAAAGGAATATTGCAGAGGAATGTATGAAACAATTGACTGTGAAAGCAGAAATCAAAAGTGTGAATTATTAATGGATGAGAAAGAATTCGAATTGAAGAAGTTGTATGGGCAATAAAGAATCTGAAAAATGGTCAATCACCAGGATGTGATGAGATAACAGTTGAACTTATTAAAGCAGGAGGAAGGAATGTGCAACAATCTATCGTGCACTGTGTAAAAAGATGTGGCATTTAAGTATCCGGCCAAAAGAATACCAAAAAAGGGTAACTTGAAATTATGCACAAACTATAGAACTGTTGACATGATTAGTCATGTCAATAAAATTCTATTAATAATCATAATGGGTAGACTTCGTAAGAAAATATGAGAAGAATTCAATGTGGTCCAATCTGGTTTTAGACAAGAAAGAGGATAAAGAGATCATATATTCAATATAAGATTAATAACAGAGAAATGCGGAGAATTTAATGTGAATCTATATTTATCATTTATAGACTATTCAAAGGCGTTTGATTCTATACAACACCAGAAACTTTGGGAAATAATGGGGAAAATGGGATTTGAAACAATTTGATACAATTAACATCACCGCTGTATCTAGACCAACAAGCAGCAGTAAGAATAAGTGGTGAAACAACAATTTGGTCTGACATAAAACAAGAATGTATAAAACTGGAAAAAAGTAGGAGCAGCTTTATTACTTAACGATTACAAAGTTGTGACGTTTCGGCGTGAGCCTTAATCATACAAAAACATACAGGACGAAGAAATAGGGAGAGGCGATAAAGTATAGATTTACATGAATACTGTTTAAAAAATTAAAAAATAAAAATTTTTTTTAAAAGGAGTACTTAGCTGTAAATTGCAAGGTGTGGCTTTTCTGGCGGTGTGTGTCAGGAATGGATCTGGTAGGACGTGGAAATTGTTTAAATAGAGACCTGTGACATGTGGTCGGTGGGTTGTAACTGGGAGTGGTGGATGGGGAACCGGGGAGGGGAGAGAGAGTGACGCACTACTGGCCTAGCTGGGAGAATTTGAAACAGGTGATTGGGGAAGAGGTGTTGCAGAGAATAGGGGTTGCAGAGTGATGCTGTGAGGAAGTTTGAAAAGTAAGAAGGGGTGGATTTAGTGGAGAGGTACTATAATGATTGAAGAAGATGATGTTACGTGTAATTAAACAGCGAGTTTAACCCATGTGGTTCCAGCGTCCCATAATTTTGTATGCAGCGGTTCTCAAGTGCCAGGCGGCTTGTGTCATCTGCGTGACATTGTTTAATGGCTGTTACCAGAAAATCAGATTTGCCTCTGTGGTTGGGGCCATTGAAATGATTTGGGACTGGTTTCGAAGCATGCTGGGTGATGTCGTACAGATGTTTTTGCATGCGGTCCTCTAATCTGAGGCCAGTCTCTCCGATATATGTTATCCTGCATCTTTTGCACACGATGACATATATCACATTTCGGGACTCGCATGTGAATCCCTCATGAAGAGTGAGGATAGTTTTGGGAAAGGTGATTGTTTTCGTTTCCCAAACTACAGGGCAGGTAACACAGCGGGGACGGTTACATTTTCTGGTGACAACATACGTAAGGCTCTGCTTCAAGTGACATAAAACAAGGGGTCCATCAGGGGTGAATATAGTCGCCTTACTTATTTAACTTGTGTACTGAAAATATAATGAGGAATGCTAGAGAAGATGTAGACAAAGAATATTACGTTGTCATAACAATTGAAGGTTATGAAATGCCAGACATTAGATATGCTGATGACACATTATTACTGTTCACAAAACAAAAAAAGAATGAAAAACTAATTATGCTAGTCCATAAGAATAGTGAAGTGCAAAATCTCTATCTTAATGCGAATAAAACTAAACTGATGACAACTGACAAAACAAATAAGGCGGCTGAAATATGTATCAATGAGGAAAAATTAGAAGAGGTGGAGAATTTTGGATACCTTGGATCATTACTAACTAATAATGGAGATACAATGAGGGAATTTAAAAGGAGGACATCTATCGCTCTTCAGAAAGTAAAACAACTAAAGAAGCTGTGGAGAGGAACAGACAGACCTATAAAAATAATATTTTTAAGGGGATGTATATTTCCCATCGCAACATATGCCTGTTAGACCTGGACACTTAACAAAACAGCTGAGAAACACATAAATGCCTTTGAATGTAAATGCTACAGAAGAGTTCTTCAAATATAATGGACACCAAAAAGAACAAATATATCAATACTACAAGAACTTAATATTGAAGAAGGCTGGCTAGTAAAGAGAATTAAACAGAGAAAACTTAAATATTGTGGACATATTAAACGTCGTGATAATTTGGAGAAGACAGTCTTGGAAGGGTACATAATAGGAAAAAGAAAGAGAGGAAGACCAAGGTGAAGATGGCTGCAAGACGTCTTTGATAATCTGCATGTGGATGCATCAGCAGCAGGGCATCTTGCTTACAATCGAGAGGCCTACAGGAGTGCTGTTAGGGAGGCAAAGTTCCGCAAGGGACATGCAAATGTCTCACTGTTATGACATCCCAATTCTGCAGAAGAGATTTTTTTTAAAGGCGAAGCAAAATTTTATAAATTCAATTATAAATAACTATAAATTCAACCAGATCTATGAAACTAGAGCTGATGCGGTCTATCCAGTGCAATTTTTCTGAATCAGCGCCCAAAATAACCGCAGGAACAGGCCTGAAAATAAAGTCACCAAGAAATGTTTTTATTGGGCTGTGTAATAGATACCATACAGTTCTTGTACTGCTACTTTGGTACTGTGATGGGTACTTAATTTTAACACACTTTTAATGTGGTGTTGTGGTTTGTGCCCAGCACAAACACGCAATGCGAAAAGCCAAGGCAGCACAAGCACCCACAACTGAATCTGGACATATATGTTCCGTGTGTGGCTAAACATTTAGAGCTCGTATAGGGCTAGTTGGCCATACACAGACACACCTCTCCTTACTTTGACTAAGATGAATCTGTGGTCATCATTGAAGATGATAGACGAACAACAACAACTGTGCTACAGTCAAAGAAATGCAAAACATAAACAATTTAAAGAGACTTTTATACGGGTGATTTTTACGTTGTACGCGTATTATTTTTTTATTTTATTTTAATGCATGTGTAATTGTTAATTCCCAAATTTTAATTTAAAATATTAAAACTTGAAGCGGAAATCCAGTAAACGCCATTCTGTTGTTACATGGAGATCCGTAAACAACCAGTACTGCCTTACTATCTCTAGTTTTTATTCGTTATCGTAAGAGGAAGGGTAAATCGCTTTTGTATCAATATAACAAAGTCCCTTTGCTATACTGTTTCAGTTCGAAGTCACGTATTAAAAAACAAAAAACAGGTCTTGGATTTATGATGACGAAATACTACGCATCGTCGAAAGCATCATTAGAAACAAGAGGTTATGACATGTTAAAGGTAAGGTGGCACAGAATTCACATCTCATCGTCAATATTACACTATTTTTCACATCTTATTCGTTATCGAAAATATATAGAGGGAAAACATTTCTTTCAATTTTTATTTGCCGAATTTCTCTTGTTTAGAACTGATGAATTGTACTCAGCTTTTTCTTCAACTGATTTCTTGTCAGTTGTATTTCTTGATACACAAACTTTCGTCCTTTTTTTTGTATGTCGTCAGTTTATCTTGTGATTTCAATGGTATTGAATTATTTTCTGCAATTATAAATTGTTGTTTATGTCCATGGATTTATTTTATATCTTCCATATTATTAAAGACTAATAATACATATTTTCATCTGTTTTTCTAATACCAGACTGTTTTAACTTTGTTATTTTAAGTTATATTTCAGATCTAATAGCATGATAATCAACGGCTTAAACAACGAGTTTTAAGTAATTATGCACAGAAAGACAAAGAAGTGAAGGAATCATGCCGTCAAGATAAACGTCAATATTATGACAACTTAGCAGAAACAGCAGAGAAAGCAGCATATACAAATGACATGAAAACCATATATAAAATCACAAAGCAGATGACAGGTAACTTCAATACAAGATGTGAAAGTGCAGTAAGAACACAAAATGGACAACTGGTCAGTGGAGAAAGAGAAAAAATTGAAAGATGGAGGGAACACTTTAACACCCTACTAAACAGAACACAAGCAGCACAAGCAATAGATATACCTGAAGCAAAAGCGGAACTAAACATCAATACAGGACCAATAACAATAAATGAAGTAAAAGAGGCGATAAAGATGCTAAAATCAGACAGGGCACCAGGTGAAGATGAAGTGACTGCTGAGATGTTGAAAGCAGAAGAAACAGAAACACCAAAACAACTTTGCCGGATATTACAACAAATTTGGGATTTAGAAAAAGCCCCAGAGGAGTGGAAAACTGGTCTTATAGTAAAACTACCAAAGAAGGGTGACCTCAGAGATTGCGGGAACTGGAGAGGCATTACCCTACTGCCACTCACTAGTAAAGTATTTTGCAGAATAATCATCAACAGAATTGTACCAACACTTGAGGAAAAACTTCGGAAAGAGCAGGCAGGATTTAGGAAAGGAAGATCATGCATAGACCATATTTGTACTTAGACAAATATTAGAACAGGCAAATGAGTGGCATAGCACAACATATGCATTATTCATAGATTTTGAGAAAGCCTTTGACAGTGTCAACAGAGATGCACTGTGGAAAATCCTAAGATGGCATGGCCTCCCCCATAAAATAGTTAATGTAATCAAAGCCCTATACGAGGGTTTTCAGTGCAAAGTTATCTGTGGAGAACATACCTCCAGCAGCTTTAGGGTACAAACAGGAGTGAAACAGGGATGTGTACTATCACCAACATTATTTATCTTGGCAGTAGACTGGTTAATGAAGGAGGCAACATCAGACAAACGCAGAGGATTACAATGGACCCTTGACACAGTGCTGGAGGACCTTGACTTTGCGGACGACATTTGTCTATTATCAAGCAGTCACAAAGATATGCAAGATAAAATAAACAAGTTAACCCAGAATGCAAACAACATAGGACTAAAGATCAACGTAGGAAAGACAAAGTTAATGAAGCAAAATGTGAACAACAGAAATGTACTCAGAGTAGATAACAAGTTAGTGGAGGAGGTCAACGAATTTGTATACCTTGGCAGCAGAGTAGTAGAAAATGGAGACAGCACAGAGGACATCAACAGCAGACTTACTAGAGCAAACCAGGCTTTTGCAATGCTACAGAATATATGGAAATCAAAAAACTAAGCATAAATATGAAAATCAGGATATTTAAGAGTAATGTTCTAAATGTACTACTCTATGGAAGTGAATGCTGGAAAATCACCAAAACCATAGAAAACAAGTTGAATTCTTTCCAGACTAAATGTTTACGTAGAATTAAAAAAATATTTTGGCCAAACACCATAAGAAATAACATCTTATTGGCAGAAATGCAGATGAAACCACTGACAACAATTATTGAGGAAAGACGCTGGCGATGGTTGGGACATGTGCTCCGAATGACTGACAACTCACTACCAAAAATAGCACTAAGATGGACACCACAGGGGAGCAGAAGTAAGGGTAGACCAAAAAAGACATGGAGAAGAACAACAGAAAGGATGTTGAGCAATAGAGGGCTCACCTGGGCAAGAGCAGAAAAAAAGGCGAAAGACAGGCATTTGTGGAAAACCCTTGCGGAAGCCCCATGTGCCCTGGGCACTTAAGGTTCAGAGAGAGAGAGCATGATAATCTGTGAGCTTCATGTTGCAGCAGTATTACTGAAATACCTTATTTACAATAGGTGAGGTTACTGTAAGAAGTAAACATATGCATGCAATATATACACTACCACAGTAAATGTAACTGACATTAAACTGATTGTCATCTCTTGCTATGCATTGCACTAGTATTATGATTCTTTGTTAGATTTCAAGATCTGTGACAACAGACTCCCATGAGTCACTCTGAAGAACACAATTTTTCATTGGATTGTAAATTTCTGTGTATAACTTTTTTTTTTTTACTGTGACACAGAGGACTTTATTGTTCAGAGTTACATGAGGAGAAGATAGTTACATGAGGAGCACTATATTCCTTGAGCTCATTTCTTCTAGCCTATCACATGAAAATCAGATCATTATTATGTTTTACCTCTTGGCTTACCAAATAGTGTCAGGAACATATGAACATTTTTTGTTATCAGCAGGAACATATGAACATTTTTTGTTATCAGCAGGAACATATGAACATTTTTTGTTATAAGCAGGAACATATGAACATTTTTTGTTATAAGCAGTAATATATGTACATTTTTTGTTATCAGCAGGAATATATGAACATTTTTTGTTATCAGCAGGAATGTACGAATATTTTTTATTATCATATGAATATTTTTTTATTATCAGGTGTGCAATGTTGTAGCAGGAAATAATGTGATACCTTTATTTATGTTAAGAAACTGTGACTGTTTAAAATGATTAACTTCCTCCTACAAAACAAAGCTATGTATATTGACTGTTTTATTTTTCATTGAAAAAAAAAAATCTGTTTAATGGCTTATGGATGGTCATAAGTTAATCATTCCAGCACCACACTCTTCTCTCTTGTGATTAAAGTCTTTGTTCTCTGAGCATCAGTGGTCTGAGTGCATGAGTTCTGATGAATGTTAACCTTTATCTCTGAACATTTCTTTCTTGAGTTAGTCATAAAAATATAATTCTTATATTTTTCCAGGTGCTGAGACCTTGCCAAGCTAGATCAGAGTGAATCAGTATGACAAAGATTTTGACATGTACAATCTTGGACATGAACAGCCCTCTCATTCTCATTGTTCATCTCCTGAAAGTTATTCAACTTCACCAGTGTTGGTAGCAATACCACTACTTAACAGACGACTAGGAACAAGATGCAGTACTCCTAAATTTATTTGCAATGGTCATTGTAAAAGACATAACACTTTCAAAATTTCCATTCATGTCATTTAAAATAGTAATCCAGTTTTATGTACAGTAGTAAATTTAATTTCTGTGAGAGTTCATAAAATGAGCTGTCCATTTAGTTTTATGTCAAGCAGTGAAAGAAGACGTATTGCTCCTCTAGAGAAAGAAACAACAGTTGAAATCCGGCCAAATCGCTACTTACGGATCCAACACTTAAATGCCAGTCCACGAGGTAAAAAGTTTGAAAATGAAAAGCATATGGAGGTTTATCACAAATTTAAAGGTGGAATCCCTGCTTCGGGTCCTCTGACAGTACCACGAAGACCCCCACAGGAGCACGTGTCCTGTGATAGAGTGGGTTGTAAGATGTGCGTGCAGGCTGCATCATCTGCCAATACAAGACCATATGGTGTCTCCCATCATTCTAAATTTAAGAGTCAAACTAACACCACTGCTTCTGAAGAACAACATGTATTAGATGGACCAGTCAAGGTAACTCTCAGTCCTTCCATTGACAAAGATATGGTAATTTTCTTTATTCATGGAGTGGGAGGCTCGTCAGAGATCTGGTGCGCTCAAGCCAGGTACTTTTCAGATCAAGGTTATGAAATTGTGGCACCTGATCTGATTGGACATGGCTATAGCTGCACTCCTAGAGATGCAAAAGCCTATCATTTCAAGGAAATAGCAGCAGACATGGAGGAGATATTTGACAGATATTGCAAGAAAAAGAACATTCTTGTTGGTCATTCATATGGGTAAATATATTTTTACTGAAGTATTAATGAAGTATTAAATTATGTTTTTAAAAGTAGTGTCTTTGCTATACTGCTCAGCTCAGTGAAATTCATATAATCATGATCAGTTTTTGCTTACATTTTAGTTCAAAATATTATGATATGACCCAAATGCCACTTGCAAAAAGGTAAGTCTTTAGAAAAAAAAAAATGAAAGTTTTATTAATGCAGACTTTTTCTCAGAATAATTGGCATACAGCATTGTTACTTGATAATGATAAATTTACTGAATTTTTAAAAAGTGCATGAATGAAAAATTACTAATAATTTTGAAATGTTGTAAATCTGTTGTACTAGGATGCTCCTGTGAACTTATGTTCTTGCAGCTAATGTAGCAAAGATCTTGGAATAACAGCAGCGCTTCAGATGTAGGAAAGGGTTACGATGGCTTCCATACTTCCTAGAATGGATCTAAGGAACAGGTTTACAATTAAGCTCCACTGCCATTGGAAACAAGTTAACCATGACTTTCACTTTGGCTTGCATGTAGCATCATAATAACCTGTTACCAGATCCAAAAGAAATGATCAGAGAATCCCAAAACAAGCTGTCAAGTGGAACACAACAGGCCGAAGAAAAAGAGGCAGACTGCATGAAACTCTGAAGAGGACATTATTAAGAGAGGCCAAATTAACAGGCATAAAATCCTTTGATGAGGTTGAAAGACTCGCCGAAGACAGGAAAAAATTGGCGAACTACTTTGCGAGTCCCTATGTGACGTTTAGCGGCACGGGAAGGATATAAGATAAGAAGATCCCCTGTGCAGATAAGGAACAGGGTGCTGACAGATTAAACTTGTTCTGATGGGGGTCTGAAGCTGTTCTGAAGCAATCATCTAAGCCAATTTGTTGTTGTTGTTGTTGTTGTTGTTGTTGTTGCTGCTGCTGAATTCATTAAAAAATTGTCTTTTCAGAAATTTCCATCAAGTATATGACCATACTAGAGATAGAAATCACATTGATACATAATCTTTGCATACAGTCTGGATATAAAGTAATGAACTGTTAAACATCTAGATAGACATCATGGCAGGAATTAAATATGACAGAAGAGAATTGAATAAGATAGTTTGTATCATAAAGAATTCCACTAGGTAATGAAGTCAGATATCATATCTTTCAAGATAAAATGTTACAGAAGGGTCCTTGGAATATATTGAAAGGATAAGAATAGCACCAGAGAAAAAAAAACCATAAACTAGATGTGTATAAAATTGACTTATCAGCTCTGTCAAGAAAAAAAGTTATCTTTCTTTGCAAACAATACCCCTGACAATTGAATATCTTTTATTATCATTCATCATGACCATCTTGTTTTGCCAAGAAAAGACATGATACCAGTTTTTGGCATTACAGCAGTTTAAATTAGAAGCTTCCATCTATTGAACAAAGCCATGTCACTGCTGTATTATTTTCTTTCTTCTTTTTTTAAAGCCATTCAAATTACTTTTGGAAGCCTAAGAGTTAAATAACATGATGGTCTAGAGAGAACAGTTGTGAACATGTGATTTCTTGGAATAGGGGAAGGGAGTGGCTAGCATGACATTGGGCATAAGCTCTGTCTTCTGGCACTCTAAATACCACACATGATGACGTTTCAGACCTGCTATTAAGAAGGCAGTGTTCTGTGAAGTCATGTAGTATGAGGAAGATGGAAGTGAGATAATTTTTCAGGTTGGCTATTAAAGAAGCAGTGTTCTGTGAAGAGCAGGCAATTTGAGGAAGAGGGTTAACACAAAATGTCCTCTCTTGGCTCACACAAACATTCAAATTCCTTTTATTTCCAAACATGCAGGGTTAGAGATGAGGATACAAGATTATGGGACACATGTTTTAAATGCAATTCTTGGGATAAATCTTTAAAATATAGGACTGTCATGGATAACACAGGATGATTGTTTACTTTAACTGCTGACAAGTTACTTTTGTAATATCTATAAGAATTATTTCTGTAGTTATTTGCTTTTCATAACCATCGTAACCTTTTGTCATTCCAGTGCATCATTTGCCACTTCCTTAGCTAGAAACCACCCTCGACATGTCACCAAGTTGATCCTGATAAGTGGAGGACCCCCAACACCATTGGCACCACAGCCTGGAGTGTTCTCTCTACCTTATTGCATATTCACATGCATAAGACCTTGCCTGTTATGTGGATTTTACAAGTGGGTCATTATTTCAGAAGCAAGTGTAGTTAAGATTAGCGATTCACTAACTTAAAGTATTTTGTTAATACACTTTAAACTTACACAATATTCCAGAGTCAAAAAAGCCCTCATCTGGTAAATCTGCTTTAGCAGAAGGTGAATAAGAGCCTACAACATGGATTTCCAACCTGAAGTTTGTGGAAAGTCATGTAGGGATTGATAAAACAAATCAGATTATGTAGAATACTAGAAATATGTGAAGCTTTTAATTTAATGTCTGCTGACAGGGAAGTGTAGGAGAGTCATGATGGATTATTATTGGGTTCAGGGATCTGTAGTCTGAAAAAAGGGTTGAAAACCACTGTTCTAAAAGCATATAATAGGGTGCTTGGTAAGTATAGGAGTGGAAGTCCATTAACCAGGAACTTAGTATTACTTTTCCCAGTGTACTGGAATATGTTGATTGTATGACAAAGGTTTGTAAATTTAGAAACACTGGTCAGTCTCTAATCCAGTCTCAGCTTGGAATAATGAGTTGATTGTTGAGAAATGATAGATTGGATAGCCTTATAGGTGAAAGTATGTTGATTGTTGATAGATGGGATAGCCTTGTAGGTGAAAGTATGTTGATTGTTGATAGATTGGATAGCCTTATAGGTGAAAGTATGTTGATTGTTGATAGATGGGATAGCCTTGTAGGTGAAAGTATGTTGATTGTTGATAGATGGGATAGCCTTGTAGGTGAAAGTATGTTGATTGTTGATAGATTGGATAGCCTTATAGGTGAAAGTATGTTGATTGTTGATAGATGGGATAGCCTTGTAGGTGAAAGTATGTTGATTGTTGATAGATGGGATAGCCTTGTAGGTGAAGGTATGCAGAAAGTGGAGAAAGAGCTCCAGTCTAATGCAGAGAGTTGTCACCTTTGCAATATTGAGACCTTTCTTAAATGCCAGAGAATGCACAGTAAATCACAATCGAGCAGTGGTTATTGTTTGGTTGTTTCTTTGTTCATCTGCAGTGATCTGGGCCAAGAGCCAGTTTTATAGAGCTGAGTGAACATTATAGTCTATTTTATCCTTAATCAAAGTTGCTTGTGGCATAATCCAATATGCCACATCATGAAGATAGATATTCATCATTATTTTCAGCTCAGCAGCTGAATATTTACTTTTACAGTTAGAAATACTGAAGGATAGAAATCAGCATTACCACTGTCAATGCAAAAATCTTGTTAATATGATTTTCCCCCACTTTCAGCTTCTATTGTTTTCCAGTTTTCTTTGATCTCACACTGATTATATAGTTTTGTCCTTTTTTTTAAAATACAGTTTACCATTCTTAAGCATAAATTTTTACAAATTTTAGTAGGTCTAACAACCATTCTATATCTGCTCTGTTCTACTGTGTCGAGCAGAAGCCCGGACTCTAATCAAAGTCCTGGTGAGAGATAGGTTAATGCAGCAGAAATGTGATTCTGTAGAAAACTACATCATGTCATATAACATGGAGAATGAATGAAGGAATGAATGAATGAATGAAGGAATGAATGAATGAATGATCTTTATTTGCAAAGGGTAAAGAATTGGGTATGCAGGCCCATCTTACATTCTGCCATTCATCATTCATTCATTCATTCTACTCACACACTCGATCTTAATACAAGTATATAAACTGAAGAATGAAAAGAACAAATGTGCAAGTTTTAGAACAGCTCCAAGTGCGATGTGAAGTTCTAAAAGAAATAAAGATCAAGAAAACAAAATACTTGGGCCAAATCAAAAGGCATAGCAACATACTGAAGACCATACTAGAAGGAAAGATGGAAGGAAAAAGAGCAAGAGGTAAACAGAGATGTAGACGGGGAGATAACTTACGAGAGCAGACAGGAAACAGCCTGGGTGAGTGCACCATCACAGTGGGAGATCTAGAAACTGGAGATTCACCACCACCAAACTTCATTTCAAAGAAGGCACATGATGATGATGATGATGATGAACAGCCGTTATACGGCAACAATAATTATGTGATTTCTTTTTCATTAATTTTTGTGTATCTTCATCTTCAGTACTTTGATAGTGAAGCAGTCACATTTCATGCAGTCTAACTACACTACTTTTCTCCAGCCCATGCCTCTGTTTTGATTACTGTTGTTATACGAGATTTACTTCTTTTACATTGCTAGGGGTGCATTCCACAACAAGAGGACCCCAGTTATCCCAAAGGAAGAAGCTTTTAACATTCCAGCCCATGTCTTACAACACACCATGAATGGGCAAGACTGGCCAGATGGAGATGAACTTTATCACAGATGGCTTACCTGTCCTACTTTGCTTATTTATGGCTCTCAGGATCAGCTTGTTTCCCTTAGTGAAGAGGAATACATGTCACAGGTCAGTTCTGGTGATTGATTGATAGAAAATTAAATATTTCATATATAAAAACAATGACTGGCCTGGCCCCTAGACTAAACTTAGTAAGTCCCTCATACTGCCTGTCACCAGATATATTGTATGATTCCCCTATTGTGACTTTGTATTATGCAGACTGTGCAGAATTGAAGCATCGCTGTCTGTTTTGGTTATCATAATGTGCTAGCACAGCAATAATAATTTTAACTCAACCCACCTGTGTTATTTCCAAAACGTTCCTTAATTTCCCGACGACGCAGACATTTTGGGGAAGGGGGTCCCTGTGTAAAAGTTATTGTACCGAATTAATTCCATGATCACCACGTGTGCATCATACATAAAAATAAGTGGAAATGAATGAAGATTCCATAAATTAAGTTATTTGTCATAAAAAAAAACAAAGAAAAGAAAAAAAAAACCACAACTGGTGTGAAACGATGAAACAATTTTTGGGCGCAAAAAAAGTTTTTAGGGCTGAGCAATAAAATCTACTTTATGCTTAAACCTTAATTGTACCATAATCCAATATAAAATATGTTGTCGTTCAAATTTAAACACAGAAAAATCAATATTTATGAATGTTTTTGACATCCAATAAATCTAACAGGTCCACAGCTACAAGAAACACATATAGTAAGATAGGTCTAGTCGGGCAGCGTCCCCCGTGTGGTACCCGGGATCTGCAAAGAATAGGACCACTGTACCCTACCACGCATGATCGTAAAAGGCGACTAAGGAGGGTTCAGCATAGGGCCAGCAACCCTATCTGGTAAAAAACTATCAGACTGCTACAGAAACAGAAGCAAGGGAAAAAACAAATGCAGGTGGAAGGAGAAATGCGTATCAGGAAACTGAGCCCATGAAGGTTGTGGATGAAAGCCAGCCACTGGAAGTCCCCAGCCCGACTGCAGACCTCCTGGAACCTAAACACAAGATGCAAATAGGCAGCTGGAATGTAAGAACATTTAACCAGACTGGAAAACTAGCACAAACCATCAAGGAAATGCACAGATACAAACTAGACATACTAGGAATACAAGAAGCAAGATGGACAGGACAAGGCAGAAGGAAATTAACAACACAGCACACAGAAGATACAATAATATGGTCAGGTAAAGAAGATCTTCATGAAGGAGGAGTAGCATTGATTATAACAAAAGAAGCATCAAGAACATTGCTGAAATGGACCCCAATAAATGAGAGATTATTATATGCACGGTTCAACTCAAGATTCACAAAGCTGTCTATTATAGTTTGTTATGCACCAACAGAAGCAGCTGAAGAGGAATTAAAAGAAGATTTTTACAACAGCCTACAAGCCACAGTAGAAACAATACCCAAGCATGATATGCTACTCATCTTGGGCGACTTTAATGCAAAAGTAGGTGAAGGAAGTGAAGATAGAAGAAGAATCATGGGAAGAGAAGGAATCGGAGAAATAAATGAAAATGGAGAAAGACTGTGCAGTTTCTGTGAAGAAAACATGATGACCATTGGAGGGACAATTTTCCAACATAAAAACATCCATAAGGTGATCACCAGATAAAACAACAGAAAACCACATCGATCACATACTAATAAACAACAAGTGGAAACAGTCACTACAAGATGTGCGAGCAAGGAAAGGAGCAGATGTAGGAAGTGATCACAACCTTCTGGTAGCAAAAATAAAACTAAAATTAAGGAGAGCCAAAATCGGAGAACACAGAAAGATACGTTTTGATACAAGAAAACTGAAAACCAGCAAACAAGAAATGAATTCTCAATAGTACTTAAGAACCGCTTCAGTGTCCTACAAGACGAAGCAGAAATGTCTATACTAGTGTTCAATAAAACACTACAGGAAACAGCAAAAGAGGTTCTGGGATATCGGAAACGGAGAAAAGAGGAATGGATAAGCAAGACCACATGAAAGCAGAAGAAACAGAAACACCAAAACAACTTTGCCAGATATTACGACAAATTTGGGATCTAGAAAAAGCCCCAGAGGAGTGGAAAACTGGGCTTATAGTAAAACTACCAAAGAAGGGTGACCTCAGAGATTGCGAGAACTGGAGAGGCATTACCCTACTGCCACTCACCAGTAAAGTATTTTGCAGAATAATCATCAACAGAATTGTACCAACACTTGAGGAAAAACTTCGGAAAGAGCAGGCAGGATTTAGGAAAGGAAGATCATGCATAGACTACATATTTGTACTTAGACAAATATTAGAACAGGCAAATGAGTGGCATAGCACAATATATGCATTATTCATAGATTTTGAGAAAGCCTTTGACAGTGTCAACAGAGATGCACTGTGGAAAATCCTAAGATGACATGGCCTCCTCCACAAGATAGTAAATGTAATCAAAGCCCTATATGAGGGTTTTCAGTGCAAAGTGATCTGTGGAGAACATACCTCCAGCAGCTTTAGGGTACAAACAGGAGTGAAACAGGGATATGTACTATCATCAACATTATTTATCTTGGCAGTAGGCTGGTTAATGAAGGAGGCAACATCAGACAAACGCAGAGGATTACAATGGACCCTTGACACAGTGCTGGAGGACCTTGACTTTGCGGACGACATTTGTCTATTATCAAACAGTCACAAAGATATGCAAGATAAAATAAACAAGCTAACTCAGAATGCAAACAACATAGGACTAAAGATCAACGTAGGAAAGACAAAGTTAATGAAGCAAAATGTGAACAAAACAGAAGTGTACTCAGAGTAGATAGCAAGTTAGTGGAGGAGGTCAACGAATTTGTATACCTTGGCAGCAGAGTAGTAGAAAATGGAGACAGCACAGAGGACATCAACAGCAGACTTACTAGAGCAAAACAGGCTTTTGCAATGCTACAGACTATATGGAAATCAAAAAAACTAAGCATAAATATGAAAATCAGGATATTTAAGAGTAATGTTCTAAGTGTACTACTCTATGGAAGTGAATGCTGGAAAATCACCAAAACCATAGAAAACAAGTTGAATTCTTTCCAGACTAAATGTTTATGAAGAATTAGAAAAATATTTTGGCCAAACACCATAAGAAATAACATCTTATTAGCAGAAATGTAGATGAAGCCACTGACAACAATTATTGAGGAAAGACGCTGGCGATGGTTGGGACATGTGCTCCAAATGACTAACAACTCACTACCAAAAATAGCACTAAGATGGACACCACAGGAGAACAGAAGTAAAGGTAGACCAAAAGAGACATGGAGAAGAACAACAGAAAGGATGTTGAGCAATAGAGGGCTCACCTGGGCAAGAGCAGAAAAAAAGGCGAAGGACAGACATTTGTGGAAAACCCTTGCAGAAGCCCCATGTGCCCTGGGCACTTAAGGTTCAGAGAGAGAGAGTCGGGCCGCGTGACCATTCTACCACTTGATCTCGAAAAAACTTAAATTTTACACTCCGATCATGATATTAAACATGTCTCCCCTTATCATCCATGCTGAAAAACACTAGTTAAACTTTAGATTCACAAGAGCTCTGACTGGTTAAATGAAAAGTTACATTAAGTTTTCAATGAAAGAAAAGTCTGAAACCTTATAGGGCTGGGTAGTTGGGAGCAGCATATACTGAAACAGACCTTTTGGGACTGGTGCAGGTGGAAACATTTAAATAATTGTCACATGAAACAGTAATCTGTATTTATAGATTTTTTTGCCTTGACGTCAGGCCCATGGCTCATTTTAGGCCCCTAGACTGTTCAGCATAACAGTTAATCTACCATAGTATAAATGCATTAATTCTTTTTTGTTTATTGAGCACTGTTTGACATAGTGTAAAGAATTTGATAATGAGCATGAATTCTAATTAAAATTTAATTTTCTATATGAAATACTCAAATCTTTTGTAAATATCTGGTTATGTTTTAAGCTTAGCTTACTCATTTTAAGCAGATTCAACATTTTCAGGCAAACTTCCTCAGAGTTGTTATATCTGAGATCATCTACCATTTCCTTCTTCATCTCAGGTGATATATAGCTCTCAGCTAGAGATCATTCAAGATGCAGGCCACATGGTAATGCTGGAAGCACCAGAGGAAGTTAACCATCTGATCGCAGAGTTTATCTCTCAGCCAGTGACTACATTAGCTGAGGAGGTTGACAACAACAATTCTTCAGCAGTGAACAAGGAAATGCCTCGGGCTGTCAAAAAGTCGAAGAACAGAAAGTCTTTGAAGTCAGCAAAGTGTCAGCGATCTCTGCCTCATAATTTGTTGAGCAAAAGTATTTCTGGTTAACTGAACTTGTAAGAATTTTTGTGTGGTTAACGTTTTGCCCAGACAGGATATCAAATATTTGATCAACTTTGCATATGGAACAATATGTGATATATTTAATCTACATGATCCATTACAGATCAACTGCTGTAGTATATGTTGTAGTTTAGATGACCAAGTACTGTTTCAATATTATTAGGGTTTGGACATCAGATCAATGTTTGTACTACCACAAATTCAACTTTTCTACTATCTGTCATGACAATTTAGAAAAGACCATCTTGGAAAGATAGATAATGGGAAAAAGAGAAAGACCAAGGCGAAGATGGCTGCAAGACATCATTGATGATCTGCAGGATACATCAGCAGCAGGACATCTTGCTCACAACCGAGAGGCCTACAGAAGAGCCGTTAGGAAGGCAACATTCTACAAAGGACATGCAAATAACTGACTGACTGACCATCTGTCAGTAGCCTGAACAAGCTTAGTCAAAGATAAAAAATCTTTTGATCATTGGTAAATTACATCTGCATTTAAATATTTTTGCTTGGACAGTTCAACATAGTTTTCTTGCTTCATTTGTCTGTGAGTCATTAAATTTAATGTTTTAAGACCTTAGATTTGGACTTAGTGGTTGCAGTGCATAAAAGGCTAGCAGAATTGGCCTGGTTCTCATCATTGCTCAAAATAATCAGGATCTCTTTCTGTGTTTGTCAATGTTCTATACATTCCATTCAGACTTGTCATATTTAATTTTTGTTTGTTTGTTTAATGAGCTCAGTAGGTTTTGCTTACAAAAGAAAAATGTATACAACAACAGTACCAAATGGTTTCAGTCATACATTTAATGAAGTTATTTAAGGCATATAAGATCTGACCAAAAAAAACAAACAAACTGAGCATCAGGTAGGAAAAGACTGACAGTGTGATAAAGCTGAAATAATAGCTGTATGTGAATAACCAATGTCAGAATTACTGAAAATAATGTATAATAGAATTATGGAAATTTTCTACACATTGTCTTGTCTTTGCTTGTCTCTTTCTGCATATACCTTTAGGAACTGAGGGGACAAACTTCTTGATAAGGCTGAACAGTTTGCTCCACATAAGGAAAATATATTTTCTATACGTGATTAATGTACATTATAATGCGTATTCCCTGTTTATTTTTTTTTATTTATTTGTTGGCATTGTTAAAATGTCTTTATCTTATGAACACGTGTATTCACAAAACTTTGATTGAGATGTGTTGCTCATATCTTTTTCTTAGTCTGTCTTTGTAACATTTGCTCTGATATTTTCAAACCCATGAGTTGAGAATGTTAGAAAGCCTCATTAGTTTCAGATATAAAAACATGTTGCAATAAACAACAGATTAAAATGATTTTAAAATAATTTAATGCTGAAAGCTGTATGATTGTACTAGAGATAACAACAGTATGAATACGATATTTACTAGTGAATATTGTCCATAGGTACAAGGAAAAGAGTGATAATGGTGTATGTTGCCTAGATTGCTAATTAATTTTGAGAATAATTAAAAATTTTTTTTTAAAAACTGCACCGTAACAATTATGTGGAAGTTTTACATAAAAGAAGTCTACAATATATCTTGAACAGCTAGAGTAAGTTCAATAAATTCTGAAAGAATTTGCAGAATATTATTTATTAATTGACATCACGAGAACAGGCAGTCAAAAATTTCATAGAATTAATCTTAGGTGTAAATAACCATTAGAGATTCTGTGAGAAATTGTACTCAGTCTGACCTAGTGGCAGGAGAAATGAAAGGCAAGGCTTCATCTAACACCAAAGACTGCATGAAATAGGGAACATATTAGGATCATCATCATCAGCTGGTGCAGTCTTTGGTATCTGGCTGCAGTTTTAAGCCATGGGCACAAGCAGTTAGCCCTTTTGCCAGCATCAGATTCTAGTGAAAACGACTGCCAAGGCTGTTTTGAAGACCTGTGACCTGAGAGAGACTACAGAAAGAGAGGCCGACTTGAACTTCCATCAGGCTCCACCTCAAGGGGATTACTCAGTGTTGTTAGGTCAGGTCTTTCCTGCTTCTTCTTCTTCTTCATCTTCTTCTGCTGCCGCATTGTCAGACTGAGTATATTTCTCTCTGTCTCAGTAATTTTTTTTTTTCTCACATCAGAAATATTTCATTGATCACTTGATTCTCCGTGTGATATTTGCTCATACCTCTTTTGAGGGTTGTCTTCTTATGGTGTAATTTAACAGTTGATGTTGAGCAAATTCCTAATGATGATCATCCAGATGATAGTGGCGGTGATGCTGATAGCAATGTGCCCTCTAAGGTTTTGCAATTCCTACCCAAAAATTTTTAACTTCTGTGCTAAGATATTCTCTAAAAAAAATTGGTGCATAAATGTGTATATCATAACATCAAATAACAGTGCATAATTTAGAAGTCCTCATGAAACAAAAAATAAATAAATAAAATTCAAAGAAATCAGGAAAACAAGCTCATTTTTATTTCAGTGCTACTATGACACAGAGTAATATCAGGAAACTCAAAAATAAAAACAGCAATGTTATTATTTTTTTCTTTTATGCGGCATATAAAATTTTGTGCAAGACATCAATTTTTAGTGTTCATACCCATGTTGCCACACAGCTTAGAGGGAGCATTGCTTGATAATGATGGTGGCTTAACTTCTGCTCATTCTTACATCATTAGGTTATTTTTATAGAAAACTTGAATTTTAATTGTTCATTATAATGTGATTCAGTCGTCTCAGTGAACCCTAGAACAAGATGTGATCAGGCACAAGTACAATCCAACTAAACTAACGCACGTATACAAAACTGGATCCTCGGAGATAGCAGTAAAAATGCTGGAAAATAGCACTGAGAGAAATCTAACAAGGTATCTTCCAAATATATGCGAAAAACAGTAATACCCTTGAAAGTTCTAAAGTCATTCACAGAAACAACTGGCTAAAAATGGTTTGTACTGAATGGAGATCATTAGTGGAATCTGGAAAGAGCACTAGAAGTGAAAAGTAGCATATCTTAACTGCCTTTAAAGTAGTGCCATATGTGACACGAATAAATAAATAAAATTGACAGTCTCTGAAGAATGTTACATAATTGAAGAATTCAGCCTGTAAACTGCAGACAAATTTAGTATAGACTGAATCAAATTTTTAAAATGAAATATATATACATACATATATATATATATATATATATATATATATATATATATAGAGAGAGAGAGAGAGAGAGAGAAAGAGAGAGAAATTAACCACACCCAATTCTCCAGACAATCATATTCACCTGTCTGGATCAAGACCCGGCCAGGGCCGACTTTTTATCACCTAACTTGATTGAAGGTGCGTGTTACAAAAGAATGTCTGCACGTAAAGATTTCATCACCAGGACATACACCCCAAAAACACCCAACTTTTTCAGACCCTCACAACAAACCCTGGCCCAAAGTTTTGGTCATGGGGCAAAAACTACGGGACTGCTGCCAGAACCTAAAGAAACCAGCAGACTCCATTTTGGGAAATGTTTCAGTGGATGTCGCTGCATACCTTTCAGTGTTACGACATGCATTTCTGTGTACAGATGTACTGTAAATGGTTTTGCTTTTATAGATCAGACATAATCAGACAAGTTTAAATGCCTTTCTATTGTTTACTACTCAACAAGCTAGCAACTGCTATCGCTGGATCACGGCACAGAATGCAAGAAATGTGATTAAAGGAAGTGGAAGTACATTCATGATTTGCGCCAGAACAGGCGCAATTTATAGCCAACACATTATTGAAGTCATATCAGCAAAAACACTAAAGGACATCCTGATGTCGTATGTAGAACGCTTATGGGCATGCTCCGAGTGTAATGAAGCAGCTCCCAGGGGCCAGCAATAGAGGTTGGTCTTATCCAGTACCCACTTTACAAGATCCGTACTCGGGCTGATAAAGACGATTAGCTTTGTATAAAGACGAGAATACGAGATCAGATATGGAATTAATTACCGACAATCGTACATCCTTCCCGTGCTGTTAAGCATCACATAGGGCTCGCATGGTAGTTTGCCAGGTTCTCCTGTCCTCGGCAAGCTTTCCAACCTCATCAAGGGATGTTATGCCCACTAAACTGGCCTCTCTTAAAAATGTCCTCTTTAGAGTTTCACGTGGTCGACTCTTTTTCTTTGGCCTGTGGTGTTCCATTTTATAGCTTGTTTAGGGATTCTCTGATTGTTTCTTCTCATCACGTGACCGACATACGTCCATCTTCTTTTTCTGATCACCCATGAGATAGGTTGTTGTTTCCTCATTTGTCTTATCTCTGCATTGTTCTTGAATTTGTTCACTTTATACCGAGTATTTTCCTTAGGCATTTGTTTTTAAAAGAGTCTAATTTCTTGTCTATTTCTTTAGTTGTTTTCCAGTTTTCACATGCATACATGAGTGTGGATATTACATTTGAATTGAATAATCTTAACTTGGTTTTTGAGCTTATAAATTTTGAATGCCATATGTTCTCAAGATTCTTGAAGGTCAGTGCTGCTTTTGCAATTCTAATTCTAACTTCCTTTCTGGTGTCACCATCCTGGTTTATTTAGCTGCAAGTATATGCAAATTGGTTTACTTCTTCAATGGCTGTTCCTTCTACAGACGATTGTGACATCATATATCCGAGTACACATCATCATCATCAGCAATGCCTTTCACTCCCTTGAGATCATAGGCCATGGATAAAAGCTCTCCAGTCATCCTTGTTCTTGGAATTATTCTCTGCTTCCTTCCATCTGCACCCCTTGTCTCTGAGCACTGTCATAATTTCTCTTCTCCAAGTAAGTCTTCCTCGTTTTGATTTCCTTGAGGATTCCATGTCAGTGCCTGTCTTGCTATGTTGGTGTCGGGTTTCCTCAGAGTGTGGACAATCCACCTCCACTTCCTAGACATGATTTGTAGGTTCATTGGCTCTTGTCCTGCCTTTTCCCAGGCCTCCTCGTTCCTGATCTTGTCCTGCCATTTAATGACTAAAATCCTCCTCAAGCAGTAGTTCATGAATGTTTGCATTCTCTGTTGTATTGTTTTGGTCATAACTCACGTCTCTGAACCATATGGCAGGACAGTCTTTACATTGTATTGAAAAGCCTAAGTTTGGTTCTTATTTTGATGTTCTTAGATGACCATATGTTGTTATGCTGGATAAATGCTGTCCTGGCCTTGGTTATTCTAGGTTTAACCTCCTTTTCCGTTCCCCCTTATTTATCCACTATGCTGCCTAAATATGTGAAATACTCTACTTCCTCAGTTGCCACTCCCTCAATTACCATGAGGATATTGATTGCACTATTACTTTTCATTATCTTTGTTTTTTGTTTTGTAATATATAATCCCAGTTTAGCTGAATTCTTACTTAAGATCTGAGGTTTCTCTTGCCTTTGTCTGTGGCTGTGTGCCATAAGTGTCACATCACATGCGAAGTCAAGATCTTCCAACTCGTTCCACTGTGTCAGTTATATCTCATTCCTTTTTCTTTGTGTGGCAGTTCTCATGATCCAATCAGTTGCTAGAAGAAATAGGAATGGTGATAGCAAACATTTCTGCCACACACGTGTGTTTCCACTTTAAAACTTTCTGTGAGAGTTCCTACATGCTCTATTCTACAAGTTGTACCTTTTTATACAGTCTTTATAAACTTTGTTAACTTGGCTGGGATACCATAGTGTTCCAGTAGTTTTCATAGCATTCTACGATCTAAACTATCGAATGTCTTCTCATAATCAATGAATATAACTAGCAGTGGAGAATAACACTCCGCTAACTGTTCTACTATTACTCGCATTGTAGCAGTGTGGTCAGTACATGATCTTCCTTGCCTGAAACCTGCTTGCTCTTCTCTTAGTTTACTATCTACTGATGTCTTAATTGTATTTAGCAAAATCCTGCTGAAGACCTTGGTAGGTATTGAAAGCAGGGAGATGCCTCTATAGTTCTTACATTCTAATAGATCTCCTTTCTTAGAGAGTTCTATAAGATGGGCCTCCTTCCAGTCATCTGGGACCTTCTCTTCTTCTCAAATCCTGCTAAATAGTAAAGAGTAGTATTTCTGTTGTTATTTCTTTGTTCGCTAAGAGCAATTCTGCTACAATTCCATCTAGACCCGGTGCTTTATTTCTCTTCAACGCTGAGATATCGTGTTCAGTTTCGGCCTTGCTGGGTGGTTCTACATTGATGTCTAGAGTATTCTCTGCTGCTGGTATCTCCTCTGTTTCTGTCGGTGCTGGCATATTTAGGATTCCACTGAAGTATTAGAGCACTCATCTAAGCTTGTTCCCGTTCATCTCATGATGCTGTCCACCCATCTGTATCGCTGTCGTCCTCTTGTTCTTTTTCCTTCGATCTTCCCCTTGCTCTCAGGAAGGGTGCAAAATGCAACTACAGCTTTGTGCTGGGACTAAGGCAATAGAAAATGTTCATGAACATAAAACCCTAGGACTCATCATTGATCAGCATTTAACTTGGAATTCTCACGTACATAACCTAACAAATTTGATTGCACAGAAAGTTTACCAATTAGCCAAAATTAAACACTTTATCGACAAAGACACAAGAAAAATATACTACATATCACACATACAAACACACTTAGATTACTGTTCCACAATCTGGGATGGATGCTCAGTCTCAAACACAAAAAGGCTCCACTCACTTCACAAGCGAGCATTAAATCTTATTTATGACAAACACCCAGTACAGACTGTAGATCAACACAAACAACTCAAAATTCTACCCCTCAAAAATAGAATCATTTTTAACAAAGTTAAGTTTGTTCACAGAATTCTGTCGCACAATGCTCCGCCTTACTTGTGGTCACTGTTTACGTATAACACTAAACATAGCCAGCGTTTAAAAAACTGTCTTCTTCCTAAACCCAGGATTGATCTGTACAAGAAAAGCCTTGCATACTCTGCAGTACAGCTCTGGAACACCCTCCCCTACAATTTAAAATCCATTGGTAATACTTCATCCTTTAACTCAAACCTGTCTCATTATTTACTTGCTTGCCTCCATAAAATAGCCAGCACTCTCTCAACACATGGCTCGTAAACCATCAAGTACTTCAATGACATAGTTAGAAAAGCAACTTGTTAGATATTGTTAGAAATTATTTTAATGTTTGTTTAAAAAAACATATGTTAGAAGATGATTTACAATGTATTTTTATTTATGTATATGTCTGTGTGTGTATGTGTGCGTGAGTGCTATTTTATTAGGTTAATGACTTTTTCTCTTTTACCTTGAATGTAATAGTTAAATCTTACACTCTTTTGATATGTTTTTCCTAATTTAATTTGTATTTTTTTTACTAAATCAAGTGTGTGGGAAGAATGAAAGATGGAGTGATGAAGGGCAGAATGTAAGACGGGCCTGCGTGCCCAATTCTTTACCCTTGAAAAATAAAGATTATTCATTCATTCTTCAATATTGTACTGTGCCTCTTGGCATGCCCAAAGTATCTTCTCTGTCTTGTTTTATGATTTTCAGTATTTCTCTTTCACTTCTGGTTGGTTTACCACTTCGTTGTCTGTTTGTCCTGTTGTAGCTGATTATAAAACAGTGAGTGACGAGATGCAAATTAGACGTGTATATGGTAAATAATTTGTTATAGTCTTGCTATTTCGATTTCTAATGAGACAAGATGCATACTTAATTAAATAACTCTTTGCATTGTCAGAACGTTTGAGCATAAAGTCAGAGTCGAAGTCTTCGAGGTCTATCATTTCCAGGAGCAGCTTTACTGGATCAAAAACCTCAGTGAAACGGCACAGCAAATTAAGTCAAGACGACAAGCAAGAAGAAGCCATAGCGCCCACCTCTGTGCCTGTTATAGACATGTACAGTGTTCCTTCTTCTGTGATGGACACCTCTGAGGCTACTGTACCCACATCTCCGAAGCTTGCACCGCAACGAGAACTTTCGCCTTCGCCTAGTTCACGAACTTTGATAACAATAGACGCGCAAGAAATACCGTTATCACGCTCACCTCGCTCGAGTTTAACCAAAATATCGATGCAACGTACGCCTACCGCAAGTTTAACTAAAGTACCACGATGGGTCTGGACCGATAAAGAACCAGAAAAGGGCTTAGAATGGATGTCCGAGGCTTCCGCACAAGAGGCTAAAGCTGCGATGATTGATAAATATCTAGACACGCTGCAGTTGAAAAGAGAATTGATAGTGGAGGCAAAACTCGCTAGAAATGATCAGGCAATTATTGATAATGTGACTCATTTGCTGAAAACTGAGACTTTCGAGGTAAATTTTTATTTTACTGTGTATATATTGCATTTTACATAAAATGTCACATACGACCGGCATGGTAGTGCGACAAGTTTTTCTGTTTTCGGCGAGTTTTTCAGCCTCATCAAGGGATTTTATGCCTACTAATTTGGCCTCTCTTAACTATGTCCTCTTTATGTTTCACGTGGTCGACCTCTTTTTCTTATACTGTTCAAAAAACAAACAAAAAAAACTACTGTAGTCCTAATGGACACCAAATTTCAAACTTGTATCAAAATTTTATTTTACGGAATTAATGTTCAGTCATGGTATGAAGACATTTTAAGACTTTAACAATGAAATGATGTTCATTAAATTTGTATTCTTTGCGACTGAGGCCTCCGTTTCAGTAAAGTGCAAGGCCTCCTCTGGCCTGTATCAGAGAACGACATCTCCTTGACATGGATCCGATTAGCCGTTGGATCTGTTGTTTTGGGATGGCTGCCCACTCTTCCCGCAGTGCAAGAGACAACTGTCGGAGATTGGTTGGCGCCACGTCTCGCTGGCGGACTTGTCTGTTGAGTTCATTCCATAAGTGCTCTATTGGGTTCATGTCTGATGACATGAATGGCCACGGAATGGTCTGGGCGTTGTTGTCAGCGAGGAACTGGGCGGTGAGTTGTGCCACATGAGGTCGAGCGTTATCCTGCTCAAAAATCGACCCTGGTGTAGCCAGAAGTGAGAATTTCAGCGACGTATCGTTGGGCATTCAGGCGTCCTTCAACTTGCACCAGGTCACTTCTTCCCATGAAGTTGATCGTCCCCTACACCAAGACACCTCCATCACTATGTTTTAATTTCGTTTAATGTAAATTCATCCAAAGTGACATTTAGTTGTAGGACTGGTATGTCGGTTTCAAGGTCTATCAGTTCTTTTGGGTGTAGTTGATAAAGTATTTCTTGGAAGTGGTCGGCCCATATTTGCTTTTGATCTTTATTTGATATTAGTGGATTGCCATTTTTGCTAAAGATTGGTCTTTCTTTTGGTGTGATAGTACCTGTTGGCCTCCTCTGTATGTTATACAGAGTTTTGTTGTCCCCAGTATTTGCTGCTTTATCTGCTTCTTTCGCCTTGGTGTCTATGTATTCTCTCCTATCTCTTCTAGCTGGACTTTTTAACTCTGTTGTCTAATTCTTTGTATGCTGCTTTTGTCAACACTTTTCCGAAATCTGTCTTTACATTTAGCGTGGCTAATTTGGCTGCTCGTCTTTTATGTTGTGTTTTCCGATATCCAAGCTGTTCTATTTTGCATTCCAGCACTTGTTTTTGCTTCTGTGGTCGTGGCTCTGCTGTAAGAAATCAAATAATTCTTATATATCTATCTCCTATATCTCACTGAGTGTTGCGAAATGATTGGTAAGTTCCAAATTGAAATTCTGTTAATGTTCTCTTCATGTAAGCTGTGACTGTTTATCTTTCTGGGTACTGATTTCTTGTGTTGGCTTTTCAATTTTGGTCTTATTTTCATATACACAGGTTGTGATCACTGCTGACATTTGCACCTAAATATGCTCTTGCATCTGTCAGAGATGTTCTGAATTGCTTACTAAGATTTCTGGTTCTATCATCTGGGGGTGCCCTATGTTCTTTTATGTATCTCTTTGTGTGGAAATATTGTTCATCCAGTGACATTAGATAGCATACACAGAGATTTATTGTGGAGAATTTTAAGAATATATGGAATGCCACCCAAGATTGTCAACATTATTAGAGACCTTTACAATGGATATGTTTGTGCAGTCAACACAGAAGAAGGAATGGGTGAATGGTTCCAGACTGAAGCAGGCGTGAAACAAGGACGTATATTATCTCCATTGCTTTTTGGAATTGCCGTAGCCTTCATAATGAACAAATGCTGTACAGGTAAAACGGGCATTGATTGCGCACATGAGACCAAACTGGAAGATCTTGATTTTGCAGATGACATAACTCTTATCAGTGACAATGTGAAATCGATGCAGGAAAAAACAGATTCCCTGTCTTCTTTGGCTAGCAAAATAGGTATTGAAATTAACAAAGACAAAACAAAAATAATGAAACTTCTCATTAACCATGAAGGAAAAATATACATAGAAGGAACAGCTGTTGAAGAAGTAAACCAATTTGCATATCTCGGCAGCTACATAGACCAGGACGATGACATAAAAAAGGAAGTTAGAATTCCAAAAGTAGCGTTGACCTTCAAGAATCTTGAGAAAATATGGAATTCAAAAGTTTTAAGCACAAAAACCAAGTTAAGATTACTCAATTCAAATGTAATATCTACCCTCATTTATGCATGTGAAAGCTGGAAAACAACTAAAGAAATAGACAAGAAATTAGACTTTTTCGAAAACAAATGCCTAAGGAAAATACTCGGTATAAAGTTGAACGAATTCAAGAACAACGCAGAGATAGGACAGATGAGCAAACAACAACCTGTCTCATGGGCGATCAGAAAAAGAAGATGGACATATGTCGGTCATGTGATGAGAAGAAACAATCAGAGAATACCAAAACAAGCTATCAAGTGTAACACAATAAGACGAAGAAAAAGAGGTCGACCACGTGAAACTCTAAAGAGGACATTGTTAAGAGAAGCCAGTTTAGTGGGCATAACATACCTTGATGAGGTTGGAAAGCTCGCCGAGGACAGGAAAACCTGGCGAACTACCATGCGACTCCTATGTGACGTTTAGCAGCACAGGAAGGATGTAAGATGTAAGTAACCATGTCTTCTGTTAGACATATTTCAATTAATCTTTCTCCATTCTGATTTACCGTATCAATTTCTTCTGTTCCAGTTACTTTTTCGACATCAGTGTTATCTTTTCCTACCTTGGCGTTGAAGTCTCCTGTGACAATTAGGATGTCGGGTTTAGGAACTCTGTTTATGAATTGTTGTAGTTGGTGGTAGAAATCGTCTTGTATTTCATCATCTACATCGTCTTGGGCGCCTAACATTGTATGATTGTTAGGAACATTTTTTTTTATAAATAAGAAACAACGAGGCTTTCGTACGGTAAAGTAAGATAACACAGTTTTGTATGATGAGACCTCGAAAAAATCGTAGACAAACCACTTTAGTGAGACGCGAGAAAAAGAAAAATCACAAGAGAATTACCTGGGATTCGAACCACGGACTCCGTTAGGACGAGCAGGCGTCTAGCCAAGAGAGAACAGCGTACTAACCAACTGCGCTGCGACTGTCGGTCTTCCATGCCTTAGTTTGTATCGCGCTTTTATTATACATCTGCTCACTGGTTCCCATTCCATAAGGCACTTCGCTGTTGCATTTGGCGAATTATACCCAGTCCATCTTGACATTTCCTATTGTTTCTGCCTGAATGTATTATTAACTTACGGTTTTCCGCCGTTCTTTTACCTGCTTCTGGCCATCGCATTTCACTGATGCCCTGTACAACAAGGTGGTATCTATCCATTTCTCCAATTACTTGAGCAGTCTTTTATGGTTCGGCCATTCTTCTCACATTTCATAATCCTTTCTTTGTCAAATATTTGAGGTCGATGAATGTATTCTTTTTTATTTTTGTCTGAGTTATTCATGTTGGTATCCATGATTCTTCACCCTTGACTTGGTTAGCCTTGTTGAGTTTCCATAACAGTTCCTTTTTTCCCCATCTAGAGTGGCCTTTAGGTGGGTCTCAGGGCAAGGTTGTTACTCTTACGCCCAACTCCCGGGTCAGAAAACGTTACGGGTCCAGCGAAATCCCCAAATCATCGCAGAATTTTACATGTCGCCAAGGGCATTCAAATACACCTGCCATTTTGCGCATCACTCTGAAGTATATATATATATATATATATATATATATATATATATATATATATATAACCAAAAATAGCACTAAGATGGACACTACAGGGGAACAGAAGTAAGGGTAAACCAAAAGAGACATGGAGAAGAACAACAGAGAGGATGTTGAGCAATAAAGGGCTAACCTGGGCAAGAGCAGAAAAAAAGGCAAAGGACAGGCATTTGCGGGAGGTCCATGTGCCCTGGGCACTTAAGGTTCAAATATATATATATATATATATATATATTATATATATATATATATATATATATATATATAACCAAAAATAGCACTAAGATGGACACTACAGGGGAACAGAAGTAAGGGTAAACCAAAAGAGACATGGAGAAGAACAACAGAGAGGATGTTGAGCAATAAAGGGCTAACCTGGGCAAGAGCAGAAAAAAAAGGCAAAGGACAGGCATTTGCGGGAGGTCCATGTGCCCTGGGCACTTAAGGTTCAAATATATATATATATATATATATATATATATATATATATATATATATATATATATATATATATATACAGCTGAGAAACACATAAATGCCTTTGAATGTAAATGGTATAGAAAAGTTCTTCGAATATCATGGACATAAAAAAGAAAAAATATATCCATACTCATTCATGGATTTACATATCCCTTGTAAAACTTTGCCTCCCTAACAGCACTCCTGTAGGGCTCTCGGATGTAACCAAGATGGCCTGCTGCTGATGCATCCATATGCAGATCGTTAAAGGTGTCTTGCAACCATCTTCGTCTTGGACTTCTTCTCTTTCTTTTTCCCATTATGTACCCTTCCAAGACGGTCTTCTCTAGATTATCATGACGTTTAATGTGTCCAAAATATTTAAGTTTTCTCTCTTTAATATTCTTTACTAGGCATCCTTCTTCAATATTAAGTTCTTGTAGTATGGATATATTTGTTCTTTTCTGTGTCCATTATATTTCAAGAACTCTTCTGTAGCATTTACATTCAAAAGGTTTCTTTAGCATAGAGTCTCACTATTTCTACTCAATGATTTCTTTAGCTTAGAGTCTCACTATATCTACTCAATGGTTTCTTTAGCTTAGAGTCTCACTATATCTACTCAATGGTTTCTTTAGCTTAGAATCTCACTATTTCTACTCAATGATTTCTTTAGTTTATGAGTCTCACTATTTCTACTCAATGATTTCTTTAGCTTAGAGTCTCACTATACCTACTCAATGGTTTCTTTAGCTTAGAGTTTCACTATTTCTACTCAATGATTTCTTTTGCTTAGAGTCTCACTATTTCTACTCAATGATTTCTTTAGCTTAGAGTCTCACTATTTCTACTCAATGGTTTCTTTAGCTTAGAGTCTCACTATTTCTACTCAATGATTTCTTTAGCTTAGAGTCTCACTATATCTACTCAATGATTTCTTTAGCTTAGAGTCTTACTATATCTACTCAGTGGTTTCTTTAGCTTAGAGTCTCACTATATCTACTCAATGGTTTCTTTAACCTAGAATCTTACTATATCTAATCAATGTTTTATTTAGTTTATAGTCTCACCATATTGAGAAAGACTCGCCGAAGGAAAAATTGGCGAACTACTTTGCGAGCCCTATGTGACGTCTAACGGCACGGGAAGGATATAAGATATAAGATAATGTTTTATTTAGCTCAGAGTCTCATTATATCTTACATCCTTTCCGTGCCGTTAAACCTCACATAGATCTCGCATAGTTGTTAGCCAAGTTTTCTTGTTCTCGGCGAGTCCTTCAACTTCATCAAGGGATGTTATGCCTACTAAACTGGCTTCTCTTAAACGTCCTCTATAGAGTTTCACGTGATCGACCTCTTTTTCTTTGGACTGTTGTGCTCCACTTGATAGCTTGTTTTGGTATTCTCTGATTGTTTCTTCTCATCACATGGTCTACATATGCCCATCTTCTTTTTCTGATCGCCCATGAGACAGGTAGTTGTTTGCTCATCTGTCCTATCTCTGCGTTGTTCTTGAATTCGTTCCATTTTATACCAAGTATTTTACTTAGACATTTGTTTTCAAAAGGGTCTAATTTCTTGTCTATTTCTTTAGTTGTTTTCCAGCTTTCGCATGCATAAATGAGGATAGATATCACATTTTAATTGAATAATCTTACCTTGGTTTTCGTGCTTATAACTTTTGAATTCCATATGTTCTCAAGATTTTGAAGGACAGTGCTGCTTTTGCAATTCTAAATCTAACTTCCTTTCTGGTATCACCATCCTGGTCTATGTAGCTGCCGAGAAATACAAATTGGTTTATTTCTTCAACAGCTATTCCCTCTATGCATATTTTTCCTTCATGGTTAATGAGAAGTTTCATTATTTTTGTTTTGTCTTTGTTAATTTCAAGACATATTTTGCTAGCCAAGGAAGACAGGGAATCTGTTTTTTTCCTGCATCGATTTCATATTGTCACTGCTAAGAGTTATGTCATCTGCAAAATCAAGTTCTTCTGTTTTGTCCCATGTACCCAATCAATGCCGGTTTTACCTGTACAGCATCTTTTCATTATAAAGTCTATGGCAATTCCAAAAAGCAATGGAGATAATATACATCCTTGTTTCACGCCTGTTTCAATCTGAAACCATTCGCTCATTCCTTCTTCTGTCTTGACTTCACAAACATTTCCATTGTAGAGATATCTAATGATGTTGGCAATTTTAGATGGTATATAGTCTTAATATTCTCCACAATGAATCTCTGTGTATGCTATCAAATGCTTTTTTAAAGTTTATGAAGTTCAGGATTAATAGTTCACAATATCTACTCAATGCTTTATTTAGCTTAGAGTCTCACCATATCTACTCAATGTTTTATTTAGCTTAGAGTCTCACTATATCTACATCTGCCACTAGTAATAGGTATTATTATTATTATATTCAACCACACTCGCAATGTTCTTTGAAAAGTGTATACTGAATTTCAGTATTTTCAGTATTCAGTATTTTTAAACATTTTTATCATGAGTCATGGGTCAGGTACCAATGTTTGTTGGGAAGAGCTTTTGTACAAAAATATAAATAATGTACAGTATTCACTTTAAAGGTAATCGCTTGTATTTTTGTTTTCATTTTTATTTATTACTTAATTAAATGCTGCAAAAAAATGTAACAATTAATTGTTTAGAATTTCTGGATAATCTGGATCATAAAATCTAGAAAAAAAAAACTAGGAAAAAATAATGAATAAAGTGACTATTTGAGTATAAGACAGAATTTATGATGCCTGAAAGAAAAGTACAGACTTATAAATGATGATGTCTTCAGAACGTGGCGTGTAAGCATTAGACTAAGGGCCCAGAAGGAAAAGCGGCCCGGTCAAAGGAAAAACTCTGCAAAACAGATAGTTATTTCACGCCACATAATTACTATGCTAGCATGTTATTTTGTGCAGACGGCAGTGGCATATCAGTCTGTGTTTGGTCTGTGTAATATAACCTATATAATAAAAGTAGAGATGACGACTACACTGGAATCAGGCTATAAATCAAGTGATGGACAACGTAGGTCGAAGAGGCTGGTCACTCTTAATATGTTTAGCACCGGGACATGGGTGAAGTTAATCCTTCTCTGTCTATTCGTGGGCGAGCGGTCAAAGAATATCGCATACTCATTTATATATGTGTATCTGGCTTTCCCTTCCTGTATTGCTAAAATATAACACGACATTAAGAATACAACTGATTTAAATATAATTTCTTGTATGACGTGGTTAGTCTGGTTATTACTAGTGGAGAAACGGTAATGGTGATGATTATGCCGGTAACAATGATTATGATGATGATATGATCAACATACAAGGAAGTAGAGTACATCTGTGGAGCATCACAGCCAGTAGGAAGTAGACGGATTTGCCAGTAGGTCTAACAAAAAAAAGGGGATTAAATACAAGGTGTGTCTGGTAAGTAATGAGACTGATTCCATGCAATTCGATTTCTTCAAGATATACTTATATATATTTCAAATTCCTCGAAATAACACCCTTGAGCATCAACACCGTTGCCAGCGGTTCTGCCACGCGTCGTAGCTCGCCTGGAAGTCTTGAACAGGGATCAACTTCAAAGCAGTCGTCATGACAGCTTCTACGTCATTAACAATCCCAATGTGGTGGCATTTCAAGCTTGATTCGAGCCGGGGAAACGAAAAAGAAGTCAGCCGGGGCCAGGTCCTGGCTGTAGGGAGGTTGGCACAGTGTTGCCACGATGTGTTTCACCAGAAACTCTCTTACTTGCAGCGAAACATGGCTCGATGCACTGTCGTGGTTAAGAACCCAGGTGTTGGCTATCTCTATGCGGACGCGTGCGACTCTGGTCTTCAGCTGTTTAAACACTTCCATGTAAAATGCTGCGTTGACCATTTGTCCGAGTGGCAATAACTCCTTATGGACAACACCTTTACAGTAAAAGAAAAAGACAATGAGCATTGATTTCATCTTTTATTTGCACATTAATTGGCGCCCTGTGCACTGTTCATCCCCGACGCTTTCTCTTCCTTCGTTGAACGTCTTGTGCCACCGAAACAGCTGTGCTTTCGATAAAGCATCCTTCCCGTGGGCTTTCTGTATCACAGCAAGCGTCTCGGTCCCGGATTTTTCAAGTTTAACACAAAACTTTATCGCTGCTCGACACTCCTCTGCATTTTGACCTATACGAGACACTTAAACAGCTGTCCACTTCGCAAGCGATCCGCACTCTATAAAAGCTCAGAGCCAAATGACGAGATATCGACCCCTTAACTAATATCCCCCCTACCCTTCAGGTCCGGAGAATCCACCCGGCCCTGCTGATTGGCTGAATAAAATGTCTCATTACTTACCGGACACATCTTGTACCATCATGACAGTATGACAGCGTTACTGTCAGGACTAGTGAACTAATCTGTTCGTGCTCTTGAAGATGAAGAGTGTCGAGAAGCTTTTCTGTTCTTGAGTCTAAACTGAATCTTCAAGGCCAACAACTATAACCTGCTGCCGCTGGGTGTTCCTGGAAACAAGTGACTGTCGAGAAGTTTTGCACTTTTGTTGTTGTTTTTTTTTTTGTCCGGTCCGACTCTTCAAGCTAACACTTTAACCCATTCCCATTGGATGCAGCTTATTGTCCTTCAAAACTTTCATTACGTCGACCACAATGAACATTATCTCTTTCAGCACCAGCAAGACACAAACAAAAATCTAATTAAAACTGCTTTATTCTATCTATCTATCTATCTGTCTGTCTGTCTGTCCGTCAGTCTTTCTGCCTGTCCGTCAGCCCGTCCGTCCGATCGTCTGTCCATCCATCCATCCATCCATCCGTCTGTCTGTCATCTATATACAGAGTTATCTCCCTGTTGTTTCATCACTTTGTTACGGAAAATGCTCCTACATATGTTGTCGAACTGTTCCAGTTTGTTTCTTCTTTCACGTAGAACGAAGCAACAATCAAAACGATTCAAGATATCTTGAAAGATACAACTATAAGCAATAAAAAAGTGTGCGATGGTTTGCCGGTAAAGCTAGAAAGAACTATGATAATTAACAAGGATGTGGTCGATGCAGTCGTTCACTATATCTCACTCACCAGGGACCCTACGGAAGACCAAATAGAGGGTGTGTTGCGTGTGTGTTCGTTGGTTAATAATAATATACTCATACTATTGGTTAATAATAATAATATATCCATACTATTGGTTAATAATAATTATTATTATATATCCATACTATAAGAACTTAATATTGAAGGTTTCCTAGTAAAGAGGATTAAGCAGAGAAAACTTAAATAATTTCGGACGCATTAAACGTTATGAGAATTTAGAGAAGACCGTCTTGGAAGGGTACATAATGGAAAAAGAAAAGAGAGGAAGACCAATGCGAAGATAGTTGCATGACATCGTTGATAATCTGCAAATGGATGCATCAGCAGCAAGCCATCTTGCTTACAACCGAGAGGCCTACAGGAGAGCTGTTAGGGAAGCAAAGTTCCGCAAGGGACACGCAAATGACTGACTGATTGACTGACTGACCGACTGGTTACTAGGTATGTGCGTTTTGTTATGTTTGTTGGTTAATGGGTGTGTGTATGTGTGTGTGCGTTCGTGCCTGTAGGCATTCGTGGATAAATGAAGCAATTAATTATTTATAACCTTTTAACAACTTTCTTCGTTTGTTATGGATACATTAAACATGCTTTTAAACTATTTACCATCTGCTGTCTTAGGGTTCCTAGATTCTGTAAGCGAAAAACTGGAACAATTTTATCAGACTGAAAAAAAAGGTAAGTTATTCGGGTATCATCACTAATTATTAACAAAGAATAGTAGACATATCCTGACATCTAATAGTTCTGTTTTCAAATAGCGTGTCCAAAGACAGAATATAAGTTACGCCATACTAATGTAAGGGTAGACCAAAAGAGACATGGAGAAGAACAACAGAAAGGATGTTGAGCAATAGAGGGCTCACCTGGGCAAGAGCAGAAAAAAAGGCGAAGGACAGGCATTTGTGGAAAACCCTTGCGGAAGCCCCATGTGCCCTGGGCACTTAAGGTTCAGAGAGAGAGAGAGATACTAATGATGTTGTTCTGCCCAGAAGAGGAGAAATTATTAATATTTCATGTATGTATAACACTCATGTTTAATGTTGTCTACTCTGCATACATTTTGACATTAAAATAGCTAAAAATTAATTCATGGAAAGTGTAACATTCTTTATCTGAGTATCTGAGTACAAATCTATTTTACTTTGGGATATTTACCTTCAAGATTCTACATTATCCTGCTATCCTGCGTCCTGTTCCTAATATTTATCCGACTTCAAAGTTCTGGAAGGAAGATCTTGTCGCTGACTGACATAATCATGGAATTCTGAGCAGCCTTACTTTGTCTCACAAAACTGTTTGATAGTGTCGGGAGCTAAAATGGATTCTGCTAGCGCTGTTGCTTAGGTTCTCCACAATGTCACATTGTTTTCTGTTTTGGAACCATTCAAAATTTTAGTGCCTAACTTGGTAGTGAATTGAACGACGTATGATGTTTAATTGTGTGATAGCACATTGCCAATTCCACCGCTTGTACTGTTTATTTTTTTCTGTTCAGAAGATTTGGGCACAAAATAACAATTCAGTCTTTTAACAGTGCATGCAGGATACATATTTTAGTTATGCTTTTCTCTTGCTAAGTGGTCTTTTACATCCGTTCTTCCGCGTAGGCAATGGTAATGCAACATTTACACATTGACACTCTGCTTCATGGTTATTTCTCTCCCTTTTATAAAACATTTCCCGGTGAATATCTTCTCCTGAAAGAACACTTTCTCTTAACGCATTTTGAAAACATTTCATACATTTACTGTAACACTAGTAATATAAAAAAGAACGTGGATTTCTTTCCGCATCAGCAATAGTGAAGAACCACCTAACTTTTCTATCTTTCACTAGTCATAAATCTCAAAGAGACAGCAGTCAGAAAGACAGCACTGATTTTCAGAGCTGTGACGGGGGATAATGTTAAAAGAAAGATATTGTTCTCACTAAAGCGTGTAAAACTTGCAGCCACTGTAGTTTCCAAGAACAAGTAAACTACAAGACGGTGGACAGGGAAGGTGTCGCGCCTTAACTGGAATAATTCCTTCATTATCAGAATTTTGCCCTTACAGATCTTCGTTTTCTATTGGCGTTGAGTCGTGAAACAGACATGGTATCGCCAGTAGAAAAAGTCTCTCTCGCGAGGATAAGTGAGTGAAAAGGGAAATGACACGAAACCGCATGAAATGTGAGCCAGTTCTAACTCGGAGATAGGGATTACAATTAAGTTTTCACTGTATTGTTGTTGTTGTTTAAAAAATGTGTATAGCAGTTATGCCAGCCTTAAATAGTAGGGAGAGAGAAGAACTTGAATGCACAACACCATCGTTTGAAAGAAACCTGGACAAACAAGTGTCCGTACCGAAAGCATTAGTCGAGAAGTGAATTTTTAAAAAAAATATTTTAAAACCTAGACTGTCCTGGAAAACAGGGACGTTGGCAATCCTACGCTGTCTTCTTTCTTATGAGTAAAGGAAACAATACTTTACAACTACTTATCAACTCCCTTTCTTATAAATAAATGAATGCTTTATAACTGTTTGCCAGCTCTCTACATTTCTACGAATGAATGAAACAATGCTTTGCAACCAGCTACCAAATGTCTCCCTTGTCAAAACACACTGTGGGTTTTTATCTATTGCACGCGTTAGCTTAATTTACTTTTGTAAAGCTTCCTTTAAAAAAAAAGCATGTTCTAGAGTGCATTTGTTCCCGTCTCCTAAAAATATAACTCGAAAAACTATTTCAGCCCAGGCAATTGAAGTGACAAAGAAAAAGAGGAAGGCTAGGATGAAAATATCCCAGCGGACTGACCAGGTGTGTGTGGGGGCGGGGGGGGGGGGGGGAAAACCATCTGAGTTGATCGGAAAACATCAGGGATCACACAGGAGGAAGAAGCATGATCATCAGCGCTGTGTAGTGAGTTTATTTTCCTGTGGCTTGCACAGTAGCGTAATGGGCAGCTTTATGAACAAGAACAAACCTAAATTATTGGGTGTGTATCAAAGTAGTGATATAACGAAGGAGCGACATAAATGCTGCATTTACGGAGTGATAAAGCGAAGAAGTGACATAACATCCCATACTGAAGGACTGATGTTACGAAGGAGGGCAGATGCTGTACTGAATAACATAACGAAGGAGTAGCATAAATACCGCGTTGAAGGCGTGATGTAGCGAAGGTGTGACACAAATGCCGAGTTGAAGAAGTGACAAAACTACCACATTGAAAGAATAACATAAATACTGTACTGAAGGAGTGGTATCATAAAGAAGGGGTGACATAAACACTGTACTGAACGAGTGCTATAATGAAGGAGTGACATAAATATGTAAAGGAGTGACATAAATATCGTATTGAAAGAGTTATATTATAAGAAGAACTGACATAAATACTGTATGAAGGCGTGACATAACGAAGGAGTGCTATAAATGCTGTGTTTTAGATGTCATAAATCCCATGTTTAAGGTGTGACATAAATACACTAGTAAAGATCTTAAGAAAATACTTTGGCAAATAATAATATAAAACTGAGCGAATTACAAGCATTTCAAGCGTTAAGGGAATTGTGAAATTTGCTAGTAAAGGAGTGACAGTCGCTCTAATGAAGGAGTAAAATAATTAAGGTGTGACAGAAATACACTTTTGAAGGAGTGGCATTGGCTCTAATGAAAGAAAAAAAAATAGCGGAATGACAAATACCGTATTCAAGGAGAAACAAAAAAAAAAAAAAAGAAGTAACAAATGCTGTATAGAAGCAGTGGCATAAAGAAGGATGACATGCATACAGCACTGAAGGAGTGACATAAATACTTATTGAAGACATGACATAACGAAGGAGTGACATAAATACTATACTGAAGAAGCGACATAAGGAAGGAGTGACATAAATGCCTTATTGAAGAAATGACATAACGAGGGAGTGATATAAATACTGTATTGAAGCCGTGACATAACGAAAGGGTGACATAAGTGCCGTACTGAAGATGTGACAAAACGAAGAAGTGGCATGAATACTGTATTGAAGGAATGACATGAAGAAACAGTGATATAAGAAAGGAGTGACATAAAAGCCGTACTTAAAAAGTGACTTAACAAAGTAGTGATCGTTAGATATTTTTATTTTTTAAAAAATCGTATCAGAGGGAAAAAATGAGGTAGGTAACAGTTACAAGTGATTACAAATGAACTGAACTCATGAACTTGTATTCTCCAGGGAAAGAGTAAAACGCACACCCTAATGAAAATTCGCTAGCCTTAAAACAATCTTTAACTTCAACCCATGCCTTAAACATGTCCAGAACTGTAACTTTAATCCAGACCTTAACTTTAACCCTAACCCAGTGGTTCCCAGCTGGAATCTCTCACGGGGTGTCTGTGACTAAAACTTGAGGTCTTTTTTTTTTTTTGTCACTGTGAAATTTTCAACAACCGGCGTGGAACCAGACGTGGAACCAAATGTGGAACCAGTTGTTCGGAATAAAAAGAGGCATGACTTCTCTCACCATATTTAGGTTGGCTAGCTGTCACACACTTCATATTCTGTTCATGTGTCAGAACAAGTAGGAATGTTAAAAATTGCCGTCTGATATGTTTTTCTTAATTACATTATTGTCGGTTTGAAAATTCACCAAATTTGTACTGTATATGAAGGAAGTGTAGCGTTTACTCGTTAAAGGTCACTAACGTTTTCGGGGGGAGGGGGGGGGGAGTTGCAGTTAAAGCACATAGCTACCTTGCTGAAATGAAAATTTCCGCAGTACAGGTCCGTGGCCTGTTGCGCGGGGGGGGGGGGGGGGGGGTGGAGGGGACCATAGATTGTCTAATTGGAAGCCACTGCCCTAACCCAAACGGCAAACCTAATCCGAACTGTGATCTTAAACTAATCTTAACCCAAAATATAGTCTAACCCGAACCCAAACAACAACAGTAAACCCTTACCAAAACCCTGCCGCTGCTCTGATTTGGAGATAATACTCCACACAACCCTTCGTTATGTCACTCCATTGAAGAGAACTGGGAGAGAGATGCGAGTCCGTGGCGTAGATGGCAAGACGTTCAGGCGCCTTGATGACGCCTCGTGTTCTTTGATGTAGTCAAACAGATTAACGGGATTGTGTGTCTATTATCATCCAATCTGTAGATTATCAAAAGACGCGTCAATCACTTCTTGTGCTACAACAATATTCTTTCCACTCCATTGAAATTCATCTCTGATTTCTCAACTTCTTTGTTTTATGTCCCTTCTTCGATACGTTGCTTCTGTGAACCGTTCCCCCACCCCCGCCCCCGCGTCCCCCACATACATCTGTCACCATTTTCATTTATGTTTAAACTAAATCTGTAATGAATATTCAAATAGAATTCTTTTTCGCCCATATAAGGAAGAAGTTAAAATATTCGTATTAGAAAGAAGTTCGAATAACATAATTTCGAATACTTGAACTAATACATCTCATTCAGTGCCTAGCAATGCCATGAAATTAATATTTCACTTAGAGGCTATCTAGCTGAAAACCGAAATTCTAAACTAATAATTTATAATTAGTATCCACTATTTTAAAGGATATTACAATGCCATAACAATGGAAGTTATGAAATACCAGAGATCAGATATGCTGATGACACAGTATTACTGTCCACAACACAAAAAGGAATGGAAAATTACTTATGTCAGTCCGTAAGAACAGCGAAGAGCAAAACCTCTATCTTAATGCGAAGACAACTAAATTGATGACAACAGATAAAACAAACATTCATTCACTCATTCATTTGCATGTCCCTTGCGGAACGTTGCCCCTCCCCCTAACAGCAATCCTGTAGGCCTCTCTGGTGTGTGCAAGATGGCCTGCTGCTGATACATTCATTTGCAGATCATCAACAATCTATTGCAACCATCTTTAAACAGACAAGGCAGCTGAAATATGTATCAATGAGGAAAAATTGGAAGAAGTGGAGAGTTTTTAATATCTTGGATCACTACTAACTAATAATGGACATACAATGCGGGAAATTATTAGGAGGACATCTATAGCTCTTTAGAAAATAAAATAACTAAAGAATCTGTGGAGAGGAACACACAGAATTGCAAAAATAACATTTTTAAGGGCATGCATCTTTCCCATTGCTACATTTGCCTGTGAGACCTGGAAACTTAACAAAACAGTTGAGAAACACAAATGCCGTTGAATGTAAATGCTACATAAGAGTCCTTTAAATATCATGGACACAAAAAAGAACAAATATATTCATACTACAAGAACTTAATATTGAAAAATGTTAGCTCTAAGGAAGATTAAACAGAGAAAGCTTAAATATTTTGGACATATTAAACGTCATGATAATTTCGAGAAGACAGTATTGGAAGGGTACATAATGGGAAAAAGAGAGGAAGACCAAGGCGATGATGGCTGTAGGACACCGTTGATGATCTGCGAATGGACGCATCAGCAGCAGGACATCTTGCTTACAACCGAAAAGCCTGCAGGAGAGTTGTTAGGGAGGCAAAGTTCCGCAAAGACTTGCAAATGACTGACTGACTGACTGACTTCGATAAATCTCATATTAAGACAGTTTCTGACTTTTTACAGTCAAATATCATGGTAACTTATTTACTAAATGCCCCCCCCCAAAAAAAAAAAACCTCCACATGACTGGGTTCATCCGACCGTGCAGTGTTTTACATGGTCCCATTGTAAACCTAACAGGTACTATTGCATCCAAAGAAAGACCAGTCCTTAGCAAAACTGGCACCCTATTAACATCAAGTAAAGACCAAAAGCAAAGATGGGCCGAACACTTCCTAGAAATACTTAATCGACCACACCCAAAAGAATTGGTAGACCTTGAAATTGACTTACCAATCCCACAACTAAATGTCAACCTAGAAGAAATTACATTGCATGAAACTGAAACAGCAGTGAATTTAATGACTAATAACAAAGCTGCAGGTGAAGATGAAATAACAGCCGAAATGTTAAAAGCTACGTATTAACAGTGATAACATGAACCAACTACAGAGAGTATTTAATAAAGCTTGGAAAAAAGAAAAGGTCCCTTCTAAATGGAAAAAAAGGAATCATTGTTAAAATACCAACAACACAACAACAAAAAAAAAGAAAAAAGGCAACCTTAGCGATTGTAATAACTGGAGAGGAGTAACTTTACTATCAGTTGTGTCAAAAGTATTTTGCAAAGTTATTCTGAATAGAATTAAAGATATAGTGGATGCTGTAATGAGTGAAGAACAAGCAGGATTTTGAAAATTGAGAAGTTGTCTTGACCAGATCTTTACTTTAAGAATAATACTTGAAGAACATATTGAAAAGCAAAGACCATTAACCTTGAACTTCACAGACTTTAGAAGGGCATTTGATAGCATACGCAGTTAATCTTAGATGGTATTCCATATATACTTAAAATTGGCAAACTACTATGCGAGCCCTAAGTGACGTTTAACGGCACGGAAGGATGTAAGATGTAATAAGATCATAAACCTAACTCTCTTCTGTTGTCCTTGATGAAAGCGTTCTTGCAAAATATTTGTTTGTTCTTGTCTTTTAGTTCTATTTCGTTGACGAATATTCCACGTAAATTGCCTCTGTAACCAGCTAGAGATATGAGAAATGTTACACTTTTCGTTCTGCTGCAGCTTATATTTAGCCCTAGCCATTCACAGTTTTACAGGTTAGCAGAGATCTTAAGAAAATACTTTGGCAAATAATAATATAAAACTGAGCGAATTACAAGCATTTCAAGCGTTAAGGGAATTGTGAAAGTTGCTTGTAGAACTATGCGAGGACTAACTCTCGCCAAGTCTGGAACGTTGAGAGGACAGTTGCCGAATGAACACAGTTATGAGATATGGACATTGCTGAACTTGTTGCGCAGGAACAAAGAAATGAATACTGGAGCAGTCGGCAGCTGCAGTGTTTATACCAGTGTCAGTAAAACAAAAACTAATAAAAAATACAAAGTCAAAGATTGAATATAAAGGACCACTGTGTGTACACCGACGGATCTACTGAAGATGCGGTCATAGACGGAGGAGGCAGCTTTCAGATGCATTACAGAAATGGAAAAGAAATCCCCAGCACCTTCTCAAGTGGGAAAATATCCTCTAACTTTAGGGCTGAATCAACAGCACTCGTGAAAATCCTAAGATATTTTACAAAGAGATGCGAACACAGGCCAACCAAGATGGCTTTCTTCACTGGCTGTAAATCACTCTAGGAAGGACTAAACAGAACCAAAAATTAGTCGATCCTAAGGGAAATCAACAAAGAAATTAACTATCTCTCAAATACACAGATGCAGCCTTGCAATGGCTACTCTCCCACTGTGGTATCGCAGAACATGAAAAAGCCGATGGCTCAGTTAAACATGGCAGCAAAATGAAACAAGGCAGCCATCAAGTCAGCCACACAGAGGCCAAGAACATCATACAAAACCACTACGACCAATTGTGGGCCTAGACGCTGGGCGCAGGCTGTGAACCGGATACAATTCACTAGCTACAAAGAAAGCAACAAACAGTCCTGCTCCAATTAAGAACCGGTCACTGCGGGCCATCTCCACCCTCTCAAGATCTACATAATGATGAATGGCTGTGTGGGAGCGGAGTACAGACTCCAGAACATTCACTTCAAGAATGCCCAACTTTCACAGACCTACGCAACCAGACATGGCCACAGGCCTTGGACTTTAGGTGGAAGCTGTGGAGATGCCTGGAGGACCTGGAGAAGACTGTGGACTTCATCATGGCAACGGGGCTTATGATTTAGCATTTAACCTGAGCGCCGAAGAAGAAAGGACTGAATAGAGTGCATCGCCAGACACACTGACGATTCAAACATTGACCCACAAAATGTAGAGACATGTCTGATTCTTGTTTTACCATAGCTGCTTGTGAGAACCAGTGGTGATTTGTCGAACAGGTAGAGGTGAAGATACGAGATCTTCATTCAGCAATCCTTGTCTGCCATCACATTCCATTTTGTCTATTCTACCTGGACTCAGAACGCTTTCACCTTTGATACACATTACAAAACTCCTCCTGTGCTACATGATGCAAACTTCTTTCTCCTGTGCTACAGGATACAAACTGCTCTCTCCTTTGATACAGAATACAAACGCTTTCTTCCTTTCTAGGGATGCAAAATGCTTTCTCGTTGATGAAGAATGCATGTTTTCTCCTTTGGTAGGGGATTCAAAACGCATTTTCCCCTTACTACAAGATACAAAACGTTTTTTTTCCATTGCAACAAGATACACACCACTTTTTTTTACCTTGCTACAAGATACAAAACGTTTTTTTTCCATTGCAACAAGATACACACCACTTTTTTTTTACCTTGCTACAAGATACAGAACGTTTTCTCTTTTATTGTGGGGCCGTTAATTGCTGGCACAGAATGGTCTCTCTCTCTCTCCCCAGAATCGAAGCTTTAAACTTTCATTTCTGCGTTACAGTTGATTTCAGGGACTCATCTACTTCTTTTTTCATGCAGTTTCTGCGTTAGGACAGCTAGCAGACGAAGGGCAGCTAACAGACGAAAGGCAGCTAACAGAGAAAAGGCAGCTGACTGAGAAAAGGCAGCTAGCAGACAGCTCTGTGACAGAGACTAAAGAGACCCGCATAGGTAAACCTGCAAAGGTAAAAGTAACGAAACCGCCCACCGGGACAAAAAAGGCAGCGACGACGACGACGGCGACGACTTTACAGCCAGTTACTTGGGACGAGCCATTGCCGCCTCACTTAATGGATGAACTGCCCACAGAAGGGGAGCTAGCTTCGCAAATCTTACAGGTAACATGTAACATTTGGTGTTTTCTGTTATTCTGAGACAATGTTGGCGAATTAGTCGCACCGGTAGCGGCTTTCTGAAAAGATAAGGACTATTGCTGAGCTTTCGGTTGAAAAACACGACCGGTTTGATGTGAAATGCGCATTAGGGACATTGTCTGTTTAATGTTACAGCAAAACCTTCAGTTGTAGATGGAGCAATGGAGCCCTCCAACATAATAAGCATTGTTAAGTCAAACTAATGGAATATCTTGTTAAAACTTTAATGTAAACCTTAGATATCAAGATGAACCCTGAGGCCCCCATAACCAACATTAATGGTAAAAAAAAGGTAACCCTGTCATGCCTTAGAGGCACATAGGGATATGGTGTTAGTGCCCTTATTTTCCTTGTCTTGTCAGCACACTAGAGGGTGATATGGCCAGTACCACGCCTGGCCGTCTTTCCTTCCTCAAGTCCAGAAGAAATCGAGTACCCATTTCTACAGCTGGGTGACTGGGGAATCGATCGGATTCGAGCCCCCCGACCTTTGCCATGAAAGACCAGTGCAATAACCACTTCGCCACCAAAATTCCTTAAACCGTTTCTGATCAGGGACTTTTGGAATGCTAAATAGATTCTATTTTTTTTAATAGTGACGGTACTTCAGAATAAACTATAGCTTTGCTGGTCTGCTTTATTTTAGTAAACAGTTAAACTATTTTACATTCTGATTCATTTATAAAATTCATAAACTTATATACGATAATTTAATGTATGAACTGGTTAACATAAAAAAAAAAACTTCCTCTTATACATATTTGCCAATAAATTTATTTGCTTCTTTCAGTAAGACCATTTTTGGCGAGAAAATCAAAATCTGGTATTAAGATTAAAAGTTGAATCTTTTTTTTTTCTAAGAAAATTTCGACACATGATAGGAAACGGTTAAATGATGACTAAAATAAAAGATTTCATAAACAGACCTGAGGTTAGGGGGATTGAAATGGAACGCATGTGACAATAAAATACACATATTGGGCTTTAAGTGAGGTTTAAATGAAACTTCTGTGACAATGAAAAAAAGAGACTTAACTTTATATTGGCTCATTTATCATTTAACGTGTCACGAAAAAAACTACAAAATCAAGGGGCTGTTTTTTTTTTAATGTTCAATTAAGCTAATCGTGTTCATTCCGCATTTTCTTACATCTCACTGGTATGATTTGATCTACATCTCGGCATTAGTGTCTGTTAACTTTGTTCCTAGCAAATGTCAGATTTGAAAATCCCATGCGTCATCATGGCTGGAGATGAAACTAAGATTGAAGGCCGTCATGACAGAACTTAACATAAATAAATAAATAAATAAAAATGAGGCCTCTTTAAGAAAATAATAAAGTGCAAAAAAAAAATCCACCTTATAAAAAGAAGTGGGTTCTCCCTATTTTTAGCCTATGAATGGCAGTCTCCCCTCCCAAAGTTGTCCTCGGAATGTACTTCGATGGCTTTTCACATCTCCTCTTATGCCTGGCTAAGGTGCTTGCACAGTGAACTTGATCACTTTCCTTCAACAGTGCCTTCCAGCTCTGGCAGGAAGAAGTCGAGGATCATGCTACTAGACAACACTGTGCTTGCACCGTATTTTTTTTTATAGAAATATCAAATAAACGTGAGTTTTTTTGGGGGGTTTGTTTTTTGGGGGGTAGGGGTGGGGATGAGATCACTACTTTGCAGTGATGTCATCAACCGTTCCTTCCCCTTCCACGCTGCAAATGTCACGGGAAGCTGCAGAGACATTCAGCCCTTCCTTCAAATAATGCCTCAGGAAGACACGAATGACAACCTTGCCGTGTGCCATGCTTCCTTCTTCAATCCCTTATCTCACGACTCACTGCCTAAGAAGCGGGTATGCACGTTTTCAGAATGATGCAGGACATGACGTCAGCCTGACGTTACAAATGTCAATACAACGTATAAAACGGGAACCTTGACCGACGTTAGATTATCGAGAAGCGTGACGAATTTTTAACTCGGTGTACGTACACTGGGCCTTTGGGATAAAATGGCGAGGGGGGGGGAGCATTGCTCTAGGGTCTAGAAGACTTCCTTTCTTTTTTACGGTGGGGGGGGGTATAGTGGATGAAAACATAATGGCTAATCGATATAGCGGGAAGAGCTGAAAGTTTTGTACCGACCAAGGCCTTGACTTAAACGTACATACGTTAGAAGAGCTACGGGGCAGTAGTTAGGGCCAGCATGTGAGAACTGGCCAAGATCTCATTCCACGTTTTCACTGCCCTGCTAACAGACAGGCTGTTGCGTTGTTTCATCTTGGATGAAGCTGTGGAGGTCGATGTGCTCCATAAAATAATTGTGTCCGTCGAAGGAGCTTCACGACTTCAAGCGAACCTACGTAGACCTACTCACTAAACTCCGCTTTAATACCTACATCTAGGACGGTGACGTGCCAGATCGCGCCCCGGAATCAATTACTTCCTGAGTTAAATGTCTCCTACAACAAAACGGGGGGGGGGGGGAGAGATCGCCAAACCCCCTCAACAGCCGTCCACGCCCCCAAACCTACTTCTCTTGTCAGCCAGCCTACACAAGCGTGGCCGGCAAAAACAGACATTTATAGTTCCGAGAAAGGACAACAGCTTTCATATCCGCGTGTTTACATAACATGAGCAATCTGTGAATATTTGCAGACGATGATGTTCAGAGATGCCCGTGAGAGAGACCTCAGTAACATCCCCGCCCCTGCTGCTCAGAAAGTCCAGTTGGAACGCAGAACCTCCAGGTCAACCAAAGCACGTCAGGCGGAGAAAAAGAGAAGCGAAGAAAAGAAGGAAACAACACCTTCTGATTCCAGGAGGGTTTCAATAAAGGAGTCGAGAAGACTATCGTCTGCCGCTAAACTTCCTGAAATTGCACCTCGAAAAAAGCCACCACATAAAGAGGTGACGGAGGTTCACGAGTTTGAGGCGATCAGACTTGAAAAGGAGCCCCTTGCTGAAGTGGACACGACTAGTCTCGTGTTTGAAGAAAGTTATTATGAGGAAGCTGAGCCCCCACGGGAAAAGGAGTCCGTTCCAACTGAAAAATCCGTTGAAACGCCTGTAATACTGCCATCGTCGTCAGAATCTGGTGATATCACCGAGGAGGCTCAACCTGCCCAAACTGAGGAGGAAGTGTTTGCAGTCTCGGTAGAGATCGCCCACACGTTGGACCAGACAGAGAAAGTAACTGTGTTCCACTCAAACGAGGCCGAAGACAGGATTACCGTGTTGGCCACAGAGGACGTTGGAGAGAAAGTTACCGAGATTCCCGCACAGGACGCCTCAGTAGAAGCTGCCGTGTTGAAATCGAAGAAACCCAAAGATTCCACGCCCAAAGTGAAGGACGCTGGAGACAAAACTGACCTCAAAGGCAGGGACACTAGAGAGAAAAGTTTCCCGACTAAAACCAAGGAAGAGTCGAGAAAAAAATCAAGAATGCGGGAAGACTCGAGGGAAGGGTCAGGAAGGGTTTCCAGAACCATTTCAGAAGACGAACGAAGAGCCAATAGATTGGAGGTAGGTCTTATATACTTGTGCTTCTGTAGATGAGACCAGTGATGGCGTTAACCGACAGTTACCAGTAAACTGCCGATAAAAAAACGAGAACGACCCGAAACGTTTGGAGCTCGTCGTTTTACGTAAACGGTTTATATTAAAAATAAAAAAAAACCAGGTAAAAAGCAGTCAGCGAAATCGGCTGGGGGATAATCAGGCCAGTAGGATGATGATGATGATAAAGTTCAGTTAGGAAAATTCGAAAAATCCTAGCGCCATCACTGGTTAAGACTGAATATATTCATTTGCGTTAAAATTATATTTATGATAAGACTATATTTATATGCCTTCAGACTATTTTTTATAGTATAGTAACGTATAAAGGAAGAAAGTCGGAACCTTGCTATAAAAGAACTGGCTTAAAACAAAGTGATGCATTATCTTCACTACTATTCAACCTATTACTAGAAAAGACAATAAGAAAAGCGAAAGAAGAAAGCAGAACAGAAGAACAAACTAAACTACTGGGACACGCAGATGACATCGACCTTGTGGGGAAGCTATGTAAGAAGGCACCAACACTTGCATACACCTTAGAGATGTGGCACTGAAAGTGGACTTGATCATTAAGGAAGTAAAACAGAGTGTATGAAGATACAAGGAGACCACATGCAGAATGATAAGGGATGACTGGAGAACCTTTTATCCGTGGTCTATGCTCTCAATGGAGTGAACGGGGATGATGATGATGATGATGATGATGATGATGATGTGGTGTAATCAATCCAAACACGACCTCCTCGTGCAAAGTTAAATATAACCAAGAACGTGAAAAGAACTGATTAATGATGACTAGCCAACTACACTGACACATGCCGTGAAAAGTACAGTGCCAGTTACGGCCACCAAACAGAACAGCGTGAACACTGGGCTTGTACAGTGAGGGCATAAACTAGCTAACTGTGGGTGACACAGCAACACAAGTAACAAATACCTGACAGCAAAACGTTACTTTGTTATATACTTAGTAGCAGCATTCAACCCAGGTGAGGGGAAACAGTAAAAAAAGAGAGGTAACAGGAATGACTGAACAGCCATAGCCGTTCAGCAGTTTAAGCAGTCAATCAGTCAACAACATTAACAGTAAAACGGTGATGTACACAACAGGCAAAGTCGGCAGTTACCAATATCCGTCAACAAATTTAATATGAGAAGCAATGAGGATGGAATCCTGATGAATGGGGGAAGATGAATATCAATGCGCGATATGAGAAATCAACAATACAGTAATACGTAAAGCATTTAGACGAATTTGACTTCGCCATAAGACTGTACATGTACTAAAAAAAAATAGTATACACACCTCACATCGAGAAATCATCAAAACCGAAAAAACTCTACACAACAACACATCTAACAATCTCTCATCTGCGTCTTAAAAAGAACAAGCAGACATCTATTCCTACATTCTAACAAGACTTCACAAAAACTACAACTACGTCCTAAAAAAGGACAAGCACACAACTATTCTTACATTCTAACACCGCTACAAATCCAAAGAAGCTAGACAAATGACTAACACGTCTTCTCTCTCGCACGGCTTCCCGACTTATGTTTTCAAATCAAGAATTTTAAAAAAAACTCTCAGCTGAACACAATGTATAAACTAGGAAAAAAGTAGAGGCCCCTTTATTACTCAACAAGCACACAGTTGTGACGTTTCGGTGTGAACCTTAATCACAGACAAACACAAAAAACGAAGAAACAGAGAGAGAGAGAGAGAGAGAGAGAGAGAGAGAGAGAGAGAGGGAGAGAGAGAGAAGATAAGATATAACTTATCACAATACCATGTAAAAAAATGGGAATAAAAAATAGAATAAAATAAAATGAATGGAGCACTTAACTGTAACTTGTATGAAGCTGTGACTTGTAAGAGGCTGTATTCAGAAGTGCGTGCGTTGGAGTGTAGAGAATGTTTAAATGGAGACTTATTATGTGCGATTGGTTGGTCGTAAATGGGGAGGGGGGATGAAGGAACGTGGAAAAGGGAGATAATAATACAATGGTAATCTAGCCGAGAGAAGATGGAATAGGTGATTATAATTGGGGCAGAAGAGTTGTAATCCGATGCTGCGAGGAGGTTCTGAGCTGTATGTTACACGTGAAAAAGGAGTGGAACTTAGTGCAGGGGGAATACGGCTGAAGAAGAGCGGAATGTTATGTGTAGCTGAATTGCGAGTTCAAACCATGTGGTTCCAGCTTTCCATACTTGTATTTCTGATTGCAGCGGTTCTCAAGAGCTAAGCGGCTTCTGTCATCATCGTGGCATTGTTTGAAGGCTGTTACCAGAAAATCAGATTTGCCTCTGTGGTTGGGACCATTGAAATGCGGTCACATAATCTGAAATCAATTTCACCAATATAAGTTATCCACATAATCTGTTACTGCATGCAGAAAAATCTGTATGATCATGCTTTGAAACCAGTCCTTAATCACTTAAACATCTTGAAACTGAACAGATTACGCTGATTGGGCCATGAAGAAAGAATGGAAGAAAACAAACAAAAATGATGTATACACACGAGTTGAAGGAAACAAGACCAAGAGGTAGACCAAGACAGAGATGGAGAGACAACACAGAATAGGATATAAAGGAAATTAGTGTCACCAAATGGAGAGAGATTCGGGAATAGAGAGGAAATGAGGCGAATGTTATCTACAGCAGTGAGTCTTAATAGCTCGGAAAGAAGAAGAAGAAGAATATATTTATCTGTGTTTAGATTATAATTATGTATTCACTTGCAGAGTAGCAGCGAGAGTAGAAAGCTCATGGTATCGATGGCAAAGTGTGCTTTCCTCCAAACTTCAGAAAGAATCAGAAGTTGCAGCATTTTTATATATGTTTTTGAGGTATTAAAAAAGAGGCTTTCATAAATTTGTATTACATCTAAAATGTGTTCTTCTAAAAATATCATCAGCTCTTGTAATCCCTTTGGAGCATAAGGCATCAGCATCAGTAAAAACTCCCCGAGATCTCCCCAGTTCCCTCTTCTCCATCCGCAAAAGTTCCCATAGAGCAGCGGTCTCATACTCTTTAGCTACACGGCCCCCATTTAAAAGTCAAACATTTTTGCGGTCCACTAATAAAGTGCTTTATATTTGCAAGGTATAAATCTAATTTTATAAAGCATTATGTAATATTTTCTCTACATGTTTAACTGCATATTCATTGCTACACAAAAGTTCTTTTCATTTACTTTAAAGATGGCACTGTTTCCGGTTGGATAGTATGTCTATTCTGGCTGGAATTTGTGACAAACACACTCGAGATCATCCTCCACCTTCATTCCTGGACGATATTTGCTTTTCATGGCAGTCAATGCAGAAAATGAAACTTCGCATAAATAAGTTGTTGAAGAAGGCAGAAGAACTTTCATCGCCAGGGCTGACAAAAAACGGATATTCCAGCAAAACAATGCACCAAAAGGAAGAGATATCCACAGCGGTGTCGTTACATTTGATTTGTAATGTGCAACTGCTAGACAGTTCCGCGAATTCTTCTTGTACACGGCCAGTTAATTCAGAGAATGCACACTGAAAAGGATTACGATTCCAATCGTACGTTTCAATGTCTTCGGCCGTGAAGTATTTGTCAAAATATTCAGCACGAAATGTCAGATGCCCTTTTATTAGACCAGTGATCCCTTTCAAAATCTCGCCATTAACTTCATTGGTCCCTATAAATGTACAGAACAATTGAAACATGTTTTGTGATTTGTTCTCGAGTCGCGTGCGCTAAAGTCGTTGTTTCTTCTTACTGGCTCCAACTTTGTCGTATGTCTTGAGTATACTGGTATTTTTACTATGCAGTGACATGTTCAAACTGTTCAAAAGGCTACAAATGTCAGCAAGGTATGCTAGCATGGCAAGCCACTCAGCATCAGTGATCTTACCTGCCAGGTCGAGATTGTGTTCTGTCAAAAACTACAACAGTTCTAAACGAAGCTCAGGCACCCCTGCAAGAACTTTTCGTATGGACAGTCAACGAACAGTCGAGTGCAATGAGAGATGCTTGTGTTCTGCATCTGACTCAATACAAAGTTGAGCAAATAATCGACTTTTCACTATTCTAGCTTTTATGAAGTTTACCATCCGAACACTGTTCTCGAGTACAGATCCCAGAATTTTATTCAACTGCTTTGAAGCTAGTGCCTCACGATGGATCATGCAATTGATGCCTGCAGTCTCAGGTGACACTTGCTTTATGCGAGTTACAACACCGCTGTTGCGGCCAGTCATTGTGGCAGCACCGTCAGTACAAATACCGATACAATTCGAATGTCCACTGCAGTCCAAAGGTTGTGGAAAAATCATTTAAACACGAAATATTTCATTGGCCGTCGTTCTCGCTGGCAGTGACTTGCAAATAAGAAATCCTTTTTCCATACTATTTTTCCAACAATAACGAACACAAACAAGCGGCTGTGACTCCCCGGCGATGTCAATTGACTCATCTAACTGAATAGCAAAATCTAGTAGTTTGTATTCGTTCAGTTAGTTGTGCGACAATGTCCTCGGATATTTCTGATATTATTCTGCGGACAGTATCGTTCGAGATAGGAATGCTTTTCAGTTTTGTAGCGTATTCTGAGCCGAACAATACGTCACAAATCTCAACAGCGGCTGGCATGATAAGATCTTCTCCAATCGTGTGTGGTTTCTTTGATTTTGCGATTCTCTGGGCAGTCTGGTACGATGCTTTAAGAGCTTTTTCTTTGAGAGCGGCTCTTGTTTTTAACACTGTCTTCTGTTTACTATATTCCTCGGCTTTACGCTCGAAAAATTCGTTGGCTTTATTCTGTAGATCTGGATGTCTTGTAGTCAGATGACGACGCAATTTCGTCGGCTTCATTGCGATATGCAAACAAATAACACACTGTGGCAGATTTTGTTCATTTGTTGATGGAAGGAAACCGTATTCAATATACTCCACATCATATTTTCGAGAGTATTTAGTTTTCCTATAAGTATCAACGTTAACGTCGTCTCAATCACAGTGACCTTCGCTGCCAATATTATCAATTTGTTTGTGCGAAGTCGAAGGATTACGTTTCACCCATTGATCCAATTTAGGGCCTAAAATTTTAAAGTTTAAACAATAAAAAAGGCTATCCGAAAAGTCTCCACTGGAATCCGTTGATTAATCCAATACGAATTACACGCAGCACCAAGACCGAATAGCGGCTCTCAAGGCAACGAAATATAATTTTTAAACTAAAACAATTTCTGAGAATTATATTTCACTTCTGCTCTCTCGCAGAATCTGCGCCGACTATTCACTAAAATTACATTGTAAAACTGCACGTTTCAGCAACACGGTTAGAAAGACACCGGTGTCGCACTTCAAACGCGATGCCGTCTTTTTATATACATGACATTTCTGTTTGATCCTGGGGGAAACGCTGTCTGGACCATCCTTTCTCCAATAGCCGCACTGCGGACATACTAATAAACCGACCTACAATTCTGCGGCTTGCACCCGCGCAAACCGCCCCTATGCATTGGTGAAAAATGCGGAATAATTTTTTTAGTGTATTTGCTTCTTTTTTATTTTTGGCTGCTTTGAGACTCCAGCTTGACTCACAATACTCCCTGACATGGCCCACCTTTGGACCGCGGCCCATGTGTTGAGAACCACTGCCCTAGAGCAATTCGGGATACCTCAAACCATGCTTTTCTCGCTTCTTTTAGCTCTTCATGCATTGTGTGTCTCCACGTTCCTATTCGCCTGCCTCTCTTTTTTGTTTCATTGAGGTGTCCAAGTCAAGGCTATATATGGGTGTTTTTATTTTTTTCATTTGTAGTATTTGACCTTCAGAACTACAAAAATAAAATTTTCAAGGCCATGAATCTTTCCCATTGCAATATACGCCCGTGAGACCTTGATACTTAACAAAACAACTGAGAAACGCATAAATGCCTTTGAATGTAATTGCTACAGAAGAATTCTTCAATATCATGGACACAGAAAAGAATAAATTTATCTATACTGCAAGAACTTAATATTGAAGAAGGTTGGTTAGTAAAGAGGATTAACCGAAGAAAACTCAAATATTTTGGACACATTAAACGTCATGAGAATTTAGGGAAAACCGTATTGGGAGGATACATAATTGGAACAGACCAAAGCGAAGGTGGCTGCAAGACATCGTTGATAATCTGCAAATGGATGCATCAGCAGCAGGACATGTTCCTTACAACCATGAGGCCTACAGGACAGCTGCTAAGGAGGCAAAGTTCCACAAGAAACATTCAAATGACTGACTGAGTATTTGGCCCAGACATTCCCATCCTCTTCCCAGCGTATTCTTAGAATCTTTAAATCCTCTCAATCTGCTTTCGATTCTCCAAACTGATTCTCCGTGACTGCATGTAATAGAATGGAGTGTACATGAGATTTATAGATTCTGACCTTGAGGTTCGTATGGAAAATTGGAGATTTTCATATGTTTGTTCATTTGATAAAGCCCTGAGCTGCTTGTCCAATTCTTGTGGATATTTCCTTCTCGATGTTGCTGTCTGACGAAATTTGGCTTCCAAGGTATTTGAAGTGTTCTACTTCTTCAGATTCGCTTGTCCTAGACGACATGATTCTTTCCTTTTTTTCCCCCATTGATTCTCTCATGATCTTAGTCTTCTCTTGGTGTATATTCATACTTACCGGTCTGACTATTTCGTAAATCCTAGTTGTTTTCTCCTGTATGCTTACTAACCTTTCTGGGGGGTGAGAGTTGGCAGTTGGTTAGTACACCGTTCTCTCGTGGCTAGACGGCTGCTCGTCCTACCGGAGTCCGTGTTCGAATCTTGTGATTTTTCTTTCTCCTACGTCTCATTAAAGTGCTTTGTCTACGATTTTTTTCGAGGTCTAATCCTAGAAAAATGTGTTCTCATACTTTACTATACAACAAAAGAAGTTCAGCTTCCAGATAAACGTCTAACTGGACGCTCATCACTTTCCTCTCTTGTGCTGTTGGAAACTGATTTCGTATATAATTTACTTCAGTGCTTCTGTTTGCTTTTTTCCACTCTTGGGACAGCCATGTCACCAAGATGCTCTTGCACCAGTGACGTTACTAACTGTTGGAGAATTAATTTCATTTTACTGAATGAGCGCTCGCAGCTTGTTAGGAGGCCAGGAGGTCTCTGCCGAACTTTCCCTCCCTAACAGTTCTCATGTTGAACACACTCGTGTGCCAGGAGACTGGTAGGAAAATTCTGTAGTGCGGTCTTTACATTTGGAAATGCATCTTCTTGTTACTGAATAATGAAAGTAAAAAAGAAAGCAAAGTTGGTATGGTGATTATCGTGTTGTCGCGAGAGCTAAACAGCAGCGTATGGTCGAAACTCTCACTAAATAAATCAACACATTCAACAGTTGTGTAGTACAGGGTGTTCCATAAGTAACTGTGCACTAACTCAGTATCGATTCCGGTATCGTAGTGATATCTTAATGTCTGCAGTATATAGCTACATATACATGTCGCAGTCATGAAAATATCACTTAGATACCGGAATCAATACTGGATTAGTGCACAGTTATTTTCCGAACGCACTGTATTATTCCACCAACATTTCTGGCGTTCTTTTTTTTTCGTTTCAAAATGGTGTCTACATCACCATTCTTCGTAAGGGTTTTAATAGTGAAAAGAAAATTCAGACTTAAATCTCAGTTCTGAAAAGAACAAGTCATTATTATCCGCTTAAGAACAGGACAAAACCCAGTCATTTGTAAACACTTGTTTATGATTCACTTGTAACCAAAGTTCAAGGTTGGCTATTGTGTTTAGGACGTTCCTAGTCACCTCAGTATATGGAGCACATCCCTAAATACTGCACCAGCCATGAAACACTGAAACACAGTCACTGGCCCATTGAAAACAGCCAAGAACCTAAGCTATACAATTCCATATAGTAGCTGCAAAAGCAGTTTAGTTTATCCGAGGAAGAGCAAATGTAGACCTTTATATGTCTACGACAACAATGACGACAAAGAAGGTAAAAATAAAGTAGTATTTAATTAATATTTCTTTGCTTTCAATTTTCACTAGAAAATATTTGTGGCTAACAGAGTTAAGAAAAGTTCCCCAACTCCAGAAGAAATCGGGTACCCATTTCTACAGCTGGGTGACTGAGGCGCCTCCGGCCGGATTCGAACCCCCGACCTTCGCCACGAGAAACAAGTGCACTAACCACTTCGCTACTCAGACGCCCAACGACATGGAAGAAGCGCACACACACACACACACACACACACACACACATACAAACGAAAAAACAGAATTGATGGACAACATGAAAGATCGGAAACTATGGAGAGACGTGGTCGCCGACATATCAGGGCATCGCACATGATGGTGATGATGATGTATAACAACAATAATTGACAAATATGTTAATGTAGCTAAGTGATGCCTTGTGTTAGTTACAGTTGTTACGAATTTATACTGTAGCGAAACTGTTATATAGAAAGGTTTATCTTGCAGCGAGTGTAACAGCATATGTGAGATAACTGTTGTGTTTTCAGAAAGGGCATTGTTGTGAGTCTCTTTTTTGTCATTAACCGTGCTTGGCTGAGTTCTTCAGGAACGTCATGTGGGCTGTGCACTCGTGACGGGGGGGGGGGGGGGGGGGGGAGGGGAGGGGAGGGGAAGGTTGAGCGAGTTTAGTTTACGTTTGGATGTGAAACGGAGAGGAAGGGGTTTTTTTTGTATCGTTCTGTCGTGAAAATGGATGTCGCTGACGTGAAGATGGCTGTTATATTGTTACTGGAGTCTTGAATGGATGAAAGGACAAGCCATGTGGCAGGGGCAACCTGCCGACTGACAAGACATCGTCATTCTCATTCACATCTTCACCAAGATTCGTCAATAAACTTAGTGTCTACGTAATACTCAGGACGTGCATGAAATCTCTACTTGTTGTTGCTAATGTGAGGTTGTGTAAGAGTCTGGCAGTAGAGTATAGCTTGACTCAGAGGATAGCTAACCCAGCATCATTCAGCAGATCACGGCCTGAAGTAAAAATCCCAAACTTACCTTACTGTACAAAGATGTAAGATAAAAGAGGAACCAGTAGCATGAAAAAGAAGAGAAAAAAACTGTTTCACGATTTGGTTATTGTAGGTTGGATTATACTGTAAAGAAATCATGTTGTACCGAGCTCTCTTGTTGCTAAACTTTGCAAGTGCAGTTACCTAGGCCGGACATGCTTTACACCCAGCGTTTCATTCCAATGTTTTTATCAAAAACGTTCAAATGTGTATATGGGATATGTACTCAACATTCTATTGGAGCTTCCATTCGGCCAGATAACAATAGCAAAATTAAAATATTTGTAATGCAAATAAAGTTGGAATAGTGTAACATTAAACAAAGAAGCAAAATTTTGTCACACAGAAAATGACATGTTCATGTTCGGCTGAATACTTAAAATTCGGCATTTGGTACATATCTGTGTGAAAATGTGATAACTACAAGTTTCAAAAAATATAAAAGGAATTTTATTTCTTTTGTTACCAATTTAAAAGTGGGCTAACAGTGAGTTTTCATGACATGTACTTGACTGCAGAAGCAACTTGAGAAAGCAAGAAAGATTTACTTTGAGACGAAGTCCTCCGAGTCGTCGAGTCCCACAGCTGGTCTAACTCTGGATGAGGAGCTGGAGCACGCTCTCCGAGCCGACCGAGGTGAATATTTGCGCTCCAAGTACCTGGTCAGTGATCCAAAGCTGTCAGTGAACTCTTACTTAGAGGCAAAGGGAATATTTGAACTGTTTCGGGTGAGTATTTTTTTTTTTGCGTGTTATCATCATCAACACCACCACCTCCATCACCACCACCACCATCACCATTAGTGCTTGATGACGCGAGTGATCATTCCTCTTCAGAAAGGCTTCGCTTCACTAATCTCGACCTTTCATATTTGCATCAAAGTGACCGTGCCGTTGTTGTACCGTGCTGCATAACTCAACATGGTACAGCAAGGGCGACTAACTCTGAATTAATATTTGCTACTCTAGTTATTTCGTATGATCTTTTTCTTTGTTGAGACATCATCACAGTGTAACAAGCAAGCAAGTCCGGTGCTGACAATACCACAAAGTTAAATTTGTTGGACGGAACTTCATGATGACTGATAATGGATTGGTGCTAAATACGTTGAGGAATATGTCGAATTGCATGCATTCAGCTCAGTCATCAAACAGTCATGCCTTTTAACTGACTTAAAGCTTCCATTGCAGACAAACAAGTGAACAAGACTTCGGCCGAAACATGTTGACAATTCTCAAAATTCCTAATACAGGCAAAATATAGTGGCAGACAAACACACCCGCATTGGTCTAGAGTCCATTCTGTTCTTTTCTTTAACACACGTACCCTCCCCCCACCCACCCACACACACACACACACACTCACACACACAAACACAAACACACACACACACGAGGCTTAACCCAGCCAGATCAAGGCGCTGTCGGTTCCTCGGATAAAAGTCAATGGAATACATCTCAGAAAATGTAAACACTACATCGTGGACGTCTCCATCAAAGACCGTAATGGGGTTTACACCCGTTACATACAATGTTCCATCAACTCTGCTCATGACTCTCCAACATTCCATCGAGTTAGACGAGTGTTTTCAAAGGGCCGTGTTTTCGAATATATATGATTTGCGGACCATCATCTAACATGCAATATCGCAATGCCCCGAACCCATCATTGTTTTTAATTCAATAGTTGATAATTAATACCAGATCAGTAACTTAGCAGCGGACCTCCTGATGTAGACCTTAAATGGAGGCCCACTTGTGATCCGCTGTCCACAGATTGGTAACCACTAACTTCCCTATTTATAGTTTGCACCAGTAGTCTTCATTTGGTGTGCAACGTAAATTTAGAGTAGTCCATTTCTTACTAGTTAGCTGAGTGGTTAGGCGCTCGGTTTACTGATCAGGTTGTACCGGGTTCAGTCCCAGCAGTGGGATTTTTTTTTCTGGTACACACCAAAAAGGTCCCGGGGGTTCACCCAGCCTCTGAAAATGGGTACCAGAGAAATCTGGGAAGGCAAAGCGGCCAGACGTGATACTGACCACATCACACTTTCATGTGCCGAAGATCATGGAAAATACTGGCTTAACACCGTTTCCCCTATATGCCTTAATGGCAAGGAAAATAGAATTTTACCTACTTCTTACTACTGTATTTGTAATCATCTTTTAAAAGACTATTTTTCAGGTGTATCACAAGGTTACATTTTTCTCCCCACCAATGTGCCATGAGATAAAAATGTTCGAGAGCCGCCGTTTTATGCCCAACTGGATGTTTCAAGAATGGCTAATACAAGATAAATGCTCACAGCTTAGCAACAAAAACAACAGTGGTACAGAGGTGTTCGGTGAAAATCATCCACGTCATCCACAGATGCACTGACAGTTATATCAACAATGGGGGTCTGATGAAACAAAGACGTTTATGTCTTAAATGAAGTATTTTACATATTTCAGTTTTTCCACATGGTTGATCCAACCCACTGCGAAATTCTTAGAAGCTAAAACACTTCCAAACCGGCGTAAGGCAGTGGAATGCTAACACATGTGGCACTCATAACTGTACTCTCGTAAAAACATAATAAGGTTATTTCTACCATGAACAATGTGAAGATGAGCCACTAATAGGGGCCATACGGTATTAATCAATAACAGAGTCGTCTTGTAGCGAGTTCTCCTGCAGTTCCCATTGTTTCATTACAATTATTCTATCAACAACCTGAGCAACGATGAATTGTTGTATTTCCTCTGAGAAAAAACATGTTATTTTAGGCTCGGCACACAGTACAACAACCTGAAGCAGCCTTTGTTTAGCAAATATAACTGCATGCCCCCTCCCCCCCCCCCCCCCCCCCCCAACGGCGATAAGAACCCTGACAAACGCCAGATGAGCATCCTCTGCACTCCTGTTCTATTTCAAAATTTCACAAAAATTTGTCGGCGCAATTTTTGCATTAAAATTTCTCATCTTCCCCATCCTTTTCCCCCCTCAAGCTCTGTTACTATAGAAATACGTTAGTCTTTTAGGCATGGCTCTTTAGAGGGCCTCATGACTCCTCTTGTTATTTAATCCTTTATCCACATGTTTAATGCGACACACTAGGCCAGTGGTTGTCAACCCATGGGCCGCGCCCCAAAGGTGGGCCGTGACAGGGAGTATTGTGGCCCGCGCTGAAGTCTCAAAGCAGCCAAAAAGCAAATAAAAACAGAGAAAAGTAGATACAATAAAAAAAAATATTCCACATTTTCCCGCAATGCATAGGGACAGACTGCACGGATGCAAGCCGCAGAATTGTAGGTCACTTTATTAGTATGTCCGCAGAGCGACTATTGGACAAAGAATGATCCAGACAGCATTTCTTCCAGCATCAAACAGGAATGTAAAGGACATAAAAAGACACCATCGCTTTTGACGTGCGACACCAGCGTCTTTCTGACCGTGTTGCTGAAACGTGCAGTTTTACAATGTAATTTTAGAGAACGGCAGGCATAGATTCTGCAGGAGAGCAGAAGTGAAATACAGTTCTCAGAAATTATTACAGTTTAGAAATCATATTTCGTTGGCTATTCGGTCTTGGTGCTGTGTAATTCGTATTGGATTAATCAACAGATTCCAGTTACACACGTAGTGATCGTGGAGACTTTTCAGATAGCCTTTTTTTTGTTTAAACTTAAAACTTTAGGCGCTAAAATGAACCGATTTGTGAAACGTAAGCCTTCGACTTAGTGCAAACAAATTGATAGTAGTGGCAGCGAAAGTCACTGTGATCGAGACGACGTTAACTTTGATACGTGTGAGAAAACTAAATAAATTCGAAAATACGACGTGGGGTATATTAAGACGGTTTCCTTCCATCAACAAATGACCAAAATCTGCCACAGTCCGTTATTTGAAATCCTCTAATGAGGCAATGAAGCTGATGCAATTGCGTCGTCATCCAGAGCTACAGAATAAAAGCAAATAACTTTCCGAACGTAAAGCCGAGGAATATAGTAAACAGAAGACAGTGTTAAAAACAAGAGCCACTCTCAACAACAATAAAAAAAACCCTTAAAGCATCGTACCAGACTGCCCAGAGAATCGCAAAATCAAAGAAACCGCACATGACTGAAGAAGATCTTATCATGCCAGCCGCTGTTGAGATTTGTGACATATTGTTCGACTCACAATACGCTACAAAACTGAAAAGCATTCCCATCTCGAACGATACTGTCCGCAGAAGAATATAAGAAATGTCCGAGGACATTGTCGCGCAACTAACTGGACAATTACAATTACTAAGTTTGCTATTCAGTTAGATGAGTCATCTGATATCGCCAGCGAGTCACAGTCGCTTGTTTATGTTCGCTATTATTGGCAAAATAGTATGGAAGAAGGATTTCTTATTTGCAAGTCACTGCCAGCGAGAACGACGGCCAATGAAATATTTCGTGTTTTAAATGATCTTCTTCTTCTTCGTTCGCTTCTACCACCAGGACCGTGATCTACTGAATTTACGCCTGTGGTCCCCGATAGGTCCCGGGATCCCCCGAAAGGACCACACGAGATCCCCGAGAGAACCACATGAGGTTCAGAGTACGCAGGGCTTTGGTCTGTATTCTTGCTGGGTCTCAGAAGCGGGATTACATGACACCGTGGTTTTTGTTGCACCAGTGTAGTCTAGAGTTGGACTTTCTCACCGGAAAACCTCGACATGTTTTGGATATCAGTATATCCCCGCTGGGTGAGAGGTGGTGGCCCATTCAGGCTAGAGTTGGACTTTCTCATCTGAAAACCTTGACGTGTTTTCAGATACCCGTGTATCCCCGCCGAGTGAGAGGTGTTGCCCATCTAGTCCAGCGTTGGACTTTCTCACCGGAAAACCTCAGGGTGATTAGGATACGCAAACATTCCCGCCAGGTGAGAGGTGGTTGCCTATCTAGACTACCCTGGTACAGTGTCTCCGACTTCAGCATTTTGTGGTCGTGGCCGCTACCCTTCCTAGTTGTGACCAGGACGGAGCTTTTGTCCAGGATTCGTCACCAGTGACTTCCACCCCTGGAATGAGCCGGTTTAGGCATATTATCCCAGTATGAGCGTGTTTAGGACGTGACTGACCTCTAGTGCGGAGGTACTGTGACGTGCGTAGCCATCAAGTTTCACCCCTTGTTTAAGACGGTTTAGGCATATTTCACCAGTATGGGTGTATATCGGACGTGACCGACCTCTAGAGCAGAGGTACTGTGACATGCGTAGCCATCACATTTCACATCTGGTGTAAGCCGGCTTAGGCATATTTCACCAGTATGGGTGTATTTCGGACGTGGCCAGCCTCCAGAACAGAGGTGCCGTGGTATGAGTAGCTCTCGCTGAGAGACTACTGGACATACCGATTAAGCTTCACTTTATCCTTTCCGTCACCTTTTCACATCGGCACCACACAGCACCCCTAATTGCTTTTCCGCATTTTCTTCCTTGGCAGGGAGGAGTTTCACTCCACGTGCGGCATCCGAAGAATCTTGCCAGCAGTGTCTTAACCTCTGGGTTAAGCCGGTTCAGGCATTTCGCGCGATATGAGTGCATTTAGGACGTGGCCGACCTCCAGACCAGAGGTGCCGTGATTTGACTACTATTTACATCGCTTAGTCCTTTCTTTAATCTTTTCCGCAGTGGTGCCGCGCGGCAACCACATTAGCAGCTTTCTTCACTGGCCGGGAGGAGCCCCATTCCATGCACGGCAGTTGAAGAACCTCGCCTGCAGCGGTAGATGAACTATCAAACATGACCCTCATCTACCCGAAGCGTCTAGTTTTCAGGCGCCAGGTATTCGCCTTCGCCCCTTCTCCTGTCAATTTAAACAGTTCTGCCACGAGAAAGCCAGGAGCCTGGACTTAACTGTCAGAGGCTATTTCAGACGCACGCCATTGGAGTGATGAGCGTATCCTCCAACCCACTCCGGCAGTAACAGTCATTAGAACCTTTCAAATGATTTTTTTCCACAACTTTTGGACTGCAGTGGACGAACTGCATCGGTATTTGTACCGACGGTGCTGCCACAATGACTGTCCGCAACAGTGGCGTTGTTACCTCGCATAAAGCAAGTGTCACCCGAGATTGCAGGCACCCATTGCATGATCCATCGTGAGACACTCGCTTCAAAGAAGTTGAATAAAACTCTGGGAACTGTACTCGAAAACTGTGTTCGGATTGGAAATTTCATAAAAACTAGAACAGTGAAAAGTCGCTCAACTTTGTATTGAGTCAGATGCAGAACACAAGCATCTCCTATGGAACTTGGCTGTGCGTTGGCTGCCCATAGGAAATGTTCTTGCAAGGATGTTTGAGTTTCGTTTAGAATTGTTGCAGTTTTTGACAGAACACAATCTCGACCTGGCAGGTAAGATCACTGATATTGAGTGGCTTGCCATGCTGACATACCTTGCTGACATTTTTAGCCTTTTGAACAGTATGAATATATCACTGCAGGGTAAAGATGCCAGTACACTCAAGACATACGACAAAGTTGCAGCCTGTAAGACGAAACTACGACTTCGGCGCACGCGACTCGAGAGCAAATCGCAAGACATGTTTCACTTGCTCTGTGAATTTATAGGGAGCAATGAAGTTAATGGCGAGATTCCGGAAGGGGTCACTGGTCTAATAAAAGGGCATCTGACACCTCTTGCTGACTATTTTGACAAATACTTCACAGCTGAATACATTAAAGCGTACGACTGAATTCGTAATCCTTTTCAGTTTGCTTTCTCTGAATTAACCTGCCATGCGCAAGAATAATTAGCGGAACTGTCTAGCAATTGTACATTACAAATCAAATTTAACGACCCTGCTGTGGATATCTCTTCCTTTTGTTGCATTGTTTTGCTGGAATATCCGTTTTTGTCAGCCCTGGCGATGAAAGTTCTTCTACCTTTTTCAACAACTTATTTTTTTTTTCGAAATATATCATTCTAAATTAATGTTCTTCTCTTTTTAAATTATCATATGACGCCAAACATTTTTTTAAACTGTTCCCATCTCATTTTAAAATACTGTTAATCATCTTTTTTTTAACTGTTCTCATCTCAGTTTTATTTTTTACTGTTTTAATCTCAGTTTATTTTTTGTTTTACTGTTTCCATGCCAGTTTCTGACATCAAAACTTCTAGTGGACAAGCCAGAGAAACCGCTCGACTATCTTATTAACATGACACGACAGATCGCAATGTGGAAAAAGTCAATTCAAGCCAGGCAACAGTAACAGTGTCAGGTGCGGAAACGACATGAAAAATAAAACTTGTGTTTGTTCTTTGTCCGACATATACGGGGCCTGCGGTGCGTGCAAGCGAGAAATCTACCCCCCACGAGACATCCTCGACAGAATTCTAACTCACACAAAGTCTGCCGCGGACACTTGTAGGATTTGAAACTTCGCTAATTCGGAATGGAGCTGCAGTTAATGTGCTGTGTTAAAGAACTAACAGAATATATATATACATATAAATTTGATGTAAAAGATTGTCCTAAAGGCTGGTGCTAAGACTAAAAGAGACTTGTCTGAGTGACCGGTAGACTGGGACGACAGTTGTCATTTGTAGGTAAATATTTATTGAGAAATGTTTTATTTTTGAGAAATATATATTTAAAAGCATGTGTCCCGTAATATTTTTAAGAGTTTGGCTTTTGTTTCTGCGTTTCTACATTTTAACTTTGGAAAATCCACGCGCATTGTTTATCGTTTGTCTTGCCTCCATTCTCTACCTCCACTCCTCGTTTTTTTCCATTAAAATTATTTTTATTACGCAGTGGCGAAGTGGTTGGTGCACTGGTCTCTCATGGCGAAGGTAGGGGGTTCGAATCCGGCCGGAGACACCCCAGTCACCCAGCTGTAGAAATGGGTACCCGATTTCTGCTTTTTGGGGAAGGAAAGGCGGCCAGGCGTGATGTTGATCATATCACCCTCTAGCGTGCTGACAGGTCAAGGAAAATATGGGCACTAATACCATATCCCTATGTGCCTCTAAGGCATGACAGGATTACCTTTACCTTTTTATTTTGTTTATACTTCTGAAAGAACAAATATACCCATACTAGAAGAACTTAATATTGAATAAGGCTGGATAGTAAATAGGATTAAACAGAAAACTTAAATACTGTGAACGCATTAAACGTCATGATAATTTAGAGAAGACTGTCTTGGAAGGATACACAATGGGAAAAAAGAAAGAGAGGAAGACCAAGGCGAAGAGGGCTGCAAGACATCGTTGATAATCTGCAAATGGATGCATCAGCAGCAGGGCATCTTGCTTACAACCGAAAAGGCCTACAGGAGAGGAATAAAGGAGGCAAAATTCCGCAAGAGACATGCAAATGACCGACTGATTTATATCCAAAACAACGAAAACACCATGTTGACGCAATAAATCAGAAATGGCATCGGTTTATGGAGACCTACAGCTGACTGAATGCTCTGTAACGAGCCACAGCCGACCAAGATTCTTTTTCGCCTCTCCTCTGAGCATCAGCAACAGTTTCAGCCTAGTTAAAAGGAGGGGGAGGGAGGAAGGGGGGGGGGGTAGAGATCGCTACAGCCCACATGGACGTACAGTCTGCTCAAGAAGCATTGCATCCCACCCATCCCGCCACCCCACACATTTTCTGCTTTTTAGTCTCACTCTAGGACTGACAAAGTGGCCGCCGAAACAATTTGAAAAGTTTCGACACCGTCACCGCACGGGCTGCACAGAACGTCTGGTTGCAGTTCCAGAGATTCAATAGAAAACATAGTTCAAGACTGCTACATTAGACCAAGAACACATCCCACAAAACTGCTAAATTAGAACAAGAACAAGAAGACATCTTACGAGATCTCTACATTAGAACAAGAAAAAGAAGATACCCTACAAGACTGCTACATCAGAAGAAAAAAAAACATCCTACGATACCGCTACATTATAAAAAAAAAATAAAACAAGAAGACATCCTAAAAGGACTGCTGTATTCGAACAAGAAATCGTCATAAAAGACTGATACTTTAAAACAAGAAGACGCCCTACAAGACTGCTGCATTAGAACAAAGAGCAAGAAGATATCACACAAGACTTACATCTTACATGCTTCCCGTGCCGTTTAACGTCATATACGGCTAGCATGCTAGTTCGCCAAGTTTTCCTGTTTTCGGCGAGCTTTTAAACCTCATAAAGGGGTTTTATGCCTAGTAATTTGGCCTCTCTTAACAATGTCCTCTTTAAAGTTTTGCGCGGTCGACCTCTGTTTCTTCGGCCTGTTCCTACAAGACCGCTACATTAGAAAAAGAGAAAGAAGACATTCTGCAAGACTGTTACATTAGAGATACAATACAAAAAAAGACATCCTATCCTACACGACTGCTACATTAGGAAAAACAACGAAGATGTCATACAAGACTGATATATATAATGGAGAAGAACAACAGAGAGGATGTTGAGCAATAGAGGGCTCACCTGGGCAAGAGCAGAAAAAAAAGGCAAAGGACAGGCATTTGTAGAAAACCCTTGCGGAAGCCCCATGTGCCCTGGGCACTTAAGGTTCAGATATATATATATAAGTAAAAAGGTAAAGGTAATCCTGTCATGCCTTAGAGGCACAACTGTCCAAAAAAAACGCATAATTACTGATGACCCAATTTTAGTCATAACTTTGATATTCTATAGTTTTTTTTAAATTGAATGAATAAAATTTTCAAAATGCACACAATAATATCTAAGGGTTTAAACATTCAATTGACAGTTTCTTGCATCTGTGTGACGAGAATTTGTTAGTCCCAGGGGTTCTCAAGTTAGTATGGTGTGTGGACTCCGGCTGCATCGATCAGCGACTGGCATATCCTGGGCATAGATGCGATCAGATGTCTGATGTGCGCCTGTGGGATGGCTGCTCACTCTTCCTGGAGTGGCTGCCACAGATCACGACGATTGGCTCGAGAAACGTTTCGGCGACAAGCACTTCTTTGCAGCTCATCCCATAGTTGCTCGATCGGATTTATGTCTGGAGACAGGGATGGCCAGGGAAGGGTGAGAATGTTACTGGCAGTCAGGAACTGTGTAGTGAACCCTGCAGAATGGGGTCTGGCGTTGTCCTGTTGAAACACAGACCTTTGCGCGGCCAAAAATGGAAGCACATGGGGTCGAAGAATTTCACTGACGTATCGTTGCGCAAACTACAGAACTGTAGAACTGTTGCCCTGATTAGTCATGCCAGTAAAATTCTGTTAAAAATCATAATGGGTAGACTTCGAAAGAAAATTGAAGAAGTCAATATGGTCCAAGCTGGTTTCAGGCAAGGAAGAGTACCAAGAGATTAGATATGCTGATGACACAATATTACTGTCCACAACACAAAAAGAAATGGAAAAACTAATTATGTCAGTCCGTAAGAACAGCGAAGAACAGAATCTCTATCTTAATGCAAAGAAAACTAAATCGATGACAACTGACAAAACAAACAAGGTAGCTGAAATATGTATCAATGAGGAAAAACTGGAAGAGGTGGAAAGTTTTGAATATCTTGGATCACTTCTGTAGCATTTACATTCAAAGGCATTTATGTGTTTCTCAGCTGTTTTGTTAAGTGTCCACGTCTCACAGGCATATGTTGCTATGGGAAAGATGCATGCCCTTAAAAATCTTATTTTTGTGGTTCTGTCTGCTCCTCTCCACAGATTCTTTATTTGTTTTACTTTCTGAAGAGCGATAGATGTCCTCCTTTTAATTTCCCTCATTGTATCTCCATTATTAGTTAGTAGCGATCTAAGATATTCAAAACTCTCCACTTCTTCCAGTTTTTCCTCATTGATACATATTTCAGTTGCCTTGTTTGTTTTGTCAGTTGTCATCAATTTAGTTTTCTTTGCATTAAGATAGAGGTTCTGTTCTTCGATGTTCTTGCGGACTGACATAATTAGTTTTTCCATTCCTTTTTGTGTTGTGGACAGCAATACTGTGTCATCAGCATATCTATACTACATGAGCTTAATATTGAAGAAGGCTTGCTAGTAAAGAGGATTAAAGAGACAAAACTTGGACACATTAAACGTCATGATAATTTAGAGAAGACCATATTGGAAGGATACATAATGGGAAAAAGAAAGAGAGGAAGACCAAAACGAAGATGGCTGCAAGACATTGTTGACGATCTGCAAATGGAGGCAGCAGCGGCAGGCCATCTTGCTCACAGCCGAGAGGCCTACAGGAGTGCTGTTTGGGAGGCAAAGTTCCGCAAGGGACATGCAAATGAATGAATGAATGAATCGTTGCGCATTCAAGCCTCCCTTCAATCTGCAGCAGTGGACTACTTCAGTTGAAATTGATCATTCCCCATACTATTACACCTCCACCACCGTGCGGCGGAGCTTCATCAACGCAATTTTGGGCAAAACGTTCATTTGGTCTACGGTAGACCCTTCTCCGCATATCATGGCGGTGCAACAAAAAGGAAGATTCGTCACTAAACCAGACACGTCTCCATTGATTTGTCCAGAGCCGATGCTGGTTAGCCCAAACAAGTCGATTTTGGCGATGGCGTCTCGTTAAGACAGGACCTCGGTGAGGTCGTAGTGCCACCAGTCCAGCTTCATTTAGTCTATTCCGGACAGTTTGATCAGACACACAACGTCCTGCAAATAATGGCTGGGCACTTGAGGAAGCTGTTGTAAACCTGTTTCTGAGGTGATGAACCAGAATAAAGCGATCATCAGCTGCTGTTGTCACCCTGGTTTGTCCACTGTGGTGCCGGTCTTCAGCTGAGCCTGTGGCTTGGAAACGGTGCCAAAGTCGACTGATGGTACTCTGCTGTACGTTTAAATGTCTGGCAGTCTGACTTTTGGTAAATTTTGCGATAGGCGCGCCATAATTGATGCTTGAAAATTAACTGAATTTGTTTGTGTAACCTCATCTTTTTATAGGGTTTCATTTGTGTGGGAAATGAGTTGTGCTCACCACAAAAATCACGACTTTTCCATAAACGCAACGTGAGTTATGGTTAAAAAAAAAAAGCGTGATTAGCAAGGGCAGCTACTGCGTTCTGACTATACATGAGAATAGCAAAATTCACGCTAAATCATGGACCTGTAAGATCTTGGTGACAATTTTTGGTTTGGTTTGAGATACCCAGGAAAAAATGTTTATCATAACATATAAAAAATGACGATTATATAAGCTATGCGTTTCTTTTTTTTTTTTGGACAGTAAATATAAAAATGAATGTGTGTATGTATGTTAAGAGCATCACGATGGAACGCCTGGAGCAATTTCAACCAAACTTGGCACACATATGACTTAAATCTGGACAGTGCACCGCGGGGGTTAGATCACCCCTATGACCCCTAGGGGTCGGGGTGACATGTAAAAATAATCGAAAATGAACGATATTAGTGTCGAATCCATAGTTTTCGGGGTGGATGCGGTGAAAAGTGACACTCCCGTTACCGTTTAAGTCAAAGTTCAGCTCCCAACGGCATGAGGACCCTAGGGGTGGGGGTGGGATGGTGTGACATGTAAAAATAATTGAAAACGACCGATATTAGCGTCGAATCCATAGTTTTCGGGGTCGCTGAGATGAATAGTGGCACTCACAAGTTCACGTCCCCATCGGCATGGGGGGGGGGGGGGGGATGGGGGGTTGAGAAGTGGTGAAAATAAAATGTCCAAATTGACCGAGATTAGTGTCGGATCCATAGTGTTCGGGGTCGCTAAGCTGACTGGTGACAGTCCTGATGACAGTTAAGCCCACGTTTAGTCCAATAGAAGGAATAGAACTGTGAGGAACCATCTAGACTATGTAGAACCGTCTAGAAGGTTGTGGAAATGAATAGAATGTTGTAGAACCGTCTAGAAGGTTGTGGAAATGAATAGAATGTTGTAGAACCGTCTAGAAGGTTGTGGAAATGAATAGAATGTTGTAGAACCGTCTAGAAGGTTGTGGAAATGAACAGAACTTTATTGATTGGGATGAAATGGCAAAGGAAAGCAAGGCAGGCCAAGGGAGACTCTAAGTAGAACCATCACTAGAGAGAGTATAACTTTGTGATGCAAGTCCATCCAAGACCTACAGCGGGCGACGGCGAGTCGTCAGACATGGAAAGATATGATTTCCGCCCTATGAGCAATGTTGGCCCAAAAGGAATGTCAATAAATAAATAAATACCCAGGCAACGCTGGGTACCCAGCTAGTTAGAAATTAAAAAAAAAGAAGACATCTTATATAGGAAAAGTAAGAAGAGGACATCATACAAGACTGCTACATTAGGAAAAAAAAAAGAAGAACACATTATACAAGATTCTACATTAGAACATAAATAAGAAGACATTCCACAAGACTGCTACATTAGAACATAAACAAGAAGACATTCCACAAGACTGCTGGCTCTTTGAAGAGCCGAGAAAAAAATCTCTAGCGAGACTCGACAGAACAAAAATTATTTTTAAACATAATTCCCTTTCAAGTAACAACAGTTTATAACTGAGAAATCGACATGTGAGAAAGGAGGACAACGAAGAAACCACATGTAGACTCGTATATTTTTTCTTAATTGGTCATTACTTTTTTGTGTCGTGTTTTAGCATGCAGATTTAAAGCAAACTTTTGTACAGAAAAGTCACACACAAAAAAAACGGGGTCATTTTTCATTTCCTCTTATAGCATTTGATAGTTACCCTTTCTCTCAAAAATTCTCCACATATGTTTCTCATTATTTAACCACTGTTAACCTTTCTCTCAAACTCTCCACAGATGTTTGGTATTATTTAACCACTGTTAACCTTTCTCTCAATCTCTCAAACTTTCCACAGATGTTTCTCACTATTTAACCACTGTTAACCTTTCTCTCAAACTCTCCACAGATGTTTCTCACTATTTAACCACTGATAACCTTTCTCTCAAACAAAAAAAAATTCTCCACGGATATTTCTGACTATTTAGCCACTGATTCTGTCATCACATTCGTCGCTTTCCACGGGGCCCTTACATTTATTCTCCTGATCCAACGAAACAGCCAAAGCTGGTCTCTGTATCCGCGGAACCTTTGCAATAGTTCTGTGCCCCGCGAACCATTCACATCCTACATAAACCACCACAACCTTGTAGATTTCTGAACACTGTTTAAAAGAGGTGCACACTTCCTCGCACACGTTATGAAGCAAACACAAAATACCTACAAGAGCACAATCTTTATATGTAACATTTGTGTAAGAATTTTACTTCTAATATACAACACACAGAGGAAAAAAAACATCTATACGCAATACCGAAATGCAATTAGATTTTTTTTTAAAAATCTGCCACATTTACAAGCACAACTAACGCAATTTAATTTTTTTTTAAACTAAATGTACGCGTAACATGAATGTATGAATCGCACTGAATATTATACAAAGATGTGATGATACAGCTCAATATATATTGACACACGCGACTAGTCGTTTACAAAAAAACATTGTGGCTGAATTTAGTTAACTTCCTGAACTGAAGCAGGTGACAAATGACTGAATGTTTGTGGGCATGCGCAAGATGAAATTTTAGCGCCAGAATATAAACACAAAAGCGGTGACTTTTTGTATGAAAACAACCGTCAATGATATTCAGTTTATATATATATATATATATATATATCAGCTGGTTTAAGTTCAGAAGCTGCAGATTCTTTCAAATATGCGCGTGAAGTCAGAATAGCGTCTTAGCTGGTGAAATGTTTAAATACACTGGAAAAGAAACAGTGTTTTGAAAAGATGTGTGATAAATTCGTAAAGAAAAGTATTTAGACAGCGTTAGACTTGTATCAAACAAAAGGATCACCGTCGGGCCGTGCTTATTTAAACGGGAAAGTACACAGTATAGCCACGACCTGCAGAACATTGCACCGTGGGGGTATAATGTCTAAACTACGCACGCTGTGCCGTGCTCAAAACTCTAAAACAATGCCTCAGTGTTGCTTTGTTCCTTTTCTTTTCAATGCCTCTTATTTGATTTCAGAATTTCGACGCCTTCTCTGGCCTTCCCGTCTCCCGTTGCAGAGCTCCATACTTTATCTTCCTGCAGTGGATCACTTTCAAAGATGCTTCATTAGAACGAACACGTACTTGCTAGAAAAGTTACCACCTAAAGTTATACTATCGGCAGATGGGTAACTACATCCTTTGTATAGAAAAGTTACCACCTAGAGTTACACTATCGGCAGATGGGTAACTACATCCTTTGTATAGAGAAGTACCATCTAAAGTTATACCATCGCCAGATGGTTAACTACATCCTTTGTAAATGATGCCAGCTTTCGGTTGTGTTCCACTCCACGATAAATTTATAGTGTTTCCCCGCCCATTTATGTTTTTTCTTATCTTTTACCATCACCGCATGTTATCTCCGACTATAGTACAGCAGCACTACAGTCAACTGACTTTGGCTGCAAGTATTTTGTGGACAACCCGAGATGAGGGAACTATCGAGACTGAGCGTTGTCATCTAGCAGACTCTGCTCATCTATCTTTATTCTTCCTCTGTGCACTCATCTACATTTTATTCCTCCTCTCGTGTCCTCAATAAGAGCGAAATGTAAATGTTATATTTTATTTTATGTCTCTCAGCTTCAGTGTTAATTATGTTTGTTATATGAGCAGTATATTTGTAGAAATATACTCTGGAAGAGAGTGAAAATTGTATGATAAAGGGCAGAATGTCAGACGGGCCTGCGTGTCCAATTCTTAACCCTTTCAAAATAAAGATCAATCAATTCATTTATATTTTCTTTTTTTCCTCTCATGTCATCAACTTATTTATATTTCATTATTCCTATCGTGACCTCAAGTCATTTATATTTTATTTTTCCTCTCGTGACCTCAAACTCATTTATATTTTATTTTTCCTCTCGTGGCCTCAAATCATTTATATTTTATTTTTCCTCTCGTGGCCTCAAATCATTTATATTTTATTTTTCCTCTCGTGGCCTCAAATCATTTATATTTTATTTTTCCTCTCGTGGCCTCAAATCATTTATATTTTATTTTTCCTCTCGTGACCTCAAATCATTTATATTTTATTTTTCCTCTCGTGACCTCAAATCATTTATATTTTATTTTTCCTCTCGTGGCCTCAAATCATTTATATTTTATGTTTCCTCTCGTGGCCTCAAATCATTTATATTTTATTTTTCCTCTCGTGGCCTCAAATCATTTATATTTTATTTTTCCTCTCGTGGCCTCAAATCATTTATATTTTATTTTTCCTCTCGTGGCCTCAAATCATTTATATTTTATTATTCATATCGTGGCCTCAAGTCATTTATATTTTATTATTCCTCTCGTGGCCTCAAATCATTTATATTTTATTATTCATATCATGGCCTCCAGTCATTTATATTTTATGATTCCTCTCGTGGCCTCGACTCATTTATATTTTGTTTCCTCTCGCGGCCTCGACTCATTTATATTTTGTTTCCTCTCGCGGCCTCGACTCATTTATATTTTGTTTCCTCTCGCGGCCTCGACTCATTTATATTTTGTTTCCTCTCGTGGCCTCAACTCATTTATATTTTGTTTCCTCTCGTGGCCTCAACTCATGTATTTTTATTATTTCTCTTGTGGCCTCAGCTGTGTTAATCCTCTCCCGGCCAGGCAGTTCCTCGTCCTACTAGAGTCCGGGCTTTCACTCACAGTCATTACCTTAGCATAACCTGGTCAACAGAGCTTTGTGCAAGAATTTCTTCCACGCTAATCATGCACATACTTTTGCTCTATGACCTCTATGAGATGACAAGTAGCAATACCACTTGTGACCTGAAGATGGTGACTTGAGACTTGACTCCAAGGTGAAATAAAACCTTAACCCTCCCCCCACCCACCCACCCACAGAGAGAGAGAGAGAGAGAGAGAGAGAGACAGAGAGAGAGACAGAAAACCCAGAGATAATAGAGGAAAATGTATCATGAAGGATGTGAATACAATACTGGTGGACACGAAATTTTTTTTTTACTGCAAAGTGAAGTCTCCAACTGAGGCAGTACATCGCTATAGTCCGACGCACAGCTGAGATTTTAACTGAATCACTATGCAAATAACGTTGCTTTTCGTTTTAGTTTTCTCGTTTGAAGTCCAAGCCTCTGCTTTCAAAACTGTTTTTATCTTCCTCCCTCCATCTTCCCTTTGAAAATAATTTAAAAAAAAAGATTTCTTAACTCAAATTTTCCTTAAAGATATTTTCTAAGCAGTAACTATTTTGTACGGTTTTGCTACTGACAGCTGTGAAATGTAATAACGCCCCTCTCAAGTTTCCGTGAACAACGAATCCTTCCAGCAAAATACTGAAATTAGATCTCGTCAAGACCGAGTTATTCCAAAACACAAACATTCCCAGTTGATATCAAAGAACATCTGAAGCTTGTGAACTTTGCCAGCTTCCAGTAATTGATATTATAGGATTTTTTTTTTTAAATTGACTGAATCCAAGACTAAACATGCCACTCTGTTCCTGCTGCATTTACAATGTTACTGTACATGGACGAAGGTCAGGAGATGTCATTATATACCTATATAATTGCGTAGATTCACACACAGAAGGTAACTTTGCCCCCATGAGATTCATGCTCTTACAGAGAAACAAACTGTTTCAGAGTGTAAGCTTTTACTTGAAAATGACTGTACCAGAGTCACCTGGATTTTGGGTAATATCTTTCAACATAAAAAAGGCTAGCAAAAAAAAAAAAAAATCCACGTATTTAATACCAAAATAATTTTAACACAAAGGGTACGATGATTATAGACAAACAATGCTTTTCATAAAGAATATGATACATCTTGATTGTAAAATAAATCATCAATTTACACTAGAGGTCTCAGTAAGGACAGTCACGGATAGAGGTCCCCATCAAGACGGTCATGACTGTTGACAAAATGTCTTAGTAGAAAAGGTCATAGGTCATGAATGAATGAATGATCTTTATTTTTAAAGGGTAAAGAATTGGGCAGCAAGCCTGTCTTACATTCTGCCCTTCATCACTCCATCTTTCATTCTTCCCACACATTCAGTTTAATACAAGTATACAAATTACATGAAGAAAAAAAGAGTGCTAAATGAAATTATTATATTCACAAATATAAGAGAAGAGATAATTAATCTAACAACATAGTGCACACACAGGCAAGCACATACATGAACAAAAATACATTTTCAGTACAGTTCTTCTAACATATATACTTTAACATTCATTAAAATAATTTCTAACAAGATCTAACAAGTTACTTTTAGAACTATGTCCTTTTAGAACTTTATGGATGGCGAGCCATGGGTTGAGAGAGAGAGAAAGAGAGAGAGAGTGAATGAATGAATGATTTTTATTTTTAAACGGTAAAGTATTGGGCACGCAGGCCTGTCTTACATTCTGCCCTTCATCACTCCATCTTTCATTCTTCCCACACACCTCATTTAATACAAGTATACAAATTACATTAGGAAAAAAAACATATCAAAAGAGTGTAAGATTAAACTTACATTCAAAGTAAAAGTGAAGAAGTAGTTAACTTAACAAAACAGCTCTCACACACCCACACGCATATCTATAAACAAAAATACATTTTCAGTACAGATCTTCTAACATATGTTTTTTTTTAACAAACATTAAAATAATTTCTAACAATATCTTTGATAAGAGGTCTCAGTCGAAAAGGTCATTTAGACTAACCATAATAACATCAATTAAAATTAAAATTTTTTAAATGATATCTGTATGTTGTGTAGACTCATGTCTGCAAGACCATCAACAATTCATATTTATAATAAATCAATCTGCTTCAGTCTGGTCTTCTTGTGTTAAATGTTATTCCCCTTTATCCACTAACCTTAATGTTTATTCCTTCACCCTCCTTTATCCATTAGCCTACGTGTTTATTCCTTCAATTCTGCTTTATCCATTAGCCTACGTGTTTATTCCTTCATTCTGCTTTATCCATTAGCCTACATGTTTATTCCTTCATTCTCCTTTATCCATTAGCCTACATGTTTATTCCTTCATTCTCCTTTATCCATTAGCCTACATGTTTATTCCTTCATTCTGCTTTATCCATTAGTCTGCATGTTTATTCCTTCATTCTCCCTTATCCATTAACCTACATATTCCTTCATTCTTTATTCACTAATTTACATATTTATTCCTTCATTCTCTCTTATTCACTAATTTCTGTATATATTCCTTCATTACCCCTTGTGATTTGAACTATATGTGTATTCCTTCACTCTCTCTAGATATGTTTATAAAAGTGAATGAAAAATCTGTGCAATGGATAATTGTTTATCAATCTTATCATAGAAAACAGCATTACTGCAGCTTATAAAGCCCAGTTGCAGTTTGTCCATCTATAAACAACATTCCTACAGTTTATCTCCAAACAGGGTGCAGTCGCATGTTGCCTGTATACATATAAACAGCATCATTAAAATGTATCTCTATAAGGTCCTGTTTCATTCTGTCCATCTATTAAGAGCATTGCTATAACCACCCTCTGTAAGGTTCAGTTGTGTGTAGTCTACTTATAAGCAGCGTTACTACAATAATTCTCCAAAAGTCCATTTGCTCACAGCCTATTTTATGAGTTCAGGAATCTAGGTCACTAGATGTTTGCACTAAATTATCGTTTCTCGACTTAACGCAAAAAATCAAGTGACACTTTCCAGACTACCCAGACAGGTCTGTGTGTCTCACATCAGTCTAAATATCTGAATCAGTTTCTCTCTATTACCTCAAAAACATCTAAACATTCTTGCCTTGAGTTTTACTTTCTTTTTTTTTTTTTTTTAACCCACATTCATCTGGGGGAAAAAGTGATAAACAATTCACAGATAGCAAAATACAGGTTGAAACCAGATGATCATATTGGATCTATCTAAAGCAAGCTGAAACCAGATGATCACATAGGATCTATTTAAAACAAGTTGAAACCAGATGATCATGTTAGGCCTGTTTAAAACATATTGAAACCAACTGATTATGTTGGGTTTGTCTAAAAATTTCTTTCCATTCTTTTTTTCTAAGAGACAAGATTATCTTTCTTTCTATGTAAAGATTATATAATAAGAATCTTAGCCCACGTGGTCTTTGAACATTCACAAATACTGTGCTTGCTTATGGATGAGTACTTATGAACTATCTTTCATGACCTCCTTTCATGAAACTGTATGATGATAAGCCAAGTTAATGTATCAATATATATATATATATATAGTGTTTCAGTGTAGTTAAGTACTTCTTAATTTAATCATGTCAGTTTTTAGTAAATGACACATCTGTAAATCTATTAATATGTGTCAGAGGAGAGGGAGGGAACTGACAAACAAATGATCTTTGTTTTGGAGACCAGGATTGTACTCTGTGGGGGGGGGGGGGGGGGGGGGCGCCAGGTTGTTAAAAAGAGCTCATGGCAGCAGTGTTTACTGTCTCCTCTCTTTGTTATCTGAAACAAAAAACACTTACAACACTCCACCTACAGAGTCGAGTCTTCTGTGCTGGGATAAGGGGCTCAACAGTAACAGGCTCTCCATAGCCCTGGCTGCACTACACATATCTTGTAGATCACAAACGATTCGGTTTTTTTTAGTACAGCTGACTAAACCCAAATGTTTGGCCCTGATCCATATGGTGCCATGATGAATCTTCAACCCAACATTCTCTAGCAACAACAAACAAACAAAAAAAATCTACCTTCTTTACACAATTAACACTGAAACATATTAGCATCATACTTTATCTAACATCATCTTTACAGGATGATTTAAAAAAAAACAAAAACAACAACAACAACATAAAGGTCAAATTATAAAGATGTTAATACTATGACTATACAAGCACATGCAAAGATTGTAGCTGTGTCTCATATACATTCTTATTTGTTATGCCCTAATCAGTAAATACAGGATATATATATATATATCAGATCAGGTTGTGCTTCAGAACATGAAAATCATTTGAAAATATTTTAAACAAATTTATACAATGCAGTAATATGCAAATGATCATAATAATACATGACAATACGGGTTAGGCTTACTGCAGAAATCAGTAAATGCTCAGGAGAAATATTATGTGAGATGAAACAACTGTTCATATGTCATACTGATTTTAAGAACCACAACAAAAAAAAAAAAACACAGTGGAATCAAATGCTATTGTGAATGTATACAAGAAGACAACATGGGGGCATTGATAAATCTACAACTTTAAACTGCACTTTGACAAAGCACAAGATTTACATGTAGTGACTCTTCCTAATCTTAACTGTGACAAATGAAACTTGTCTGATGCTGCATTCATTAAAACAAAGATTTGTATTAGTTTTGATTATTTTTCATATCACAAAATGTCATAAGTAAGTCTTGTACAGAAAGATTAAAGCAGTTTTCTTTTCAAACAAAGTTAACTTATTGTAAGTTTCAAAACTTGAATTTAAATAATATATACCTGAAAATTAAAATGAATATCTGGTCAACTTCCAGAAAAAAGTTTATTTAAATAAATGCATAAACTTTAAAAAAGCTGAATCCACAGAAGAAAAGGCTACACATAGGTTAATTTTTGGTAGAATTTTGCTTCATATAAACCAGGCATTCCATGGTGGCATATCATACAAGCTTTATTTCAAAACTGTCATCATCTTCTGTCTTGATTAAACTTTTCTTTGTTTTTTTTTAAAGTTATTATTATGTGCTGTACTAGACGGCACTGACAACCACGCTTTCCATCTTGTGCTGTCCTTAGTGTTTCTGATCATGTTCTAAGTGTTTCTGATCATGTCCTTAGTGTTTCTGATCATGTCCTAAGTGTTTATGATCATGTCCTTAGTGTTTCTGATCAGTTCAAATGCTTTTCTTTCTCTATGTCACTTAGTTAGTCCATTATGATAGTTTTCTTTTGGCCTTCCACTCTTCCCTTTTCACTTAAATTTTCCAGTCACTACTAAGTTCTCTATCTTCTGTCTTCTCCTGACATGTCTAAGAATCTGTCTTTTTTCTTTTTCCAATAATTTTAACTAGTTTCCATTGTTCTGAAACTTCTTTGAGGAACTCTTTGTTTTCTGGAATATCTACTAATAAATTCTGTTTCCATAACATCGAAGGCAAAGGTAAAGGTAAAATTCCTGTTTCCATGCCCCTAAAGCACGGTGGGGAATATGGTAGGCCCATATTTTCCATGACCTTTGCCACAAGAAAGTGATTATAAAATGTTTAAGGGACTACTAAGAAGCTTGGCTGTCCTCTACCAAATGTCTGATGTGGTCAGACACTGAAAATCACTGCCAAAATTTCCAGGCATTATTACTTACATGTGGACACACTTTTCATGTGCCAGCAATCACATGCAGATAATTTTAATCATGTTACATTACTGGACATTACATATCACAGTATGGCAGCACGTCTTGCTAAATCAGCAACATAAACACAGCCCCAGATGAAATTGTAGCCCTTATGCTGTTAGTTACATCCCCTCAACACTAATACAGCACTATTTACATTAGGTGGATGATGCCATTTACATCATGATGGCATGGTTACAAAGTTTCAAACATCAAACTACAAGTAACATCCTTACAATAGAGTATACAAGTTGTCACTGTGCAGGATGTTATATTGGTCAATAATTAATTAATACTGGCCCTTCACAATGGTACTGTCACTAGTTTCATATCTTACTGGACTGATTCACTTCTTCCATACTGTGCAGCATTCACCGCAACATAAAACATATAATGAATCTATATTTCATATTCGCTGGCATATTTCTATTTATAACACAAACTTGTGATAGCTTTATAATTAATGCTTTAATATTTGCTGTGTGAAAAACCACAAGTTCTAGCATCTTTGCTACATCCACTATATAAACTATGCCCACATTAGCTGTCAAGTGTTATATTAAAATTACTATCAAAATAGTTGTAGCCAAATTCAGCTTCATTTTTTTGTAGGAAAATGTGATTATTTGAGGTAAAATGCAAATAATAAGCAACTACGTTCACATCATTATAAGCAGCCATATGCACATGATTTCTGTCATAATTTAAAAAAGCAAGAACCAAAAGAACATGATGAAAGATGAAACAATTGCAAAACAATAATAACTGTCAGCCATCTTTAGGAAAATATATGACCACTTGTATGTTAATTTAACCTGTTATTATTATTTTGTGAGTTTGTATTATTTGCCACCTGAATGTGCATGAAATATACTCTGCTTCGGAAGTAGTGACTGCATACATGCCCTATGTAAATGGTTAACTAACCCCATGATGAAAGGATCAAATTCACTTTCTTCTTCATGTATAATAATACAAATTACAACTAAACAACTAGGCTTCAAGAGATCTGATATAAAGATTACAAAACTATGACATACACAAAGTCATCAGACCAGACACTGCCTTTTCATTCTAACAACCTGAACCTCCATCTTTTCGAACACAGGCTGTGTGTGCAAGCTGGCACTCCGGTATGTCACAAAATAAAAAAACAATATATACGTCTCACATCACAAAAGCGGCAGAATTGGGTTTATATAGTATACATCACAAGTTGAACAACTGATACATCAACAGCCCACAACCTTTTCCACATCACAAACTCCAACATTAAAAATCAAGGAATCCTGAAGCTGCAATTTTCAGAATATACAGTTAATATGCTTAGGAACTATTCACATACTTCAAATTACACAAGCAAAGATTTAAGAAAAGCTGCAAACTTTCAGCAAATTATGGCCTCATGTTTATGCTAACTATACAGTGCACAAAAAGCCATAACTGTTTTAAATTCCTACTGTAACATAAGCATATCAACGCACTTTTTTCTTTTTTGAGATTCTTTTGGTCTGGTTCAGCATTAATTCTACAGGTAATCTGACATCTGTTCTCCCTTCAGCATTAATTCTACAGGTAATTTGACATCTGTTCTCCCTTCAGCATTAATTCTACAGGTAATCTGACATCTGTTCTCCCTTCAGCATTCTTCTTCTTCTTCTTCGTTCGCATTGTCTGTCTATATCTGCAGTCCTGTCTCTTGGATAAATTTCACTGTTTTTTGTAACTCATGTATGGAACCGTAGAGCTTATCTTCTTTAGTGGTTTCACTGGGCCAGTAATTATTTCTCAGTGTCTCGTAGCTGATGCAGTTCTGGAGGATATGTTCCACAGTTTGGGGCACCTGGGCACATGTACATAGATTAGTAGTACCAACCTTAAACTTTGTATACATATGACTTCGGAGTCGGCTGTGTCCTGTTCGGAGACGGAAGACGGTGACTTGTTCCTTTCTGTTTAGCATGTGATAGTCATCATGTGGTGGTGTTTGTGGCTTCCTGTAGGTTTTTATCATGCTTTTCTTCTGATTATAGGTGATTGGTATGTCTGGTTGCTCCATTTCAGTGCCCTCTTTGGCCAGATGGTCAGCTTTCTCATTGCCTGGTATCCCACAGTGGGAGGGAATCCATTGCAAAGTGACTCCATGTTGTAAGCCAATTTTTGACAAGGCATCCTTAAGGTCTGGTAGTTTGTTGCTCTGAAGAGCTTCCAGTACTGATCTTGCATCTGTGAGAATTACTACAGGACATGCATCAATTCTGGAGTCTGATAGTTTTTCAACTGCAGCAATAATTGCCCTAACTTCTGCATCAAAGTTGTTGCAGTATTTACCAGTGGGTATGGAAATCTTGTCAATAGTGTTGTTTGGATATTCAATATATGCTCCTGCCCCTCCATTCTTTATGGCATTATGTGCAGATCCATCTGTATACACACGTATCCAGGTGTCACATGGATATTTGTCATCTAGAACACTAAGTGTGGCTGTTGATCTTACAAGACTGCTCTGCATCTCACCATTCTGCACACCTTTCACTTCAGTCTGAATAGTTATTTGTGTATAATCTGCTTCTTTCCATGGTGTATGCTCTGGTACAGATGATAATGGAGCGACTACAGTTGGAAGGTCAGGTATCAGCTTACGCATACGCTTTGCCTGATGAATGAAGCTGCTTCTTTTAAGCCGTCCTAATGCCAAGTTATTGAATCTCTCCTTCAGGGGATGGCTTACAGAGCTAAGGAATTTTTCTCCCATGGTCATGACCTTTGTGTCTCTACGTTCCTTTAGCGCTTGAACACCAACTATTTTCTGCATTTCTACTATTGGTGTGGACCTCATGGCACCTGTGATAATCCGTAGTGACTGATTTTGAACCTTGTCTAGATTATGCAGGTAGTGTTTGATGCTGTGCACCAAGATGTTGAGCCATATTCTAAATGTGGTAGAATACTTTGCTGATATACATTCTTGAGGATTCTTTCACTAGCTCCCCATGTGGTTCCACTCAATTTTCTTAATATGGCTAGTTTTCTTCTGGCTTTTGCTTCTGCACTGTTGATGTGTTGCTTCCAAGTCAGTTTTGAGTCAAGAGTCACTCCTAAGTAAGTGGGTTGGTTGTCCATCCTTAAGGGTATTTCATTTACAAAGATCTTACCTGCTTTCTGTTTAGATGAGAGGGTGAACAGAGTGGTACTTGATTTCTCTGTGTTGATACTTACACACCATTTGTTTGTCCATGATGTCAAGATGTCTGCTGCTCTTTGGAGTCTCTGTGTAGCAACTGTCGCATATTCATCTGTACACCACATGACCAGATCATCTGCATACAGTGCCGCTTTGATTCCATAGGGAAGTTCCTTGACCAGGTCATTAATGAATACAAGGAATAGTGTAGGCGAAAGGACTCCTCCTTGTGGTACACCGTGTCGCAGAAGTACTTTCTGGCTTTTGTGACCATCCATTACTACTCTAGCCCTTCTATTGTGTAAACAGGACTTTATCCAGTTGTATAGTCTTCCATTCACATTGCAGTTTCTTAGTTTCCACAGCAGACCTTTTTTCCATACTTTATCACCTTCAGCATTAATTCTACAGGTAATCTGACATCTGTTCTCCCTTCAGCATTAATTCTACAAGTAATCCGACATCTATTCTCCCTTCAGCATTAATTCTACAGGTAATCTGACATCTATTCTCCCTTCAGCATTAATTCTACAGTTTTAATAAATAAATAATGGGGGCCAGTGTTAACTATTTTATTAGCGCTCTTATGAAGAAAAAAAATCAAACAACGTTCATGATCCAGAGATGCCTACTCTCTTTTGGATGGGGCTAAACACTTGTGTGTTTAATTCTGCTAATGATTGTTCCGTATAACAGAGAATTTCATGCATACAGCAGGTCAGTGTTAACTATCTTGAGTAATTTTAATGGGTCTGTTACAGCTCTGCTAGGAGTCGTAAGTGCTCTTTGACTGTCTAATGAGTAAAGGGGCCATTGTTTAACTATTTCATAAGTACTCTTGTAGAGGGCCAGTGTGAAGTATTTTGTGAGTATTCCAAATGGGTCAGTGACTACTCTTGCACTTATCATGTAAAATCTCTTTTCATTTCCCCTGGTGAAAAGTGTGCCAAAGATCATAGTCCATTAGGCTACATGATAAATAAAATGCATCATTAACTCTAACAATGACACTGACACTAGAAAAAAAAAATACTTTAACAATGACACTGACACTAGAGAAAAAAACACTTTAACAATGACACTGACACTAGAAAAAAAAACACTTGATTTTAGGAAGCATAAGAACTTGGTGATAATGCAAATAAAAAAATAAAAAAAAGTTAAAACAGGAACATAAAATCGTCATATTACAAATTCAGTAAAAACAATAAAATTTTTATATTTGTATTGATTTAGTGCCACAATCAAATGATTATAATTATGTGTCACGCGCGCATATGAAAAACAAGGCTACATTTTGTCTTTAATGATAGTCATAAAAGCCACAGCAGCTACAAACCTTAGCATCTGTGCTTCATATAATATACAATGAGAGAAAGATGAGAGAGAAATGGAAGTGGATGGCAAATTATGTATTTACAGTATTTACAAACTGACCTAAACTAGAACAAACAACCATCATCTATTCTGGATAAAAATAACAGACCAGAAAAACGAACTGGTCCCTTTGAACTGCCACATATACCATACATTTACCTTTAAAAAAAAACAAACAAACAAACTAGGCTGATGGAAGGGGAGAAACACAAGATTCTGAAGATACAACAGTACTACAATACAACTTCAGACCAATAAGGAGATAACACTTAATGTTTTATAGTCACATGCATTTAAGTCTGTGATGTGATATGATAATTACTGGAAATGAGAAAATCGGTTTTGCCAACATGTATAACTGTCTTTACAAGCAACGTAACCCATGTTATTAAGTCTGACGGGCTTTCTTTCATTCACGTTTTTTTTCCTTATCTCTTGTATGTATAAGCTGTTTAATGGCCTGAAGCACAAGATCATACATTAATATGTGTCATGTACTTTGCACACAATCAATCACACCATGTATATGCCATATTAAAATATAAGTTAAAAGTATACATGTTTAATGTTTCCTTTCATAACTCTGATCTGCCTAAGTACAAAAGATGCAAGGAGGCAAACAATTAGTCAAACAGCAATTTAATTTTATACGATGGCTTCATGTGAATGTAAAACAGTGAAAATGAAATACCATCAAGCAGTGTTTCTCAAACTACAATAATTCAGAACATAAAATTTGGGTTTCAACTGTAAATCATGAAATTAAATGCTGAGAATTTCAAACATTTTGAAATGATGAACCAGCACAAACTGCTGTCTTAATGTGTAAAAAATATCCTTTCTGAAGCACAAAGGTGCTTATCTTCTGATCATTGGTATGCAAAGTAGAACTTGCAGCATTTGCCAACGATGCACAAAAATACTGACAATTATTTGTGAGCCTGTTCAACTACCACCACCACCACCACCACACCCTTGTCAACTCATCTGTGAAAACCTGGGTGAGGGGGAAAATGCCTCAGAAAATTAAGAATATCTTCCTGTACAGCGAGGGACACCAAAAGACACTAACCTCATTACTCTCATTACATTAAGAGAAAAAAAGCACACAAAAAAAGCATATAAAAAGACCACAAGATACTCACTGTAAACTACCCGAGTCGATGCTGGGAAAAAAAAAAACACCCCCTGACAAAGGGGAGTCCAGTATCAGTTGTGTAGTGAGAAGTAACTGAAGACTTCACTACAGACTGAAAACACTACTTTTATCTCAATAACAAGACCACAAGCTAGAAACTGAAGTGAGAGAAAACTTAGGAACAAACAAGATATGACTAAATGACAAACTAAGCTCTCCACTTGCACTATAATTGTGTCTATTTAATATTTAGGTCTCTGCCGTTTAAAAAAAAAAGGGGGGGGGGGAAGGGCACAAATCCATTATTCTTCTTTTATGACCAAATAATTCAACTTACAAGTAAGGAACTATATGATAAAAATGTTGGAAGCAACCTCTACCTGCTAGACAACAATATTATATTTCAGGTGGTGTCATCATAAAACAACGATGAACAATGGGAAAAGAAAAGAGATACTAGGGACAAAGAAACAAATTTAGCATACTGGAAACAATGAGGCTTGGATGCACAAAAGATACTGAGCACAATGCATATGACAAGCCTTGAAAAAATAAAAGTGCTTTAGATGTGAGAGAAAGGAAAAACAGCAAGAGAAAATCGCTATTACCTGAACCACATGCTTTCATGGCCACATAGTTGTTCATCAAATTGGAATCCATAGTTCAAATCATTGTCAATATCTTACTATTTCTCCATTCTCTCACACCCAAAATGTATTGTCTACTATTTTTCCAAGGCTAATCATACATACTTTGCTCTACCACTTTACTAAAGGCAAAGACAGGAATTAAAATTTAACAGGTCTTATATTAATGAAATAGATGAATTCTTAGCACAAAGGATACCCAGAACATATACTGTTAAAAAAAAAAGAAACGCAACAAAAGCGATGTCGCGATTTAAACTGAAGTCTGCTAATCAGACAAGGGCAATTGCCCAAAACGTTCACTTGGACATTAACTTCATGTGCTGACTTGAATTGTAGTCAGCAGATGATTCATGTGCACAGAAAAGTGACACTAGTCAAAACAGCATTTTTGACAATAATTTATGACAGGTTCTCGAGAAACTTACTGAACACAAAACCCACTGACCATGTTACTGAATACCTATAAAAGATTGACACTCCTTGAGTCAATTCATTTGAAAATTCAATGCACAAGTATGGCTCATCTCACTACAGAACGACTCATCATCATTGGACATTTACAGACTGGACAGTCACAAAGTGTAATAATAATTGTTGTCAGTGGTTTCAACAATTATTGAGGAAAGACGCTGGTGATGGTTGGGACATGTGCTCCGAATGACTGACAACTCACTACCAAAAATTGCACTAAGATGGACACCACAGGGGAACAGAAGTAAGGGTAGACCAAAAGAGACATGGAGAAGAACAACAGAAAGGATGTTGAGCAATAGAGGGCTCACCTGGGCAAGAGCAGAAAAAAAGGCGAAGGACAGGCATTTGTGGAAAACCCTTGCGGAAGCCCCATGTGCCCTGGGCACTTAAGGTTCAGTGAGAGAGAGAGAGAGTCACAAAGTGTAGTGGCCAGACAATTTAATGTGGACGACCATTAGTTGTCTTTGGAGACAATTACAAGAAACTAGCTCAGTTGCAGACCCGCCACGCAGTGGAAGACCCATAGTCACAACTCCTGCCGAAGACCGCATCACACGGCTGCATCACCTCAGGAATTGATTTGCATCTGTGTCCTCAACAGTCAAGTCAATGACAGCAGCTCGTTGAACTTCAGATAAAACGGTCAGGAACCGGCTGCATGACGCTGGTCTTTAAGCTAGAAGACTCTAAAGAGGTAATATTTTTTAATAAATAGGAAAACTACGAGGCTTTCGTATGATAAAGTAAGAGAAAACAGTTTTGTAGGATTAGACCTCGAAAAAATCGTAGACAAAGCACTTTAGTAAGACGTGAGAGAATGAAAAATCACAAGAGAATTACCTGGGATTCAAACACGGACTCCGGTAGGACGAGCAGCAGTCTAGCCACGTGAGAACAGCGTACTATCAACTTAGCCAACCAGCACATCCAAAAAAAAAAAAGGTGTTTTATTGACATAGTCTTTGGTAACTGTTCAGTAGACACAAGGGATCATGACACCCGGAAAGAAACAAGGTTGTGACACAGAAATTCCATAGCTTAGATTCAGTTTCTCCAGCAGGTACCAACTTTTTAGACAAACATACACACGGTCTACTGAACAGTTACCAAAGACTATGTCAATAAACACCTTTTCTTGGGGATGCTAGTTGCCTAAGTCGATAGTACGCTGTTCTCTCATGGCTAGACAGCTGCTCGTCCTACCGGAGTCCGTGTTCGAATCCCAGGTAATTCTCTTGTGATTTTTCTTTCTCTCACGTCTCACTAAAGTGCTTTGTCTACGATTTTTTCGAGGTCTAATCCTACAAAACTGTGTTCTCTTACTTCACCCTACAGAGGTCCTGTTCTCATGGACTGACATTGCCAGAACCAATTGCAGTGGCCGAACCAGCTTCGTCTATGGACCGTTGCGAATGATAGGAGAAGGGTTTGGTTTAGTGATGAATCAATCTTTCTACTCCAGCACACAATAGATGGAGAAGAGTTTACTGCAGATTCCATGAGCGCTATGCCAAGAACTGTGTGGATGAGGCTGCTCCACATGGTGGTGGAGGTGTACTGGTGTGGGGGACAATCAACTTCATGGGAAGAAGTGACCTGGTGCAAATTGAAGGACGCCTGAATGCTCAACAATAAATCGCTGAAATTCTTCATCCTCACATTCTTCCACTTCTGGCTGAACCAGAGTTGATTTTTCAGCAAGATAACACTCAACCTCATGTAGCACAACTCACCACCCAGTTCCTCACTGACAATGTCCAAACCATTCTGTGGCCATCTATGTCCTCAGACATGAACCCAAAAGAACACTTATCGGATGAACTCAACAGATAAGTCCACCAGCGAGACATGGCGCCAACCAATCTCCAACAGTTGTCTCTTGCACTGCAGGAAGAGCAGGCAGCCATCCCACAACAACAGACCCAATGGCTAATAGGATCCATTTCAAGGAGATATCATTCTCTGATACAGGCCAGAAGAGTCCATACACCTTACTGAAACGGAAGCCTCAGTCACAAAAAATAAAAGTCCAAACCAAATTTAATAAACATCATTTCACTGTTAAAGTCTTAGAGTTTCTTCATCTCTCTCTCTCTCTGAACCTTAAGTGCCCAGGGCACATGGGGCTTCCGCAAGGGTTTTCCACAAATGCCTGTCTTTCGCCTTTTTTTCTGCTCTTGCCCAGGTGAGCCCTCTATTGCTCAACATCCTTTCTGTTCTTCTCCATGTCTCTTTTGGTCTACCCTTACTTCTGTTCCCCTGTGGTGTCCATCTTAGTGCTATTTTTGGTAGTGAGTTGTCAGTCATTCTGAGCACATGTCCCAACCATCGCCAGCGTCTTTCCTCAATAATTGTTGTCAGTGGTTTCATCTGCATTTCTGCCAATAAGATGTTATTTCTTATGGTGTTGGCCAAAATATTTTTTAATTCTACGTAAACATTTAGTCTGGAAAGAATTCAACTTGTTTTCTATGGTTTTGGTGATTTTCCAGCATTCACTACCATAGAGTAGTACACTTAGAACATTACTCTTAAATATCCTGATTTTCATATTTATGCTTAGTTTATTTGATTTCCATATATTCTGTAGCATTGCAAAAGCCTGGTTTGCTCTAGTAAGTCTGCTGTTGATGTACGCTGTTCTCTCATGGCTAGACAGCTGCTCGTCCTACCGGAGTCCGTGTTCGAATCCCAGGTAATTCTCTTGTGATTTTTCTTTCTCTCACGTCTCACTAAAGTGCTTTGTCTACGATTTTTTCGAGGTCTAATCCTACAAAACTGTGTTCTCTTACTTCACCCTACAGAGGTCCTGTTCTCATGGACTGACATTGCCAGAACCAATTGCAGTGGCCGAACCAGCTTCGTCTATGGACCGTTGCGAATGATAGGAGAAGGGTTTGGTTTAGTGATGAATCAATCTTTCTACTCCAGCACACAATAGATGGAGAAGAGTTTACTGCAGATTCCATGAGCGCTATGCCAAGAACTGTGTGGATGAGGCTGCTCCACATGGTGGTGGAGGTGTACTGGTGTGGGGGACAATCAACTTCATGGGAAGAAGTGACCTGGTGCAAATTGAAGGACGCCTGAATGCTCAACAATAAATCGCTGAAATTCTTCATCCTCACATTCTTCCACTTCTGGCTGAACCAGAGTTGATTTTTCAGCAAGATAACACTCAACCTCATGTAGCACAACTCACCACCCAGTTCCTCACTGACAATGTCCAAACCATTCTGTGGCCATCTATGTCCTCAGACATGAACCCAAAAGAACACTTATGGGATGAACTCAACAGATAAGTCCACCAGCGAGACATGGCGCCAACCAATCTCCAACAGTTGTCTCTTGCACTGCAGGAAGAGCAGGCAGCCATCCCACAACAACAGACCCAATGGCTAATAGGATCCATTTCAAGGAGATATCATTCTCTGATACAGGCCAGAAGAGTCCATACACCTTACTGAAACGGAAGCCTCAGTCACAAAAAATAAAAGTCCAAACCAAATTTAATAAACATCATTTCACTGTTAAAGTCTTAGAGTTTCTTCATGCCAAGATTGAAACATTAATTCTGTAAAATAAAATTTTGATACAAGTTTGAAATTTGGTGTCCATTATGACTACAGCAGTGTTGTGTTTCTTTTTTTTGAACAGTATATAATAACAGACCTCCACTGAGGGGCAAATATCCTGCTACATGTCACACCATCATGCAAGAATTTACAATACAAGCATGAATGAAGAGTGATATCAAAGAACGGGTAGCTCTGATATGTGTGAAGGACACAGGATGCTAGCCCATGCATAATTTACAAAAAGGTTTGAAATGTTTGTAAGTTTCTTGTAATCAAGATTAGGTTCATAGTCATTAAAAATAAAATGACAATATTTTATTAAATAATTCTGCCTATATTTCTTTATGGTATTCTCTTAAATAATAAACCAAGACTTAAGTATACAAGAGTAAGTCAAAAAAGTAAATCTTAATTTTGCTCTAAAAAATCAAAACTGAGTAGTAGGCAGTTGTAGTACAGATTGTTATGTCATCCCTCTCTAGATGTTTGAGTGCAGAAGCATTTCAGCCATTCTGGAAATATAACATCAGTAGACCAGAACAAAGATGGCCATTCTCTTGCAAGCATGCATGAGAGAAGTTAAGCATGCAATTATTCATTTCTTGGATAATGAAGATGGGGAAAACCTGCAGATATTCACTGTAGAATGATGAGGCAACATGAGGACATGTGCATCATTTCAGCAGGCATATGAATGGCACAGGAAGTTTAAAAGTAGGGTGCTAAATTTTGTGAGTGCAACTCACTCTGGCCATGGCCTCACACTGCAAATAGGCCTAATGCCAAAACTGAAGTGGAACGAATGATACAGGAAAACTGGTGGGTGATGATGAGATAGCTAGAGAGCTGAAACTGGTCATGGCTCAGCACACCACATCATTTACACAGTGTTGCAGTTTCGAAAAGCCTCCACCAGGCTAGTACCAAGACAACTCATTCATAATCTGAAAGAATGTCATGAGGATGTTTGTGAAACTCTTTTACAGCATTCTGAGGCTGAAGGAGATGGCTTTCTGTGACAAATAATCACCGGAAATGAATACTGGCAAATTACTTTCAACCAGATACAAAGCAAGCCTGGAAGAGTGATGACATTCTTTTTCACTGAAATCAAAGAAGATCCATACAACTCCATCAACTGAAAAATTGGTGCTAAGGCTCTTACAGAACTAAGACCCAATCCTGAAACATTACATGCTCAGATAAACCTCTATCAACAGTGAAGCATACTGTGATCTACTTGAGAATCACCTGAAACCTTCGATCAGGTCACAATGTCATGTCTGTTCAATTCTGGTGTGCTGTTTGATAATGCATGGCCTCAAACAGTACAATGCAACAGCTCAACAAATTATGAATCTATGTCTAGAATGTCTTCTACATCCTGTGTTTTTATCTAAGTTCGCACCATGTGATTATTATATGTTGTGACTTATCAAGGAGCCTTTAAGTTCAGTACTGACGAAAAGATTAAAGAGCCTTGCACAGCTGGCTACAGTGTTAGTCGAAGTTTTATTTTTCCTCAAGGAATCCAGACAGTAGTAAAGAGGTGCAACTCAATCATTAAATATTGCGGAAACTATGCTGAAAAGTGATAAGGAGTTTTCAATCACATTTTTATATATTATTAAAGTTTAAAAAAGAAATTACTTTTCAACTCACCCTCATACTTAAAGGTTGAGAGGTTCACTGTTAACATGGAAATTTCCTTTCCTCTTTTAACTCTATTGAGTACATTATGCTTTGAGATTAGTTACAAATTATGAAAACAGATTCATACTGCCTATTAAAACAGTTGCAGTACTAACCATCTACAGCTAAGATTGATGAAAAAAAATACGCTGAAGCTCTCATAACAATCTTTTTTTCTTTCCTCATTTATTTATTTGATAAGGTCCACACAGAATATTGGGCTTTTCAAATAAAAGTTAAATTTTGAATAATAAAATAAAATTTTTAAATGCTTGAAATTTTAAAAAAACAAAGAAAATTTTTTCCAAATATTTTGGGAAATAAATGCTGGACATTTTTTTGTAAGGCAATAAGTAAAACCTGAGTGTCTAAGTATGCTACCATCTGCAGACTGCTTTGCAGTTATTGTCAGTATCAAACAACAATATCCTCACATGGTTCACTCAACTTTCACAACATGATCATATGATTCTGAACAAATCTGCCTAATGCAGTACTCAACAATAACAAGCATATCACTGGCAATGTGACAGTTATCATGAAAATGACAGTGAAATATTTACTCAATTTTTTTTTTTTTTCTGAATATTAACTTGTTCAACCAAATTATATCAAGATTTCTTAGCTGTCAAAAAGAAAAAAAAAAATTAAATATCAATTTTACAATGAATATTTAAGTACACTTCTCTCTTGCAATCACCTTGTATTCCACTTGTAAAAGACCTTGTATATTTAGATATGTTGTTTTTTTCTTTGTACCTGAAACCCAAGTAACTCATTTCTGCCTCCATTCACCTCTCTTTGCAATGGCATTTCTTTTTCCAATTGTAAACTGTAAAATTCCAGTAAGTTTACTTCTTTACCCTCTGTATACATTTGCTACATTCAACTCCCACTCTGTTCAGAAACATGTAAGAGAACGGGTTGCTGCATTAGCTGCCAAAAAATGATATGTCACAATCAGCCAGGATCCTACCTCACCCATTATGCAATTTCACACTGGATGTGCTGCCATAACCTGGACAAAAAAAGGTAAGGATTGACGTATGCCACAATATGGTGACACCTTTTGAGAAGCCTAGCACTGAAGCTCTGGAAAGAGGTCTGTCAACTCATCTTCTTATGCTCTAGAAGACCAGATAACCAGAAACAGCTACTGCCATCACCATCTCTGCTGTGACCAAATCAACACAAGTAGGACTTGGGATAACTGCAAACACCTTCAGTACACTTCTCCGCAGCCTTAGAAAAGTTTCTCAAAAAATATATGAAACCCACAAACCACCATACAATCCTGGACAAATACAAGCTGAACTGGCTACATGGATCATGGATGTCTTCATCAACGATAGCAAAAAAAGTAAATCACAATTTTCAAGGCTTAGTTTTATTATTTTTTTTTTCAAGATGACAATGTTACTACCCAATGTAGCCACCTCATTTTATGTCTTTTAGTCTATAATTCTGCTCACATCTCTGCAGATACAGATTATTACAAATTTTCTGCACTACTACTTCAGTTGCTAGCATAGCTTAATCTTATTAATCAATTTAACTTTATTATGGCAAACAAATAAGATAAAATGTGTGAGATGAATATGAAATGTCTCAGAAATTCTAAACTAACTTTCATTATACAACTAACTTGAATGAACAGCAAAGCTTCTGCTCTGAAACTATAAATCAAACCCATTCAAATTTTCCTGGAATAATCTGAATCTCCAATCCTGTACTTAATTATCTGAGAACAACAATTTACATTTGAAAACTACTGTCAAAAAAAAAAGTGAAGAACAATGACAAAGAAATACAAACTAGGTCCGAAAATAACATAAGAGCCCATTGTGACCTGTATTAACTTTTGCCATGAAATATCAAATAACATGTAGAGAAAAAGAAAAAAAAAAAAAAAACCAGAAAAAGAAAAAGAAAGAAAAAGAAAAAAAAAAAAAAGCCACCAACAGCTTTATATGACCTCCTCACTTGAAGCAGAAACAGTTCTAGTTTTTAACACAATAAATTAGGTAACACTGCAAAATGGAGAAATGAATATATAGAAGATGAACAATTAACCCATAACTACCACACAGGATTCTACAAGTAGACATTCTAAAATTGATTACATTAAAATGGTTAGATGTCACAAATGAAAGGTGGTAAAACAATAATAAAGAGGAAACAAAACTGATTTTAATCAAAGTTAAGACTGAAGGTCATACATTAATCCAGTAACATAACAAGAATATAACTCAGAGCTTGCAATAACACAACATATCTCAAAGACCTTGCAATAACAGGAATATACCTCAAATAGTTTGTAATAACAGGAATATATCTCAAAGAATTTGATATGTAATAATGCAGTGGCTTACAAGAAGTCTGTGACTGTGGTTCTGAAGTTTACCAACTCTGAACCACGAAGAATGTCTAACTCAGCACTTACAAATAATCTCCCAAAGTATGACTACAAGAAACTAAATGTGTGGAATTATGTAATAAATGGCATGCACACGCAGAATTTTTAAACACTTCCTACAATGAGACATTCTAACTAAGAGTATAATGTAACATAGTTAAAAAAAAAAAACCCAAAAAAACTAATGATTAAGAAATAAATCTCTACAACACACAAAGAAAAGTTTACTCTGAGTTCACACAAATGGGTAAACACAGGTTGTTCCATAAACAGTGTAGCTCGTGACAGCATAACCTAGTATCTATTGATGAATTTTAGTTTCGTTGTACTGGCATATCTTATCTTTCTGCTTCTTTAAAAGCTGACTTGTACCAGAATAAGTCTTGCGTCATTCATCATCAATGACAATTACAGATGCCTCAGTGCTACCCTTAGAGCACAGAGCTGTTTCTGAAAAAATCAAAGGTGCCAGTAAATATTACAGAATTCAATTATGCAACTCATTATGGTATATAAAGCTACTCAACTCTTTACCTCCCCGACAACACTCTACTGTAATGAAAGCATTGGTCAATTTAGCATGTTGGTGGAGACTGACACTCACAGTGTTGTTTTGATGAAGTCCATTGAAAATTAATAAAATCACATTTCTAATTTAATCCATGTCTTTAAATTGCAAAGCAAATTTCATCTAACATATTTTCTTTTGAAAATGAGGCAGTGCTAACTCAGCAGTAATTAGGAAACAAATCTGTAATGAATATTTACATATATTTCTGTGTCTGGGCACACTCTTGTAAAAAAATGATGCAAAGTCAGTAGATCTTTGCAGCCTTGTAAAAATTTCTGTTTAAAAATGTCTTTATAGTTGGATTTTTAAAAAAAATTAACTGCATGCCAAGCATTTTATTTGTCATAAATCAAGGTATTTGCATAATTTTCCTTTCACTGCTAGATTTTACATATAACATTTTTTCATGGTTTGTTACTAACAATCTTTTTTTAAAGCACTGACAATTTATTTCTCTGCTCAGTTATCTTTAATTTAATAAATATACAATCTTTATGTTCAATTATTAGACAAACCAAACGTTTTTTTTGCAAGCTGATATACTCTGCTTTTAGAAATTCTGAGCGAAATGTACTGTGGCAAATGGTGGGAAAATAATTCAGCAGTCAAAGAGTTAATGATTTACAAATGAAAAAAAAAAAAAAAAAACAGAAAAAAGTAAATAGCAATACCATAAAGACAAACTGGCAATAAAAAAAAAACAAACAAGAAAAACAATGAACAAAAGGAAATTTCTACAAGAGAAGCATATATCTGAAAAGGATTGCTACAATACTCAGTTATAAAAGAGATAAATAAACAAAAGTCTACCTCAACTCAGAAGCCCAAGAAACAAGCATAACACATTATTTGATTTCTAAAAAAATGTGAAAGAATTTCATGGAACTAGAAGGAGTATAACAAAAGTCTGCTTCAAAACAGTGGAATATAAAGCTACAATGAAAAAAAAGGAAATCACAAAATGATGCTAAGAATACACAAGAGAATGGCATAATTACCTCAGAAAAGAACTACTCAGTAACTTTAGTAATGAAAGATAAAAAAAATATTAGACAAGCACTCAAACAAAAGACATCAAGGAAGGAACCAGGATCAAAAAATCATGAATGAGATGAGGCTTCAGATCTTGATATAGAAGAAATTATTAGTCTTCTAAAAATGATCCATGGCACAGATCTGTTGAAACTGGTTTTCGTTGCACTGGCAAAAAAAAAACTGGACCAACAGAAAGTAATTAATATCATGTTTTGACCGGACTGACCACATCATAAAAATAGTTTTAAGAATGATTATTTTAAGAATAAAATAAAAACAGAAATGGCACAAGAACAATACAGCTTTGTTAAAGGGAAAAGGACCACAAATATTGGACAGTCAACCAACTTCAAAAGGGAAAAGAGTGGAATGGTGAAATATAATATCTGAATAGGCTGATCAAGTGGCATCAGAAAAGAAAAGCAGCAGATCAAATTGGAAATGCCATGGGCTGCACAAGATAGAGAAAAATATAATCAAAGCTTATCCAATTGGCAAAAAAATAAATGAATGAACAAAGTCTTTGAGTGAAAGAAACCACGTAAGTTCTACAAGCATATGAACCTCCTCTTAACTGAATAAATGTGATATAGAAAAGCATATGTGATACAGAGTCAATACCAAAAATAAAATGATTGCAGCAGAAAGTAAATGAATTATTTTATGTCACAAAAGACTGAAATCCTGTCATCACATTATTATAACCTCATATTATAAAATATTGTCAGAAAATTTGCAAGCAACTTAATTAGCAAATCCCCAGACAAAAAAAACCAAACAAACAAACAATAAAAACAAACTACTAGAAATGATCTGAGCTGCAGGATACAAAAGAAAAGAGATCAGATTCAGAAGCTGCTGAAAAATCACACCTGTAACATTAATTATGAAGCAATAAGAGTTAAACATCACTTAGACCAGTAAGATAAATTTATGACATAATCATTAATTTTTACAATTTTCATCATACTTAGAAACACAACACTAGAAAATAAATGCAAATTGTTAGCTGGCTCAAAAAATTAATCTGCATTTCCAAACACTGTAGTTCAAGAGCTTGCAGTGCAGCTATTACCAATGCTTTAAACACCATTCATGAAAAATTATGACTAGGATAATGGTAATGACTGGATCAGCCATTGCAGTTATTAAATCTACAAAGCAATGAATCAGACTGTGCAATATTCACACTCAGTTATGAATAATAATTCAGATTATGTATATTTAATTTCACTGAGATCAAAACACTTACCTCCATTCTGTGTAATATCCTTGCCTTGGTTCAACATGCGAACAACATTCTCAAGTTTAGGGTGCAGCATCTTGCTTGTGGGTCCTGGAGTTGGTGAACTCATTCTACGTTTTGGAGCAACTGAATGTGACGGAGATGGCTGCTGCACAGCAGGCTGTGCTGATAAAGGATCTGGTGAGCATTTTGTGAACATGTAATTAAGCTGTGGGAAATATGCCTCCAGATCATCAACTTTGATGATCTTATTGCATTTTAGTTTGTTGACTGGCAAATTGTAATACTGAACAAACGCTGTCTCCTCCTGTGGTGTGCATTCATGCAGATTTACCTTAAGCACCACTTGCAGGACTTTCACAAACTCTGTGAGTGGAACGGTTGGGAAATACAACTTGGACACTGCCTCCACAAGGCAGAATCTTCCCTTACGATGTGGTAAGTCTACATTGATACATGATATGCTCTTGCCATTGACCAGGCAGGCAGAAATATTGTGTGACATGTCAGACTTTGGCTGATTTTTGCTGTAGGCAGAGATGATATGCTGATTATGGTCTGAGTTTGTGATTTTCTGATCACCATTGTTAGCAGAATGGGGGACTATATACTTCAAAGATTCATCACCTGTATACTGTTGAGATTTGGACTGTGTTGACAAGATGTGTGTATCACCAATATGTCTCTGAGGTTTTAGATCAGTTCTTGCAAAGAGAGAACTGTCAAACTGGTTTACTCCAAAAGGAAATGATGATGAATTTGAATATGGTGGAGGAGGAAGTGGAAGCCCAGTCACTGGTGGGGGATATCTCACTGTTGCTGCTGGATGATCTTTATGCATTGGCTGGGCACCTGGAGATCTCTGTAGCGCATTCATTGGGCCTCTAAAAATGGGATGATTCAAGTCTGGTAGAGCAGGGGAGTTTCTGGAGTGCAGCAAAGGATTTGGTGGAAGACTATGATGTTGATATGGTGAAGAGACTGGTGGGTCAGGAGAGATTGGTAGGTTTTTTGATACCATTGAGTTCAGAGTGTTGTTCGCATGAGCTGGGGGTGGTGCTCTGGGCATGGAAGCCCACAGTGACCCTCCTGGTAAACCCCCCTGCTTTAATGAACCACTATTGTCCAGGGTTTTATCTGTCATCATCTGAGAGCGTGGGTTATGAAAACGAGTTGCCTCCATGCCCGTTCCTGTATGAGGTCCTGGGAGACGCATCCTAGCAGGTGAAGGCTCCCGAAACCCTGAAAGTCCACTTGAAACACCACTTAGACCACCTGGCACCGTAAACTGTGAAGGATGAAAGGGAGGTCCAGAAAATCCTGATACATATGGGTTAAGTTCACTTGCGTTGCCTGACACAAGATCCAGTACTCTCTGGTGAGATTTTATGGACGGTGGTGGCTGATGCTGAACTGCTGACGTGTTGCTAAGTGGGTGAGACACGAATCCCATAAGAGGATTTGATGATGGTTGCCCAGTGCACGGATCAAGATAGCGGGCATGCTGAAGTGGATTTTTAAACGGCAATTCAAAAATTTGAACTTGGCATCTGTGAAGGACTTCTGATATGGATATGAGACGAGTGTTCTTTCCAAACAGAAAATCAAAGCCTGCAGCTTTGCATGCTTCATTCAGCATTGCACATTCATGTGGAGTTGGCAGTAAACCATCGACACTAGAATTGGTCAACAGTCCTGCAGCATATATAATAACTGAGAGGGGAACTAGCTTGACCTGTCTCCCATTTTCCAGTCGTAAAATATATGGAGACACTGTATTGTTAATCTGTATCCATCCACAGAACTGGGATAACTCTGTCTCAACAGCTGGTGACATGACTGGTGATGATGGCTCCCCGCCAATCTTTGCGAGTACCTCAGCTGGAAATGTCTTCTTCACAACCCTGAAAAACTCTTCAAACTCTTCCAGGTCAACAATCAAATCTTTCACAGTAAAGGAACTGTGCCCATAGTCAAAGTCACAATGTGCTGTATTGATTTCATTCAGCAAGCTAGCCTCTGCTTCAGTGATGAAATAACTGACTAATGGGTCCTTCTTACCCAACTCATCTGGAAATGTGTTTGGGTACTTGCTCAGTAATTTACGCTCCACAATACGCACTGAAACAAACTTTCTCTTTTTTCTCAGAATATATGGGATACTGGTATCATCTATGGTCTCCCAACCAAATATGCCTTTAACACTTTCACTGTCAATAGGATCATCTCGAAATGTCTCCTTCCCATTCTTCTGAGATTCTTCTTCAATTTCAGCTTCACCAGAGGTTACAGAGTTTACTGGGATCTGCATAGCCCCCGTGCATCCTTGCTGGGATGAAAGTGGGTGACAACTCATGTCTCTGGAGTCCATCTGTTCTGCTGTTAAATTTAAGCCCCGTCTAGACTCGAGTTTCACCTGCACAGACATGCTAAAACCAGCCTAAATGGGTTTAGAAAAAAAAAAATCATATTATAAAACATTATAGTACTAATGTTTAACATTTCATTTCATTCATTACATGCCATTCCAAAAGATGTTGGTGATTATGCTGCTCATTTTGTACAGCCCCTGTTACTTCTAATCAAACTGATTGCCTTTTTACTTATTTTGCCACTTGATCAGTGTTAAGATATTTTTCTCTCTGTCTCAGAAACTTTTTTTCCTCCCCCAAGTGTCATGTTTAACTTCTGAAAAAAGAACCTCAACTACTTTCATCTTTTGGTTTTAATCAGATTTTTTTTTTTTTTTTTTGAGAATTTCACTCATTCTGCTGTCTTATGTGACTCACTTTAGTAATGCATGAATGTACGGTTTAATTATTATTTAAAAGATCACATGTTTCTAACAAAATGTTAGTTATACAAAAGCAGATGTAATGTTCAATAAAAATTGAAGGCACAGACAAAGCAACAAACTATAACAGTGCTTTCCAAACTCATTAAATGGGCATAAACTCATTAAAAAAAATTTTTTTTTTCTGATGTATTGCTGGCATGCCACAGTCAAGTAGATAACATTACACAGGATTAAATATGTACCCAGTATAAACAGAAAATATAATAGTTACTAAATAAAATAAAATATTATTTATAATATAATGCTATCAATCTGTATTTAATTAATATGCAAAAGTTATGAGCCTTGAATGTTCCTTGAATACTCTCTGAAGGCTACACAACACAAAAGACACAACTGTTCAGTTTACTCTCCACAGCCAACACTGCTCACATAAAACTGTATTAAACCTTCTATTCATTCCTTCACTTGAAATCAATGTCAGTTAATAAAATGATCCCTTACACTACCCTCTTCAATTACAAGATGCCAATCAATATCTTCTTAAAACTCTTACAAAAGCACTGAAGCGCACTTGTCACAAAAGTATATACCTGGATGAGAAGGCTGTGATTACAGTAATTATCTGTGCTTCTGAGAGCTACGCATAAGCATTAATAATGGTTATTCACTTAATCTAACAAACATCTACAGTGTGTGGCTTGCTAATAAACATATCTAGTAGAAACAGCATGATTTATGATATGTCAGACAGAATATTGGCATCTGAGACACCATGAAATTGTTGTGTGCAACTCCTGCAGCACTTACTCTTTAGATCACATCAACTATTTCATATATTACCTAGCTGTACATTTTAAACTTTTGGTTTTCATTTTTTTTTTCAACCATAAAGAATGTTAAGCTTCTTTCGAATTTCAATTTTTATGTAGCTTGTGACAGCTATTTACTAATATTTAAGTAAAGCTTATGTCTGGACAAACAAATAACACAATTAAAGCCGGGAACTGCCAAGTCTTGTATATAACCACACTACTCAAACTGTTCAGATGAATAGTATTATACAAGAAAATGAAAATGATGCATAAAACATTTGAAATGATATATCAGAAAAAAAATCAGGCCATAATTCATGCACAGAAAGATAGATAAGCAACAAACAAAAAATGTTCAAACAAATGAAACAGATAAAAGAAATTATACAGCCTTAAAAACCAGATTATTCAAATAGTTTGGCCATATCAAAAATAATGTTTCAAAGGATGAAAAACATTTTACATAATCAATCACTAACACTTAAAGTGAGGAAAAGGGTGCTCCAATGCTACACTGAACCAATCCTGCTTTATGGATGTGAAACATGGACAGGCACCAGGGAAGTGCAGTGCCATCTAGATGCTGTGGAAATACGGTTCCTTAGAAGAATGCCAAAGCTACCACAGACAGCAAAGAGATCAAATGAAGAGGTCCTGAAAGAGGCTGAAGAAGAGAGGCAAACAATAACAAAATTTGGAAAAAAGACAATCCAAATTCAAAGAACATGTTATGAGAGCTGGTGGACTGGAATAGTTGACTGGGCAAAAGAGGCCAAGGCAGACAAAGAAGCAGATAGAATGATGAAGTAGCATTGAGAGAAAGAACATCAATCCAGCTCATAACTAAAACCCGGAACAGAAAATTGTAGAAAAGCATGACCACCAATGCCTGATGGCATGGCACTGGATAGACAGATATAAAAAATCTGGGATGGGATATCTAAATCTCTTTAAACTTTGAAGCTTTTCATCTGAGATTGAGTCTAAAATGAAAATCATTTGTATTCTCATGACTTTCAAACTTCAACACATTAGTATTCGCTCAATATGAAATTACAATGAAATCTTTGCAAGATATATCAAGATGATAATTTGGAGAACACAACATAAGCTGCCTTCGGTGTACTCATAATGTGGTATTAATTACTGACAATCAGAGAATGCTGGTTGATATTACAAAGTCAGAAATCAATGTGAATGCTGGTTGATATTACAAAGTCAGAAATCAATGTAAAGTGATACTGTAATGTCAAATAAATGTAAAGGTCTCAAGCCAAGCTAAGTAGAAAAAGGAAGAAATAATTGTTTGTACATCTCTCAGGCCTTACTCTTCTTCAGTGTTCAAGGAAGGTTGGTCATACTAAACCTGCAGTCCCACTGCCCTGATGAATTCCACCATCTTTTCCAGGCTTGAGTGCAACCCTCATAGCTTTTCCTTCAGTTCCTCTCCCTCATGCCAGATCTGTGCTCAGAGGCTTGAGTGAGTTTTTTTGCAGGATGTGTTCTGGTGTCTGAATACCAAAAACCACAGGGACACTCATTTGTGTGTGATATTTTGAGGTGATAGAGGTGGCTTAGAAGTCTGCAGTGTCCTGTTCTTAGGGCAAAAGATTATGGTCTGCTGGTCTGAGAGAGACAGACAGACAGAGAAAGACTTGTCTCAATGCAAACATACAGACAGCATCATTAGCAACAAAATAAGACTGCCATTTCTGTTTTAATGAATAGGATCTTGCATACATCTGACTCCATTCATTCATTCATTCGTTCATCTCCAATGATGTCAGACAGACAAACTCGTATTACAAAGTAAGCATTCTAGAATTAAATGACAATTTCATTACAACCAGATATAATGTTTACACAGCACAAAAGAACTTCATAAAATTAGTTCCCTGACATCTGAAATATGAACATGCCCAAAACAGTTTGACTGAAACCTGACTAAATCAGTTTTATTTTGTAATAAGATAAAAACCATTAGTGAAATGTCAGTAAATGTGATTAGACTGCACAAAATGAAACATACAACAGTATTCTGAGATGAAATATTGATTTTATAAAATGGAATGCATTCTTAGTATATATATATTTTTTCATATCCAACAACTCTGTGTTAATGTGGTTCTGGAGAAAGATGTGACATACATCCAGAATGGTCAGAAAAGCAAATTAATAGTTCTCTGAAAAGTGTCACAATACTGAAAACTACCAAACCACTCAAAATTATTTTTTTGGACATATGAGAAAACATACGAGAAGTTAGAGAACCTGAAAGTCTCAGGTAAACTCAACATAAAAAAAGAAAGACTGAGAGAAAACAAATATCTGAACTGGCTCATTAAATAACACAAGAAAAGAAAGGAAAATGAGATGGATTACTGAGGACTGTGACAGCCTGGCTGGTTGAGTTGTTAGGGGCTCCGTCTATTAATCTAGTAATATCAGATTCAAATCCCAGCCGTGGAGATTTTTTTTCTGGTAGCACCACATCAAAAAGACCCCGGGGTTTAAAAATAGATACCAGAGAAATCTGAGAAGGTAAATGCAACCAGGCGTGGCAATGACTACATCACACTTTCATGTGCGAAGGTCATGGAAATACAGGCCTAACGCTGTAACCCCAGTATGCCTTAATGGCATGGAAACGGGAATTTTACCTATTACCTTTTTACTGAGTACTGTACAAAATGAAGTCAACACCTTTAAAAAAAAAAAAAAAGCACTTAATGAATGCATGAACAACTCACACAGAGCTACTGTTTGTGGCCATACACTCATGCTAATCTATTCGTAAGTCAAAGTAACATTCCTGATTGAATTGATTCTATGCTCAAATTAACAGATGATATAACACGCCTCTCTGTAGATCACAAGTCTTGTACAACAAACAGCATAATCCAAACAAATATTCCTAACTAATCAAATAAAAAACAAAACAAAGCAAAAAACAAGAAATTGGATATCCAACGAAAAGCAAGAGAAAGAAACAGGCAATAATTTAGATTAGGCAATGAAGAACACTGACATATATAAGGTGTCATAGGTCTCTCTCTCTCTCCCCAGCATGTAAGAGAAAACAATATAAAGGTAACTGCAGACTCAAAAAATGACAGAAGAAGATGAATGGTTGCAAAACAAAGTGATTAAAAACCAAAAGAAATTTTAATTCAAAGACACAAACAAAAATATGTTCTTATATGCTGACAAGGCATACCCCTAAACTAATATTATACATTCAAATTATACAGAGAAGAGCTAACATGGCATACCACAGCAGGCAAAAAGGATAAGTGTAAGTCATCAGTGAGAGGTTTTTCTATCAGCCATGAGGTCTGAGAATAAATGGCAAAAGACTGAGTCCTATGGACAGCCACACTGCATAAACAGTGATCGTGTTAACCTACAATTACCAGTAAATTACTGACTGAAAACATGACAAACCGAAGCTTAGAAGTCTTCAATTACTGTAACCAGTTTACATCATCAAAAACCTAGTAAAAAAGCAACCAGTGAAATCAGTTGAAGGATAATCAGGCCAGTAGGTTGAAGATGCTCAATTCACATGGAGTTTTGCTAGTTTGGACTTTGGTTCACTAATAAGAAAAAAAAAAAAGCCATATGATCACTTACTTTCCAATGATGTTCATAAAGTATGTTTAATTTTACGCTGAAAAAAAAAGAGTTACGTTTAAAAAACAAAGTATAAAATCCCAAATATTCTACTGAGAAAACCAGCATTTCAGAAGTACTCCAGGCAAGATGAAAGATAGGTATAACTGTACCAGTTTCAAAAATTCCTAGTGCAATCACTGTGCATATGGGCACAGCACCATTTTAAGTGAAGGCCAAATATAAAGACAAAACATTCAACTGCAAGGAGATGCTGGACCTTGCAAAACAAACATTGCTTGCTGTTACTGTAGCTGATTATACAATTCCAACATTCACAGAATCAACCATAAAAGAAAACTATTCAGCAAGGTTTCAATCAACAAATCTCACAACAGCTTTTGTCTACCCGCTGTACTACCACCTTTTAAGATGAAAAGACATTACAAACAGTGAAGAAGTGATAATAAAATTTCTAAAATAAATATCTAAAAAAAAAAAAAAACCAATGAGAACAATCATGCGACTAAAATATATGTTTGAATGCTGTTGCTTTCTACTCTAGACTGTACTGAAACTATAAGACAGTTTATTCAGTTGTGATGAACCACATTCATTTTTAACATCAGTTTTTATGTAAGTGCATGCATGTTTCATTGAAACTGCACACTTACTTAGGTCTATGAAACATCCAAAATTTCTAGTATATTTGTTTTCATATCATTTTCTCTCTTCTCTCTCCCACAGTTAGCAAGACTAGTCCAACATTTAAAATCTGAAACTGGACTTGGCTTACATTCACTAAGTTTTAAAAAAGAAAAAAATGTAATAAAAAAGCAATTTGAAACTGAAGTTACGGCTTGCTGTATCTGTGTTAATGTAACATGCAAAAATACTGTTTTCAAATGTTTAATTATTTATAAACAATTAAACTGTAAATAGTTGTACCAAACTGCAGTATAAAATTAAATGGAACTATTCTAAATCAGGTGCAGAAATCCAAATACCTTGGAGAAGTAATAACTTCAGAAGGGAAATGCAGAACAAAAACTAGGAACAGAACAGGCCAAGCAAAGACTGCATTTCATAGAATGAGAAACATATTGCGCAACACATCCCTTATCAATGAATGTTAGAAAGCAAGCCCTAAAATGCTATACTGAACCTATCTTATTATATGGAAGTCAAGAACAATAGGCAAGTCTGCATAAAAGTCATTGGAAGCAATGAAATGTGATTTATTAGAAGAATGCTGTGATTTCCCTGAACAGCGAAGATAACAAATGAAGAATGTATGAGAAGAGCTGGAGAGACAAAAAAAATCTTGTCAAAAAAATATAAGAGAGACAATGTACTTTCATAGGACATGCAGTAAGAAGAGGGGGCATTGAAAATATTGTAACAGGAAAATTAGAGGGAGGAAAAGCCAGGGGAAGACCGAGAGAAATGATACTGCATAGTCTGACAAGATGGTGTGAAACAAGATCACCAACTGAGCTGATGACCTCCATGAAGGATCAGGTTCTTTGGAGAAGAATAACAGCCAACGCCAGTCAGCGTGATAACTGATGATGATAATGAATACTTATTATCTAACTGTTAAATTAAAACTTTCAATACGTCTGTCATAACCATTGTTTGGCTGAACTCTGCTTTTATCAAAATATTATTTGTAGATGTAAGAGGCTGGCAGTATTTCATGGATCTAATAAAGCTGGTCGCTGTGCAGCTTTCGTGGGAATGGACTCACAGTCAATAAGAATACTGCTTTAAATTTACTCACAACAGACCTGATCTATGTGAAAGTAGATCCAAACTTGTGGAGAAACTAGATTAAGCATTCTGACTAAGGTTGCTTAGCCAGTAATAATTCTAAACTGTCACGATTCAACTTTTCACGTCCGTAACAATAGACAGAAGAAACTATGTGAAGTAGATTATTTTATATTTGAAAATCTCCATGTTATTATAATGTTCCGGAGTTAAAAACAATCAATACATTTAAGAATTTCTTCTATGTTAAGGTAATTCTTTAGCCTCATTCTATATTACAAACGGCGCTCTTTCGGACTTCTGTTTCTGAAACCACTCAAGGGAACATCATCACCAAATACTCAGTTTACATTCATGGCCTTCGTTGATTTTTTTTTCCCTTTTCAAATGTCATGCGTATCTCCAAAGGCGTACAAGCATTTCACACACGTGCTACAACGACATAAAATTTATATCTAAAAGGAGAAACAAATACAAATATGCAATGACTTTTCTGTTTATCGGTTTCTGCTCCGTGGGGCTATTTTTAAAAAAAAGGAAAAGAAATGCATCTTACACATCACATAATCGTGACTTTCTAATCCATGTCCATGAAGAATTCACACAGAAAAATTACTTTAAACAATCGCGGCTGCTTTATACAACAAAAAAACACGTCTCAGGTTATGTATTTTGCCACTACAATAAAGTATAATTAGCCATGATGAAAAATGCTTGATAAATGTCAGCCATTTTTATTTTCAACGCATTCTACAACATCCACTTATGTCCCCTTTCGGAAGTCACCAGTCACTGCAGGTGACCGATTTTGCTTTTTTTCACCATATTAATTGTTTATTATGGCTGAAGAAATAACCAATTTTGACGGGGTTTGAATTATAGATATAAATCAGAGCGTTCGTAAAATACTGAAGCCTAGTTTACATTAAAGTCTGTAAGGTAAGACATCTGCGTGTATGAATGAGAACATAACAAACCTAGGACATTTTGAAATCCACGGGGGTATAGAAAAACCAAGCAAGGGAACCTGAACATTTATACAACAAATATCCACCTCATACAGATCAATGTTTCCAGACATGGTTATCCAGCTCACACATACGTCGCTAGACCTAAGTATCCAACTTATGGAGATTGTCATACTTCTTCTTCTTCTTCTGCTATCTGTCTGTCATCTTCTATCTCTCTGAGACTGTGCGCTGGTGCTCTTTGCAGCCGATGCAGTATAGATGTTGAGACACAGCATAGTATCGGATTTGGAGAGGGCATTGCGGCCGTTTTCAGTCCCTGTGTGGAGCTAGACTGCACTGATTCTTTATCAGACTCCACCACCATGAGGACATTGGCGATCTCTGCTCCATTAGTCAGACTAGCCTATTACTGGGAGGTGCCAACAGAGAGGTCATGGAAAATACGGGCCTAACACCGTATGCTCAAAATACCTTAATGGCATGGAAACGGAAATTTTGCCTTTTATCTTTCTATCTACAGAGAGGTGGGACAGGGCGTTGGTCAGCTATGGTTTGCCAACCCTGACTCCAGCATGTCGGCTATGGTTCGCCAACCCTGACGCTAGCATGTCAGCTATGGGTAGCTGACTGTCAAATCTGACAGCGACTTTGCTCCCTTGTCGCGACGCCTGACCTAAGTATCTAGTCCACACAGACGTTGCCTGACTTAAGTATCCAGTCCACACAGATGTTGCTTGACCTGAGTATCCAGTCCACACAGACGTTGCCTGACCTGAGTATCCAGTCCACACAGACGTTGCCTGACCTAAGTATCAAGTCCACACAGACGTTGCCTGACCTAAGTATCCAGTCCACACAGATGTTGCTTGACCTGAGTATCCAGTCCACACAGACGTTGCCTGACCTAAGTATCCAATCCACACAGATGTTGCTTGACCTGATCTTTAGGAGGAAAAAAAAAGCCTGATCTTTTTCCTGGCGACAGACTTCAAATTTAACACCTCACAATAAAAACACGGCTATTTTGCTGAATATTGAGAGAAGGATTGATTAATTGATTGATGTTTATTTCAAAAGGGTTAAGAGCTGGGCACGCAGGATCGTCTGACATTCTGGCCTTTATCATACATCTTTCACTCTATTCCAGACATTCTACAAATATGCTGTTCATGTAACAAACATAATTAACATTGAAGATGAAAGACATTAAATCAAATATAACATTTACGTTTCGATTTAATACATTCACTCAGTACAAAAGTAACTACATATATATGTAAATGACTATCTACTAAAAAAAATTCTGGACTATTCAGAATAAACAATTAACTGTATTCGGTGTCTGTAAGAGCAGTCTAAGAGAGAGAGAGAGAGAACGAGAGAGAGAGCGAGAGAGAGAGAGGATGGGAGAGAGAGAGAGGAGGGGAGAGAGAAAGAGAGAAACAAACAAAACAGGGTGGACCATTCTCATACAGAATTCTTTGAGCTAACTTGGTTGTGTTAAATGGGGATTTATTTTTTGAGAGATGCAGTTCTAATATATCAGCGCTAGATGCTTGTCACTAATAAGATGTACTGCTAGTTTTTGAAGGAGTGAAGGTTTTTTTTTTCTAATCAATCAGATTGTAGAGCAATTAGTTTAAGTGTGTTTGTACATGTGATATGTGGTATATTTTCCTTGCGTCGTGATAGATAGAAAATGCGTAATTTTGGCAAACTTTTATGAGCTTTGTTAGATCCTTTACCGGAGAGTTCCAAGGTGGATGTTATTTTCTACGGTTACTATATTGTCACTCTTCAAACTGAGGTTTGTCCCATTTATTTTGAACCTTTGGTAAAGTTAACTAATTTGTATAAGACTATGTCAAAGATGCATTCAAGTCATTTATGGCAAGTCTCAAGTCGTTACCTTCAAGTCTCAAGTCGTTACCTTCAATTCTCAAGTCAAGTCTCAAGTCTTTGCAAGCAGTCACAAGTCAAGTTTGTTAATCAAACTGATGCAGTAAGCACAAACTGTGACAGAAACTTACACATTACTATATAAGTATGTGCAAACATACAAACTTAAATCATAATTTTGGATTTAAGAAGATAATACTTGCATATCATAATATCCAATATCTTCTAATCAACCTCTTGTGAGAATCATGTATCTACAGCATTGCCCACTTAACAGTAATGCTAATTTTTTAATCGTTATATATATATATATATATATATATATATATATATATATGTATGTATGTATGTATGTCATTGACATCTAGAACGCATGGAGCAATTTCAACCAGATTTGGTACGCATATGACTTACAATCTGGAGATGTATAATTTGGGACTAAGACACCCCTATCTCCACTTGGAATGGGATATGAAGGGGGTGGATGTCTTATCCACTAAAATCATGGAGGAACAAACAATGGTGTACGGGAGATAATCGTTAAACAGAGCGGTACTGGTCTAAGAGAAGCATTTGTAGTCTCAACAACAACTCTCTGCTAACAACTCTCTGACAACAAGTCTATGCTAACAACGCTCTACTAACAACTATCTGCCAACAACTCTCTGACAACAGCTCTCTGACAACAACTGTCTGACAACTCTCTGTTAACGGCTCTTCATACATGAGCACCGCGGAATTATTTATAAAACTTGAAATATCTAGTTGGGATTAGACAGCAACCTTCTGGAATGTTTTTTACTTCTTTAGTTTTTACTTCTTCTCTAACCTGGTGCGTCACGGGTGACAGATGATGAATACCCTCCAGATATGGAGGATGCCTTGTATAAGAAGACATGGTTAACATAAAGTACGAGGGGTGTTCAGAAAGTAATGCACCACATCGTTTTTTTTTTCAGCTAATAATGAAGATAGAAGCATGAAATTTGCAAACTTTAAATATGGCATGTGCCGATTGTGTGAACCATATTGCACCACAACTGGCCAAAGAATATGGCTGCCCTAACCGTTGAAATGGAGTGTGTTAGTAACTTGCAGTATAAGCAGCGAATTGTGATAGAATTTATTGTTGCAGAGAAGGAAACTGTTGTGAACATTCACAAGCGTCTATGTGATGTGTATGGATGTTCTGCAGTCGACAGGAGTACAGTCAGTCACTGGGTTCAGAGAATCAAAGAATCAATAAGTGAAGATAAGGAGTTGCATGATCGGCCGCGCTGTGGACGTCCTGCCACAGCCAATAAGGCAGAAATGTTGAAATGCGCTGAGGGCATTATTCTTACTGATAGGCGTATCACCACTCAATAATTGACCTTAAAGCTGTCAGTCAACAGTGGTAGTACAAATGCAGTTATAAAAGCTCTCGGATTTTCTAAGGTTTGCGCAGGATAGGTTCCTTGAATTCTCACAAATGACTATCGATTGCAAAGGAAAGCAATTTCTTCTGAATTGTTGGAGCGTTTCAATGCTGATGGAGAGAATTTTTTGACTATGATCGTAACACGCGACGAAATCATTTTTAATCTGAGATAAAAAGACAGTCAACGGAGTGACATCATTCGCAATCACCACGAAGAAAATTCAAGACAACTACTTCAGCTGGAAAAGTCATGATCACTGTCTTTTGGGACACTGAAAGTGTGATTCTTGTGGGTGTTATGCCAAGAGGAGAGACTATCAATTTGCAAGCTTACATTAAGACATTGAAAAAACTCAATAAACATTTTCGCAGAGTTCGGCCGCACAAGAATCCAGCAGACCTGCTTCTCCTTCACGACAGTGCGCGCCCTCACACAAGTCTGGCAACACGGGAAGCAATCAGCAAATTGGGTTGGACTGTACTACCCCATCCACCCTATAGTCCCGATTTGGCACCCTCTGATTTCCTGTCTGTTTGGTCCACTTAAAGATGCACTCCGAGGGGTAAGATTTGAAGATGACGAAGGAGTGATTCATGCAGCGAAGAAATGACTACATAATCAAGAGAAAACCTGGTACGGGCTAGGAATACATGCACTTATTTCGCACTGGCGTAAAGGCGTACAAGTTGATGGGGATTATGTTGAATAATACCGATGTTTACATGACATATGTATATTGCGTATAAATTTCATGCTTTTTGAATACACAGCTTCTGAGAAAAACGATGTGGTGCTTTACTTTCTGAGGCCCCTCATAGCAAGTAATAAGCATACAGGAACACTAACAGCAGCAAGCAATAAGCCTACGGGAACAGTAACAGCAGCAAGCAATAAGCCTACGGGAACAGTGGACCTTACACTAAGTTAACAGTTTATCTGGCAACTTCTAAACAGTGGACCTCACACTAAGTTAACAGTTTTCGGTAACGCCCTACAGAAGCACGTGGACACCCCTACTAAATTTTAAATGAGTTTTTTTTCCTGCACATATCCACACCTGAATTATCACACATGAAGGTCACATCTTTCTCTGCGGGACGCAAGTGATAATATGGGCATGCCAGTGACGTTTTATTGACTAACGATATAAATCAGCTCCTTTTGTGTGCCTGTCTGCTTCGGATTACCTCTAGTACACAGGCTAATGACGACCTAGATGTCATTACTCTTGTCTAAAATTAGCGAATTATTACGTGTCTAGTCATGCATCATGTAGAGGCCTACATCAGAGCTGTTAGGGAGGCAGATCCGCAAGGGACATGCAAATGACTGGCTGAGTCATGCATCAGGTAAAGTTAATTAAAGAGACTGTACAGATTCAGTATTTGGTATATCTCACAGCACACACGAGAATGACGCCATTGAAATATGTCTCCAGCCATCAACTTCACGTTTCTGGATTAGTTAATAACTGTCTCCAGCGATCAACTTCACGTTTCTGGATTAGTTAATCACTGAGTCCAGCCATCAACTGCACGTTTCTGGATTAGTTAATAACTGTCTCCAGCCATTCTTCACTTATAGGCTCTTTCAAACCTAAGGTTGGCAACACACTGATACAGAAGTCAAGGCAGTCCTGCGTGTCTCTTGGCATGAGGTTTTACTGATGAACTGGATGAAAATGCAGATGGTGATGACGATATTCTGGCCGCCGGCAGGTTTTCCCTGCCACGTGACGAGTCCATTCATCTGGCCACAACTCCAGTGACAGATATAACATCCATTTTCTCGACAGACATCGCAAAAACCACCCTCTCAAGTACACATCCAAACGTAGACTGACTCTCCCACAATTCTCCGTCACGGGTTTCTCAGCCCACGTGACGTATTAGAAGGATCTCCACCGATCACGGAAAAGTTAAAAAAAAAGAATCATAATAATTGCCATTTCCGTAAAAACAAAATTTGTCTCCCTATATTGCTACATCACTCAATTACCTTGGAACAATAACAACTGACGATATATGCACAAATGAAACAAAATCACAAATAGGAAGGCAAAAGCAGCTTCTTTATGACATGAAGATGATACTAACAAATAAGAGCTCCATAAAAATGCTTATAAAAAAATGAGTTTTACAGTGCTTTATAGAACCAATATTGATATATAGTTGCGAAACTTGTGACAATCAGCGAAAAGGTGAAGAAATCTGAAGCAGCAGAGATGTGGCTTTGGAGAAAGATGCGGTAAATACCCTTGATGGACAGAAAAAAAAAACGAACAAAGAGATCCTTGAAGAAGTTTCAGAACAGCGGTAACCAGTTAAAATTATAATTAAAAAAGACAATCAAAATGTCACGAGAAGACAGATGTTGGAGAACCTAGTAATGATCGGAGAATTCCAAGAGTAAAGGAAAAAGAGAAAAACATCTCAGTGGACTGACCAAATGGCACAGAAAAGGAAAAGCATATGAACTGACCGGAAGAACCAAGGTTCGCACAAGATTGAGAACCATGGTTGCCAACGGTAACCGAACCGGATAGTAAATCGAGTCAGAGTCGCTGTTCTGTATCTTCAAGTCGAGTCCAAGTCGACCGACTCCAGTCTACATCTTTGAGAACTGTGCCCCTCAAAGACAGCAGTGGATTCTTCCAAGGCCTAGGTGGATGCCTAGCTAGCTTATGATAGCACTAGCCTTGCCTTCTTGTTGTTTGTGTCGTAAATAAGTTCATGTAATGTATGGAAATAAAATAAAACCACATTTTTTTTTTTAGGAGAGAGGCTGTCACCTAGATTGTTCTTTTTTCTTTTGTTTTCTGCATTTTCCTTTTTCAAATTTTTGATTTACAAATACACTGTAATCATTAATGTGTCTGTTTTTTCCCTTCTTAGTTTTTACTCCCCCAAAACGGTGCGACACAAGTGGCAGATGGCGAACGTGCTCAGTGTATGAAGGATACATGTGAAGAAGGGATTACCACCCCCCTCCCCAAAAAAGGACGGGCTGTCGTAGTGTTTAGAGCACTCATCTAGCAACCGAATGGTCGAGGGTTCGAATCCCCAGCTGAGGTCGACCCGGCCTTGTAAAATGGGTCCCAGAGAGAATCAAGTGAAAAGCAGCGAGGAAAGGAACTGGCCACCCTACCTCATACGCTGATAGCCCAGCATAATGAGGTCTCTAACGCTTCATCCCCTACGGCATTTGCTATGGGACTACCTTCACTTTTTATTTTACAAATAAGCAGGCGCGGACAAACTGGTGGCAGTCATGGAGAACGAAGCAGAATAGTGAGAAAGAGTTCTAAAATGTTACACTGAGCCCATCCTAATCTATGGAAGTGAGTCATGGGCAATCAACAGATCGGTCGCTGCAATGTTCTTTAGAGACAACAGAGATGTTCTTCTTTCTTAGAAGAATGTCAAGGCATTACGGGCCATTAAAATGACAGAGAATGTCTGACGACAACAAATGTAGAAAGGTGCCATAAGGCAAAGACAGTCATCATTCATTGGGTATATAATGAGAAGAAGGCTTGAAAACATCTTAACAATAGGAATGATAAATGGGAGTACAGGCAGGGGAAGATCAAGAGAAAAACTAATGGACAGTCTAACATGATAGCACAAGAAAGTCACCAAGCTTCCTTTCTTTCTTTCTTCTAGGGGTGAAGACGCCAGATAAGGTAACAGTGACCCATAGCTGATATGCCAGCGTCAGGGTTAGCTCATAGCTGACCAAGACTCTATCTCACCTCTCCATTGTACCCCCAGTAACAGGCATAGCCTGGCTAACTAGGCAGGGATCACCATAGTCCCCATGGTGGTGGAGTCTGCTAAAGAAGCATTGCGCACCCCCTGCTTTTTAGCTGTACTCTGGGACTGAAAAAGTAGCCACCATAACCTACTACCACGCTGATACGATGCTGTGCCTCAACATCTCTACAGCATCAGCTGCAAAGAACAACAACTCGCAGTTACAGGGAGTTCATACAAGTTCTTTCTTTTAATGCCATTCAGCTTCCAGATATTGCAGGACTATAATTTGCTTCTGCCTTCTCTAAAAATAGATAAACAACACTTATATTACACTCACAACTTCTCTAGCCTGTTCTACACCATGATATGAGAATGAAGTATTTTTTCAAGATTTCTTAGTACCATCTGCTGTTCTATACCATATGAAAATGATGCTATTTCTTCATGATTTCTTGGTACCACCTGCTGTTCTATACCATGATATGAGAATGATGCTATTTCTTCATGATTTCTTAGTACCACCAGCTGTTCTATACTATGATATGAGAATGATGCTATTTTTTTCATGATTTCGTAGTATCACCTGGTGTGCTATAGAATAAAGCAACTGGAATTCTTGATTGCTATATCAGAAGTCACAACCCCCACCCCCACATACCACACCACCACCAACAAACAAAAAAACTAGTATATTCCACAATTATCCTCCAGCGTGGAGTGCCGAAGAAATAGCTCTACTAATTTTCCTATGATACTGGACTTTTGAGATCCCCTTTAGAATACCAAACATAACTACACAAACAATATGAATAATGTTAGAACAAGAACAATGAAGGAACTCACAGATAAGCCAGTTTCAGAGAAACAACAGCAGCTATATGTAGTGACTGCCTCTGCCTTCTAGAGCAGTTAGGATATGAAAAAGCTGGTGCCTTTAGAAAAAAAAGCCAGCAAAGTGGAGCAAATCACTCACAATCAGTACAGAATGCAGTATATGAAAAATCTCGCATCAACAAACAACAAACCTGATCTAGTTGACCAGATGTTCAGACAACAACAGACCATCCTGCTTAATTTTAAGATTGGCCACTCCAGACTGTAGAATCAATGAAACCAACTAAATATATCTAACTCCAATTAATTACCGTTATTTTCAAAAGTTGAATCAAAATTTCAAAAATAAATAAAAGAATGACCAGCTTTTACTGGCTATGGGCAACAAATCTGGCTTGTGGAATTGAACCTGAAGCATATACAGGCAGCCACGAGGGCATTCAACCAAAAACTATAGGTCATAGATCAAGGGGAAGATCTTGGAAAAGATAGACAGATGGAGTTACAGAAACACGGCTTACAGCATGAACATCACCAAGGCTACTCATATGGCTCCAAACATGCCAACTGCATCTCTGCTTGACAACTCACGGTACAAGAGTAAAGAGAGATACAAGAGATAAAGTAAAGTAAGTAAAATAAGTAAAGTAAGTAAAGTAAGTAAAATAAGTAAAGTAAAATAAGTAAAGTAAGTAAAATAAGTAAAGTAAGTAAAGTAAGTAAAATAAGTAAAGTAAAATAAGTAAAGTAAGTAAAATAAGTAAAGTAAGCAAAATAAGTAAAGTAAAATACGTAAAGTAAGTAAAATAAGTAAAGCACGTAAAGTAAGTAAAATAAGTAAATAAAATAAGTAAAATAAGTAAAGCAGGTAAAATAAGTAAAGTAAGTAAAATAAGTACAATATGTAAAGTAAGTACAATAAGTAAAGCAAGTAACATAAGTAAAGTAAGTACAATAAGTAAAGTAAGTAAAATAAGTAAAGCAAGTAAAATAAGTAAAGTAAGTAAAATAAGTACAATAAGTAAAGTTAGTACAATAAGTAAAGTAAGTAAAATACGTAAAGTAAGCAGAAACAATGGAGCTGTTGCAAACCACCTGGACAAAACTGAGGACTTCATTTATCAAAAGGGGCTTCACAATTGTTATACTCAAACATTTGTTAAAAAAAATACATAATGGCATCTTCATAGATCATTTCATCTTTCTGTTATTTCAACAGAAATGTAAATGGCCAAAGATGGCTTCATCATCAATGACACAGGCTGCACCACAGTATTACTGTGTAATAAAATATCACTTACATAAAATATCATCTACAAAATTCAGACAACACATCTGAGACTTCCGGCTAATCACTGTGTGTTTAAGAGTTCTCACACTGATATAAAACTTCTCTCTGGACACATTATACAGAAAAACAAATTCACTTTTTTCATAATTCTCCCATATTTATTGAACAGCTTAATACAAGTATTATCAACCTTTCACTGTGATAAATGTGAAAATCTTAAATAATATTTAAAGTTATACATGGAATGAGGGGTACAGGTAGGTTAGTCAATAGTAACTTCACTTAGAAAGCTGTGAGTTTTGATCCACCCTGCTTTCTTCAGTCAGCTAAGCTGTAGAAATATGCTTCTACCAGTCTGTAACATTATTAAGAAATTTAATCATTAAACAAGTTTTAATAAAGGAATACAGCTTACACACAAATCTGAATCACTGTTCACACTATCATACACGTGCTTCTTTTTCTCTTGATTAGTTCACTACAAAACAAATTACTATAAACTTTAAAAACATTAATTTTTGATGCTTGTTCTTTTATAAGCTACAGATATCTGCAGTTACAGTGTACATAGAATATGTAATTTGGATATTACTTCAGCTTCATTGTTGCATTGTAAGTAATGTCCATTAAAAGTATCATGCACTGAAAGTAATGTCCGTTAAAAGTACCATAGGATATTACTTCAGCTTCATTGTTGAACGGTAAGTAATGTCCGTTAAAAGTACCATAGGATATTACTTCAGCTTCATTGTTGCATTGTAAGTAATGTCTGTTAAAAGTATTATGGTGAAACAACATCTTAGTCTTAAGAGAAAACATGCCATAATAAGAGAGAGTCATAGGAAAGCTTTTCTGAGGAAAAAAAAAAGAACCTTATTTCAAGTAAGGCTGGGAAATACAGATATTTATATTATTTTATATAAGAACATTACTTAACAGATAATAAAAAAAAATAAGATTGAAAAAAAGGTATATTCTCTTTAACTTAAATGACAACAAACCTTGAAAATATGTAAACTGTGACACATTTTGCTATGCATCTAAACATAACAGGTGAATTAAAAGTTCGACACGTACATTTCTTCATCACGTTATTTGTAAAGAACACATTTTCATTTTGTTGTTCCTCTCCACACAGCTACCTGTGAACAAACTTTCAATTACAAAATTCCTGCCTGGTGTTTAAGAACAGTGACATCATTCCCCCTATGTTAAGACTAAGGAACTGCTTCCATATCACAAGAGAGATATTACAGGAAAAAAAATGACAAATTTAAATATAGTTAACTTGGAATATAAAAACCAGTATTAAATTTCTTCTTGTTAAGTTTGAAAGCTGGCTGTAAGAATATTTAATGGAATAAAATGCAACATGACTCAGGGGTTTGGAATGTATTTGGTGGTGAAGCTATTTCTGTTTAACTATGTGTAATGGTACGGAGTCACTGACTATCTGAACATAAAGGTTAGATAAGATAATCTAGTGTGACATCACAGAAGATGTCATGTGACATGGAGAGCACAATAAAATAAAAAAGGTTAGCTTGGAACAAGACAAAAGGCTGCGCATTTAAAGAGTGGCAATTCTGAATTCCAGCTGAACTTATAATGGGGGAGAATGAGTAAAACCAGGTGAGAATGGACAAGGCAGAAGAGTGAGCCAGCTCAATAAAGTTACTGAAACATGCAACCTGAGTTCAGGCCTCCTGTTTGGTCATATGTGTCTAGTTTCAGCAAGTGGGAGTTGTCAACAAGTTGGTACCAATGTTATTTTGGACACATGAGAGAGGAGGGGTTATGTCCTGTACACAGGTTTGTTGTGTTCCAGTGCTCATCTAATATTATGTGCTAGACTAGTATTTCATGGTCATGTTGCATTTAGTATATATAAAATACATCATGGCCTGAAAAGGAGTTTATATTGAAGCTCTTAGAATTTTTTACTAAGGGCAATAGTGAAGACGGAGTTAAAATATGTAGTTCTAACACTGCTGCATCTAGACCAACACGCAGCAGTAAGGATAAATGATGAAACAACATCTTGGTTTGATATAAAACAAGGGGTCAGTCAGGGGTGCATATTGTCGCTTTACTTATTTAACTTGTATACTGAAAATATAATGAGGTATATTAGAGAGTATGTACAAAGAGGAATGGAAAAACTAATTATGTCAGTCCGTAAGAACAGCGAAGAGCAGAACCTCTATCTTAATGCAAAGAAAACTAAATTGATGACAACTGACAAAACAAACAAGGCAGCTGAAATATATATCAATGAGGAAAAATTGGAAGAAGTGGAGAGTTTTGAATATCTTGGATCACTTCTAACTAGTAATGGAGATACAATGAGGGAAATTAAAAGGAGGACATTTATCGCTCTTCAAAAACTAAAATAACTAAAGAATCTGTGGAGAGGAACAGACAGAATTACAAAAATAAGATTTTTAAGGGCATGCATCTTTCCCATCGCAACATATGCCTGTGAGATCTGGACACTTAACAAAACAGTTGAAAAACACATAAATGCCTTTGAATGTAAATGCTACAGAAGAGTTCTTCAAATATAATGGACACAAAAAAGAACAACAAATATAACCATACTACAAGAACTTAATATTGAAGAAGGCTGGCTAGTAAAGAGGATTAAACAAAGAAAACTTAAATATTTTAGACACATTAAATGTCATGATAATCTAGAGAAGATTGCCCTGGAAGGGTACATAATGGGAAAAGAAAGAGAGGAAGACCAAGGCGAAGATGGCTGCAAGACATCGCTGATGATCTACAAATTGATGCATCAGCAGCAGGCCATCTTGGTTACAACTGAGAGGACTACAGGAGTGCTGTTAGTGAGGCACAGTTCTACAAGGGATATGCAAATGAATGAATGAATGAGTTCTAACAGTGAACAAGATAATCACAGCATTTATGCCCAGTCTTGAACACTGACTGGACAGCAGGAATGGAAAAAGTTGAAAACGAATGAATACATGTTTTCTTTATTTCAATCAATTGCTTTCAGTGGAATTATGTCCCAGTACAGTTTTGTTTTTTTTTTTGACTTGTGAGAATGTTGCATGTATCAGACAGTGGGAATGATGCTTACAGTGATAAACTTTTCAGAAACATTTCTCATCAATAGAATCATCAACACTGAAGGAGAAGGGCCCACTGAGAAAGTATGTTGTGTGTGCAAAGAATAAAAGGCAAGAGAAAGGCTGTAATATCACATATGTGTTACACCATGTTTTTTTAACAGTTCACATACAAAAAACATTATTGAAAAAAAAAAGTTTTTTTGTCTTTTCTTTTGTGTAAAAATCATTCACTGAAAAACTGTTAGTCATCAAGTAGATTAATATGCGATATCACCGGGGAAAAACAATCACAAAGAGTTGGAATAATTCTTAGATTTTCAGATGAAAAAAAAGAGCATTCAGCACCGGGGGAAGGCTTGCAAGAGAAAGTATGTAGCACAGTAGGGTCACTGCAGGTGTGCTGAGTGTAGCAGTGAAAAGGTTAACCAGTTTTCACTTTCACTGCAATGGTTACAGTACTGGAAACAAGTAATACCATGTACTGACACTGAAATATGAGATAAGGACTCACAATACTGCTTTGTGAAAGATTTTTTTCTCAACACACAGAACCAAAAAAACTCTCATTCATAAATGGTGCTGGACAGTAACAAGAACATTTTATATATATGTCTATACATAACACTTTTTAAAATGTAAATGACCACTGTTGCAGTCTGTTTATACATAACAGACATAATGAAAAACAAAGAACTGAATTATACATAAATGGCTATAACAAAAGTATACTTCAGTGTTTTCATTCAATTGTTCTGAATAATGCACACTTTCTTCTTTGGGCAGTAGCAGCAGGCCCTGATGAAAAAAAAAAATAAATAAAAAAATTTCTGTGAAACATTATCCACTCTCACGAAGTCATTAAATTTTTTTCTCATTCTAATCATTTTCTTTCAGAACGTTCACCTGCTTTACATTCTGATGTAGTTGCTTTTGCATGGGCCTGATTTTTTTAATAATACAAATGCTATGTTTTTCCATATACTGATAGCTGATTGTCTAATGTACTCTGAAAATCTTATCTTACATGGAGATTTTTTTTCCATGTTCATGGCTGCTGTGACATCAGATACTCGAAGAAAGCAGTAAATAACACAAGAGGAATGAGGCAGATGCAGCTAAAATAGCAGCAGAAAATGGCAGTCCACTGTAAATGTAACCATAAAAAAAAGGCCTAGTTCTGTTGCTGGTTCTGGGAAACAGCCTTGTTACACTTGGGGCATGCCCATACATGTTTAGCCTTTGACATCAGGATGTCCTTCAGTGTTTTTAGAGAAATTATTTTAGTGTTGCGTTGGTTGTGTATTTCACGTGACGTAGCATTTAGCTAGGATTTGCATCCACTGCCCTTGGCAGTCCAGCATCTGCTGTAAGACTGCCCTGCATATGAGAAGCAAAAAAAGTCTCACATGGCTATCATCAATACATTTCCAGATCAAGTTTCTGGCAAAATTCTAACACTTCAGGCAGACTGCAGCGTTCTTCAAAGATATCCAATTTGAGGTCTGGGAATGTTTGATGAAGAAGAAAAGATGAGCAAGGTGAGAAAATGAAAACATCAAAAGATTTAACTGGTTCAGCAATCAGGTGAGAATAAATTCTAGTTGTCCACTACCATAAACACATCACATAAAAATACACAGAATAAGACAAATGAGGCAACCCAGAACGTGACGGACTGAAGGAATAACACCATCTTGAAGAGGAATGATGTGACAGTACATCAGATCACATTACATGCTTTGATTCAGACACTAACTGTGACACTTAAGTGATAAAACAAAAAGAAGAATAAAAGCTGTCTCTTCAATACATGAGTGTCAGACACTTGGGATCATGAAAGCATGACAGATCCAATCTACTGCCTTTTCATGAAAATCAGTTCATTACTGACAGTGTGTGCTCTATGTACAGATAAATATGCCTTCTCTCATTTCTCTTCTTTATCTCTCTTAATGTCTTTTCCATCTTTAAGTTTCATTACTTTTCTGTTTAAAATGTGTATTTATTGCTATATTTCCGTGTAGCTGTTAATTTTATCTCTATAAATGATCACTCAATACAACATGAACATTTTTTAAAATCCAACAACACAGCTGCCATGTTTTACAGGAAAATGATATGATGCCTGCTTTTAATGTTTATGGTATGTAGTTTAAAATTATGAACTCCCATCTGTGCTGTTTGAATGCAATTATTTCATTTTTAATTTCTTTGAAAGCCATTTACGAGGGGAAGTCACTAAGTAACTCGCAAATTGAAATATTTTATCAGTGGCAGTTATCAGGTAGTATTTAAATATATCCTTAGATAGTACCGTCATCCAACTTTATAACAGTTGTATGTAGGGGGCGCTGGGAGTTATGTGCACATGGCAAAGCAATAACAAAATGGCTACCCAACTGTTAGTGTGTACCAAAGAGAAGTGTAGTGCGATTTTTGTGGGCTAAAGGACATTCAGTTGAAGACATTCATAAGGAAATGATTACAGATTATGCTGAAAAGTGTTTATCACGTAAAGCAGTCTATAAGTGGGTAAAAGAATTTTCTCAGGGATGCACTGAAATTGTTGACAAAGTCCGACTTGGCCGTCCTGTTCAGATTGCGACAGAAGCGACTGTGCAATGTGTGAATGAGATTATCAGAGCTGATAGAAGTTCCAGAAATATGGTGACAGTGTGAATTCTGTATCGTACTGTGAAGTTCTGTCAATGCTACAGGATGCAATTCAAAGAAAACATCCTGGTCTGCTGACTAGAGGTGTGCTTCTCCTTCATGACAATGCCAGACCACATACGGCTCGGTTAACCCAAGAGAAAATTAGCCAGTTGGATTGGGAAGTTCTTGAACTATAGTCCTGACTTAGCTCCAAGTGATTTTCACCTGTTTGGTCCACTGAAAAACCACATTGGCGGGAGAAGATTCTCAAGTGATGAAGAGGTGGAAACGGAATAAAAAAATGGTTCAGAAATTGAGCTCCCGATTTTTACGCATTGGGTATTGCATCACTGATTACACGATGGGACAAATGTATCAATGTTGGTGTCGATTATGTTGAGAAATAGGGGAATAATGTAGGTTCAAAAATTTAAAATTTTCAAATTACTGTCCCATTTAGTTTTTTTTATAACAGGCATTTGTGAATTATTTAGTGACGTTCCCTCTTAAATACCAGTGGCACAATAAGAGTTCTAGTTCTTGGCAGCTGAAGCTGTGGTGTGCACCTCAGAAAACAACATCAAGCTGAATAGTGAGTGGGCTGCACTGGTCTTCCTTGCCTCCTAAACAAGTTGTTTCTGGCTTTCTAAGCAAACTAAAGCACTGTCAAACACATCATTTACTAACTTGGGCCATGTTGTGCTGCAACAGATCCTGTTATGAGGTAGCATGATGGGGGTCTTGATCAGATCTGGTCTGGTTACCCTGATGACAATGTCATCTCTGACACTCATCTCAACTCCCATTAGAAATCCACCCATAATTATCTGTACCATATCTGGTATATAAACGTGATACTGACCACATCACACTATCATGTGCCGAAGGTCATGGAAAATACAGGCCTAACACCATATTCCCCAATATGCCAATGGAAACGGGAATTTTACCTTTACCTATATCTGGTATATGTCTACTATATCTGACTCATTTAAAAGTTTGTCAGTTACTAAACTGATCACATATTACACTAAACAATGTCTACTTTATTCAGGAGTTTGTTAATCACTAAATGTACAACTTGAAACGCTTTATATTTTATATCCCAAAACATTATTCCACCTTCATACGCTGAGCTGAGAAGCAGGAACTAAACACAAAATCCCCACTATTCAGATTATTTACAAAAAAGACTATTCATTCAAGAATATTCAGCACAAAGCACTAAATGTTGCACTCCTTCACCCACTTGTCATTCTATGAGGGACGTTCAGAAAGTAATGCACCACATCGTTTTTTTTCTCAGGAGCTTTTTATTCAAAAAGCATGAAACATATACACAATATACATGGATATGTCATGAAACATCGGTATTAATCAACATAATCCCCATCAACTTGTATGGCTTTACGCCAGCGCGAAACAAGTGCATGTATTCCTAGCCCCTACCAGATTTTCTCTTGATTATGTAACCATTTCTTCGCTGCGTGAATCACTCCTTCGTCATCTTCAAATCTTACCTCTCAGAGTGCATCTTTAAGTGGACCAAACAGACAGGAAATCAGAGGGTGCCAAATCATGACCACAGGGTGGATGGGGTAGTACAGTCCAACCCAATTTGCTGATTGTTTTCCATGTTGCCAGACTTGTGTGAGGGCGCATACTGTCGTGAAGGAGAAGCAGGTCTACTGGATTCTTGTGTGGCCAAACTTTGCAAAAATGTTGATTGAGTTTTTTCAATGTCTTAATGTAAGCTTGCGAATTGATTGTCTCTCCTCTTCATCCACAAGAATCACACCTTCAATGTCCCAAAAGACAGTGATAATGACCTTTCCAGCTGAAGGAGACGTCTTGAATTTATTTCTTCATGGTGATTGTGGATGATGCCACTCCACTGACTGTCTTTTTGTTTCAGGTTCAAAATGATGTGCCTAGGTTCCGTCACCTGTTATGATCTTAGCCAAAAAGTTCTCTCCATCAGCATTGAAACGCTCCAACAAATCAGAAGAAATTGCTTTCCTTTGCAATCGATGGTCATTTGTGAGAATTCAAGGAACCCATCTTGCGCAAACCTTAGAAAATCCGAGAGCTTTCATAACTGCATTTGCACTACCATTGCTGACTGACAGCTTTAACGTCAATTGTTGAGTAGTGATACACCTATCAGTAAGAATAATGCCCTCAGCGCAACAAGAAATTCTATCACAATTCGCTGCTTATACCACAAGTTGCCAACACGCTCCATTTCAACAGTTAGGGCAGCCATATTCTTTGGCCAGTTGTGGTGCAATCTGGTTCACACAATCGGCACATACCATATTTAAAGTTTGCAAAATTTCATGCTTCTATCTTCATTATTAGCTGAAAAAAACAATGTGGTGCATTACTTTCTGAATGCCCCTCGTAGCTTTTAAACTATACAAATTTTGGGGAACAATTAAGTAGCTTATGAAATAATTTGTCAACACATATTAAGATGCTGTTTAAAAGACTGAAATAATCTTTAAAGAAAGCAAGATTAAGATATACATACCATGTTGGGGTATGCTTCAATACAAATGGAACTATATCATGGCCTGAAAACAAAGAGATAACAGGTCTAAGTTAGAGGCTATTTTATTTCAGTTTGTACTTAAACAGTCACATAATCTTCACTTCATACCCAGTAACTGCGTGGTTTAGTTACTGCAAACTGTTTCAATTTTCCTACAAATTAAACCATAATCTAATTACAACTCTCAGATTTGACAAGAAGAGCAGGGAGTAGAATGCATATGCTGTGAAACCTGAGGTCAACGCCCTCATCAGTAAAAGCTCCAGTGAAGCAGATGTTATTTATTTACAGATGGGTCTGTTGTACAACATCAAAGGTCAAAGGAGTGCATAGTGATTCACAGCATGCTCAGTGGGCAGAACAATCCAGGGAGCCAGCGGTGCCTTCGCTGTGACCACAAGCAGCATGATGATGATCACTGGGTGTATTTGTTCATCTGTTTACGTTGCTAATTTTGTGCTTTTTTTCAGGTGCACCAGTCCTGCACAAAACTTCCTCTTTGTACTTTTATACAACACGCAAGAAAGAATCTACGGCCACAAAGATAAAAGAAGAATAACAACTAGTACAGTTACAGACACTAACTGCATTCTGCAAATGATGTAATGCACCTGGTTAACAATTAAAGGGAGACAGGAGTTGTATGATTCAGTTTTTACAGAAAAGATAGGAAATGAAAGAACTGATGAGGAGTTAACTACCAAACATGCGGAAATTAAAAACAATAATCCAATATTTTGCTGATAACATTACAGAGGACAAGAGAGAAGTTAAAACAATCGAGCTGTATTCATTCAGAAATGTGAATCTGCCATACAAGTTATTTTTCATGTTTTTTTTTTTTTTTTAAATTACTGATCAGAATACTGGATTGCTGTTTGCCATTTCCATGCATTCTTCTTTATATCTCCTACTTCCTTTTCCTTCCACTTTCTCTCTTGGGCAAATAAATTATACAGCTCTACTTAACTAGTACCACTTTTAATGCAATTATCATCATAGTTAAGGCAAACAATTTGTACCTCTGTGGCAGCACTGTATACATGATTTGCAAATCCCTGTGAATATAAAATGATAAATTTAATGTTAATGTGTGAATATCAAATATAAGTAAATAAATAAAGGAACAAATTTTTATTTTAATGAAGGCATTGAATCACCCAGTAATACTAAGTATTATACATTAGCTCCAAATCAAAATAGAACTAGCACAGTTAACTTTGACCCAAAACATGATACGAGAACATGCCAATGCGTGAAACCTTAATGAAAGTTAAAATTCTTCTCAAACCAGAAGTCAGACATATCACATAATGTTATAAAAATAAATCAATAAATCACATAATCGTAAGCTAGAAGATCACACGTGATTAAGATCTCATCATGCCACCTGACAGCACGGTTCTGTTACATTACAGTCTGGACCATGGAAGTAGATGATACGATTTAACACTGCTTGAAATTGCTTAACTTTGAAAGTTTTGTTTCACATAACAGCTACATATTAAAATCCAAAACAAAAATGTGAATATGAAAACTACCAAACAACAGAAAAAGTCTCCTACTACATAAACTTTGTTAGCCTATCACAGCTGTCATCGAAAACTTACATTTTACATTACACTGGTTACACAGGAAATAGTCTACAGGCTGGGGGTCTGCTTTCTGGAAAATATTAGCAAAACAACGTTGTGGCATATCACTTTCCGCTGTGAAGACTTTGTTGAGAACAATTTCACTTCCTGGGCACTGAGAAAATGGACAGCAAAACATTCAGATGCAGTGTCTTTCATGATCTAAGAATTAAGTGTTTATATAATTTCACTCATTTGCATGTCCCTTTTGGAACTTTACCTCCTTAATAGCAATCCTGTAGACCTCTTGGTTGTAACGAAGATGGCCTGCTGCAGATGCATCCAAATGCAGATCATCCACAATGTCTTGCATCCATCTTCACCTTGGTCTTCCTCTCTTTCTTTTCCCCATTATGTACCCTTCCAAGATGGTCTTCTCTATATTATCATGACGTTTAAATGTGTCCAAAATATTAAAATTTTCTCTCTTTAATCCTCTTTACCAGCCAGCTGTCGTTAATATTAAATTTTTGTAGTATGGATATATTTGTTATTTTCTGGAACCATGATATATGAAGAACTCTTCTGTAGCATTTACATTCAAAGGCATTTATGTGTTTCTCAGCTGTTTTGTTAAGTGTCCAGGTCTCACAGGCATATGTTGCAATGGGAAAGATGCATGCCCTTAAAAATATTACTTTTGTAGTTCTGTCTGTTCCTCTCCACAGATTCTTTAGTTGTTTTACTTTCTGAAGAGCGATAGATGTCCTCCTTTTAATTTCCCTCATTGTATCTCCATTATTAGTTAGAAGTGATCCAAGATATTCAAAACTCTCCACTTCTTCCTATTTTTCCTCATTGATACATATTTCAGCTGCTTTGTTTGTTTTGTCAGTTGTCATCAATTTAGCTTTCTTTGCATTAAGATAGAGATTTTGCTCTTCACTGTTCTTACGGACTGACATAATTAGTTTTTCCATTCCTTTTTGTGTTGTGGACAGCATTACTGTGTCATCAGCATATCTAATCTCTGGTATTTCATAATCTCCAATTGTTATGGCATCATAATACTCTTTGTCTACATCTTTTCTAACACTCCTCATTATATTTCAGTATACAAGTTAAATAAGTATGGTTACAATATGCACCCCTGATGGACCCCTCGTCAAACCAAGTTGTTTCACTATTTATTCTTACTGCTGCCTGTTGGTCTAGATACAGCAGTGACATTAATTGTATCAAATGTGTTTGAAATCCCATTTTTCCCATTATTTCCCAGTTTCTGGTGTTGTACACAATCAAATGCCTTTGAGTAGTCTATAAAAGATAAATACAGATTCACATAAAACTCTCTGCATTTCTCTATTATTAATCTTATACTGAATAAATGATCTTTTGATCCTCTTCCTTGCCTGAAAACAGCTTGGACCATATTGCTTCTTCTATTTTCTTACGAAGTCTACCCACTGTGATTTTTAACAGAATTTTACTGGCATGACTAATCAGGGCAACAGTTCTGTAGTTTGTGCATAATTTCAGGTTACCCTTTTTTGGCAGTGGTATGAATATAGTTCTCTTCCATTCTTTTGGCCAAATACCTGAATGCCATATCTTTTTACATAGTGCATGACAGATTGTTGCACATGCCTTTCCTCTTGCTTTAACTCTTTCCGTGCTGGAGGAAGAAACACGGACGTGTCGTGGCGTGCGGGAGTAAAACGCGGGTCTTGTCTGTAAGGGGGTCTAGTTGTAAAATGGGATGGAAAACAGTATTTCCATTTACTTCCGTATACGTAATATGTGTCAAAGTGTAGCTAAATGAATGAAAATTTCAGAAATGCCGAGTTTTTTAGGAAAAAAGAAGTAATGTGATGTTTTTAGACACTGATTGTGGCCAGCTCACCATCAGCTAGGTCTAGATTCGCGCTTCTTACCCCTATTTAGCATCTAAGATGTGTAGACCTACTTGTCGATCTCATATTGTGACTCCGTATTGCATTTCCGCTGCATGAATGTCTGAAATGACCTCCTAACTACTCCTAACTACTTCTCCAGTCGTCTAAATATGTCTAAATCTACTTAGAAAACATTCAAGAGCAGCGGGGTGGCCACAGGCTATGTCCATACCCCTATCTACATCGTCAAAAATTGAAAAATTTCCATGCTTCGTGTCCTTGTTCTCGCTCGGCATTGCTCGTAACTAGGCACACATTCTCCATTTTGAAAGTGTCACCGGAATCGCGGACGAAATATGTACAATGTAAATGTTACACCGCTTGTTTTAATGGAACAAACAATGTCGAATTTTCGACCATATGCCAGATTGGGACCACCGGAAGTGTCGAAAACTCGACCATACGCACCGAAAGAGTTAATAAGTTCAGATGTTATTGCATCACATTCTGGTGATTTACCATTTTTCAGATTCTTTACTGCCCATAAAACTTCTTCTATTGTTGGTTCGGGTTCCTTCTCCTCCAATAATAATTCACACTGTTGATTTCTGCTTTCACAGCTGGTTGTTTCATATATTCCCCAGCAATACTCCTTCCATCTTTCTAGAATTTCCTCTGTCTCTGTCAAAGTATTCCCCATCTCATCACAAATTACATTTAGTTTAGATGTGACATTTTTTGTTAATGTCTTCACTTCTTTAAACATTTCACGATATCTTCCACACTTTCTGATGTCCTTCTTATTCTTTCACAACAATCTTGTATGTATTGTTTTTTGTTTTTCTTATGTTTCTTCATACTCCTTTTGTTAAAGATTTATATTCCTCTTTGTTGTTTGTCACTTTTCATTGCGTCTTAATTTCTCTACATTGCTTTATTAGTTCTAGTGTGCCTGCAGTAATCCATCCATTCTTTTGTGTTTTCTTTACTGGAACCACATCTTTAGCTGTTGTTATTAAGATATCTCTGGCCTGCATAGTCAATTCATCTGGTGTCATCTCCTCCTGTACAGCCATCAGGATTTCAAAACGGTTCTTCACTTCTATACCATATTGTTCTGGTATTTTTGTAAGATAAAGTGGATTTGTCTTGATCCTGTAACTGTCTCTTTTATCTTTAACTTCATGTCTGCTATTAATAACTCATGGTTCGTATCACAATCAGCACCTGGAAAAGCTTTTGCTGATCTCCACCTTCTTTGCACTAAAATGTAATCTATTTGATTCTTGGTTTTCCCATCAGGTGATGTCCATGTGTAAAGTCTTCTTGGATGTTGTTTAAAAAGTGTGTTAGCAATCATTAGCTCATTTTCCATGCAAAAAGCCATTAGACAGTCACCTACCTCATTTCTATGTCCTATGCTAAATTTCCACACAACATATCCTTCGCCTTCTTCTATTCCTGTACCAATCTTTGCAACTCACACATTATTAACACAATATCATTTTTCAGTACCTGGTCTATCATTGTTTGCAGTGTGTTATAAAAGTCTTCTACTTTCTCTTCTTCTGCTGCTGATGTAGATGAATATATATGGATGATTGTTACATTTCTAGGAGTGCCCTTAAGTCTGATTGTGAGGATTCTATCACTTACTGGATTGTAACCTAGTAATGCTTTTGATGTTGATTTGTCCAAGTAAAAAGCCACTCCATTCTTTCTTCCTAATTCTCCACTAGAGTATACAAAGATATTATCATTCTCGCTCTTGAAGTTTACTGATTCTTTCCATTGATGTTCGCAGATTCCCAAAATGTGTATCCCCGTTCTTTTCATCTTGTCACTCATTATTTGATACGTTCCCTCATACATACTTCTCACATTCCATGTTCCTACTCTTATTTTTCTTTTTAGTTTGATGCAGGGATTTCCTTAGTAACATTGTCAGGATTTCGTCCATCATCACAGTTACTAGTACTGACCCCTCTCTCTCATACTCTTCCCCCAGTGTTAAAATTAGATCTGTCTGGCCTGGGGGACTCACCACCAGATCTTTTCCTTTATGACCTTCCATGTTGCTGTTGGGTTTCTAGGTATATGGTATATTTCCAAAAGATAGTTTACCATTGCTTTTCTTCTGGGCAGTGACTGTACTAGTCAGTGATCATAGCCATTGTCTCTACATTGAGATTATCTGCCTACCATCATAGAACAGTGACCATAACCAACATTATCTGTCAGCTGCTCTCCTATTCCATCCATCACCATATATATATATATATATATACATACATACACACAGTATATTATCCTGCATTTCTCTAACATTTTCTCATAGTATACCTTTCCTTTCTTCCTGTATAAATAAGACAAAAACACAAGTGCATTTCATTACAAAATATAGCTGATTTCACTTCTTTAAACTTCTAGTTGCCACAGCTTCACTGCAGTAACTTCACATACATAATCTGTAAACTTAGTTACAAACAGTCACAAAAACTGCTTAGCTTTTGATTCTTGACTTTTCATTCTTGGCAACCAGCCTTAAAAACAGATGCCTGACACTTGAATTAGTCAAAGCTGTTATTGAAATTAGAGAATGTTGAACTTAAATGTTTGGTTCACCAGACTGTATTCATGGCTGAAAGTGCATTTAAGGGGAAAACTTAAGTTTACATAAAAAATCTCTGAACATATATGCTAAATCATACTTTGCAGTAGGTGAACTTGGCAAAAATAAAAAATAATGAAATGTCACAGTTTACAAAACATACCATATTACACTGCAAAATTGGTCTTGTGTCCCAGGACATTAAATGTACATCACGCAGCTGAAGTAGAGAGTTTGTTACATTTGTAATGTTGTATATGCTGCTTTTGGATAATGGCCTTATTGAAGAAAAAAAAAAAGGAAGAATAAAATTATTACCACTTACCACATATAAATTGTAATTCAAAATATCTCCACATGCAGTATTTAAAGAAAAAACCCCCACTTAAGACAAGTGCTTAGAAACGTATAAAATTGTTCACTCTATCTATGACATCTGGTCTTTTAGCATATAATAAAATGTAAAAAAAAAAATAAGGTATATGATTTTTTTTTTGGAGTAAATTCTCCACGTCTTCCACTTTGATCACCAGTAAAAGTGTCTGGGGCATGAAGATGCAAATAAAATCATGAATGGCTTCTGGAAATTCTGACAAGATTAATTCATCCCTTAGAAAGCTAAACTGTACTTCTGGTGCAATAAGACTTTTGCAAATATAGGATTTGATGTATATTTCTCTCTTTCTTTTCTTTTCCTGTGCTTATCTAAGAACAGAAGTAAGGTTAAAAGAGACATGGAGAAGAACAACAGAAAGGATGTTGAGCAATAGAGGGCTCACCTGGGCAAGAGTAGAAAAAAAGGCAAAGGACAGGCATTTGTGGAAAACCCTTGCAGAAGCCCCATGTGCCCTGGGCACTTAAGGCTCAGATAGAGAGAGAGAGAGAGAGAGATGTAAGAAAATTAATCTGTTTCAAAGATCCAGCCAAATTAACATGTTTACTACAAACTTCATTTTCCCACATATATATATATCTTCTTATATCTTATATCCTTCCCGTGCCGTTAAATGTCACATAGGGCTCACAAAGTAGTTCACTAAATTTTCCTGTCTTTGGCGAGTCTTTCAACCTCATCGAGGGATTTTATGCCTGTTAATTTGGCCTCTCTTAACAATGTCCTCTTCAGAGTTTCACGCGGTCTGCCTCTTTTTCTTTGGCCTGTTGTGTTCCACTTGATAGCTTGTTTTGGGATTCTCTGATCATTTCTTCTCATCATTTTATTTTTAAAAAAAAATATATATATATATATATAACAAGCTATCAAGTGGAACACAACAGGCCAAAGAAAAAGAGGCAGACCGTGTGAAACTCTGAAGAGGACATTATTAAGAGAGGCCAAATTAACAGGCATAAAATCCTTTGATGAGGTTGAAAGACTTGCTGAAGACAGGAAAAACTGGCGAACTACTTTGCCAGCCCTATGTGACGTTTTACGGCACAGGAAGGATATAAGATATAAATATATATATATATATTACTTCCTTATTTCTTGAAATCATTGTGGTTTATACATTTAATGGAATCAACAGCTAAATCAGTTACAGATACTTTTTTTTATGAATGTGGGAAAATCTTGCCCAGTTCCTTTTTTGATTTCTTAAAACCGTTTTCAGTGTTTTCTTGGTTTCCATAGCAGAACTGGCTGCATATCAGTTTACATTTAACAAATAACACACTGTGACTGCATTCAGAAGAATTTTAAATAAAATGTATCATGACAAACCCAAACAAAAGTAGTACACCTCCTTCTTCATTCCAACTGATTATCTTATCACACTTGGCTAGCATTGCCTCCTCAATGGCAGGTCTGATGGCGGTCAGGCTTGCAGATGAGAAAAGGAATATACTGAATTCATAAAACATCATACTGGATTACTTATATGTAACACATCATCATAAATAAGTTGCATGCCAGCATTATATTATACAGAAAAAAAAAAAATTAAATGTCTGGCTGATTCTTTGTCTTCTTCCATCTCCTTGGAACTGCAAGCTTGGTACTCTTTGCAGCCCACGTAGTGAAGGGTTTGAGACACAGCATCACATTGGGTTGGGAGCAGGTTACAGTGGTTGCTTTTTCAGTCCCTGCATGTAGCTGAAAAAAGCAGGGCGTGTGCAATCCTGTTTTAGCTGACTCTGTGTCATATTTTTGCAAACGATGACATATTAGTCGACGCTGTGGAGATTATGGTGACTTCTGCCCCATTAGCCTGACTAGGCCTGTTAACTGCGGGTATCATTGGAGAGGTGAAACGAATCAGAAGGTCTTCATGACTGTTGAAGCAAATGTGAAAATGATTTGGTAAAATGTTATATGTATGCTACAGGAATGTTTCTAGAATGTTGTGTTACACAGTATCATGTAATAAAGTAATCAATGATTCAAACTATTAAGGTCAAACTGTGAGGGCACAGATTTTTTAATTATTGTGCCACATGTATAGTAACTATTGTCAAACTGTATTAAACTTTGAAGAACGATGAAATTAAATCAGTTCTGTATTTAAATGTATCACAGTTATATTCACAACTGAATTAAAAGATATCATTTGTAACTTGCGTAACTTTCTTATAATAAAAGTGCAAATAGGAACTCCTGCTGTAAAAAACATAGCGCATATGGTTCCTTCTTTGGCAATAAGCATTTACTTTCCAGTTTTTCATAAATCAATAACCCAGTTCATTTTGATAATAAATTTTTCAGGAAGCTTAAAAACCATAGCTAATTAACTTCTTTAGCATTCTCCCTGAGTTATCTTGCTCTACTGTAAACAGTGCCTGACTTAGTTATAAGATAATAGGGGGTGTATAAACTAGCAAAAAGGTAGGAGCAGCTTTATTACTTAACGACTACAAAGTTGTGATGTTTCGGCGTGAGCCTTAATCATACAAAAACATACAGGATGAAGAAATAGTGAGAGGAGACAAAGTATTCACATGAATACTGCTAGAAAAAAAAATTAATAAAAAAAAAAAATAGAGCACTTAGCTGTAAATTGTAAGGTGTGACTTGTCCGGCGGTGTGTGTCAGGAATGGATTTAGTAGAACGTGGAGACTGTTTAAATGGAGACCTGTAATATGTGGTCGGTGGGTTGTAACTGGGGGTGGCGGATAGGGAATCGTGGAAGGGAGGGAGAGTGATACAATGTTGACCTAGCCAGGAGAAGGTGAAACAGATGATTAGAGAAGAGGGGTTGGAAAGTGATGCTGTGAGGTTTTGAACTTATGTGTGACAAGTAAGAAGGGGGTGGAGCTTAGTGGAGAGGTACTATGATGATTGAAGAGAATGTTAAGTGTAGTTGAACAGCGAGTTTAACCCATGTGGCTCTGGCATCCCATAATTTTGAATGCAGTGGTTCTCAAGCGCCAGGCAGCTTGTGTCATCAGCATGACATTGTTTAATGGCTGTTACCAGAAAATCAGATTTGCCTCTGTGGTTGGGGCCACTGAAATGATTTGGGACTGGTTTTGAAGCATGCTGGCCAATATTGTACAGATGTTTTTGCATCCGGTCCCCTAATCTGAGGCCAGTCTCACCAATATATGTTATCCTGCATCTTTTGCAAACGATGACATATATCATATTACGGGACATATGTGGCGAAGACAGAGGAGTTGGGAGTATGGGATGGAGTTCTTACAGGCTTCTATTTCTCTATTTCTTCGTCCTGTATGTTTTTGTATGATTAAGGCTCACGCCGAAATGCCACAACTTTGTAGTCATTAAGTAATAAAGCTGCTCCTACTTTTTTCCTAGTTTATACATTCTGGTATCACAGCTTTACTGCAGTGCTTCGTGTATAGTTGTATACTTTTACACTAATTTTTGTGTATTACTAAGATAATGGGGGAGGCAGCTGGAACAACAGATTCAACAAGTGGGTCAAACTAAATATAGCCACATTTTGGTGTTTTACACTACACACTTTGAGAACAATGGCTGGTAGCAGTAAACGCATTTGTTTCAGAGATGAAAGGGACTTGCTGCATAATGGTACTGATGTTATTGTGGCAGATAGTTTAACTCTTTCCGTGCTGGAGGAAGAAACACGGACGTGTTGTGGAGTACCAGAGTAAAAACGCAAGGCTTGATACGTTAGGGGGTATAGTTATAAAATGGATTGGAAAACAGTATTTTCATGTACTTCTGTATAATTATTATGTTTCAAAGTATAACTAAATGAATGAAAATTTTTTAAATGCAGAATTTTCTAGGAAAAAAGAAGTAATGTGATGTTTTTAGACACTGATTGTGCCCAGCTCACCATCGGCTAGGTCTAGATATGCACTACTTACCATCTGAGATGTGCAGATCTACTTGTTGATCTCATAATCTGATTCTATGTTGCATTCTCGCTAAATTAATGTCTGAAATAACCTTCTAACTACTTCTCCCATCGTCTAATATGTCTAGATCTACTTGGGATACATTCAAGAGCAGTGGGGTGGTCACAGGCCATGTCCATACCCATATCTACATCATCAAAAATTGAAAAATTTTGGTCTTTCTCTTCTTTTTTCTCGCTCAGCATCGCTCGTAACTAGGCACTCTTTCGCCATTTTGAAAAGTGTCACCGGAATCGCGGATGAAATATGTACAATCTAAATGTTACACCAGTTGTTTTATTGAAACAAACCAATGATCGTTATAATGACCATTGGCACGCATTGGGTATACCGGAAGCATCATTATTATGACCAAAGGCACGGAAAGAGTTAAATTCTTTGAATGAGAGTGATGTTTATGATAATAATGACACACACACGGAAACTGCTGAAAGTGCATCTGAACATATGTGATCTAAGAATGGTCAACAGGAACATTCCAGGCTGCCATTCAGATTTGTGGGGAAATTTGATATTTCTACGAGAAGCATAAACTGATAATTGCTTTGCAGTTCATCAAATAAAGAAAAAAAAACATTTCATTGGGAATCAGCATCATCATACCATCATTGTCACTACCATCTTCATCACCATTATGAGCCCATGTCAAGACATTATAACTGTTGTTACCATGAGCATAATCACTATCATTTGCGAACACCTTTACTCTCATCATCATCATTATACCACCATAAACATCATCATCATCATGTCTATGTCAAGAAGTGTTACTCTTATTTCTAGCATAACAAATACTTACTGCTTTTTTTTTATAAGTGCTGTGTGTTCTACCTGGGTTTCTGTTTTCTTTTTTTTCTGTGTGAAAATAATTCACCACATGCAAACAACAACCTGTCTCATGGGTGATCAGAAAAAAAAGAAGATGGACATATTTAGGCCATGTGATGAGAAGAAACGAAGAAACAATCAGAGAATAGCAAAACAAGCTATCAAGTGGAGCACAACAGGCCAAAGAAAAAGAGGTCGACCACGTGAAACTCTAAAGAGGACATTGTTAAGAGAAGCCAGTTTAGTGGGCACAACATCCCTTGATGAAGTTGAAAAACTCGCCGAAAACAGGAAAACTTGGCAAAACAACTATGTGAGCCCTTTGTGACGTTTACCAGCATGGGAAGGATGTAAGATGTAAGAAAGTGACCCATTTTTTTTAATATGACTAATATGGGTTCACTACCAAAAATAGCACTAAGATGGACACCACAGGGGAGCAGAAGTAAGGGTAGACCAAAAGAGACATGGAGAAGAACAACAGAAAGGATGTTGAGCAATAGAGGGCTCACCTGGGCAAGAGCAGAAAAAAAGGCGAAAGACAGGCATTTGTGGAAAACCCTTGCGGAAGCCCCATGTGCCCTGGGCACTTAAGGTTCAGAGAGAGAGAGAGAATATGGGTTGAAAAGATCCTGGGCTTCAGCCATTGTCAACAAAATCAGATGATTTCTTGACAAAGAAGATAACTTACCTATCTGATGGTCTAACTACAACATTTTCTAATCTTATGTCCTTGTCTGTTAGATATATGCTGATGGTTACTGGAAGAATCTCCAAGGTTGGGATGTTTTCTGATAAATACCTGCAACAAAAAAAACCATGATAATACATTAAGACTGAAAGCTGCTGAGAAACTAATGAAATATTGGAAAACTATGCAAAACCCATACAGCCATCTTTCCTTAGTAAATTACTATTGATGAATGAAAATAATCTTTATTTATTTATATGAAATAACTATTTTCATTAAACTGATAACATTTTATTTAGTGAATGAAAGAATAAACATGAAACAAAATTTTATTTTTAAAATCATAATTTATAGCTACTGCGAATTCAAATGATCGACTAAAAATCAGCTCATGAGAAATGCAATTTAAGTGGATGGCAAAAGCATTTTTGGGAAATTTAATAACAAAAAATGAATGTGCCAGTGAGAGAGAAAGCATGAAAGAGATGGGGAGGGAGAGAGAGAGAAAAAGAGAAAGAGAGAGAGAAACAGAGAGAAACACAAAGAGAGAGAAAAACACAAAGAGAGAGAAACAGAGAATGAACAGAGAGAGAAACAGAGAGAAACAGACAGAGAAAGAAACAGAGAGAGAGAGAAACAGAGAGATAAAGAGAGAGAGAGAGAGAAAAAGAGAGAGAGAGAAACAGAGACAGAAAGAGAGAGAGAAACAGAGAGAGAGAAAAGAGAGAGAGAAACAGAGAGAGAGAAAAAGAGAGAGAGAAAGAGAGAGAAAAAGAGAGAGAGAGAAACAGAGAGAGAGAAAGAGAGGGGGAAACAGAGAGAGAGAAACAGAGAGAGAAAAAGAGAGAGAGAGAAACAGAGATAGAGAGAGAGAAACAGAGAGAGAGAGAGAGAAAAACAGAGAGAGAGAGAGAGAAAAACAGAGAGAGAGAGAAAAAAGAGAGAGAGAAACAGAGAGAGAATTGGAAGAATAAAATATCTAAAAAACCAGAGAGATAGCTGGAAACATTTTGTCTACAAGCTGAAAATACAGCATACAGAATAGACACTTTTTACACCAAAGACAACTCATACTTGTCAAGTGCTTGTGCTGCCAGGTTTTTACTCTTCTCAAGTTCTTTCTGCAAGGCTTCTTTCTGGCTTTCATGACAACCTGTTTAAAATGGTAAATGACTACGAAAATCTAGACACGTCACTTTACTAGTGTGCTGCTATAATAACACGTAACCAGTCATACTATCATACGTTTGAAAATAAAAATGCCTGTGGTCCACAGCATTCATGGGGCAGAACAAGTAGGATTAGTCTAAAAAATGAAACAAGCATGTGATATTTAAGAGAGAGATAAATAATAAGAGAGATGATGGCAGGACTATGTCCTCCAGGAAGATGAGCAAATAACTACAAAAGAAAACAGACAATGCATTAACCTCCTGGCCACGAGGCACCCTTTCACTGCTGTACAAATGCTTCATTTTTTTTTTCTACCTTACTGAAAAACATATGCAGGAATCATTTACCAGCAGAAGTCTATACTTTCATACTTCAGCTTTCCTGAAAAACAGTCTGCAGGAATCATTTACCAACATAAGCCTACACATTCATAATTCAACTTTCCTAAAAAACAGTCTGCAGGAATCATTTACCAACATAAGCCTACACATTCATACTTCAACTCTCCTGAAAAACAGTCTGCAGGAATCATTTACCAACATAAGCCTACACATTCATAATTCAACTTTCCTAAAAAACAGTCTGCAGGAATCATTCACCAACAGAAGCCTACACATTCATACCTCAACTTTCCTGAAAAACAGTCTGCAGGAATCATTACAGCAGAAGTCTACACTTCATACATAAAGGAAGATGTTCACACAGTGAAATATATCATCATCGTCAGGGGCTGTGCTGACTGGTGTTGGTTATTATGCTTCTCCTTCACGGAGACCATCAGCTCAGTTGGTGATCTTCTCTCACACCACCTCATCAGACTGTCCAGCATCATTTCTCTTGGTCTTCCCCTTTCTCTTATTCCCTTTATTTTTTTCTGTTGTTACAATATTTTCAGTGCCCCCTCTTCTCATTGTATGTCCTATGAAAGTACATTGTCTCTCTCTTATTTTTTTACAAGATTTTTTTTATCTCCAGCTCTTCTCATACATTCTCTTTTAGTTATTTTTGCTGTCCAGGTAATTCACAACATTCTTCTAATAAACCACATTTATATATACTTAGGTAAATATTACTCTGAAGAAGACATTGTTAAGAGAGGCCAAATTAACAGGCATAAAATCCCTTGATGAGGTTGAAAGACTCTCCGAAGACAGGAAAAATTGGCGAACTACTTTGCGAGCCCTATGTGATGTTTAATGGCATGGGAAGGATATAAGATATAAGATAAGAAGGTAAATATTTTAGCTTTATTTTCAGTGACTTAACAAGAAATGAGAGTGTCAGGAAAAAGGTGAACATGAAAACAAATAAATTATTTAGCTCCTTAGTGACATTACAGTAGAATCAACCTTAGCCACAGACATTCAGAAAATGATAGGAAAAAGAAATGGAAAATCATTTTTAAAATTCCAGGAATACATGGGATCACATTAAAATTTTATATTTCCTAAGAGAATGGAAAACTCACCTCTCAATAGCTGTCACCCCCACTGAACAATAAATTTTTAATTAAATTATCTGCTTTCATTTCAGTGATAGTCCAGCAATTAAGGGATCAATTCTCATGTGAAAACTCCTACATATCTCTATTATATAAGATGTTCCAAAAGTTCCTTTACACTTTCTGAAGGCCACTGTAGGAAGACAAATGCAGCTACATGGAAAAAGTGTGTGTTATTTTGTAGAGAAATTCTCAAAGTTTTTGACATACCTTCTTACAGAGACTCAAAGTCAACCCCCTGGTGACACAGCATATGTCAATGTGATAATCAGATTTCCCCCCCCCCCCGATTTTATGCTGGATATCTGAAATAACATATGCTACGACGCCTGCAATTCAAAAAGGTTCCGATCCTGTGGAAGCGGGGGTACTTTAAAAATGTCTTTAAAGTACTTCCACAAGAAAAAGTCACAAGGTTTTAGGTCAGGGGATTTAGGAGACCACTGCACCAAATGTGAGTTGTTTCAAACAGCTCTTCTAATCCACTGAATGGGCAGGCTAACGTTCTAACAGCTGCATACACCTCGGTGTCAGTGAGGAGCTGCCCCATTTTGACAAAAAAATGAAGTTTTTGCTGTATTTCTGAAGCTGACACATCGACCAATCAATATGCTGAGATAAGACATACTAATTAGAGTCTACCTTGAAGAAAAAAGGTCCATATAAAAATCTTCTTCCTTGAAATGGCACAAAAGATGTTCATCATCACTGAATCCACTAATGCTGGTGGGGGAATTTCTGTGCCCCAAACGATAGCAGTATTTCTGTTCACCTTACTTACCACTTATAAAGAAAATCACTTCGCACTGAAAATTACCCTCTCGGCATTACATGTCATCTTTGAAAGTTGATACATATAACTGATATATGATTACTTTGTTACTATTTGTTAAAGCATGCACTAGCTGTAGCTTGTATGGACATGTGCTAACATGCTTTTGCAACATATGCCACAGTGCTGTTTTCAGTGTCTGCAAATCATGTGATTTAGATGACCTGCACCAATGCACCTTTCAAATTTCCTCCACTTTCTCACATGACATAGACAGCTGCTCACAGCATTTTGTAGGATACAGGCAACCCATCTCTTCAGGATGGTGATACTATTGATACATTATGGGTCTTTAAGGTAGTTCTTTTCTGAAACATGTACAGAAACTGCGGTAATGCTGTAACACTGTTAGCTTTCAGTAATACCAGCATGCAAAATAAATGACTTTTCTGCTCCCTCCTGATTCAATTATTTTGCACATAGAGCCCTCTGGTGTGTCAGGCATGTGATTTTTAAACTTTGAAAGTTTCTCTACAATTTGTCTTCCTACAATTAAAACACATCTTTTCCATGTAGCTGCATTTGTCCTTCTGCAGTGGCTTCCAAGAGAGTGTAAAGGAATTTTTGGAACACCCTGTACATCTTGTTTTTTTCCTGAAATTCTGTCATTTTCCCCCCTCTGTTCTGACCTCAGAAAATGACATGTAAATAAAACAATAAGAAAAGTTATTCTGTAATCTACAGTGTTTATGACCACAGTAAAGTTCATAAATGAAACTGGATTAATCATTCAAGAAAGAATGCAAAGATATCACAGGAAAAACTATCAGTTTATCTTGGCTTGTTTAACTCTTTCTGTGCGTTAAGCCACTATACTGCCAAAGTCGATTTTGACTTTCGTGCGTTAAGCGACTATAGTGCCATACATTTTGTTTCATATAACTGTACTTCACATTTTGGTTCACATGTTAACTGCTTATGTCCCTTTACAAAATAGTGGAAGAATGCTTAGTTAAGACCGATTTGAGTGTTAAAAATAAAGTTTGTGACCGAGATATTTCAATTTTTGGTGATGTAGATAGGGGTATGGACATGCCCTGTGACAAGACCACTGTTCTTGAATGTGCTCCAAGTAGATTTTTACCTATAAAATGGACTGAAAAAGCAGTTTTATTTCAGACATTATTGTACTGAGTATGCCACATACAATGACATGACAAGATCGGATGAAGCTACAGGTAGGTCTAGACATCGCTGATGGTAAATATTGCACCACTAGACCTACCCGATGGTAAGTAGGACACAGTATCATCTAAAATCATCACACTACTTCTTTTTTTCATAAAAAACTCTTCATTCTTACTTTTACAGCTATTTTGATGCATAATACGTATACTTATAATGTGGAAATACATGGAAATACTTTACTACATTCAATTTTACAACTGTACCCCCTATACAAATCAAGACCCGCGCTTTTAACTTGGCACTGATCGGAACGTCTGCATTTTTTTCTGTGGCACAGGAAGAGTTAAGTTCCTGAAGAGACACTGGCCTACAGTTTGCTTTTGTGAAGCCTCTTGAGGTTATGTTAACATTTTTCTCTGTTTTTTTTTCTGTCACATCTTTTTCTCTCAGCAGAGACTTAACCACGTGGTTACTCTGACTCAAACCCCCTGAGCTATGTGTGCTTCTGGCTGTTGGCATAACAACTAACATTCTTTACAGATTCTACGAATTTTAACTGCAAGATCTTTAGAAATGATTTGGCTATAAAGATCTACAGCTTACTGTTTATTTTTCTTTGTTATTTTCTAAGCCCACAGAACAAGACAGTCTTTATTATTCTTTGCTGATGTCACTGTTATTTTCTGATGCTCTTCTGAGCTTGTTCAAGGCATTTCTAATTTTATTTACCTTTCATCATTTCTGCATTTCATTTAATAAATATATAACAAACCAAACAATATTTTATCCTGCAACCAACTTTTCCACAAATTTATTAATTCTAATATTATTAGTACATTTTGGGAATCTGTGAACATCGATGGAAAGAATCAGGACACTTCGAGAGCAAGAATGATAATATCTTTATATACTCTGGTGGAGAATTAGGAAGAAAGAATGGAGTGGTTTTTTTTACTTGGAAAAATCAACATCAAAAGCATTACTAGGTTACAATTTAGTAAGTGGTAGAATCCTCACTATCAGACTTAAGGGCACTCCTAGAAGTGTAACAATCATTCAGATATATGCACCTACATCAGCAGCAGAAGAAGAGGAAGTAGAAGACTTTTATAACACACTGCAGATGACGATAGACCAGGTACAGAAAAATAATATTGTTTTAATAATGGGGGTTTTATTGGAAAGATTGGTACAGAAAGAGCAGAAGGCGAAGGATATATTGTGGGAAAATTTAGCATAGGACATAGAAATGAGGCAGGTGACAATCAAATGAATGAATATTATTAGTACCATCAAAATTAGTTACTGAACTTATGTGAAATGTAAAGCCCTTTATTACCTGTTATTTCTTGTGTATTACCAATATCACCTGCACTTAAATCCTTGTCCAGGAGGTTGGTTTTTCTCTGAAATTCATCCTGTAACCTCTGCAAAAGTAACAGATGTCAAACTTAATGGATGCTGTACAATAACTAAAGAGAGGCAGATCATGAAATACTAGCTTGGTCTACCAAACTCAGAGAGGCAGATCATGAAATACTAGCTTGGTCTATCAAACTCAGAGAGGCAGATCATGAAATACTAGCTTGGTCTATCAAACTCAGAGAGGCAGATCATGAAATACCAGCTTGGTCTATCAAACTCAGAGAGGCAGATCATGAAATACCAGCTTGATCTATCAAAATCAAGAAGCAGATCATGAAATGCTAGCTTGGTCTATCAAACTCACACCTAAACTTCATTAAAAACTATTTAAAGCTTGTTTTATAAAACCATTTCTTTCTTTTGCATATCAGAAGATCTATACCGATCTTTCGTTACTGATTATTATAAAACAAAATCATAAGTGAAGAACACAGCACACTTTTACCATCATTTGATTTTGAGAAAGTGTAAATATGCAGTCAAAATCGATTACCCTTATCTCACATATGCAAACTGCTGCCCAGTTAGAAACACTACTGGTTATTTTGTGTGTGTATGTGAATATAAAACTAGTTATTATAGGGGTTTATTTCTTGCATAGACACTTGATCTCTCTTAGCCTGTAACTATTTTTTGACTGGAGGGGTGAAGGCACTGTCTGATTTGGCAGCCAGCAACCCATAACTAGTGTGTTAGTGTCAGGGTTGGCAAACCACAGCTAACCAAGACCCTGTCCCATCTCTCTCTCTCTCTCACCACCCCTAGTAATAGACCTTGCCTGGCTAATGTGACAGGGATAACCATGATCCCCAGTCTGCTGAAGAAGCACTGCACATATCCTGCTCTTTAGCTCCATGTAAGAAGTGAAAAAAAATAACCAACTCCCAGTCTGACACCATGCAGTGGTTCAACACCTTCACTGCATCAGCTGCAAAGAACATCACACTCACAGTTCCAGGGAACTGGAAGAAGAAGAAGAAGGAAGTAGAAGATGGAAGAAAAGGAAGAAAAAGAAAAAGGAAGAAGAAAGAAGAAAAAGGAAGAAGGAAGAAGAAAAAGAAGGAAGAAGAAGAAAAAGGAAGAAGAAGGAGAAAAAGGAAAAAGAAGAAAAAGGAAGAAGAAGAAAAAGGAAGAAGAAGGAGAAAAAGGAAAAAGAAGAAGAAGAAGAAAAAGGAAGAAGAAGAAAAAGGAAGGAGAAGAAAAAGGAAGAAGAAGGAATAAAAAGGAAGAAGAAAAAAAGGAAGAAGAAGAAAAAAGGAAGAAGAAAAAGAAAAAGGAAGAAGAAGAAGAAAAAGGAAGAAGAAGAAAAAGGAAGAAGAAGAAGGAATAGGAAGAAGAAAGAAGAAGAACTGTATCATTTGACTTGGGTTTTCTTTCGCGGTTGACAGGTGACTGAGGTGATGGCAAGTTTTGTTTGACATGGAAACTGTCAGCGGTGTGTTAACTGTGTTAAAGGATTATCATATTTGACACAGAGCTGTGTTGACAGCCAGCCCTCCTAACATGGGACTGTTCTAGTTGCTTGCCTTTCTGACATGAGACTATGTTGATTGCTAGTCTTTCTGACATAGAATTTTGTTGGTAGCTAGTCTTTCTAATAAAGAATTTTGTTCACTGCTAGCCTTTTTTAAAATGTAAAACTTTGATGATTGCTAGTCTTTTCTGATATAGAATTTTGTTGATTGCTAACCTTTTTTTTTACATAGAATTACATTAACTGCTATCTTTCTGACATAGAATTGAGCTGAATGCTAGTCATTTAGACACTGAATTGTGTTGTTTGCTAACCCCAGCTGACAAAGGGTTAAAAATAAATAATGATGGCTGCTGTACTTACATTAAAATACTGCTTGTATGACATCAAACTGGATTTCATGTGCTCTATTAAGAAAATAAAACATCTTAAAAGAGTTGCAACCTTTCATGTCCACTTAATGACTTTTAGAATGATTTACATACTTATTACTATTATCATCATCTTCATCATTATCAGGTGCCATACTGATAAGCATTGACGGATCATGCCTCTCTACAAATCTGTCTCCTTCATATTTTCCTCAGTTGAGTGACTTTCTATCGTGCCATCATGTCCATGAATCCCTCTCTCTCTTTTGCTCTTTCTCTATGTTTCATTTCTTTCACTTTTCCTGTTTTTATGTTTTCTAATCCTCCAGTCAGTCAGTAATTTGCATGTTCCTCGCGGAACTTTGCCTACCTAACACCTCTCCTGTAGGCCTCTCAGTTGTAAGCAAGATGCCCTGCCACTGATGCATCCATTTGCAGATTATCAAGGATGTTTTGCAGCCATCATCTAGTCCTCCCCTACTCACTATATGTTGAATAAACGTTGCTTGTATTTATTTTCCTTCTGGTTTTAATTAAATTCCATCAGACATTCCATCTCAGAATGCTGTCATTCCCATTTATTTTTACTGAATCATCATCTTGACAAATGTCTATTCCTCTTGTAACATCTAATCCATTTATATTCATTTATAATTAATATCCAGGAAATACTGCTGTTGTTATTGTAGGATTTTCCATATATCAGTAAACTTAACTATACTGCAGGAAAACTGTGGCCAAAACATGTGTCTTGGAGCCATCACTGTGGCCAAAACATGTGTCTTGGAGCCAATATTGTGGTCAAAACATGTGTCTTGGAGCTAACACTGTGGCAAAAATGTATCTTGGAGCCAATATCGTGGTCAAAATATGTGTCTTGGAGCCATCATTGTGGCCAAAACATGTATCTTGGAGCCATCATTGTCAAAACATGCATCTTGGAGCCATCATTGTGGTCAAAACATGTGTCTTGGAGCCAGCACTGTGGCCAAAACATGTATCTTGGAGCCAATACTATGGCAAAAACATGTATTCTAGAACACGGGCATCATGTTGGACCAAAGTGGATGAAGAAGCAGATGTCTTGGGAGACTCAGACATTCAAGTAAGTCAATCCTTGTGTCAGGCTGAAATAGTGCTAGATCCTTATATACAAAAGCAAGAACATAATTTTAGCTAGCCCCAATACTGCTGGTAACTGCACCATTCCTCTACTACAGTCATCATAGCTCTCTTTGTAGGAAGCATAGCTCCCTAATGCAAAAAAATCATACTTCAATCCATTTTTTTTTAAAAGGTTACCTATCTTCATCATGTAAATTCCAGCTTCTTGCTGGTATGTCATGTTTTTTATTACATCCTCATATATGAGCCTTACAGCAGTATTCCAAGCATGCTATTTTTAATGCACCTGCTTAGAAGCCAAATCTGATGCAGCTGCTATGGAATACTGGCTACCCATAAACTGCTTCTACAGCCAGGCAAAGCCTTGACTATCTGAACAATCAGACAAGTATTAACATGCCTCTCCTTACTGTTATGGAGCCAAATTAGAAGCCCAGGATTGCAGCTTCAAAGGAAGGACTTTAATCAGCTACTCATGTGCAAGCTTGGAAGCCAAATAAGTCACATCAACACTCTATTATCAGCAGACAAAAAAAGCTACCAACAGAATTTAGAATACCATCATGATCAACATACTTACATTGCCTAATCATCTGTGCTAAATTTTTATTGATCATATTCTGTACACATATATGATCAATAAACTTTGAGCAGTTACTTCATACAATATTAAAACAAGAGAGCATCAGCACTCATTGTCTGTCAAAATATATACCTACTTTTTAGGATTTCTTCAAATGGAGATCTGTTGTTACTTTCTTTAAAATCCTGAGCTGATCAAATACAACAAAAAAAGTTCATTGTTACAAAAACTATTTAAATTGAATGAAGCTATTTTTATAGTGTATGTGAAAAAAAAAACAACAGAAATAAAAACTTTAAAAAAAAAGTAAGACATCTCTCTCTCTCTGAACCTTAAGTGCCCAGGGCACATGGGGCTTCTGCAAAGTTTTTCCACAAATGCCTGTCCTTTACCTTTTTTTTTTCCACTCTTACCCAGGTGAACCCTCTATTGCTCAAAATCCTCTCTGTTGTTCTTCTCCATGTCTCCTTTGGTCTGCCCTTACTTCTGTTCCCCTGTGGTGTCCGTCTTAGTGCTATTTTTGGTAGTGAGTCGTAAGTCATTCGGAGCACATGTCCCAACCATAAAGTAAGACATTATATTGCATTTCTTTGTCTTTCAAGATGGTTCTGAGGCAGACGCATGTCAACTGCATGTGGAAGTTGCCAAGCATCATTTCTCTAAGTAACTTTTCATGACTTCTTCTTTTACGGTTTCTCATGACTAATTTTACCACTATCTGATTGGCATACCTGGCAACAGCAGCAACACACCTTGTTTGTACTTGCATCTTAAATTATCAATTTTGGTCCTCATTTCTTCCTCATATGACGCTGGTGGAGAAATCTCTCATGGCCACCCTTTAAATATCTTTGTATCCCACAGTTTGTCTGCCACAATGCCTAATTCCTTTCAGGAGTTCACCATATATGATGGTGCAGAGCACAGTGTGAGATGTGAACCAGCACATGGTTATTCGTTAAATCATAAGTGCTCTGCTGCTTGGTCAGCAGTCGACCAGAAACTGGCAATACAATGTCACCATCAGCACAAACTCCGTAGCTAGTGGTGCCATTTCTCTTCCTTCCCACAGCTAACCTCGGTACCCATTTTTTCTTGAGGCTGAGTGAACCCTGGGAGTTTTTTTTGTGAGCCACGGTTTGACAGACTCCTGTGATGAGTGGAAAGTGAAAATGGATGATAGTGAGTCAAAATGTAACTGCAAATCAAGGGATGTAACCGCTGAAAACATATGAAATGACTCAAGAGTGGGTCAAAAAGTCTTTTCATATATTTTTAAATCTTATGTTCCTTGATTTGTGGTTGCTTTTTGACCCATACTTGTAATGTGCTTTTCATCCATTCATGCAATATGCCACAATTATCTCACTCTTCCACAATTATCTCACTCTTCTTCTGCTATGTATTGCCATTATTTTACCATGCTGCAATACTTCTAAGTCGGTTGCTTTTCTTCTGTCAATTATTTACACAAAAGCAGTGAAGACAGTAAGTGCTAAGTTTTATTTGCTTATGTCTTAAATACGTCAACCATATTTAAGGTACAAGAGAAGGCAAATCAGGCATGCATGATAAATAAGAATGCCATGCCTTCAGAGTTAATCTTCTTTTGCTCCATGCCCTTTTCCCTGGTTTGCCAAATGTAGTATCTAACTTTCTTTATTACAGCATTGATTTTTCACTGTGAAAAAATTTCAGTATAAATCATCCACTCTTGAAAACATTTTTTTTTTCTTTTTGCTGTCTTCAAAAAGCTTGTTCAAGTGTGCATATACTAGATGAAACATTCATGTTGAGCCATCATTTCCAGGTATATTTTCACAGATTTTGATTGTGTACCATGTGATTTAAAAATGCTTTGACAAAAATTCTGCTTCTGATACATGTATTAGCTAAACTCTGTTATTCTGGGCCATTTTCCTGAAGAAAGAGTTCCTGCTTATCTACAAGCATATATATATCAATCAAAGGTAAATGTAATTCTCCTAACATGTTGTACTCGTACTTCACAGAATTACTTTTACAGACTGCATGTACTTTACGTACAGACTGCGTTCTGTTGGAACAAGCTGTTAACATAGGTTTCTTCTGCTTTATCTCTTTCCAGCAGCACTCCTTCTGTTGAGATTTATAACAAGAGTTTTAAAACATTACATTTTATTTTCTTGTAATAACATCTGTCTTTACCTTAAAACATATTTTTTCCCTCCTACTGAGTATGTGGATTTTATGCTGTTTTTTTTTTTAACTGCCCCAAATACTTGAAATAAGTGATGGTAATCTGAGATTAAATGATGATAATCGTATGATAATATTAGCTGGCTCCCATGACCTGAGGACAGGGGCTGTCCTATTATCCATGAGGCACCTTGGGGGATATGGTGTCAGTGTCCATATTTTCCTTGACCTGTTGGTACATTAGAAGATGATATGGTCAGCACCATGTCTGGCTGTCTTTCCTTCCCAAGCTCCAAAAGAAGCCAGGTACACTTTTCTAAAAATGGGCGGCAGGGGCACCTCAGCTGGATTTTACCCCCCCCCCACCTTTGCCACGAGAGACTAATGCACTAACCACTGCGCCACTCAGGTGCTCCAAAGTTTGAGGGTGGATATAAGAGAATAAGATGACGTCCTCTCAGTAAGTTGTTAACACCAGACTCTTCAGTGATTTCCACCATATTATAAATCATACTGATCCCTCCTTCATGCACAAAACTGTTGCAATACAGCTTGTTTCAAAGTAGCAGTGAAAGAAAGACAGATAGGGTCTTGGCCAGCAGTGATTCACTAGCTCGAGTATATAACAGATTTTTCTCACTTCTTACATATTGAAAATTCTGTTTAATACATATTATAATCATCCCTTACACAACCACAGGCAAATGCAAGAGAAACTTCAGATCTTAAGCAAGAATTCAGCTAAAGTGGGACTATATATTAACAGATACAAAACAAAGATAATAAAAAGTAATAGTGCAAGCAATAGCCTCATGGTAATTGAGGGAGTGCCAATTGAGGAAGAAGAGTATTTCACATATTTAGGCAGCATAGTGGATAAATAAGGGGGAACGAAAAGGGACGATAAAGTCAGAATAACCAAGGCCTGGACAGCATTTATCCAACTTAACAACAAAATATGGCCATCTAAGAACATCAAAGCAAGAACCAAACTTAGGCTTTTCAATACAAACGTAAAGACTGTCCTACTATATGGTTTGAAGACATGGGTTATGACCAAGACAATACAACAGAGGATACAAACATTCATGAACTACTGCTTGAGGAGGATTTTAAACATTAACTGGCAGGACAAGATCAAGAATGAAGAGGTCTGAGAAAGGGCAGGACATGAACCTATGAATCTACAAATCATGTCTAGGAAATGGAGGTGGATTGGGCACACTCTGAGAAAGCCTGAGACCAGCATAGCAAGACAAGCACTGACATGAAATCCTCAAGGAAATAGAAAACAGGGAAGACCTAGACTTACTTGGAGAAGAGAAATTATGACAGTGCTCAGAGACAAGGTATACACATGAAAGGAAGCAGAGAATAATTCCAAGAACAGGGATGACTGATAAGCCTTTATCCAGTTATGTTCTCGAGGGAATGAAAGGTGATGATGATGATAATCATCCCTTATATACTGAAAATCCTGTATAGTACAGATTATCATCATCCCTTATATACTGAAATGTAAGACTGTTTGAGAGAAAAGTAGGAACAGCCTTATTAATTAACAAGCAATTAATTAATAAAACTGTTCCTAATTTTGTCTTAAACAGTCTTATGTTTTCCTTATTGCAGCTTTATTACAGCAGATTTTTGCACATTTATATATTAGCTTTCTGTATACTTTTATAAAAAAAACAACTTTTTGTGTGCTGCTAAATTATATACTTAGAATCTTGTGTAATACAGACTCTTTTCATCTGTTATACTGTATAATGAAAATTCAGAGCAATACATTTATTAATTAACATACTGGGCTTATAAGTTAAACTTACCAACCAGTGCATCAAACTGAACGTCAAAGTAAAACTGAGAAGAATTTAGTGTACTGTTACAGCATGGACATGTGTGGTTACGTCCCACCCATTCTGTTATGCACCGGTTGCAGTAGCGGTGACCACATGGTGTCAGTATGGCACCTCTGATCACAGACAAACATATAGAACACTGAATGTGGTTCTCAACAGCGTCATACTAAAGAAGAGTGAAAAAAAAACAAAAAAACTAATGAAATTTAAAAAAAAAATTCATTAATGTTACATAAAAAATAATTACAACAATTAGTGGACGCAATAGTCAAGGGTTTACAAGTATGTGCGTAGAAATCTGGGAGTGAAGACGCCTGTCCAATGAAGCAAGGAGCGACCCATAACTGATATGCTAGCATCAGGGTTAGCAAACCATAGCTGACCAAGACTCTGTCTCACCTCTCCGTGGTACCCCCAGTAATAGGCCTAGCCTGGCTAATGGGGCAGGGATCCCCACAGTCCCCATGGTGCTGGAGTCTGTTAAGAAGCACTCCACACCCCCTACTTTTTTAGCTGTACTCCAGGTCTGAAAAAGTAGCTGCCATAACCCACTCCCACGCCAATACGATGCTGTGTCTCAACACCTCTACAGCATCGGCTGCGAAGATCAACAGCTCACAGTTACAGGAAGAATGCACAAACAAACAAAACAAACAGCCTAGAAATCTCAGGTATTTAACAACATACAAAGAGACTCTCTTCATTTCTTCAAAGAACTCCATTGAAACAGAGTGTCTCAACATTATGGTAAATGAGGTGGGGGGGTGGGGTGGCATGAATCTAGCACCTTACTTTTAAGCCTGAAGGTTTGCAGGCTTCTATCTTACTGAAGACACGAAAAGAGAGCAAAGACTGTGCGTCATCATCACCATCATAATTAGAATTGGACAGATGAAAAAAAATAAACATTTTGTTTCAAAACATTTGCAACATCAATGTGGTCTTGTCGCAGATCCTGGTTATGGTCCTTTATCACCACTTAGCAACTGCCGAGACTGCTTTTTACTTTTTTTATTAGTAAAAACACGACCCACTATCCAACTGTGAATGAGATACAGTACTAGACTACATGAATGTTACATGATTCTTCGAACGACCTAAACTACTCGTAATTTCATTGTTCAACGAAAGTCACAAGGTGCTTGTTTATCACGATTCTCAGTTTGGAAGCTCCTAGTGTTTCTAACAGCATCAAACGAGTAAAGTCGTTCTACTTTAGCTCACAGTAAAGATAAAAATGTGGAAGAATCTTCGATACATGTGAACGATCACAGAATTCAAGAGATCTAAACCTTCATTCTAGAAAACATCGCTACAGTTTTTCATTGCCATTAGTAAATGTAACTGACTTACTGGAATATGAAGCTCAGAGCCGGACATTATTAATGTGTTTTTTCTCACATAAAATTAAGCAGTACTTCCGTGTTGTCACTTTTTGCGTAGCATTTAGAAGTTGTTTACAAACGACAACTTTCTGACCAGCTCAAAGTTTTTATACAGCAGACGGGAAATCTAAAATTAGAAACATGGGAAATTACTCTAATTATTTGATGCAATGGTTTATCGTTCTTCGATTTGAAATTGGGAAACTTCGGGATTTATACTAACTCAAGTAGCAGATAACAGGGTTTGTTCCCGGAGCTAGCGCTGTAGTAAACATGTAAACATATAAACAGGTTCTGGAATAGAGTATCGTATCAGGAACCAGGCTTTGGTGGTCTTGCTTGTTCACCAATGTGACAATATTTCCCTGTCCCAAAATCCGGACAGCCTCCATTTTCCAGTCTCCAAAATCGAGACAAACAGGGACATCTCATAAATGTTAAGTTTTTTTTTTTGTGGAAAAAAGGGGGGGGGGTGTAATTTGTAGACAAATAACTATAGACAAATTTCTTTTTTTTTCCACAGGCAAGAATAATAATTTAAATGCTATGCAAATACATAATATACAGTGAACGTACAAAAATACTGCAGGGATAAAACTATTCTCAAGAAGAGAAATCAAAACTGCTATATTTTTCAGAGTTGTGAATTTTCTTAAGTCTTTCTCTCTTGGGAGCACTTGAAATAACACTGTTTTCATCCCTGTTGACTTTAGTACCTTGGTGTCCACACTAAATCGCGATATGTCACTGATCCAAGTGTTGTTCACGAGGTAAAAGACCCTTTCATTGGCAAGGTTAGTATCAGGAAGGCAGGAAAGGAAATCAAGTAACTTAAGCACACTTGGAAAAGGAACAAGACTTGTGTCGAAGTGAGAGAGTATTTCAGTTCATTTTGTTGCTGGTAAAGTTTCGTCAGCACTCAATTCAGATACTTTTTCTCCAGCTTCAGTTTCACGCAGACATACTCATTATAGATTTCATCTTCATCAAACGCAACAGACAAGACAGAGTTTTAATCACAAGAGAAGTCGTTCTCTCAAATTCTGGACATGAAAATGTTCTGTTCAAGAGTACCAGTTGTAGGATTCCAGGTACTGTGAGCTTTTTTTTTTTCAGTTTTTTTTTCGGGCAGCTAAGAGCTATTTCGTAGAATGAGAGTGTAAAGGTTTGATACTTTTGTACCTCTTCTCTAGGTATTTTTTTCTCTTTTATTTATTTTTTTCAGGTTTCAAAGCACTGTCCTAACAGGTGACGGAAGGAAACAGTTTTCAAATTTGGCATCCAGGTAGTTTTCGGTTCAGTAATGCTATCACTCACTTCAAACGCTATTTATACATGCACGGCGAGCCTCGTCCGAAGAAAATAATTCAGGTTTAAAAAAAAAAGATTGAAAATCATTAATCTGATTCACATGCCTTCAGAAATTTCCATGTGATATTAAAATTCTACAAACTGGATCCGCTTCGCCGAAATTGGGTTACCTTATTTTTCATAAGGGGTTTACACTGACCTCGATCTCTTATGAAACGAATTTTCTAGAAGTTACCAGACTGATGGGAAGCAGGGAAATCAGATCAGTTTGGGACTTTCTAGAATGCCATCGAATTCGATGATGTTCATGATCTTCTCACATGGCCTTCCTCTGCATCTCTCCCCATTTATCTTTTCCTGCAGCTATGATGTTTTCAAGTTCTTCATGTCTCCTTACATGTACGATGATTGTTGACTGCTTTTTTCCCTAATGATTTTAATTATATTAGTTTTGGTCATGGCTTTTATTAGATATTCTTTGTTTTAACGTCTTAATTGTCTGTGGCACCCGTAATATTCTTTTAAGAAACCTCATCACTGTTGCCTTGGGTGATCTTTACACTGACTGTTTATTGTTTACGATTAACTCTACCGAGTTAGGATAGGCTCAGCATTACATTTTTAAACTATTTTTCTTTTTGGTATCAGAGGTCAACATCTTAAAGAAGCATAAACAGAATCACCCACTTATACAGTTTGCTAAAGTTCTTAAATGTGAAACCCATCATCTACTTCTAGGAAAAAAAATCTTGCATATTTTAGGACCAGTTCTTTCATTTCAGAAAAAAATACATTATTGCGTTTTCCTGTATTATCAGAATAAAGTCACAATATTGTGTATATGCATCTTGCTCAAATGAGTTAAAGGCTTTTTCCCTATTTATTCACATTAATTCCATTTGTGGATGTGCAGTCGAATGCGTCATTTTAATATTCAATCCAATAAGAATATTCGAATTTTAAGAAGGCCGAATAGAATAGAAATATGAACAGCACACTGGAGGAAGGAAAGATGAGCGTATACATGAAATTATTTGCTATGAGCAGTAATAGAACTTTAACACAACTTTCAGTATTTCTTTCACGTAAATAACATATAGTAATGGACTGACAAAACATTTCCAGACCTAGTACTGACGTTAAATTAGTTCTACATTATTTAAAACCATAAAAAGTTGAATGTTGTAAAAGCTTTAACATTAATTTAAACGGATTAAGCAACTGTTTTGACTGACATAACTTTGTGAGTGCTTAGATAAATGAAAAAAAAATATTCTGCGCTGAGTGGCGAAGTGGTTAGTGCACTAGTCTCTCATGGCAAAGGTCGGGGGTTCGAATCTGGCCGGAGGCACCCCAGTCACCCAGCTGTAGAAATGGGTACCCGACTTCTTCTGGAGTTGGGGAAGGAAAGGCGGCCAGGCGTGATACTGACCATATCATCCTCTAGTGTACTGACAGGTCAAGGAAAATATGGGCACTAACACCATATCCCTATGTGCCTCTAAGACATGATAGAGTTACCTTTACTTTTTTACTTTCTCTGTAACAGTCATCAGGATAGACAGTCTTCAACGTTTAACTCTTTCAGACCAGAATTAATTTCCATGCTCTGTCGGAGTAAATTCTGAGGAGAAACTTTGGTAGAAAAGGACTAGAAGGAAGTTGCTTTATAATTTTAAAATATGGGCTGGGTTTTTTTTACTTTTCATTTTATTTCGACTTTGCCTAAATATCGTTCTGTTCATTGATGTGCATATGTATGCAAGCAACACCGGCAGCGTTGTTTCATAATGAGTGAGTTAATTCTACATTTTTTTTTTGTTCCGTACTCATAAATTGCTAGATATTTTTTTCACATTTTTAATAGAAAAAAAGTGTGAATATTTGAAAATTTTACTCTTCGAATTTAAAAAGAAATATGAATATTCGATTTTTAAAAATTTTACCAGAATATGAATTCAAATGAAATGTCTGGTACCTCTTTAATTATCTCTTGTTACATATGCTATCCTGCTTACTAAATAAGGAAATGCTTGCTTATGAACCACAACATTTAAAAAAAATTATTAGTTGAGTATCAACGGAATTATAGAACATTGAAAGTTATTTTCTAAAAAAAAGGTGGGGGGAGGGGGGGGACAAGAAACCATAATTCTTTGGGCTTGGCATGAATTGTTAGAGAACCTAACATTAACCGAAGAACTCAAGATAACACAAAAGAATTAGAGATAGGGAATAGAATATCTGATGATGATGACAATGTGGTTGTACAGGGAAGGGAGGTAACAAATATTAGAGACACCAAGAACCCATGAAATGGAGAGGCCAATGTCTGTCGGCAGGGAAGAGTAACGATATGACAATCAGCCAAGCCACGCCAAGCGGTTTAGACTGAATACTCATGATCAAACTACCTGCGTTATGTAACAGTACGCAGTAGAGATAAGCCAAAAGAAGAGATAAGAAGAACATTTCTGGTATTTGAAAGCAGTCGATATTCCTAGTTCTGCACAAGTCATGGGATACAGCAGGTGGAATAAAGTATAGAGTATCGTATGTACTTTCAACCACTCGCTCTTCCGACCACTTTCAGATATAACCTGATCCCACGCATTTGACCGCGTGGTCCGCTTTTTCAGATGATTTCATCCACCTTCTACGTGATTCTGCTCTGACAACCAGGCACCTCGTATCAAACTGGACTCGGCGCCACCAGTCTGTTTTTAGAAGTTATTAGAGTAGATCTTTTGTATTCGCGCTTTTATTCTTATGTTTTTGCTTATAATAATATTTGTGTTTATAATATTAATAAAGCCTTCTAAATGCGACGATAAAGCTAAAAGGACCCATATGGTTCTCAACATGCAAGAGGTTTGTAACACGAGAGAATAATGGACTTCGATTTATTTTGAAGAATGTTGAGTATTCTCATCGTTACCAACAATCAACGGCCATGTTTGTTTTTTTACTCCACATTTAAAATACACGTATTTGATTTGTTTATGACCGCTCACAAACTTTTGAAATGAAGAACACTGAAAACAAATCCATTGAAACTGAGCTTCTCAAAAAAACAAAAAAAACTTAAAAAAAACCGAAGAATAACGTATGAAAAAAATTAGTACATTTATTTTTTAAAAATACATTTGTTTAATGACGTTTCGTTCACTAAATTTGCCTAAAACTATGTTCGCTGTAATATATGCAATGTATGATGAAAGCATAAAGTGTTTTTATTCAAGAACATTTAATAAGATTGTATGATTGATATAAAACAAGTGAAGACTACCATATGTATGCTCAAATGCCACTGTTCAAATATCTTATGCTGCTAAAAAAAAAGTAGTGTAATAATCATAAAATAAACCACTTTTGCTTTAGTAATGGTCTCTCTACTCGTCATCACTAAAGATATCTCCACGATCTCGTCGGTAACCATGCACTGGACCACCACCGCTCTCTATAGAGATCTCTTGATAGTCAGGGTGTCTCAGGCGAGAATCTTCTCTACTGCGTGAATTTAAAGCAATGCTATCTAGATTATCCCCGGATCTAGACTCGGAAAAATGTCTGCTACATTGCGAAGAACAATGAGTCGGCGGTGTGAACATCGGAGAGTCGCTGTCGGAGCTGCTGTGTGGAGTGTGATGTCTGCGAGATAGAGAGTCATGGGAAGCACTCAGCCGTTGCTCTTTTTCGTCTTCTTGAGGGGCTGGAGAAAGACGTGATATCCTCTTTGGAATGTCCATATTTGAGGCCCTGTTTCTTCTTCGGTTATTTTTGCGAGAGTTCAAGAAACTCTGAAGGTCGCTGCATGGAGTGCTGTCTTCCTGCGGCGGAGAAGAATCGCTAGTTGCCTTTGATGCGCCGCGATAAGATGATGTTTTATTGTCAGAATCAAATCTAACACTATGATGACTCGGCTTTCTGGAGCAGTATGGTTTCAGACCTATAACCACTTCATCGAAGTCCTTGTGTTCATGAGAGGAGCTACTCGATGGCTTGCTTTCTCCGAAAGCATTGTCCGAACGTTCTCTGCACGCAGCTGAGAAATCATAATCGCAGTCATCGCGCAGTTCTTCATTCCGCGAACACCTACTGCATCTGCAACCGACATTCTTGGCATCTAAGAATGATAACGCAGATCTGTCCATATCCCTTGACATCTCCAGGTTCTGCTTCTCATTCGGAGTGTTGTTTCTTGATAAATTTAAAGCTGTCCCGTCATCTAAATTCCCCAGGTTCATTCGCTGGAATCCTGTGCTTGTGAAAAATGATTAGTGTTTTAGTGATGATGCCAAGGCTTTATAAAAGATCATTATGATAAAAGCTACTGAAGATGTGCACAAAATTATTATAAAAAAATACACTAAATGGTTATATTGAAAATTATAATACAATAAAGGAATCTTCTGATGTCTCACATTCTTCCCGTGCGTTAAACGTCACGTACGGCTCGCATGGTAGTTCGTCAAGTTTTCCTGTTTTCAGAGTTTCTCAACCTCATCAAGGGATTTTATGCCAACTAAACTGGCATATATATATATATATATAAAGTGCCGTGCCGCGTGGCATAGGCGACCATTTCTCTCCACAATTCCCTGTCTTTAGACTTGGTTATAAGATCCGCCGGTGACTTTCTTCCTAGCCACATTGACAGCCCATCCAGTAACTTCTCTCTCTGTCCTCCTCTGTCTCTTCTTCTCTCAATTTTTCAGTTGCCACAAAGTGTTTTATTCTTCACAGAAAAAATCCCGTACAAATCTCGCTTGTCTGCCTCTGATCTTTTCTGTAATTTGCTTTTTAATTCCAGCCTCTCTTAAGATTTCTTCGTTGGTTTTCTTAGCTGTCAATGGTACCTTCAACATCATTCTTATGAACCATATTTCCATGACCTCCATTTTCTCTGTACTCTCTTATTCATAGACCATGCTTCACATCCATAAAACAAAATTGACTCGATGTAACATTTAAGTACTCGGAATCTTGTTTCCGTTGCTATGGATCTGTTGCACAAGAATTAGTGTATAAGTATATAACTATACACGAAGCACTGCAGTAAAGCTGTGATACCAGAATGTATAAAGTAGGAAAAAGTAGGAGAAGCTTTATTACTTAATGATTACAAAGTTGTGACGTTTCGGCGTCAGCCTTAATCATACAAAAACATACAGGACGAAGAAATAGAGAGAGGAGATAAAGTATAGATTCACATGAATACTATTTAAAAAAAAATTTTTAAAGAGTACTTGGCTGTAAATTGTAAGGTGTGACTTGTCCGGTGGTGTGTGTCAGGAATGGATTTAGTAGAACGTGGAGACTGTTTAAATAGAGACCTGTGATGTGTGGTTGGTGGGTTGTAACTGGGGGTGGTGGATGGGGAACGGGGGAGGGGAGAGAGAGTGATACAGTGTAGACCTAGCCAGGAGAAGTTGAAATAGATGATTGGGGAAGAGGGGTTGCAAAGTGATGCTGTGAGGAGGTTTGAAAAGTAAGAAGGGGTGGAGCTTAGTGGAGAGGTACTATCATGATTGAAGAGAATGTTAAGTGTAGCCAAACAGCGAGTTTAACCCATGTGGCTCCAGAGTCCCATAGTTTTGAATGCAGTGGTTCTCAAGCTCAAGGCGGCTTGTGTCATCTGCGTGACACTGTTTGATGACTGTTACCAGAAAGTCAGATTTGCCTCTGTGGTTGGGGCCATTGAAATTATTTGGGACTGGTTTCGAAGCATGCTGGGCGATATCGTACAGATGTTTTTGCATCCGGTCCCCTAATCTGAGGCCAGTCTCACCAATATATGTTATCCTGCATCTTTTGCAAACGATGACATATATCACATTACGGGACTCGCATGTGAATCCCTCATGAAGAGTGAGGATAGTTTTGGGAAAGGTGATTGTTTTCGTTTCCCACACTACTGGGCAAGTAACGCAACGGGGGCGGTTATATTTTCTGGTGCCAACATATGTACGGCTCTGCTTCAAGTGGCTGTGAACGAGGTCCTTAAGTGGTGGGACATCCTCGATCATTTCTCTCCATAATTCCCTGTCTTTAGACTTGATTATGAGATCCGACGGTGACTTTCTTCCTAGCCACACTGACAGCCCATCTAGTAACTTCTTTCTTTGTCTTCCTCTGTCTCTTCTTCCCTCAGTTTTTCCAGTTGCCACAATGTGTTTCAGTTTTACTCTTCACAGAAAATGCCCTACAAATCTCGCTTATCTGCCTCTGATCTTTTCTGTAATTTACTTTTTAATTCCAGCCTCTCTTAAGACTTGATTGAGGCTAGTTTTCTCCGATTTTTATAGTTTGAATGTCGTTGTTTCTCGTGAGTTCTCTCCGAACTGTTTCTTACAATGTGATATTTGGCCTAACAGAACTTTGAAAATTGTGGCAAAAAAAAGCGTTTGTGCCAGTGCGAGAATTCTCACGTGAACCAATGAACAACGGCTGGAACACATGTAGCAGGCTGTTTGTGATAGTATGGCCAGAAATCTGTAGTAGGGATCGATGTGTTTCACAAAATGGTGGAGCCTGATGAGAATGTACGGAAAGAGTTCGTAATCAATTCCCACACGAACTGACGTATTTATTCTACAACGACCTTTCCAACGATGTCAGTTGGCAAAATATCACACAACACGGAGATCCCACAACAGACAGTTGTGCCATGACCTATAGAAGTCCTTTTTTCATGTACGGGTATTCTAGTGGGAATAGACATGATTATGTTAGTGTGACAGTACAGTTATCAGGGCCAGTGGTCCAGAGTTGACCAAGACCCTGTCCCACGAATCGGATGATGCTCCTAGTCTTTGTCTTCTTCAATCTCCATGGAACTGCCAGCCAGTGTTCTTTGCAAGGATCGCCACACCCCGCCATGACCTGTTGTTTTATCTCAGTTTCCGCTCAGTGTCTTGTCTGCTCTTTACTATTCTACGAAACAAACTCCTCGTCTTCTTATATATATATATATCTTCCAAGAAATACTTAATCGACCACACCCAAATGAATTAATAAATCTTGAAACCGATTTACCAGTCCCACAAATAAATGTCAAGTTAGATGAAGTTACACTGAATGAAATTGAAACAGCAGGTGAAGATGAAATAATAAGAATATTAAAAGCTATTAACAGTGGCAACATAAGCCAACTACAAAGAATGTTTAATAAAATTTGGAAATAAGAAGTCCCTTCTAAATGGAAAAAGGGAATCATTGCTAAAATACCCAAAAAGGCAACCTCAGTGACTGCAATAACTGTAGGGGTGTAACCTTACTATCAGTGTCAAAGGTGATTTGCAAAGTGATTATGAACAGAATTAAGGATGTAGTCGATACTGCAATGAGAGAAGAACAGGCAGGATTTCGAAAAGGGAGAAGCTGTTTCGACCAGATCTTTAATCTAAGAATAATACTTGAAGAACATATTGAAAAGTAGAAACCATTAATCCTGAACTCCGTAGACTTTAAAAAAGCATTTGACAGCATACACAGAGATTCTTTGTGGAGAAGTTTAAGACTATATGGAATATCTAAACTTGTCAACATCATTAAAGATCCCTACAACGGATATGTTTGTGCAGTCAAGACAAAAGAAGGAATGAGCGAATGGTTTCAGATTGAAACAGGCGTGAAACAAGAATGTATATTATCTCCATTGCTTTTTGGAATTGCCATATACTTTATAATGAAAAGATGCTGTACAAGTAAAACCGGCATTGATTGGGTACATGGGACAAAACAGAAGATCTTGATTTTGCAGATGCCATAACTCTTAGCAGTCATAACGTGAAATCGATGCAGGAAAAAACAGATTCCCTGTCTTCCTTGGCTAGCAAAATAGGTCTTGAAATTAACAAAGACAAAACAACAATTATGAAACTCCTCAGTAATCAAGAAGGAAAAATATACGTAGAAGGAACAGTTGTTGATGAAGTAAATCAATTTGCATACCTTGGCAGCTACATAGATTAGGACACCAGGAAGGAAGTTAGACTTCGAATTGCAAAAGCAGCACTGTCCTTCAAAAATCTTGAGAACATATGGAATTTAAAAGTTATAAGCATAAAAACAAAATTACGATTATTCAATTCAAATGTGATATCCACCCTCATTATGCATGTGAAAGCTGGAAATCAACTAAAGAAACAGACAAGAAACTTACTCTTTTCAAAACAAATGCCTAAGGAAAATACTTGGTATAAAGTGGAACGAATTCAAGAACAACGCAGAGATAAGACAGATGAGCAAACAACAACCTGCCTCATGGGTGATCAGAAAAAGAAGATGGACATATGTAGGCCATGTGATGAGAAGAAACAATCAGAGAATACCAAAACAAGCTAACAAGTGGAGCACAACAGGCCGAAGAAAAAGAGGTTGACCAGGTGAAACACTAAAGAGGACATTGTTGAGAGAAGCCAGTTAAGTGGGCATAACATCCATTGATGAAGTTGAAAGACTCGCCGAGAACAGGAAAACTTGGCAAACAACTATGCGAGCCCTATGTTTAACGCTTAACGCACGGGAAGGATGTAAGATATTATATATATATAAACCTTAAGTGCCCAGGGCACATGGGGCTTCCGCAAGGGTTTTCCACAAATGCCTGTCCTTTGCCTTTTTTCCGCTCTTGCCCAGGTGAGGCCTCTATTGCTCAAAATCCTTTCTGTTGTTCTCCATGTCCCCTTTGATCTACCCTTACTTCTGTTCCCACGTGTTGTCCATCTTAGTGCTATTTTTGGTACTGGTTTTCGTGTCTCAACCATCGCCAGTCTTTCCTCAATAATTGCTGTCAGTGGCTTCATCTGCATTTCTGCCAACAAGATGTTATTTTTTATGGCATTTGTCTAACATATTTTTCTAATTCTTCGTAAACATTTAGTCTGGAAAGAGTTCAGCTTGTTTTCTATGGTTTTGGTGATTTTCCAGCATTCACTTTCATAAGGTAGTACACTTAGAACTCTGCTTTTAAATATCTTGATTTTCGTCTTCATTTTTTAGATTTCCATATAGTCTGCAGCATTGCAAAAGCCTATTTTGCTTTAGTATGTCTGCTGTTGATGTCCTCTATGCTGTCTCCATCTTCTATTACTCTATTGCCAAGATATACAAATTATGTATCTCCCTATGTATAACAACACTTTAAATATTTTTAAAATTCATGTAAAGACTTACCTGGTTTACAAGGTGCTTCAGTTGCCGCACAGGAATCTAAGAAATAAAAAAAGTACTTAATTTATTACATTAAAATATTTTTACTCCAATAATAGGTAAAATAAATGTATGTGGCAGCAGTTAGATGAACTGAAACCAATACATTAGCAATAGGTGTAAGTTATAAATAATGTTATTAATGTGTGAATGTGTTAATTTCAAATCAAGTGGTGATGAGCGTGTATAGAAACATCTCCCTGACGTCTGGCAGGGGTTTGCACTATTAATCTAACCTTTGCTCTGGACGAAGAAAAATGATGGCAAATACGCTGTCCGATTAGGCATTCAGCGACAAACAGCTGATATGCTGGCGTCAGGGTTAAGCGAACCATAGCTGACCAAGACCCTGTCCCACTTCTCCGTTTGTACCCCCAGTAACAGGCCTACCCTGGATAACGGGGAGGGATCGCCATAGTCCCCATGGTGGTGGAGTCTGCTAAAGAAGCACTGCACATCCCCTGCTTTTTAACTTCACTCCTGGACTGAAAAAATAGCTGGCATAACCATAATTTGTGTGGTGGCTGGCGAGGAGACAGTGAATATGTGTGGCGAGGAGATAAGAAATTTGTGTGGTGGCTGGCGAGGAACAGCGAATATGTGTGGCGAGGAGATAAGAAATTTGTATGGTCGTTGGTGAGGGGACAGGAAATTTGTATGGTGGCTGGCGAGGAGACAGTGAACTTGTGTGGTGATTGGTGAGGAGACAGCGAATTTGTGTGGTGGCTGGTGAGGAGACAGTGAACTTGTGTGGTGGCTGGTGAAGAGACAGTGAACTTGTGTGGTGGCTGGCGAGGAGACAGCGAACTTGTGTGGTGGCTGGCGAGGAGACAGCGAATTTGTGTGGTGGCTGGTAAGGAGACAGCGAATTTGTGTGGTGGCTGGCGAGGAGACAGCGAATTTCTGTGGTGGCTGACACGAGAGGGGGGGGGAAGGTGAGGTGGGAAGAAGACTTCATCATAACTGCACGACGAAGTGATGGTCAACTTGCACTCAAGAGACGCAATCTTTATAGAGACTGGATGTTACGAATATAAATTGTTACTGCGGCCGACTATATGAATCATATTTTGATAGAATCAGCCGTCAGACAACTGTTCAACGAAACAATGGGTGACAGCTTCCATAAACAGCTGACATTTGCCTGCTTGATACCCATCGTCTAAGAGGCCAACAAGCTTTATTATTACGTGTCTATGTCAAACATATTTGAGCTTCATGAGTAAAATACAGTTATTGGAAAAAAAAACAGAAGCAAGCAAAGAAACGCACATGCGTGCACCACGTGGTGCAAACTACAGTAAATTTTGGCTGAAGAAAAGATATTATTGTTTTATGTAACTGCACATCCATCACAGAATTTTTTATTTAAAAAAATTATTTCTTAAAATATAACAAGAAGAAGAAAAATAGAAGAAAAAAAACACACACAAAAGAATCAACAATTTCAGAGCAATGGCTTGCAAATTTACAATGAATAAAATCTCGGTGTAAATAATGATTGTCTGCCTAATGACTGTCATTCATTGACAGTGATACAGAAAATACGCCCACACAGAAAATATATGAATCGTGGGGCGTTAGAAGTCAGAAAAAGCATGTAGCTTACCTCGGGTAAATCTGTCACCTTCCGCCTTGAACTTCCCTGACATTCTCCGTGCTACTTCCACTAAAAGAGAATACATCGAAATTGGGCATTAGAGTATCTGAGGCTGGACACTGCAGATGAAACTCACTAAGAAATGATTAGATAATGCTCAGTACCAAGCAACATAGGCAATATAATTACTGCTTACGCTAATCAGCATCATCATCATTGCCTTTCACTCCCTTGAGGGCATAGGGCAAGGATAAAGACCCCCCAGTCATCCTTGTTCTTGGAATTATTCTCTGCTTCCTTCCATGTCTCTGAGCACTGTCATAACTTCTCTCTTCTCCAAGTAAGTCCAGGTCTTCATAATCAGTTTAGAGTCATTAAAAATTTTATACAAATTACGATTCAATAACAGAGCAGAACTATATTTTGGTTACTTTGTTCAGAAAGAAAGGAGTCACCTTTCTTTCTCTGTTACAAATTCGTTAGCGTTTTATTTTTTTAATCCCAAACCAGGCTTGAGATCAACCGCCGATTTAGAAATCTATAGATGCTGTCTGTTTTGGCAATGAGCGACCCATAGTTGGCAAGCTAGCGTCAAGGTTGACGAACCACGCCTAACCAAGACACTGTCCGACCTCTTCGTTGGTACCCCAGTAGCAGACCACGTGTAAAGAATATCGCTCATGGTTAAAGGGATGCGACCCGGGTAAATAATCTGAATGAAATGAAATTATGTTAAACTCCCCTGAATACTAATGATTATACAGTCGAGAAAGTTCTGCGTGCAGCTCATGTTTCTCCAGAAGGTCCAGTCCGTGGGAATGTTAGAATGTGGTTAACCTTTTGATCAGTTTACAGTTAGGTTTTGTCATGTTAGGAGCACTGTTCCCTCTAAACTGTATGAGAAAAAATCATACCGCGCACACAATTTTTAGAGCCGCACAAAAAGAAAAATGAAACTGCTACTTTTATTTTCCAGATGTTACTCCGTGTTATAACTGTGATCAAGAAACATACAATGATGATACATGATTTTCCTTTATGTTTCTTTCTTGTTGAGAAATGACTCTCAGATCGAATGCTTCAACTGGTCTTTTATCGCGTAGTTTCGGTAGAACTGTAGCAGAATCACTGAATAAGTAAACAAATAAATCAACATTGCGGTTAACTAAATACCAGTTACTGAAAAGTACAGCAGGTTTATCCTGTTATTAAATGTACAGATCTTTACAGCGTGCGTGCTTGCGTGCGCTCGCGCGTGTGTTTTAATATGCACATTTGCACACACAATATTCTTTTTGCACATGGGCTGAACATTTTGCACACATATCGCAAATCCTTAGTGGGAACATTGCTTAGGAGGTATTATTTCAGTTAGTAATGTAACTACATAACTAGTGACTGTCAGCGTATGTTAGAATGTGATCATGAGTTTTCTTGTGTAGGAATAGTATCATATTTCATTTAGTACCACGTGGCGGGTAGAAATCGTGTCATATTTAATTTAGTATCCTGTGGCGGGTAGAAATAGTGTCATATTTCATTTAGTATCCTGTGGCGGGTAGAAATAGTGTCATATTTCATTTAGTATCCTGTGGCGGGTAGAAATAGTATCATATTTCATTTAGTATCCTGTGGCGGGTAGAAATAGTGTCATATTTAATTTAGTATCCTGTGGCGGGTAGAAATAGTGTCATATTTCATTTAGTATCCTGTGGCGGGTAGAAATAGTGTCATATTTAATTTAGTATCCTGTGGCGGGTAGAAATAGTATCATATCATTTAGCACCCTGTGGCGGGTAGAAATAGTGCCATATTTCATTTAGTATCCTGTGGCGGGTAGAAATAGTGCCATATTTCATTTAGTATCATGTGGCGGGTAGAAATGGTGTCATATTTAATTTAGTATCCTGTGGCGGGTAGAAATAGTGTCGTATTTTATTTAGTATTCATTGCCCGTTATCTTATATTGAGATGCAAGCCGTCTGGTTTTCTTGTTCTTGTTTTGTTGATCATTTTGAGGTATGTCATGATATATTTCACCAACATGAATTCATCGGCCAGCATCATCATCATGTGTTGTTAATTAAATGTTTATGTGATCGGCATTGGATGCATTTAGTTGACTGATTCAGAGTTATTGTTGAGTGAATTCCTGGATTCCTGGATTGACAGTTGAGCATCAGTTAATAGCTATCTATGAACGGCCCACAGGTCAGAAGTACCACGAAGTAGTGAAGATTGAATATATATATACATATACATATAGCACCCTCTACAAAAGTACAAGTAAGGTAGAGTAGAACAAAATGACATTATTATCGTTAAGTGCATTCATAATTAAATCAATCATCATAAATTTCAATCAATACCATCTGTATCAGTCAATGCGACAAATACAAATACATAAAAAAATATTACACAATATAATGAACCAGCTATTGCTAACGGGGCACAGATCGTCATAGTTTTAATGGTGGTGGAGTCTGTTAAAGAAGTACCGCACGCTCCCTGCTGTTTAGCTGCACTCAGAAACTTTAAAAAAAATAATCCGCCACAACCCGCTCCTAAATCGACACTGATGCTGTGTCTCATCTTCGCAGCATCGGCTGCAAAGAGCACCAGCTCGAAGTTCCAAGGAGATAGAAGACGAGACAATGAAAGCGTTTCCCACTTTAATAATACATGATATCTCCCCGGGCCAACACTGCTTCATTAACTCTGAGAGTACACACTGTACATCCTTCTTAATTTGTTGAAATTCTGCCATTTCCCCCACCCCCCCCCCTTTTTTTTTCCCCTTACTCTTATCTTAGAAAGAAAAATAAATGTACATCAAATCATGAGAAAATGTATTCTGTAATCTAACAGAGCTGAAAACACAGTAAAGTTTATATATGAAACTGGATTAGTCGTCATTCGAGAAAGAATGCAAAGCCACCACAGGAAAAAAACTATAAGCTTATCTTGCCTTGTTTAATTCCTTAAGTTTACGAAGAGATATCGGCGTTCCACAGTTTGTTTTTGTGAAGCATCTTGAGAAATTGTTTCCTGGTTTTCTCTGTTTACTGACTTCCACTTTAAAAAACTTAATAATAGTAATAATATAATAATAATATTAATATCTGTAGTCGCATAGTTTTGACCTATATTTTTGAGTTCGAAGTTTGTAATTTAACCTGCTGTAAACTATAAAAAAAAAAAAATAGGCGCCACATAATTTCTTTGTAAAATATGGCGGCTGTTGTGAATGTTAACAAATTATATTCATGTGTCATGGAAATATATTCAGTAGTCTAAAAATTAAACTGTAAGTCTAGCAATGAGCAGGTATTTGGACCACACTGTAATAATGGTTAACGATTACATCAGATCTGACAAGGCTACACAAGAACCTGAAGTCAAAAGTAGTTGTGAACAGTCAGGGCGCAGAGCCTACCTGCCGTGGAAGTGCAGTGTCCTCTAACAGTTCCACTAATTGTAATATCAGCTTCCCACGGACATAAATGTGGGTCAAATCCTGTTAATCGAAAGTGGTAAATAAAAGGTATGTACATATGTAACAATATAATGATATAGCTAATTCATTTCATCACAGTAAATAACGACACACAAGCTAAATGAAAAGACAATGAAAAAAAAAACCACACACACACTCACACACGCACGTACGCACACACACGCAGACAGAGGGGAGAGGGTTAATGGGCAGCGACTCTGACTTTCTAGCTAGAGGCAGATGATTCTATTTCTGCTCCTGTCGCCATTTTGTTGGTGAGGATTCTCTCTGGAGTTACAGAATAAGCGTGTATATATGTGGTTCCGGTGTCAAGGAGGAAATCGAAGTACAAATGTATATGTGGGGAATTCAGCGTCGATCTTAAAACATCGCGCATTTTTAACATTATAAAAGATCATCTTGCAGGAAGAAAACAATAACTAGCCATAGAGAAAAGGCAATGTGCCTGGGACATGGTCAGATAACATAAGGGAATTCTTTGAATTGATGTTAAAGACGAATATTGCCGTAAAATCGATATTTTGGAAGTCGATGGGCGACACAGACAGAGAAAAATAGTTTAAAATTTGAAGATCACTTGATAAAATGCTAGAGGAACAGCGCAGTCAGCCAACAACTAAGAGCATTTGCGAAAGCTGCGTATTCAAAACCATTCGAAAGAACATTAATTATAAAAGATATACTGTTTTGTTATCATCCATCCATCCATCTGTCCATCCATCCATCCATCCATGACTTTGGATGGTGATCGACTAAGTAGTCACCATCAAATAAGCTTTGTGGCGTCTTGCTTTACAGCAACAAATTCTCTCCCCTTCCCACGGTCTGCAAGTAGCCCTTGTATGGTACCCAAATGTATAAACTAGGGGAAAAAAGTAGTAACAGCTTTAATATTTAACGAGTACACAGTTGTGACGTTTAGGCGTGAGCCTTAATCATACAAAAGCATACAGCACGAAGAAATAGAGAGAGGAGATAAAATATAAATTCACATGAATGCTATGTTTTAGAAAATCAAATAAAATGAATAAAGCACTTAGCTGTAACTTGTAAGAAGCTGTGGCTTGTCCCACGCTGTGTGTCAGAAACATCGTCAGAGATTTCTGACACCCAAGTAATAAAGCTGTTCCTACTTTTTTCCTCTAGTTTATACATTTTGGTATCACAGCTTTACTGCAGTGGCTTCGTTTATAGTTGTATACTCATACACTAATTTTTGTATGGTACCCCGGGTGTGTTTCCCGCTATTCACATCCACTTCTACAGTTCTTCGCCGAACTGTTTTTCATCGTGTTCTCTTTCTCTTTCGGGTGTACATCGTTTGGCTGTTTTAGCGATGTTTCTGGGGTTTCCTGGGAGCACATGAATTTTGTCATATGTCTGAACACCATCCTGATGATCTGACAGAAAATTAGGATTCTAGTTTTCATTTCTTCTTCTTCTTCGTTCACTTCTACCACCAAGGCCGCCCCATGATCCTACTGAATTTACTCCTGTGGTCCTCAGTAGGTCCCGTGGCCCCCCTGTGGTCACCGAAAAGACCACACGAGATTCCCGAGAGGACCACATTAGGTTCAGAGTATCGCAGGGCTTGAGCCTGTATTCTCGGTGGGTCTCAGAACCGGGAATGCGTGACACCGTGGTTTTCGTTGCACCAAGTTTAATCCAGAGTTGGACTTTCTCACTGGAAAACCTCGACGTGTTTTGGATATCAGTATACCCTTGCTGGGTGAGAGGTGGTAGCCCATCCAGGCTAGAACTGGAGTTTAGTTTTCATTTGATCTGGACTATCTCAAGCTTCCTACATTTTACATCCTTCCCGTGCCGTTAAACGTCACACATGGCTCGCATGGTAGTTCGCCAAGCTTACCTGTTTTCGGCGAGCTTTTCAAAATCATCAAAGGATTTTATGTCTACTAATTTGGCCTCTCTTAGCAATGTCATCTACAGAGTTATCTCAGTCTTAGACACGCACTTATTTCGCTAAGAGCCGGATATACGGGTACAAGCACGAGTTCCATAACATTCAAGGCGAAATATTCAGCAACAGCAATCAAAGTGTTAACAGTAATGACGAATATGTAAAGTACTGCAAATAAGTCTGTCTGTCTGCCTGCCTGCCTGCCTGCCTGCCTGCCTGCCTGCCTGCCTGCCTGCCTGCCTGCCTGCCTGCCTGCCTGCCTGCCTGCCTGCCTGCCTGTCTGTCTGTCTGTCTGTCTGTCTGTCTGTCTGTCTGTCTGTCTGTCTGTTAAATTTTAAAGTATGGCTTGATTGTTGTAATTATTTAAATACTGTTTTTCTATAAATTTGTTAGTTTTGAATGAATATAAGAATGCAAGTTTATTCCATATTGTTGCATAAATCAGAGTGTAGAGTGTATGGATATGAGATAAGTTTATTATTTATTTATGTAATCATTTAATTGTGTCCTATGGTTATTATGCTCGTTAACAAATGCTGAATGGATGTGACTGAGTGAAAGCTGTATTATGAAGGGCAGAACGTCAGACGGGTCTGCGTGCCCAAATCTTAACACTTTGAAAATAAAGTGTGTTCGTTCGTTCGTTCATTCGTTCTTTGAACCATAAGTGCCAATGGCACATGGGGGTTCCGCAAGGGTTTTCCACAAATGCCTGCCCTTTGGTTTTTTTTTCCGCTCTTGCCCAAGTGAGCTCAACATCCTCTCTGTTGTTATTCTCCATGTCTCTTTTGGTCTACCCTTACTTCTGTTCCCCTTTGGTGTCCATCTTAGTGCTAATTTTGGTAGTGAGTTGTCAGTCACTCGGAGCACATGTCCCAAACCATCGCCAACGTCTTTCCTCAATAATTGCTGTCAGAAATAAATCGAGACTAACGCAGTTTAAATTTCTCATTTCCACGTGAAATAACGCACAGCAGAACAGTGCATACTCACGGTCTCTGCAGCTACCCAAACGCCTGGATTTGTGCAGAAAGCTCCAAGATGGACCTGAATGTAAACACAGTATTCCGTTTATTTCGCGGAGTCATAAGGCACATTTAGGAGGACATCATAAAGTAAATGATAAATTAAAGGCTATATTATAAATCAAACGATACGTTCAGGACTTTATCGTAAAATAAACGAAAAGTTCAAGAGTATTTCATAAAACAAACGGTAAGCCCAATAAGATATCATAAAACAAACGATAAGTTCAGAAAAATATCATAAAACAAAAAGCATGTAAAGGTAGATACCATAAAACAACGACAATGTCAGGAAGATATAATAAAAAATGTAGTTTTCTGACAGATATAAACAAAAGGTAAGTTCAGGAGAATGTCATAAAAGAAATGATAAGTTTAGGAGTATATCATAAAAAGGATTAAAAAAAACACTTTGAAGAAACTTTTTTATTATTTCAACAGCACTCCAATCCAAGATTCTATATTTTCATGGTGAGGTGCACCAGACCACACTGTGCACAGAGATTGTCAGTGAATGAAGGGCATATTTTAACGTGAATAACAATCCAATAAATTTAATGACAACTTTGAATGCGGGTTCAAGCGACCTGCTAACTGCAGGATTCGTGGAGGCGACCCGTCTCCTTGTCTAGACGGTTGACCATGTGAAACTAAATGAAGAAGAAGAAGACATACTCTCCGTATATTTGCATGTCTTACAGACTGATTATGGCACTACATTTTGACGAACAGCACTCTATCTGCTCACAGAACTGCAAGATGATTTATTGCATATAAATCTTGGAAATCTTTCTTCTACATAAAACTCCCAGTCGAGAATTAAATTTATACCCCAAGGCGTTCTGGTGTACAGGTATAAAACCCTTTTATGATATTTTTGTTTTTGTTATTGATATTAAAAATCAATCATCACTAAAGAAAATATTCCAAGAACATTATTTGTTTGTGCTTCGCAAATACGACTTAAGTGTAGGGAATAGATTAAGCTCATAGTTACCTGGGTTAGTTGGCAACCCTAAGAGTAGGAATAATGAGTCAGTACCGGTCATTTTTCAGAGGTGCGCAACTATGAGAAAATATCGGCTTATTTGTCTCAGTATATGAAGATAACATGAGAGAATTTTAATAGGACGGAATCTGTATTCTGAGTAGATCGGAGGAGGATCATGTTGTCGTTCGAGAGCGTATGAGAGTGTAGTTCGTCTGTGGATAAGCATGTAAGTGTTAGAGTTTATATTTCAGTCACGTGGACGCGTGCAAGGCTGTGCTGTCACCCCCTCCGATCCACACCTCGACCCACTTAGGTATGATTATAATAGCTGAAGGGTACATGGATAATTATAATTCTAGTGGAACATATTTGTCTATGTAAGATTTAGAGGTTTTCGTACTAAGCAATGATGACTCACGTGTGGACATAAATACGTAGGGGTGAAATTTATGAATATATATCTTATATCTTATATCCTTCCTGTGCCGTTAAACGTCACATAGGGCTCGCCAATTTTTCCTGTCTTCGGCGAGTCTTTCAACCTCATCAAAGGATTTTATGCCTGTTAATTTTGCCTCTCTTAACAATGCCCTCTTCAGAGTTTCACGCGGTCTGCCTCTTTTTCTTTGGCCTGTTGTGTTCCACTTGATAGCTTGTTTTGGGATTCTCTGATCATTTCTTCTCATCAAGTGACCAACATATGCCCATCTCCTTTGGCGGAGAAGTAGGAGGAAAGAATGGAGTGGCTTTTTATTTGGACAAATCAACATCAAAAGCATTACTAGGTTACAATCCAGTAAGTGATAGAATCCTAACAATCAGACTTAAGGGCATTCCTAGAAATGTAACAGTCATCCAGGTATATGCACCTACATCAGCAGCAGAAGAAGATGAAGTAGAACATTTTTATAACACACTGCAGACGACAATGGACCAGGTACGGAAAAATGATATTGTATTTATAATGGGTGATTTTAATGCAAAAATTGGTACAGAAAGAGCAGAAGATGAAGGACATGTTGTAGGGAAATTTAGCATAGGACACAGAAATGCGGCAGGTGACAATCTAATGGCGTTTTGTATGGAAAATGAGCTAATGATCGCTAACACACTTTTTAAACAACATCCAAGAAGACTTTACACATGGACATCACCTGATGGGAAAACCAGGAATCAAATAGATTACATTTTAGTGCAGAGAAGGTGGAGGTCCAGCATAACATCAGCAAAAACTTTGCCAGGTGCTTATTGTGACACGGACCATGAGTTATTAATAGCAGACATGAAGATAAAGATAAAAAAGATAGTTATGGGATCAAGACCACTCCGCTTTGACCTTACAAATATACCAGAACAATACGGTATAGAAGTGAAGAACCGTTTCGAAATCCTGATGGCTGTACAGGAAGAGATGACACCAGATGAATTGGCTACGCAGGCCAAAGATATCTTAGTAACAACAGCTAAAGACATGGTTCCAGTAAAGAAAACACAAAAGAATGGATGGATCACAGCAGGTACACTAGAACTGATAAAACAATGTAGAGAAATGAAGACACAGTGGAGAGTGACAAACAACAACAAAGATAAATATAAAACTTTAACAAAAGAAGTACGAAGAAACATAAGAAAAGACAAAAAACAATACATACAAGATTGTTGTGAAAGAATAGAAGAACATCAGAGGTGTGGAAGAGATAGTGAAATGTTTAAAGAAATGAAGACATTGACGAGAAATGTCACACCTAAGCTAAATGTAATTTGTGATGAGATGGGGAATACCCTGACAGAGACAGAGGAAATTCTGGAAAGATGGAAGGACTATTGCAAAAGAATGTATGAAACAACCGACTGTGGAAGCAGAAATCAACAGTGTGAATTATTATTGCAGGAGAAAGAACCCGAGCCGACAATGGAAGAAGTTTTATGGGCAATAAAGAGTCTGAAAAATGGTAAATCACCAGGATGTGATGAGATAACCGCTGAATTTATTAAAGCAGGAGGAAAGGAATGTGCAACAATCTATCATGCACTATGTAAAAAGATATGGCATTCAGGTATTTGGCCAAAAGAATGGAAAAGAACTGTATTCATTCCACTGCCAAAAAAGGGTAACCTGAAATTATGCACCAACTACAGAACTGTTGCCCTGATTAGTCATGCCAGTAAAATTCTGTTAAAAATCATAATGGGTAGACTTCGAAAGAAAATAGAAGAAGAAGTCAATATGGTCCAAGCTGGCTTCAGGCAAGGAAGAGGATCAAGAGATCATATATTCAATCTAAGATTAATAATAGAGAAATGCAGGGAGTTTAATGTGAATCTATATTTATCCTTTATAGACTACTCAAAGGCATTTGATTGTGTACAACACCAGAAACTTTGGGAAATAATGGAAAAAATGGGATTTCCAACACATTTGATACAATTAACATCACTGCTGTATTTAGACCAACAAGCAGCAGTAAGAATAAATGGTGAAACAACAAGTTGGTTTGACATAAAACAAGGGGTCCGTCAGGGGTGCATATTGTCACCCTACTTATTTAACTTGTATACTGAAAATATAATGAGGAATGTTAGAGAAGATGTAGACAAAGAATATTATGATGCTATAACAATAGGAGGTTATGAAATACCAGAGATTAGATATGCTGATGACACAGTATTGCTGTCCACAACACAAGAAGGAATGGAAAAACTGATTATGTCAGTCCGCAAGAACAGCGAAGAGCAGAACCTCTATCTTAATGCAAAGAAAACTAAAGTGATGACAACTGATAAAACAAACAAGGCAACTGAAATATGTATCAATGAGGAAAAACTGGAAGAAGTGGAGAGTTTTGAATATCTTGGATCACTACTAACTAATAATGGAGATACAATGAGGGAAATTAAAAGGAGGACATCTATTGCTCTTCAGAAAGTAAAACAAATAAAGAATCTGTGGAGAGGAGCAGACAGAACCACAAAAATAAGATTTTTAAGGGCATGCATCTTTCCCATCGCAACATATGCCTGTGAGACCTGGACACTTAACAAAACAGCTGAGAAGCACATAAATGCCTTTGAATGTAAATGCTATAGAAGAGTTCTCCAAATATCGTGGACACAAAAACGAACAAATATATCTATACTGCAAGAGCTTAATATTGATGAAGGCTGGCTAGTAAAGAGGATTAAAGAGAGAAAACTTAAATATTTTGGCCACATTAAACGTCATGATAATTTAGAGAAGACCATATTGGAGGGATACATAATGGGAAAAAGAAAGAGAGGAAGACCGAAACGAAGATGGCTGCAAGACATCGTTGATGATCTGGAAATGGATGCAGCAGCAGCAGGCCATCTTGCTCACAACCGAGAGGCCTACAGGAGTGCTGTTTGGGAGGCAAAGTTCCGCAAGGGACATGCAAAGGAATGAATGATGAATATCTTATATCCTTCCCGTGCCGTTAAACGTCACATAGGGCTCGCCAATTTTTCCTGTCTTCGGCGAGTCTTTCAACCTCATCAAAGGATTTTATGCCTGTTAATTTTGCCTCTCTTAATAATGTCCTCTTCAGAGTTTCACGTGGTCTGCCTCTTTTTCTTTGGCCTGTTGTGTTCCACTTGATAGCTTGTTTTGAATTCCATATGTTCTCAAGATTCTTGAAGATTGATGCTGCTTTTGCAATTCTGATCCTAACTTCCTTTCTAGTGTCACCATCCTGGTCTATGTAGCTACCAAGATATGCAAATTGATTGACTTCTTCAATATCTGTCCCTTCTATGTGTATTTTTCCATTTGATTAATTGGAATCTTCATTATTTTTGTTTTGTCCTTGTTAATTTCAAGTCCTATTTTGATAGCCAGTGAAGACAGGATATCTGTTTTTTCTTGCATGGAATTCACATTATTACTGATAAGAGTTATGTCATCAGCAAAATCAAGATCTTCTAGTTGGGTCCCATGTACCCTTCTAGTAGTCTTCTAGTTGGAATATATATGTTACAACAATTATTGCCAGTTAGTTCCTTATATCAGATACTCATTCATATAATGATGAAGATTAGAGATTTTTGTATGATTATGTACAAGGGGTCAAAATTGATCCTTTAAAAATTCCACTGTCGATCAAGATAATCTAGGAATCTAAAAATTTAAGAAAATCATTTTAATGATTATGTTGTGAACGACATAGCCGATGAATAACAATATAAATTGATGATTCATTTGTTGATTTTGCTAACTGTGAAAACCTGTAGTTTGCAGCAATATAAGTTCCATGATATTTTTAAAGAAGAGCTCGTTTATTGTGTTTCTTTTCGTTTATGTAATATGTCAATGTGTAGTGTATAATCACCCTTACAGCCATACAGTAAAAATATAATATAATAGTATATAAATTACAGACACTAATTAGCCCAATTAAAACCATAATTATTCTTATATAAGGTACTTACCTTTATCTCGGCAAAATTTTGTGGACTCGGGACTTCCCATTTCGCACTCCGCACCGCCAGTGCCCAAACAACTGCAATTGCAGCGGTCGCTTTTGCAACTGTTTTGACATAGTTTAGAAACAGATGTCGGTATGAGTCATACTGCTACGACATACCATATGATAACTGTTCTTTATATTACATATGAATAGTTAGTTTTTGGATAAATAAATATATATCCAAAAACTATTATATATATATATATATATATATATATATATATATATATATATATATATGTATATATCTGAACCTTAAGTGCCCAAGGCACACAGGGCTTCTGCAAACCAGTGTCCTTTGCCTTTTTTCCCGCTCTTGCGCAGGTGAGCCCTCTATTGCTCAAAATCCTCTCTGTTTTGCTTCTTCATGCATCCTTTGGTCTACCCTTACTTCTGTTCCCCTGTTGTGTCTATCTTGGTGATATTTTTGGTAATGGAGTCGCCAGTCCGAAGCATAGTGATATAAATATGTAGAAGACTAAATATATGCGAAGCCACTGCAGTAAAGCTGTGACGACAAAATAATAAAAGCATTTAAAACAAAAGTAGAAAGAATTTTATTAGTTACAGAAAACACAGTTGCAACGTTTCGGTTTTCACCTTAATCATACACACAAAGACATACGGGACAAAGAAATAAGGAAAGAAGATAAATTATAAATTTATATGAATGATATTGTAAGGACTATTGCTCATGGTTAAAGGGATGCGACCCGGGTAAACCTTCTGAGTGAAATGAAATTATTTTTAACTTCCCCTGAATACTAATGACGTACAGTCGAGAAAGTTCTGCACGGACCATGAGTGCGGCTCATGTTTCTCTAGAAGGGTTTTGTTGTGTAAGGACGTATTGTTTTAGTTAGTAGTGTAACTAGTAATTGTCACCGTTGGTTACAATGCTTGTCTATCTCGTGCAGTCTTTGTGTTTCCGATTAATTCAGATGCTTTTTTTCCCATAGTTTTCTCTAGGTCTTTCTGTTCCCCATAAATGTTCAATCCATTACCAGGTTATCCAACTTCTGTCTTCACGTGACAATACAAAAAATAATTGTGAAACAATAGGAAAAATGGGGTCACACAGCTGTGACTTGCAAGAAACCGTGTCCGAGAGGGCGCGTGGTGGAGTACTGTGAATGTTTAATAAGTGGAGACCTGAGATGTGATAGTTTGGTAGTAAAGATGGGACGGGGAAAGCGCAAAGAGATAAGGATATAATGGTACTCAAGCCGAGAAAAGAATTGGTCGAACAGATGAATATGGTTGAGTGGAGGGTTTGTAATCTAGTACAGTGAATACAAGTTACAGGCGAGAAAAGTAGAACTTAGTGGAATGGGAATATGACTGTAGAGAAAAGGAATATTAAGTATAACTGGATTTGGAATTTAAATCGTGTGTTTCTAGTGTCCCATATTTATTTAAGTAGCAGTTCTCGAGCGCCAGGCACCTTCAGTCATCAGAATGACATTGTTTAATGTCTGTTACTAAAACATCAAATTTGTCTCTGCGGCTGGGCCGTTTGAAATGATTAGAGACTGGCTTAGAAGCATGCTGGGAAATATCATAAAGATGTTTCTGCAAGCACACAACGGCATACATTATGTTGCGGGACTAGCGTCTGAATCTCTCATGGAGTGTTTTGGGAAAAGTAACCGGTTACGTTGTCCAGACAACAGGGCAGGTGACGCGCGAGGACCATGCAAAACTAGAATTTTTTTCGCTATAATTTTTTTATGGTGCAAAAATCCTTCGGAAAGCCTTCAACTGTGTCCAGAAAGTAAACCGCAAAGAGGCGTTCAGAAAGAAAAAAAAACTACGCCGCTTCATGAGATGGAGTTAAATGAGTGCTTCCTTTCCATCCTCATGGCAAGATTGTTAAGAAAATCTTCTGCAACTCGACCCTGACACTCGCGACATCTTTTCTGATCTTCCCCTGTTAGCCTACAAGCGGGAACCAAATCTTAAGGACATCCTCGTCCATAGCCACCTGGAGCGTGATCCTGCCTTTGTCGGTGCTAGAAAATGTAACCGCCCTCGATGTGTCACCTGCCCTGTAGTCTGGTGACTTGTTGCTTTGAAAATAAATAAAGGGAATAACTATTATAGTCAGAAACGATGTACAGTGAATCAACTGGGAACACATGGAATGTGATGCCTAGAAGCTGGAGAGAGCGAGTAGTATTATTTCTGACTCTTAGTAAAGTACTGAGAAATTTATAAAAGATGCCTTGATACACGAACGTGAAATTAGACGTAATGATATTTTTTTCCCTTAATGAGCCACTTGTCTAAATGAACACTTGAAAGATAAGGTTAAAAACTCTCGACGAGTATAGCTACTTACTCGCTTAGGCAAATTTTAGTAGGCATCTCGCTAGGGTAACATACTTTCCGAAACTTGTCACAAGTGAGATCTCGTAGCTTGAGTATCGGGGAATCGGCTGTGTGGACAAACATTGGTATTGTCAGTCAAAACATTTTGCGAACATTTCAGTAAAAATAAATACAAACAGAACGCCACTAATAGTTCTTCCTGCTCCCAGCTACTTTTTTGTCTTCTTTCCACCCGCTCTAAGCCGTCTTACTATCACGACAGTGGTTCTCAACATAGGCAGCTGTTATCAGATCAAGTGAGAGATGTGCACAGCCGGTACATTTCTTCGGAGTCTGGAGGGTTTCATTTTTTTTTTAGTTTTTTTTTTTTGGAAAGGAGGGGGGGGGGAGGGTCCGTAGTGAATGAAAAAAAGGTTAATCAATAGAATAAGCGGGATGTGGGGATGGAAGAGGGGGAGGATATTATATATTATATATATATATATATATATATATATATATATACAGTACCATGTGATTTTTCGATTTACGACGAGTTCGTTGGAACAGATCACTGTTGTAAGTCGAGGACAATTGGAAAATCAATTAAAGAAAACTTAAAAAACTTGTCATTAGTCTATCTCTCCTCCGTCTGTTCTTTATTTCTCACCTGAGCAAGATTTTGAGGTGAAACAGGGTCTAGGACGACAGAGTTCAGTTCCTCTAGAGTTGCACAATCCACACAGTGTGGACCGACACGAGTTGTAGGGGTCACAATACTTGCGCGTTCTGTAAGACCCGAGATTGCAAACAGGAGAGCGGTACCCATTAACAGGTCTTGTGGTCCGCAACGGTGAGTAGCGAGTATCACATTTGGGAGGATAACACGGGTCACAATTGAGCTGAGAGTCCAATCTGGGTCGACAGTGCGGTCTGCAAGTATCGTATTTTCCTGTAGGGCAGATATTTCGCCTTGGGCAACAGAGGTTGCACTGAGGTAAGCAACACGACAGTCTAGTCCCAGAGCAAGTGCAACAGGACGGAAGTTTACATGGATCGCAGGGATCGCATTTGCGCGATAGGAAGGATCTACGGCCTTGAAAATCCCTCTCTCTGGGGCATGTCCAGAGCGAGTAAGAATTGCATCTCCTAGGTCTGCATTTTCTGCTTCTGGGTGCGCAGAAAAATGTACACGAGGTGCATGTGTCACAAGGACTGCAACTCCTGTGCTGTGATGGTCGCCGAGGGCTTAGGGACTGACAGCGTCGTCGAGGCAAGCAGCAGGGTTTGCTGCAGTCTGGGTCACATGATCGCAAGCACGATTTTGGCCTAGGCGAGCAACTCCTGCAAAATCGCATACTGAAATATATGAATAAAAAAAACAACTATGAGAATCTTTTGAAACTGATAGTTCGAGCAAACAAAAGGTGCAGCATTAACAATATCATCATCATCATCATCATCATCATCATGTGCCGTGCCGACTGACGTTGGCTATTATGCTTCTCCAGAGTACACGATCCTTCCTGTAGGCCATCAGCTCAGTTGGTGATCTCCTCTCACACCATCCCGTCAGACTGTCCAGTATCATTTCTCTTGGTCTTCCTCTTGATCTTCTTCCTTCTATTTTTCCTGTTGTTATAATATTTTCAATGCCCCCTCTTCTCATTGCATGTCCTAAGAAAGTACATTGTCTCTCTTATCTTTTTGACAAGGTTTTTTGTCTCTCCAGCTCTTCTCATACATTCTCCATTAGTTATTTTTGCTGTCCAGGGGATTCGCAACATTCTTCTAATAACCAAATTTCTGCTGCTTCCAATGATTTTTGTGCAGACTAGCCTATTGTCCATGATTCACTTCCATATAACAAGATAGGTTCAATATAGCTTCTTCTTCTTCGTTCGCACTGTCTGTCTATATCTGCAGTCCTGTCTCTTGGATAAATTTCACTGTTTTTTGTAATTCATGTATGGAACCATAGAGCTTATCTTCTTTAGTGGTTTCACTGGGCCAGTAATTATTTCTCAGTGACTCGTAGTTGATGCAGTTCTGGAGGATATGTTCCACAGTTTGGGGCACCTGGGCACATGTACACAGATTAGTAGTACCAACCTTAAACTTTGTATACATATGACTTCGGAGTCGGCTGTGTCCTGTTCGGAGATGGAAGATGGTGACTTGTTCCTTTCTGTTTAGCATGTGATAGTCATCATGTGGTGGTGTTTGTGGCTTCCTGTAGGTTTTTATCATGCTTTTCTTCTGATTATAAGTGATTGGTATGTCTGGCTGCTCCATTTCAGTGCCCTCTTTGGCCAGTTGGTCAGCTTTCTCATTGCCTGGTATCCCACAGTGGGAGGGAATCCATTGCAAAGTGACTCCATGTTGTAAGCCAATTTTTGACAAGGCATCCTTAAGGTCTGGTAGTTTGTTGCACTGAAGAGCCTCCAGTACTGATCTTGCATCTGTGAGAATTACTACAGGACATGTATCAATTCTGGAGTCTGATAGTTTTTCAACTCCAGCAATAATTGCCCTAACTTCTGCATCAAAGTTGTTGCAGTATTTACCAGTGGGTATGGAAATCTTGTCAATGGTGTTGTTTGGATATTCAATATATGCTCCTGCCCCTCCATTCTTTATGGCATTATGTGCAGATCCATCTGTATACACACGTATCCAGGTGTCACATGGATATTTGTCATCTAGAACACTAAGTGTGGCTGTTGATCTTACAAGACTGCTCTGCATCTCACCATTCTGCACACCTTTCACTTCAGTCTGAATAGATATTTGTGTATAATCTGCTTCTTTCCATGGTGTATGCTCTGGTACAGATGATAATGGAGCGACTACAGTTGGAAGGTCAGGTATCAGCTTACGCATACGCTTGGCCTGATGAATGAAGCTGCTTCTTTTAAGCCGTCCTAATGCCAAGTTATTGAATCTCTCCTTCAGGGGATGGCTTACAGAGCTAAGGAATTTTTCTCCCATGGTCATGACCTTTGTGTCTCTACGTTCCTTTAGCGCTTGAACACCAACTATTTTCTGCATTTCTACTATTGGTGTGGACCTCATGGCACCTGTGATCATCCGTAGTGACTGATTTTGAACCTTGTCTAGATTATGCAGCGTAGTGTTTGATGCTGTGCACCAAGATGTTGAGCCATATTCTAAATGTGGTAGAATACTTTGCTGATATACATTCTTGAGGATTCTTTCACTAGCTCCCCATGTGGTTCCACTCAATTTTCTTAATATGGCTAGTTTTCTTCTGGCTTTTGCTTCTGCACTGTTGATGTGTTGCTTCCACGTCAGTTTTGAGTCAAGAGTCACTCCTAAGTAAGTGGGTTGGTTGTCCACCCTTAAGGGTATTTCATTTACAAAGATCTTACCTGCTTTCTGTTTAGATGAGAGGGTGAACAGAGTGGTACTTGATTTCTCTGTGTTGATACTTACACACCATTTGTTTGTCCATGATGTCAAGATGTCTGCTGCTCTTTGGAGTCTCTGTGTAGCAACTGTCGCATATTCATCTGTACACCACATGACCAGATCATCTGCATACAGTGCCGCTTTGATTCCATAGGGAAGTTCCTTGACCAGGTCATTAATGAATACAAGGAATAGTGTAGGCGAAAGGACTCCTCCTTGTGGTACACCGTGTCGCAGCAGTACTTTCTGGCTTTTGTGACCATCCATTACTACTCTAGCTCTTCTATTGTGTAAATAGGACTTTATCCAGTTGTACAGTCTTCCATTCACATTGCAGTTTCTTAGTTTCCACAGCAGACCTTTTTTCCATACTTTATCAAAGGCTTTCTTCAGGTCTATCCACGCTGCTAGTACAAGGTTTTTCTCTTGGAATGCATCCTCAATCTCTTGAGAGAGATAGGTCACTTGATCTTCCGTACTGTAGTACTGCCTAAATCCTGCTTGTTGTGGAACGAGAAGGTTTTCACTTTCTAGGTACCATTTTAGCCTCAGGTCAATGATGCGTTCCATCGTTTTGCATAGGCAGCTAGTGAGACTGATTGGCCTGTAGCTGGAGGCAGTATCACTGTTTTTCCCTGGTTTTAGCAGTGGTACCATGCTTGCTTCCTTCCAGATTTGAGGTAACTTACCTGTGCTCCAGCACATATTGAAAATATCCAACAGCTATCCCATTGCTGCCATTCCCAGGTTCTTGATCATTTCATTGGACACTCCATCTGGTCCTGGTGATTTCCTTGGTTTCAGTTTACTAACTGCTAGGTCTAACTCACTGCGTGTGATTGGTGCATCCATGACCTCCACTTTTCTGACTTGTTCCTCTTCTTTCTGTGGCTCGATGCGCACTGTACGCTCCTTCTCTGGATGGATATCAATGTTGCAGTCCTGTGCAAAAATGCGAGCAAAGTGATCTGCTACCTGCTTACCTGGTTCAATATAGCATTTTAGGACTCGTTTTCTAACATTCATTGATAAGGATGTGTTGGTTAATATGTTTCTCATTCTCTGAAATGCAGTCTTTGCTTGGCTTATTCTGTTCTTAATTTCTGTTCTGCATTTCCCATCTGAAGTTATTACTGCTCCAAGGTATTTGAATTTCTGCACCTGCTTTAGAATAGTTCCATTTAATTTTATACTGCATGTTGGTAGATTCTGTTTCTTAGATATAACCATAGTCTGTGTCTTTTTGATGTTCAAAGTAAGGCCTTTCTGTTCACTTTCTTTGGCGACTTTATCCAAGAGATTTTGGAGGTGTTGTTGGTTCTCAGCTTTCAGTACTGTGTTGTCAGCATACCGAAGGTTGTTAATATAAAAATTATATATATATATATATATATATATATATATATATATATATATATATATATAATATCAGCGATATCATAATAATAATATATATCTAATATAATAATATATAATATAATAATAATATATAGTAATAATATAATATAATAGATAATAATATAATATATATCTAATAATATATCAGCGATATCACAGGGCAGTTAATAAGTGGCGATGAAGATGCTGAAAGTGATGGTGGCGAGTGATTCATAGATGACTGCTTGCAGCAGGGTTGGCGAACCCCAGCTGAGCAAGACACTATCCAACCTCCACATGGTGCCCTTGGTAAATGAAAATATTTTGACCAAGTGAATATGGATCAAAAATGGGAAGGCAAACGTGGTCCTAAAACTACGCCGTGCTGAAGGGGATGTGTGGAACCGAAAGGCGCTGATATCGCAGTTTAAATATACGGATGTTATGTACGTTTTGCAGTTATTTGAGCGCGAATTCTTACAACATAAACAAGAGCTTGAACATGTGTTTTACAATCAGTAATATTCAAATTACAGTCACGCGTGCACTTAAGGCTGACCGAGTTACGACCGTTTGTATTTGCGGTCGAGGTCCAACAGATATATTTTATTAAAGAAATAATAAAATGCAGTATACAGTAACGATGCTATAAAATAGTTTCGTTTCGGCAGCTGGTTCTTGTTTGTTCTTATTTTCTGTTGAGTTACAGTTCAACGTTTTACTTGTGAAGTAATATTTCACTTTTAATTGAAATCTGCAGTAGTGGGTTCCAACATTTTTTGAGTACTACTCTAAATCAACAATTGCTGGTGACCATCAACCCTAGATCAGCAATGTTAGTTTACCCGCGACCCACGAAAAAGATATTTTAAAGTAATGAAATTCAGTAACAATTAACTAGCACTATTCCAGTGCCTTTAACATCATGCCTCAGATTTGCTACTACCCAATAGAGAGTATTACACATGTCACTTCATAATAATCCTCCTCCTCCTCCTCTTCCTCCTCCTCTTCCTCCTCCTGCTCCTCTTCCTCCTCCTCCTTCTTCTTCTTCTTCTTCTTTTTCTTCTTCTTCTGTGCTCACGTGCTAAATCGGAAGCCAGGTCACTAGGTTGATGCCCACAGTATTCTCCGGGTCTTTGCAGCAGCCCCAGAGCTTCTGCCTCAGCTCAATCCTCTGCGGCCAGGTTTGGCTTCGTAGGTCAGAGAATGTTGTACAGTCTTGGAGCATACGTTCTTGGGTTTGCGCTCCATCCCCACAGGGGCATGTGTCCGTGTGAGGCTTCTTGAGTCGGTGCAGGTATCTCAGTAGTCTGGAGTGGCCTGTTCTTAATCGGAACAGGATGGCTTGTTGGTGTCTCTGTAGCTGATGGATTGGATCAGTATCAGGGGCCCTGTGTATATTCAGCCTTTCTGCCAACTACCACCTGTATTGGTTTTTTAAAAAAAATTATAGTCTTGGCCTCTTTGTAAATGATTTGGTGGCTGCGTTGTCCAATTTTACTGCCATTTTTGGACAGTGTTTACTCTCTCATTCCTTGCTATACCGCAGAGGGAAGGTATCTATTGTAAGGCCACTTTTGTTGATATTGAGAGGCTGTTTAATTCCTAGGTAATTTCCTGTAGGATTTTTTTCCATCTTCGGTGCCTTTTAGTGATTCCAGGAGTGATTTACAATCCGTGAGGAAGACTGTCTTCGTTGGTCTTTGTTGCTTTTTTTGTGAGAAATTTTAGACCTTTTAGTAGTGTTGTTGGTTCTCAGCTTTCAGTACTGTGTTGTCAGCATACCGAAGGTTGTTAATATAAAAATTATATATATATATATATATATATATATATATATATATATATAATATATATATAATATCAGCGATATCATAATAATATATATCTAATATAATATATAATATAATAATATATAGTAATAATATAATATAATAGATAATATATAATATATATCTAATAATATATCAGCGATATCACAGGGCAGTTAATAAGTGGCGATGAAGATGCTGAAAGTGATGGTGGCGAGTGATTCATAGATGACTGCTTGCAGCAGGGTTGGCGAACCCCAGCTGAGCAAGACACTATCCAACCTCCACATGGTGCCCTTGGTAAATGAAAATATTTTGACCAAGTGAATATGGATCAAAAATGGGAAGGCAAACGTGGTCCTAAAACTACGCCGTGCTGAAGGGGATGTGTGGAACCGAAAGGCGCTGATATCGCAGTTTAAATATACGGATGTTATGTACGTTTTGCAGTTATTTGAGCGCGAATTCTTACAACATAAACAAGAGCTTGAACATGTGTTTTACAATCAGTAATATTCAAATTACAGTCACGCGTGCACTTAAGGCTGACCGAGTTACGACCGTTTGTATTTGCGGTCGAGGTCCAACAGATATATTTTATTAAAGAAATAATAAAATGCAGTATACAGTAACGATGCTATAAAATAGTTTCGTTTCGGCAGCTGGTTCTTGTTTGTTCTTATTTTCTGTTGAGTTACAGTTCAACGTTTTACTTGTGAAGTAATATTTCACTTTTAATTGAAATCTGCAGTAGTGGGTTCCAACATTTTTTGAGTACTACTCTAAATCAACAATTGCTGGTGACCATCAACCCTAGATCAGCAATGTTAGTTTACCCGCGACCCACGAAAAAGATATTTTAAAGTAATGAAATTCAGTAACAATTAACTAGCACTATTCCAGTGCCTTTAACATCATGCCTCAGATTTGCTACTACCCAATAGAGAGTATTACACATGTCACTTCATAATAATCCTCCTCCTCCTCCTCCTCCTCCTCTTCCTCCTCCTGCTCCTCTTCCTCCTCCTCCTTCTTCTTCTTCTTCTTCTTTTTCTTCTTCTTCTGTGCTCACGTGCTAAATCGGAAGCCAGGTCACTAGGTTGATGCCCACAGTATTCTCCGGGTCTTTGCAGCAGCCCCAGAGCTTCTGCCTCAGCTCAATCCTCTGCGGCCAGGTTTGGCTTCGTAGGTCAGAGAATGTTGTACAGTCTTGGAGCATACGTTCTTGGGTTTGCGCTCCATCCCCACAGGGGCATGTGTCCGTGTGAGGCTTCTTGAGTCGGTGCAGGTATCTCAGTAGTCTGGAGTGGCCTGTTCTTAATCGGAACAGGATGGCTTGTTGGTGTCTCTGTAGCTGATGGATTGGATCAGTATCAGGGGCCCTGTGTATATTCAGCCTTTCTGCCAACTACCACCTGTATTGGTTTTTTTTTTAAAATTATAGTCTTGGCCTCTTTGTAAATGATTTGGTGGCTGCGTTGTCCAATTTTACTGCCATTTTTGGACAGTGTTTACTCTCTCATTCCTTGCTATACCGCAGAGGGAAGGTATCTATTGTAAGGCCAATTTTTGTTGATATTGAGAGGCTGTTTAATTCCTAGGTAATTTCCTGTAGGATTTTTTTCCATCTTCGTTGCCTTTTAGTGATTCCAGGAGTGATTTACAATCCGTGAGGAAGACTGTCTTCGTTGGTCTTTGTTGCTTTTTTTGTGAGAAATTTTAGACCTTTTAGTAGTGCTGTTGCTTCTGAGCCTCTGCTCTGAAGTTGGGAGGATATCTTGCCAGTTGAAAAGGGCTCGTGACATTCGTTTCTGTCGCTGTACTTTATGAGATATCCTCATCATCCTCCTCCTCCTCCTCCTCCGCCACCACTTTTCATGAGATATCCTCATCCTCCTCCTCCTCCTCCGCCACCACTTTTCATGAGATATCCTCCTCCTCCTCCTCCGCCACCACTTTTCATGAGATATCCTCCTCCTCCTCCTCCGCCACCATTTTTCATGAGATATCCTCATCCTCCTCCTCCTCCTCCTCCGCCACCACATTTCATGAGATATCCTCATCCTCCTCCTCCGCCACCACTTTTCATGAGATATCCTCATCCTCCTCCTCCTCCGCCACCACTTTTCATGAGATATCCTCATCCTCCTCCTCCTCCTCCTCCGCCACCACTTTTCATGAGATATCCTCATCCTCCTCTGCCACCACTTTTCATGAGATATCCTCATCCTCCTCCTCCTCCTTCGCCACCACTTTTCATGAGATATCCTCATCCTCCTCCGCCACCACTTTTAACTGGTCCCTCAGAGGATCCTTTTGTGTAAGCGTGCGTCCATTATCACAATCCAACATTTATCACATTTCTTCTCGCGATCCTACCTCTGACCCTCTGCGATCCCAGTTTAGGTCGCTGAATTACATCCTAAAAACCCCAGCACAGAATATGTGCACGTGGGTGTATACAGTGTGTAAGTACATTTTTGTGTCACTGAAAAATATTACAGCAAGAGTCTTTATTTAATGTGTTGTGTGATTCATATTTTGTGATTAATTTCCAAACGAATTACAGCTCTTCACTATTCTTACGGACTGACATAATTAGCTTTTCCATTCCTTTTTGTGTTGTGGACAGTAATAATGTGATCAGCATATCTAATCTCTCATAGCAAATCTATTTTCTGGTACCACCACACCAAAAAGGCCCTGGGTCAACTCAGCCTAAAAAGAAATTGGGTACGAGAGAAATTTGGAAAGGTAAATGGGGCCAGACCCTATACTGACCACATGACACTTTTCACATGCCGATGGTCTTGGAAATATAAGCCTAACACCGCATCCCCAATATGCCTTAATGGCATGGGAACGGGAATTTTACCTTTCCTTTATCTTAACTTACCCACACTTTACAAAATAAAGAACAAAAATCTGATATTCAGGAACTAATTTTTTTTTTCAACAAGCTTCAAGTTACGGTCCTTATCAAAATCTTCATTATTGTCTCAACATGTATTCAAGGTTTGTTAAGATTTCGACTTATAGGCACCGGTGAGCAAGTTAGCAAACAGCACTAAGTATTTTAAACATTACTGCTGAAATATATTTCACAGTATCTGAAAGACTGAAAGACATCACACGGACATACCCTGGCGAGGAAGTCCCACTCTGTTTACCCCTAAACAAGCGACTGGGTTAACCCAACTCTTCGCAGTTCAAACCACGGTGGGTTTATATCAGCATCGGACGAAGCTCATCTGTTTCTTGTGTCCATGCTGTGAACGTAGAAGAAGTACCACAAGACTGGGTAAACCTCATGTTTATTGCAGATGTTGACACTCTTCGCTCTATTTCTTGCTTCCTTTGGTTAGTAGCGATGTTTGGTATACCTGAACAATAGAAATATTCCAGGAAAAATCCGTTTGTGTGGATGGTGTGCAAATTCACTGTGTAACTTCTTACAGTCTAACGAGAACATTTCAGAGTAGTGTTTAATGCTTTGGTATATATATATATATATATATATATATATATATCCAGACCAGATGAAAGAAGGGAAAAGGAGGAAGAAGGCTGGGTATGTACCTCTGAGACCTTGGCTAAAAGGTAGGGGAGGGGGCCAATGGCTCTCGCTTTGTTTTACGTATGAGAGTACTCAGTCATTTGCATGTCCCTGCCTTCCTAACGGCTCTCCTGTAGGCCTCTTTGCTGTAAGCAAGATGGCCTGCTGCTGGTGCATCCACTCCCAGGTCGTCAACGACGTCTTGCGGATGTCATGTGCCCTTCCAAGAATGTCGTCCGTAAATTCTCATGACGTTTTATATGTCCAAAATATTCAGGTTTTCTCTGTTTAATCCTCTTTACTAGCCAACCTTGTTCAATATTAAGTTCGTGTAGTATGGATATATTTGTTATTTTTTGTGTCCATATTTGAAGAACTCTTCTGTAGCATTTACACGCAAATGCTTTTATGTGTCTCTCAGCCGCTTTGTTAAGTGTCCGGGTCTCACAGGCATATGTTGCGATGGGAAAGATGCATGTCCTTAAATATCTTATTTTTGTAGTTCTGTCTGCTCCTCTCCACAGATTCATTGTTTTACTTTCTGAAGAATGACGGATGTTCTCCTTTTAATTTCCCTCATTGTATATCCATTATTAGCTATGAGAGTACACGAGAGACATTTTCCGTATTTGGATAGGGGCTGACCTCGGGGCCCAACCGGACGTTCCATGGCCCTTGATATATTTTTAAAAAATACTGTATACATACTTCTCTGGATTAGCCATCTGGAGCTGGTAAAGACCTTGAATAGCAGGCTAGTTTAGCTCAATCTGACACCGAAGTAAAGGGGCCACATTAGTTCCAGAAGGATAAGAGGGTATCGAGAAATTTAGCATTCCAACCAACCTAGAGGTCAGCTTTCAGTAGGCTTAACTAATACTATTTAAACATTCATTACTGGGTACTGGATATGACCTATCTCTGTTGCCGGTCTGAGGGAGTCGTTTCATTACACTCGGGACATGCCCATAAGTGTTCTGTATTCGACATCAGGATGTCCTTTAGTGTTTTGGCTGATATAATACCAGTACTGTGTTGGTTGTAAATGGTTGGTTTTCCAGTGAACATCTGGGATTTTCTTCCACTTCCTCTCTGAGGCAGGCGTAGTATATAATTTTGGGGAAGGTTTATTGCGCAGATTCTTAGATTTGCTGCTTGGAAGATCGATATATGTATTCTTTGTCCAAACTGATGTTTCCTAGTGGGTCTGCCCTTACTGCAAGTTTATCAGCTTTTTTGTTGCCAACAGCGCCGGAGTGCCCCGGGCAGTATATCCATGTGATATTTTGGATTTGGTGTTGTTTCTTCGGCTATCATCTTCGGCCATGATCTTGAGTAGTTTTCCTTCAGAGTATGCTGCGAAACCCCATCCGTCTTTAACACCTCTGTGTACTTATCCACCCGTGTAGTTGAAGGTGTCTTCAGGGCTTGAGATTTTGACAAAACAAATACGGCAGCTGAAATATGTATCAATGAGGAAAAATTGGAAGAGGTGGAGAGTTTTGAATATCTTGGATCATTACAAACTGTTAATGGAGATACAATGAGCGACATTAAACACAGGACATCTATAGCTCTTCAGAAAGTAAAACAACTAAAGAAACTGTGGAGAAAGGCAGACAGAACTACAAAAATAAGATTTTTAAGGGCATGCATCTTTCCTATCGCAACATATACCTGTGAAACCTGGACACTTAACAAAGCAGCTGAGAAACATATAAATGCCTTTGAAAGAAAATGCTACAGAAGAGTTATTCAAATATCAAGGACACAAAAAAAGAACAAATATATCCATTATACAAGAACTTAATATTGAAGAAGGCTGGCTAGTAAAGAACATTAAACAGAGAAAACTTAAATATTTTGAACACATTAAACGTCTTGAGAATTTACAGAAGACATTATTGAAAGAGAGTAATACAAAGGCGAAGATGGCTGCAAGACATTGTTGATAATCTGCAAATGGATGCATCAGCAGCAGGGCATCTTGCTTACAACCGGGAGGCCTACAGGAGAGCTGTTAGGGAGGCAAAGTTCCGCAAGGAACATGCAAATGACTGACTGACTGACTGACTGACTGATTCGTGTTGTTTTTTTCCCTCAGGCCAGTTCCGCTAAGTCCGTGTTAGTGTAATGTGTACTTCAGTGAGATTTTGGTAGATTAGATTGTTGCGCTGAATCCAGCCTGGTTCCAAAGAAATGTGTTGCTGGCCAATTATTGTTCGTAAGGAATCTTCCGCAGCCGCCATCCATCATTTTCCTCTCTTTAATCTGGTCATTTCCTAATAATTGTATATTTATGGAGAGGATGTGTTTTGTTATTACTAATATTAAGGTATTCCTTAACTTGTGCACATTTTTGACGAGTTCTAAAGTCCGTTAGACCCAGGATCTATAGCATTGCAGCCGTTGGTGCGTTTTTAGAGATTCACTGTACGAATCTCATTACCTCATTCTGTAACAAGTCCAGTTTGACAACTTGTGTGTGTGACAGAGTGAACACGCCAAGGCACATGTCTAGGTCGAATCTATTTTGGATAGAACAGTTGTTCTCACAAGGGTTAATAGTGTTCGTTGTTGTCTGATGCAAGACCAAAGCGAAGATGGCTGCAAGACTTTGCTGATGATCTGCAAATGGATGCATCAGCAGTAGGGCATCTTGCTCACAACTGAGAGGCTACAGGAGTGGTGTTAGGGAGGCAAAGTTCCGCAAGGGACATACAAATGAATGAATGAATGAAATGTCTGATATTGCCTTGATGGCCGAAAGTCCTTCTAAGTGCCATGTGGCGTGGAGTAGGCGATCATTTCTGTCCGCAATTCCCTGTCTTTATACTTGATTATGAGATCCGCCGGTGACTTTCTTCATAGCCATTTTGACAGTCCATCCAGTAACTTCTCTGTCTGTCTTCCTCTGTCTCTTCTTCTTTCAATTTTTCCACTTGCCACAATGTGTTCCAATTTTCCTCTTCTCAGGAAATGCCCTATAAATCTCGATTGTCTGCCTCTGATCTTTGCTACAATTTGCCTTTTAACTCCAGCCTCTCTTAAGACTTCTTCACTGGTTTTCTTGGCTGTTCATGATACCGTCAATATCCTTCTTATGAACCACATTTCCATGGCCTCCATTTCTGGCTGTACTCTTTTATCCATAGACCGAAAGTGCTTATCTGACCTTATATTAAATCTTCAGTAGCATCTGTCTTCTTCCCGTGTTTGGCCACCACTGCCCTCACCGTCACAGTCATCGCTATGGCAGTTCCGATGCAGAGGAAGATGCAAATTATTATAGAATGTTTAATTCCCCCCCCCCCCCCCCCCGGCCCCCCCAGGGTAGTTGGTAGACAAGATTCGAATGCTGAAGGAAAAATATTAAATCATTAAAAAATATATACCTCTTGCCTGAAAAGAGACAGTTAAGTTGGTATGAACACTTCGAATACAATAATTTTGTGGTTATTCCCCCCCCCCCCAATATGGAAAACAGTAGTTTTGGAAAACCATTTGACGAAGAAAATTATGTCAACAGATATCACATTTCCTTGAATAAACGCCCCCATAGCAATTATAAAAAAACCTGTCGTGATTCGGCATTTATTAGAGGCCAGCGCCTGTTAAGGTAAGCGTTTTTTTTTCCCCCAATATGTCAATTACATTTCTGTAGCAACTGAATTTGCCTATACTGTACGTCTTTCCATAGAAATACGGAGACGATGTACTGATCCGGCATTTATTCCAGACCCGGTGCTTATTTTAGGCATGCGTTTTATTAGAAACATTTCCCCGTAACATCATCCCCTCTCCTCCGCGGCATTTAATTGAGGCAAGCGACTATTTCGGAGCCGGCGTTTAATCAAGGAAATACGGTATGTTCTTGTTAAATTATATTTCGAAACGTATTTATGCTCGCTTGAATGAGTTAAGGCGAAACGATGATGTGACATTAAAGAACATTTTTTTAAAAAGTGACGACACTGATGATGATAACAGCCACGACTACGGCAATGACGGTGGCGATGATGACTGAATTAACTATGGAAAAGAGGATATTTCTAATTCAGTATACCTTAACTAGTTGCAGGTGCTTGAGTAGTGAAGTAGTTAGTGCACTGGCCTTTCATGTTGAAGGTCGGTGGTTGGAATTCTCTAGCAACAAGAAAATCTATTATCATTATTATTATTATTGTTACAGCCATTATTATTACAAGCAGTCTTTGCATATGTAGTCATCATTGTTATTACTTGTTATTCATATACAAACTACATTCTTTGTTTTATATTACTTTCCTTGCCTTCTTTATCCCATATATAGGTCGTCAACAAGAGCTCTTCATTTATTTCTGCCCCGGGCTGTTTCCTCTCTCCGTCTGCAGGTGTAGTCGATCTTTCTTTTTATCTGTGCTTCAAGACTCCTTCGCCAGGTGTTCCTAGGCCTTCCTAGTTTATATATTTTATTTATATATTTTATTTATATATTTTATTTCCTTATTCTACATGCTTTATGTTATCATAGGATGCCTGTGTGGAGCTCGAAGAGGCAAACTATTAGTGAACTGGGATCTTGTGACAAATGTTAGTGTTTGGAACTGGAAGGATGGGTCCTAAGTGTGAAAATGAATACCTGACTCCTGTTGAAGTTTATGAAGGCAAAACATGTTTCCATTCATTCATTCATTCATTTGCATGTCCCTTGCGGAACTTTGCCTCCCAAACAGCACTCCTGTAGGCCTCTCGGTTGTGAGCAAGATGGCCTGCTGCTGTTGCATCCATTTCCAGATCGTCAACGATGTCTTGCAGCCATCTTCGTCTTGGTCTTCCTCTTTTTCTTTTTCCCATTATGTATCCTTCCAATACGGTCTTCTCTAAATTATCATGACGTTTCCATATATCAAGGAAAAGACGGTGACCAGCATAGTTGTTCCTAGGCACTTCTATGGAATGCTGTGTCCATCTTTACTGTTTAAATGGTTGTGGCATTAATCACGTGTAAACAAAGTGTAAACAAAGGCTGTGCCTTGAAACGTAGCATAGACCACGCACAGATGCCTCATATCTGCATGACGCTGTGATTGAGTTCCCTATTTATAGACTAGTATGTGTATTGGAGCTTACGTGGTACGTTAACCATTTTTTAAGTGAAAAAAGTGACAAAATTAGCCTCTTTTAGCCACCGGGTGTGGGATATTCCCCTAGACATTCTTGCCATCCCAAGTGACAACTTACTTTTGCTGTAAATACGGACATAAAAGCTGATGAAACCATGATCGCTGGGATGAATGATTGCTGGGAAATGTTGGTGTACACCTGAAATGTACACAGTCTGCTCGTACTTTTGCCCACTCTTGTGGCTAACGTGACAATGTATTTGCTTAACGATGGCGGAGGACGTTTTTTCAAACTCGTGCAAATGTATGGAAGGTATTCACAGGAAAAACATAGGTGGGGGTATCTAGAAAGACGGGGTTAGTGCTTTTATGTGAAATTCTAAAGCCTTTCATGCAAAAAGACCTGTCTTCTGACAGGTGTAGAAGTATAGTGTGTGGGTTTAGTGTAACGAGTCCTTGGAGTTAAGTCTGCAGCTCCCTCGAGAAATCATCTTCAGAGTTCTAATCTTTTAAGCTCATTTCTCGCCCGAATACTGTCTTGTGTTTTCATTGTTCTGTTTCTAAGTTTCAGTTAGGAAGGGGTTCAAACCCTACTTGTTTTCTTAAGAATCTTTCTACTTAGTAATTCACTACTGACATATTGTGGTAGCCGCTGTTACATGGGGGACACTTAAATCAAAAGCTAAGAGTAATGATATATACCTCTACAACTGGAGGAAAGATGTCTTTAAACTTTTATTGTAGTCTAGGCTAATAGGAACAGGTAACGAAATAACCTCTTATTCAGAGCAAGTTACCAAAAGCCCATTGATGGCCTAGTGTTTAATTATCAATATTCTGGCATCTCCTTCACTCGTGTCCTCATTGTTCATTTCTTGCGACCTAATTTATAGACAAGAAAGTGTTAGATTTGTTATTAATATTCTGAAATCTCCCAAAGCAGTGGCTCTTAACCTGAGATCCATGGTTCCCAGGGAGTTCAGAGAAGGATTTTTGGGGAGCTTACGGGCCAACAAATGAATCGGTTAGAGTAAAACAAAAAATCTTAGTATTATCTGGGTTTTGGGGAGGGGGATTGTTTTTGCTTTATTTTTGATAAGGGTTCCACAGTTTATAACAGCCATTATGAAAAACAGAGGTGTCTCTGGCATTTACAGAGAATGGAGGACGATAGACAAAAAAAAAAGAGGTGGCCTACACAGAAGTGATGAAGATCATGAGGTAGATCAACGATGGCGACACATTCTGGAAGTAAATATACGCTCTCTTGGAATCGGCAACTGGCAAGAAAGGATCATGAGAAGAGAAGAACAGAGACGTGTCTTGTCAGCTGCAATGAGTCTCAATGCTCGGAAAGCTGCTGATTTCAGCAGGTGCTCAATGCAGCAACAGCAGCAGCAGCAGCAGCAGAAGAAGAAGAAGATCCATAGCTGTTTTCAGGTTAGAAAGCAGGTCCATGACCAAATTAAAAAAAAACGATTAAGAAACCACTATCCTAAAAAAAGAGGTTAAAGTTAAAATTTCCGTTTCCATGCCAGTAAGGCACATTGGGCATATGGTGTTAGGCCAATAGTTTCACGACCTTCGGCACATGGAAGTGTGATTCGGTCAGTACCACACCTGGCTGCATTTACCTTCAAAGATTTCTCTGGGACCCATTTTTTTCAGTCTGGGCGGACCCCGGGGCCTTTTTGGTGTGTACTAGAAAAAAAAAACTCCCACTGCTGGGGTTTGAACCCGGTACAACCGGATTAGAGACCATCCAACTAATCAGGCCGCTTACTGTCCTAAACCTCTGTTTTATATCTAAAAATATCTTCGTTGTCCTTCGACAGACAAGAGAACATTATTGCAAATGGTCAGAAACTTCGTTTGAACGAAGTATAAAATTCAGCAGTTAAACTTCAGTTCTTAATGCAAAGACGTAGAGACTGAATATACGTAAATACATTCACCCACCCTTCACCTACGGGGAAGGAACTGTGCATCATTTGACAAATAGTTAAATCAAACAAGGCTTTTATTCTGCTCGGGACAAAGTTGATTTTGTGCGGACGCACCTTAGATATTCGAGAGGGCAGCCCATTTAGGCGGGGAGGGATTATTTTTAGTCTGAAATTAAAAGGGATACTGCATGTCATACTGAACGTAATAAACTGGCAGCTGATTTAGGCCAAAAAGGAGGTTACACTGACAGAAACTCGGTCAGAACAATGAAATAGAGGGCATAGCAGTGTTGAAGGATTGTGGGATTTTAGACATATGTGTGGAAAACCAAAGTCTTGAAGAGTCCTGTGTAAAATCTTATACGCTTGAAATTCCTGTAACATATTCATGGTTCAATTAGCTCTAAAGTGCTGAGCTCATTCTACTTAAGCAAGCCGTTATCAGTGTGTCAGTTTGGACAACGACGACAAAATAAGTTTAACTCATTTGTAGGAGCAATCTCTTGAAATAAACCAACAAATTCGACTTCATTTCTGCTCTCAAGTATTTACAGTGCTACTGGACCGTTATAGTAACAGAGCAGAACATTAGTTTGAACATCATTTAAAGTCATATAATGTTGTACCAAAAAATAGGAACAGTAAATCAGTAGGAAAACCGTGTCCATAACAAACTGATATAATGTTCTATATGAAGTAATTCCGCCACCATTGGAATATTGGTTTATATTTTGTTTATTACTTGATTGTACAGTAACCTTGTGACGATGACTCGTGTGAAGACAGTGGACTCCGAAGAGATCAAGTAAGTTGACTGATTATTTTGATTGATTAGGCATACCTGATGATGATGATGATGATAATGATGATGATGACGATGATGATGATGATGAAGATGACTATTAAATTTTTAATATTAATGTCTAAATCATCATACATACTGTTTTGTTAGAAGTATTTCGAGAGACAAGTTGCAGTGGCTGTAGAAGATAAACTGCCAAAGATCGTCACCAGCTACTGGGGTATTTATTATTATTGATTCTACTGATGGATCTGAAGTTTAATAGCAGTTCTCTCTCTCTCTCTATATATATATATATATATATATATCATGAGCTAAAGTACGGCTGCACTTGGTCATATTGGCCTTAAATCGGTAATACATTAAGTACGGTTCACTACTGTAGAGCGCTAGAGGATGAATAGACACGTTTCTCATCAGTTTAAAATAGCAAAAGAATGTATATTTTCACAGTAACTGTGTGAAAATTAATCACGACATATTAATCACGACATATTATATAAAGAATATATCTTACTAACTTTTCAATGAAACAACATAATGTACACATACGCATAAATATACACTACTGTACAAACCAAGTGATGAAATTTTTCTATGGGCGTATAAGAACAAATGTTCGTAAATTAATCACAAAATGGACCAGAACACACTGGACAGAGCCGTGGGGACTCTACCGTTAAATACCAACAACCGTAATGTAAGCACTTTCTGTCTAAGAAGACGTTGCTGAAGCAAGCAGAGATCCGCTGTTGTTGGTCTATGCCAAGGTTGATCTACCTGAACAGCTCCTGTACTAGTGTTGGATCTTCATAACCTGCCGCAGTAGCTGGAAGGAAAGCTTATGTTGCAATTTCTAATCATATGCGATTACCAAAAAAAAATTATTAAACAAAATATTTTTCTCTGTTTCAAACTTAATCATGTTTCATAGACCACTGGATCAGCTATAACAAAAAAAATTATTAAACAAAACATTTTGGTATTTCATAGCTTCCAATTTTTATTGGATACCTATGCTGATGACACAGTATTGCTGTCCACAACACAAAAAGAAATGGAAAAACTAACTATATCAGTCTGTAAGAATAGTGAAGAGCAAAACCTCTGTCAAAATGCAATAAAACTAAATTGATGATAACTCACAAAACACATAAGGCAGCTGAAATATATATCAATGAGGAAAAATTGGAAGAGGTAGAGAGTTTTGGGGGCCGGCTAGCGTAGTGGTTAGAGCTGAAATATATATCAATGAGGAAAAATTGGAAGAGGTAGAGAGTTTTGGGGGCCGGCTAGCGTAGTGGTTAGAGCACTCGTCTAGCAACCAAATGGTCGAGGGTTCGAATCCCCAGCTGAGCGGGATTTTTTTTCCGACCAATACGGCCCTGAGGTCGACCCAGCCTCGTAAAATGGGTACCAGAGAAAATCTGGGAAGTAAAGGCAGCGAGGAAAGGAACTGGTCACCCTACCTCACACGCTGATGACCCAGCATAATGAGGTCTCTAACGCTTCACCCCCTACGGCATTTGAAATGCTATGGGAATATCTTTACTTTTTAGAGAGTTTTGAATATCTTGGATCATTACTAACTAATAATGGAGATACAAAGAGGGAAAGTAAAAGGAGGACATCTATTGCCATTCAAAAAGTAAAACAACTAAAAGAGCTGGGAGAGGAACAGACAGAACTACAAAAATGAGATTTTTAAGGGTATGCATCTTCCAAATAGCAACATAATAAAACAGTTGAGAAACACAAAAATGCCTTTGAATGTAAATGCTACAGTTCTTCAAATATCACAGACACACACACACACACAAACAACAACAACGAATATATCCATACTATAAGAACTGAATATTGTAGAAGATTGGCTAGTAAGGAAGATTAAACAAGAAAACTTAAATATTTCAAACACATTAAACGTCTTGAGAATTTAAAGAAGACCGTCTTGGAAGGGTGCATAATGGAAACAAGGAATAGAGGAAAACCAAGGCGAAGATGGCTGCAAGACATCGTTGATGATCTGCAAATGGAGGCATCAGCATCAGGGCATCTGGCTTACAACCGAGAGGCCTACAGGAGAGCTTTTAAGGAGGCAAAGTTTTGCAATGGACATGCAAATGACTGATATTACAACAAAAAGGCCTCGAGATCCACCCAGCTTCTAAAAATGGGTACGAGGGATATCTGAGAAGGTAAATGCGACTAGACGTGACACCTACCACATCAGACTTTCATGAACATTCCTCCCACGCATCCCCACTGTGCCGTAATGACATGGAAACGGGGATTTTATCTTTACCTTCATTCATTCATTTGCATGTCCCTTGCGGAACTTTGCCTCCCTAACAGCACTCCTGTAGGCCTCTCGGTTGTAAGCAAGATGCCCTGATGCTGATGCCTCCATTTGCAGATCATCAACGATGTCTTGCAGCCATCTTCGCCTTGGTCTTCCTCTCTTTCTTTTTCCCATTATGTATCCTTCCAAGACGATTTTCTCTAGATTATTATGACGTTTAATGTGTCCAAACTATTTAAGTTTTCTCTCTTTAATCCTCTTTACTAGCCAGCCTTCTTCAATATTAAGTTCTTGTAGTATGGATATATTTGTTCTTTTTTGTGTCCATGATATTTGAAGAACTCTTCTGTAGCATTTACATTGAAAGGCATTTATGTGTTTCTCGGCTGTTTTGTTAAGTGTCCAGGTCTCACAGGCATATGTTGCAATGGGAAAGATGCATGCCCTTAAAAATCTTATTTTTGTAGTTCTGTCTGTTCCTCTCCACAGGTTCTTTAGTTGTTTTACTTTCTGAAGAGCGATAGATGTCTTTCTTTTAATTTCCCTCATTGTATCTCCATTATAAGTTGGCTGTGATCCAAGATATTCAAAACTCTCCACTTCTTTCAGGTTTTCCTCATTGATACATATATCAGCTGGCTTGTTTGTTTTGTCAGTTGTCATCAATTTACTTTTCTTCGCATTAAGGTAGAGGTTTTGATCTTCACTATTCTTACGGACTTACATAATTAGTTTTTCCATTCCTTTTTGTGTTGTGGGCAGTAACACTGTGTCATTAGCATATCTAATCTCTGGTATTTCATAACCTCCAATTGTTATGGCATCGTAATATTCTTTGTCTACATCTTCTCTAACATTCCTCATTATATTTTCAGTATACAAGTTAAATAAGTAAGGCGACAATGTGCACTCCTGACGGACCCCTTGTTTTATGTCAAACCAAGTTGTTGTTTCACCATTTATTCTTACTGCTGCTTGTTGGTCTAGATACAACAGTGATGTTAATTGTATCAAATGTGATGCACATCCCATTTTTTCCATTAAATCCCAAAGTTTCTGGTGTTGTACACAATCAAATGCCTTTGAGTAGTCTATAAAGGATAAATATAGATTCACATCAAACTCTCTACATTTCTCTATTATTAATCTTATATTGAATATATGATCTCTTGATCCTCTTCCTTCCCTGAAACCAACTTCGACCATATTGACTTCTTTCTTACGAAGTCTACCTATTACGATTTTTATCAGAATTTTACTGGTATGACTAATCAGGGCAACACAGTTCTGTAGTATGTGCATAATTTCAGGTTACCTTTTTTGGCAGTGATATAAATACAGTTCTTTTCCATTCTTTTGGCCAAATACCTGAATGCCATATCTTTTTCCATACTGCATGATAGATTATTGCACATTCCTTTCCTCCTGCTTTAATAAATTCAGGTGTTACCTCATCACATCCTGGTGATGTACTATTTTTCAGATTCTTTATGAAAGATTCTAATGAGTTATCAGTTTTTGTATTACATAAAGCAGTTGACGGCGAGGTTATTTAGCCTACCAACCGTCTGGCATCCCTGCAACTGCTTGGCTTCCAGATGTATGAAACTTGCCTTTTATCTAGAGCTGACTAACAGACTAAAGAAAGGGTGGGCGCTTTCTACATGCGAATTGCTGAAGAAAAGCATGTGCCTGCTACAAGACCATTGTCCAAGAAATAAAAATGCCATAATGTATATTACATTATCCTTTATGAAACTCACACATAAATTAAAAGAAATATGTGTCTAAATAAGATCTAAATCAGGGATTCTTAACCTGTATATATTGTAATATTACAATTTATTTAACTGTTTCGTTCCTAACTATGTGTATGTGAAGTAAAAATCAAGCTATTGATATCTTTCTAAGCCATACCGGTACACTTTAGGACTGTTGATGATTATTTCAACAGTATGGAGAAAGGGGTTTCGGAATATACTGGTACACTTTAGGACTGTTGATGATTATTATTTCAACAGTATGGAGAAAGGGGTTTTAGAACATACTGTTACACTTTAGGACTGCTGATGATGATTATCTCAACAGTATGGAGAAAGAGGTTTGGGAACATACTGGTCCATCCAATGGTAGTCTGTAATCGTGAAAATGCTGAGAAGTCCAGAAATAAATAAAGGGAAAAAAAAAAAAGATTTTTACAAGTTGTAAATGAATTGGTTTTTGCGGGAAGTATTCACGTCTTAAAAATAGAAAAGGAAAGGTTTAAGTTTTTGAGGTTAAGAAAAGGTTTAAAAAAAGTTTAAGTTTCTTACATAACGATTTGATTAATCATCGTCACCGTCATCAGTATGTGCTGTGCCGGCAAGTGATGTCTGTCATTCTTCTCTATAGATTTCAGTCCTTGATATTTTGGTGACTTTTTCATTGTCCTGTCACGTCAGATTATCCATGATCTTTTTATTTCTCCTGGTTTAGCCCTGTCTCTCTTTAAATTTATCTTTCCCGTTGTTATGATGTTGTTATGATGTTTTCAAGCACTCCCCTTCTTATGTCCAGCGAATGATGACTGTCATTTTTTATAATTTAATTAGGTTACTTTCTACATATGGTTTTGTTAGGCACTCTTTGTCTGTCATCTTGGCTGTCCTTGGTGCTCTTAACGTTTTTCTAAGGAATAACATCTCTGTTTCATCATCGATCCATTCACTGCCCTCGACTCACCTCCGTAGAGTTGGATAGGTTGAATGCAGCATTTAGAACTCTCTTTCTGATGTTCATTTACAGAGATGCATTGCATAAAGAGGTTTCTTTATGCTATTTATTACTCTTGATTTGAGATGTGCACTTCCTACTGACTTGCTATAAACAGTTATTTATTATTCTTGATATTATTACATAAGATAGCTCTGTTATTGGGAATATTATTTATGTGCTCTCTTCTTCTCCTCTAGTCTCGTATCGCAGGAGATACAAAAGTTTGAGGACAACCCAGCTTTTGTGACCACGCCACGTCAAGCTGTCGTGACAGATTCGGAGGAGGATGAACAGAAAACCAGTAATGTAGGCTCGGCCAGGAGGAAACTCTACCCAGAAGTGGAGGGGGCAAAGGTTAAAGAGCATGACTATCCAATCAGGTTGTTGTTTGAGGAGTTTATTGAAAGGTATGATATATTATGTAGTAATAAGTAGAACTGATATTGTTGGTTTTCAGTGTCATCTTGTGGGGTTCTCCCTTCTGTCCCTCCTCCCACATCTGATGTTGTTTTTAACGGTTTCCATTTATTGGTTAAAATATTGCTTAATACGAAGGGGGTTCAGGAAGTAATGTACCACATCGTTTTTCCCAGGAGCTGTTTATTAAAAAAGCATGAAATTTAAACACAATATACATGGATATGTCATGTAAACATCGGTATTATTCAACATAATCCCCATCAACTTGTACGGTTTTACGCCAGCGCGAAAAAAGTGCACGTATTCCTAGCCCGTGCCAGATTTTTCTATTGATTATGTAGTCATTTCTTCGCTGCATGAATCACTCCTTCGTCATCTTCAAATCTTACCCCTCGGAGTACATCTTTAAATAGACCAAACAGATGGAAATCAGAAGGTGCCAAAATCGGGAATACAGGGTGGATGGGGGTAGTACAGTCCAACCCAATTTGCTGATTGCTTCCCGTGTTGCTAGACTTGTGTGAGGGCGCGCATGTCGTGAAGGAGAAGCAGGTCTGCTGGATTGTGTGCTGTCTAACTCTGCGAAAACGTTGACTGAGTTGTTCAATGTCTTAATGTAAGCTTGCGAATTGATTGTCTCTCCTCTTGGCATAACATCCACAAGAATCACTCCTTCAGTGTCCCAAAAGACAGTGATCATGACCTTTCCAGCTGAAGGAGTTGTCTTGAATTTCTTTCTTCGTGGTGATTTCGAATGATGCCACTCAGTTGACTGTCTTTTTGTCTCAGGTTCAAAATGACGTACCCAGGTTTCGTCACCTGTTACGATGTTAGCTAAAAGGTTCTCTCCCTCAGCATTGAAATGCTCCAACAATTCAGAAGAAATTGCTTTCCTTTGCAGTCTATGGTCATTTGTGAGATTTCGAGGAACCCATCTTGCGCAAACCTTAGAAAATCCGAGAGCTTTTATAACTGCATTTGCACTACAATTGCTGACTGACAGTTTTAAGGCCAATTGTTGAGTAGTGATACGGCTATCAGTAAGAATAATGCCCTCAGCGTATTTCAACATTTCTGCCTTTGTGGATGTGGCAGGACATCCACAGCGCGGCCGATCATGCAACTCCTTATCTCCACTTATTGATTCTTTGATTCTCTGAACCCAGTGACTGACTGTACTCCTGTTGACTGCAAAACTTCCATACACATCACGTAGACGCTTGTGAATGTTCACAACAGTTTCCTTCTCTGCAACGAGAAACTCTGTCACAATTCGCTGCTTATACCGCAAGTTGCTAACATGCTACATTTCAACGGTTAGTGCAGCCATATTCTTTGGCCTGTTGCGGCGCAATTTGGTTTACGCAATCGGCACATGCCATATTTAAAGTGTGCAAAATTTCTTGCTTCTATCTTCATTATTAGCTGAAAAAAAACCGATGTGGTACATTACTTTTTGAACGCCCCTCGCAGTATCCTATTTTTCGTTTTACTGAACTGTCTGTTAATTCCTTCTGACAGCACATGCTGAAGGAATAGAGTGTCCCTGTTTTATCCTCATGGATTGCAGCTCCATCATGACTTCTCTTGGTTTTTTTGTGAAATTGAGGTTTTACAACAAGATGAAACAAGGTGCTAAGTTTTCTGTAGTTCTAATTGTGTTCAGGAATAAACTATATACGTCTTAAATGTAATAATGAAGATGAGGTTGAAGGGTTAGTCATGTACAGACCAAGAGTGTGTACATGGAGAAAGAGGATAGAGCAGCAGAGCGTTTCCTACCTTGTCCACTTTAGTTAGTCCAGCTTGACGCTTAGCATTTCTATCCTTGTCCACGCTACTGGTTAGTTCAGTTTCAGGTTTAGCATTTTCAGTTTCATAGTAAGTTTTTTTTCACTGTTCACTTCACCACTAAATTTTATCTTCTAGGTTTTCCAGTCTTCACTTCAGACAACACGTCAACATTTGATATCAAGTTCCACTTTCGCCTAGTTAACTGGTTGTTACTTTACGTTATGTTATTTGTTGTTATGCTATGCTATGTTATTTTTTCCATGTATATTTTTACGTGTAGAATAAACCTGAGATAATCTTTGAAAGCAGGACAACTGCAATACCTGTGTGCTATTTACTTTCTCCATTAACCCTTTCACTTCAAAGCAACACCGGTAGTGCTGGCAAATCTTGCACGACTGCGTAGGTGAATAAATGCTCAGAGCGATATTTAGGCAAAGTGTAAATTAAATGAAAAATAACACATTGCTAACCCAACCCACAGATTACAGAGGAACTTCCTTCATGTTTCTTTTTATCATAATTTCTTATCAGAATTAAATTTCAGGAATGAAAGAGTTAAACACTCATGCATCAGAACACCTCTACCGTGCTCTAGCTAGAATGTTTTGAATTCATTTCTTTATGAAAGTACTGCACGCTTTACATTCTTTTGAGAGTACTGTGAAATATTAGAGTTTTTTTTTAAAGCAAATATAAAGTTCCACATTTTGGTACGTGGCGAAAATATGAATCATGACGATTCTCGTAAGTGCGACGATTTCTAGAAGATGGTTAAGCCTCGATGTACCGATGAAAAGGTTTCATGTTTTATTCACTCTTTTCTTGAAATTTGACTTCCTCTTCGGTGTCTGTGTTCTGTTTCTGAATCGCTGTATTCTCCTTTTAATTCAAAAGGTATTCATTTTGCACTATTTTAAAAGTGTCATGAGTATATTGTGAGTATCGCGCTGGCCTCTTACGACAAAGACTAGAAATTCTTTCGAACCTGGCCGGATGTCACCTCAGTTACCCAGGTGTACATACATAGCTCCTTCAGGAGCTGTGGAATTAAAGGTTGTCAGGCTTAGTTCTACCCACGCTACCCTCTAGGGTGTCAACAAAAACAGGAACATATGCTCACCAAGATTATATCCCCTGGTCCCTATGTGGCACGACGGGGTACCTTTACCTTTCTTTTGGACATATAAGAATACTTATGTTGCGCTCTGAACTATGTGATAAAGTTCAATGTTTATTTTTTTATATATTCGCATGATATGATATACATTGATGCAGTTCTCTTAAGGCATTTCCAAATTTGTTTTTTTTTCTTTAATGAAACCTGCATTAGCATAGACTGATACAATTCGTTATTTCTTTCTCAGGTAGGAAAAAATATAGTTCTTTTTGTTTAAACACATCGAATATTAAATAACACACATAATATTGAGTGGAGTGTTTTGTTTAGAGCGGTGACAAAAGAATTCCAGATAAAATAATAGGTTTTTTCGGGGGGAGGGGCATTGGTGTTACTTTTAGCTGTGTGAAAGGTGTTACTGATATGTGTATGTTTGATAACAGTGGGCCTGTTGTGCCACGAAGGCACCTAGCAGATATGATGCTGTATAAGTGTTCAAAATACCGTATCCTACAGGGTCACGTGGTCAGAGTCACACATGGCTACATTTACGTCCTCAGCTCCAGAAGAAGGCAGGTGTCCATTTCTACAGCTGGGTGCCTGGGGCGTCTCCGACTGGATTCGAACCATCTACCTTCGCTATGAGAGACCAGTGCACTGGCCGCTTCGCCACTTAAGCGCACATATGTGTATGTGCATTAAAAAAAATTAAATGTGAACAAATTCTTCGCGTTTTTTTTAATTGACTTAGTGCAGTTTGACTTGTGTTCCGTTGTTATACATACCTGCACGATTAGTACTTTTTTTTTTAACTGCTGTTTCACATTTACGGGAAACATCAATTCTTTAGAAATTATTTATAGTACTTTAAAATTGTTGTTTGAAGCATCTCCCAGCTATATGCTCTATTGTTCTAAACAACAAGATAAAGGTAAAATCTTTGTTTCCACGCCATTAATGTATACTGGGGAGACAGCGTTTGACCCGTGTTTACAACTTTCCCAGATTTCTCTCGTACCTATATTTAGAGGCTGGGTGGACCCTAGGGCCTTTTTGGTTTGTACCAGGAAAAGAACATCCTCACTGATTTTGGGGCTTGAACCCGCTACCACCTGATTAGTAAACCGAACGCCTAACCACTCATGCAACCAGGCTGCTTGAAGTAACTAACCACTCATGCAACCAGGCTGCTTGAAGTAACTAACAACTCATGCAACCAGGCTGCTTGAAGTAACTAACAGCTCATGCAACCAGGCTGCTTGAAGTAACTAACCACTCATGCAACCCGGCTGCTTGAAGTGACTAACCACTCATCCAACCAGGCTGCTTGAAGTAACTAACCACTCATGCAACCCGGCTGCTTGAAGTGACTAACCACTCATCCAACCAGGCTGCTTAAAGTAACTAGAGACAACAAAAATAGAACAGCTTACGTGTGTAGATACACTCAGCGCAGCAAGTGGTAGGAACGGCAGAGTGTCGAAAAAACATAGAAATGAGCAAAATGGAGATCAAGTTTTAGATGTTTTGCCCAAAATCCAGACCAGTGACAATCTTAGGTTAAAATAAAGTTTACTTGGTAATGCTACAGTTAGTAAGATCAAAAGTTGGTCACACATCGCAATTACTGTATTTATTTTATATCCAAGTCGTGGAACAATGCACTGAAATCGCAATAATTTTTTTTTTCTATATAGATTTCAATAGATTCATTTTCTCGTATATATTAAGATGTTTATGTACATATACAATGACGAACTAGATATATAGGAGAAATGTATTTAATTCTTTATTTAAATTTAAACACCTCTCTCTCTCTCTACCTCTCTCTATCTCTCTCTCTTTCTCTCTTCTCTCTGTCGCCTGGCAACTGGGGAATGTTTGAGCGAGCATGAAGTATTATTTTTTGTTCTCTCCCTTTGGTTAAGTTTAATTTTTTTATTTAATTTTTTTATTTTTTTTTTTTGTATGGCGTCAGAGAAATGTACGATAGGCTTAGGCAGACAAAAACGAGCAGGTCGCATAGTGCAGGTTTGCTCACCGTAATTGAATTAACTTAAAGTTTGCTTTCTCCGTCATTTTGTTTGTAGAAACCATTATTGTAAGCAAAGAAAAATACTTGCTTTATTTGCAGGAGAAAAGCTTTTTTTAAAATTAAAAAAAAAATTGTTAATTTTTTCACAGTGGTTCCCAACTGGTAGTCCGCGGAACCTGCCCGGAGGGTCCATGTCAGAAACTCAAAAAAATGTTGGTTTAGTGTAGCATTTACTTATCAATGTTTAACCCATATTTTGTGGGAAAAAAATCTTCTGCATTTAAAACACGTAGCTATCATATAAACATGAAACTTTTCCAAAGTACAGGAGTCCATGGGCTGAATTTTTAAACAGCAGGGGTCCACGGACTTTTGTTAATTGGGAACCACTGCTTTAACAGATCTAGGAAACTTGGCTTTTTGTTGGTCATGCGCTTGATGAAACATTTTGCTTGTAATAAGATTTATTTCCTGTGACTAAATGACATTTGTATCGCCATTGAGCAACAAAGTTTGTACACTTTTCTGTTTATCAGATACAAACTGCTGGTGTTTCAACCGATGGCAAAGGTGGAACCCACGGAAGAGAACTGTAGACTCATCACCAAAACGGCAGAGCTCAAAGAATACGACATTGATCAGGATAAGGTGAGTGTATCACAAATGACACTCTCATGAAATAGTTAAAGTGGTTACATTCTTAATGCAAGCTGCAAACCTGAGGTCCACTGAAGGATTTCTAGGGGTCCACTGAAGAATTTTTAGGGGTCCACTGAAGGATTTTTAGGGGTCCACTGAAGGATTTCTAGAGGTCCACTGAAATATTTTTAGGGGTCCACTGAAGGATTTCTAGGGGTCCACTGAAGTATTTTTAGGGGTCCACTGAAGGATTTTTAGGAGTCCACTGAAGGATTTTTAGGGGTCCACGGACCAGCAACAGCGCCTGAGTGACGAAGTGGTTAGTGCACTAGTCTCTGCACGGCGAACGTTGGTGGTCTGAATCCAGCCCAAGGCTCCCTAGTCAGCCTAGCTGTAGAAACTGGTACCTGGCCTCTTCTGGAACTGGGGAAGGAAAGGCTGCCAGGCGTAGTGTTGACCACATCGCTCTCAAGTGGAGCACTAGATTAAAGGAGATATGAGCACTAACATCATATCCCCCAGGTGCCTCAAAGGTATAATAGGGCTACCTTTACTTTACCTTTTATGGACCAGAAAATGGACCTCCTCTAGTTTTAAAAAAATCGTAATATTATATGGGTTCTATTCCTTTATCTCTTTACTTTTAATGAGGAACCCACAGCTGTTATCGGGGTAGAAAGGGAGTTCACAGTTGTTCTCAGGCCGCTAGAAAGAGTCCATGACCAAAAAGAAAACAAAAAGTTAAGAACCACCGCTGTAAACTACTACAAAATGACGGTAGAAGAAATGAAAATATTTTTTATTCTTACTAGTTACTTAAATTTGACCATAAGCTGAGAAGAATTTTTTTTTTAAATTCGAGATTTTCTTCATTACAAAAACATAAACACACACACACTGCCCCGCACGCACATATCTACATACATTCATGTTTAGATGTATGCACACATACACAGCAGCTGAGAGATTATTACTGAAATCCTTTGACACTTTCCTGACCTCGGCTCACTACAGATAATACTTCTACTTAAGATTAGGCCTGGGCGTTACAGTCACACAGAGCAGCCTCTCACTCATTTTACTTTTGTGACGTATGAGCCTACATCATCAACATCATCAGGTGCCGTGCTGACACGTTGGCTATTATGCTTCTTCAGAGTACACGATCCTTCATGCAGGCCATCAGCTCAGTTGCTGATCTCCTCTCACACCATCCCGTCAGACTGTCCAGTATCATTTCTCTTGATCTCCCTCTTGATCTTCTTCCTTTTATTTTTCCTGTTGTTATAATATTTTCAATGCCCCCTCTTCTCATTGCATGTCCTATGAAAGTACATTGTCTCTCTCTTATCTTTTTGACAAGGTTTTTTATCTCTCCAGCTCTTCTCATACATTCTTCATTAGTTATTTTTGCTGTCCAGAGGATTCGCAACATTCTTCTAATAAACCACATTTCTGCTGCTTCCAATTATTTTTGTGTAGACTTGCCTATTGTCCATGATTCACTTCCATATAACAAGATAGGTTCAATATAGCATTTTAGGACTCGTTTTCTAACATTCATTGATAAGGATGTGTTGGTTAATATGTTTCTCATTCTCTGAAATGCAGTCTTTGCTTGGCCTATTCTGTTCCTAATTTCTGTTCTGCATTTCCCATCTGAAGTTATTACTGCTCCAAAGTATTTGAATTTCTGCACCTGCTTTAGAATAGTTCCGTTTAATTTTATACTGTATGTTGGTGGAATCTGTTTCTTAGATATAACCATAGTCTCTGTCTTTTTGATGTTCAAAGTAAGACCTTCTGTTCACTTTCTTTGGCCACTTTATCCAAGAGATTTTGCAGGTCTTGTTGGTTCTCAGCTCTCAGTATGAGCCTAGAGCCTGGAAAAAAAACATAAAAATTACTTTGTACGGTGACTGTAGCCAGCCTTCCAATGAGATAGGCGTGGGGTGATGATGATGATGATGATGATTAGTTTTTTTGTTTTCGTGTAAAATTATGACATATCACAGGGAATAACTCTGAATTTAAAAATTCAAGGTTTTAGGAAGGGAGTGGCTTGTGCCCTTGTTTTATATCAGTAAAGGGAGCGAATTTCTAGAGCTAGGGTAGCTAATGTCTTGTTACTGTCAAATATTAAAGAGGACATTCCATAGAAGACAAAAAGAAAAAGAAGCAAACAACAAACCTAAGGTGAAACGTAGAAAGATCATGAAAATTATTACGAGAGCAAAAAAGTGAGTGTAACTGAGGAAACATATGGAAGAAATGAAAGAAATCAGTAGTGGTGGAATTGTGGCCATAGATAATAGAATTTAAGAAGAAATGAAAGAAATCAGTGGTGGTGGAATTGTGGCCGTAGATAATAGAATTTAAGAAGAAATGAAAGAAATCAGTGGTGGTGGAATTGTGGCCATAGATAAAAGAATTTAAGAAGAAATGAAAGAAATCAGTAGTGGTGGAATTGTGGCCATAGATAATAGAATTTAAGAAGAAATGAAAGAAATCAGTAGTGGTGGAATTGTGGCCATAGATAATAGAATTTAAGAAGAAATGAAAGAAATCAGTAGTGGTGGAATTGTGGCCATAGATAATAGAATTTAAGAAGAAATGAAAGAAATCAGTGGTGGTGGAATTGTGGCCACATATAATAGAATTTAAGAAAACAAAGATCAATACACTTATTATTACCTGTAGATTTTGGATCACAGGCAGCGACTTTATATATATATATATATATATATATATATATATATATATATATATATATATATATATGGAAAGTGATTGGTTATTTAGAAAACTAAATCTTCGATTCTTAGGCTGCCACACAAAGAAAAAGCACGCTCAGAGAAAGAACTTATAATAAGCACAGCCGCCATGTTTTCACTGTAAAGTGATTTAGCGCAGTGTTGTAAGCTTAGCACTCAATAGATAGAAGACAAAGTACCTTAGACGTGAGAGAACGAAAACTGACAAAGAATTACCTGGCAACTGAACCACGAACTCCCGCAGGTCTAGCAGTCGTCCAGCCACAATGAAATAGTGTACTGTCTATTAGGCCATCTAATATCTCCAACGTAGCATGCCCTAGGATGGATAAAGTCATACAGTTTAAGGCTCACATTAAGGCTCATTGCTGCAGATAAAGTTCACCTCCATTCCTCTCTGTTCCTAATCTTCTCTCTCCAGTTGGTGACACCAATTTCTTTTATATCCCCGTCTGCGTAAAAAAAAGATTAGCGGACGGAACAGAAAGAGAAGCATCGGAATTGGACGTATAAAAATGGATTACGATATTGGAAAGTCAAAAATATTATGAGTCATAAAGTTAGAGAATATTTTTTTAAATGAAGAATTGCTGTAGAAGAATAAAAAAAGAACATATGGGCTACTCACAAAAAGATATGGATAGAGAAACTATGGATAAAAAGTCCACTGCTAACTTTTGAATGTTCTTCTTTTTATCAATCTACCAGATCAAATTCAATGTAAGATCACAGGCATTTCTTTTAAAGTTTGCCTCAGAAAATGATCATATGATTATTCTTTTCAAACAGGTGCTGCTCAGCTACGCGGACACAGCAAAACTAAATCAGTTACGTAGAGACGAGGAAAGAAAAATAGTGCGCGCGCAAGCAACCGTTCGCGGTTATTTGGTCAGAACCCGAAGCAAAAAGGAGCAAAAGGAGAATCTGAACTTTCCCAAAAATTTGGATCAGATTGGATTAATGAAGAAACATTTCGACAAACTTGTCGAGTCTTCTCCTACTTCAACCATTTCTGCTCGAAGCAGCGTTGGTCTAACAGGCATTCGTTCCGGCAAAACGCGGAAAGAACTGGAGCAAAATGTGTTCAATGCTCTGAAGCGGAACGACAAGAAGTACGACGATCAGCTCAAGAAGGTTATTCAAACCCTGGACAGAAATCCAGACGTAAAGGTAAGTTTCTAAAAAATAAGTGCAAGGATACTAAGTTTCTAAAAAATAAGTGCAAGGACACTAAGTCTCTAATAAAAATAAGTGCAAGGACACTAAGTCTCTAAAAATAAATCCAAGGACACTAAGTCTCTAAGAAAAATAAGTGCAAGGACACTAAGTCTCTAAGAAAAATAAGTGCAAGGACACTAAGTTTCTAAAAAATAAGTGCAAGGACACTAAGTCTCTAATAAAAATAAGTGCAAGGACACTAAGTCTCTAAAAATAAATCCAAGGACACTAAGTCTCTAAGAAAAATAAGTGCAAGGACACTAAGTCTCTAAGAAAAATAAGTGCAAGGTCTATATAAGTCTGTATGAAAAATAAGTGCAAGGTCTATATAAGTCTGTATGAAAAATAAGTGCAAGGACACTAAGTCTCTAAGAAAAATAAGTGCTAGGTCTATATAAGTCTGTATGAAAAATAAGTGCAAGGGCTATAGTAAAACTCTTTGAGTGAAGGTGTTGTGGGCAGGTCGCAACCTGGTCGTCTTTGTAATTGTTCAAATTTGGAGTACAGACAGTTCTGAATTGTGCGGTGTTTTGGAGACATTTCTTTTGCGCTGTTCATCGAGTTTGGGGTATTTAATTAAGAAATATTCTGCCTTTTTCTTTTCATAATAACAGTGTCTGCAGTTTGCACTGAGGTCGTTTATGATTTTATTTGAGTGTGTGTTTGGTATGGTTTGTTCGGTGCCTGAAGATGATGGTTTGATTTTGTTGTTTAAATTGTACGATTTACTATGTGGATGGGACCTGTTTATGTTTTTGTTTGCACTGAATAGAGGAAGACAGAGGTGTATGATTCAGTTCTACAAAACAATAGAAAGAAGGAAAGGATGTCAGTCTGTGCCTACTTTCACAATAGGCAGGTCTCTGGCAAACAAATGGTACTGCCAGTGTATTTTTTTTACTGTATTTATCCGCTGTTTAGTCTTCTCTGTTGTCCTTGACAAAGGCGCAATGCCGAAATATTGGATTGTTCTTGTTGGTTTTTATTAACACGCGTTCTTCTTATTATCATGATATTAATGTTTCTCCACCTTCCTTTCTTTTTTCTATATTTTTTGCAAACCCGACTCATACATCTTCCCTAAGAACATTAAGTCTAACAGGGGAGATAAAATGAAATAGATCCTCCCCCCTCCCCCAACTTTTAGTGGACCCTTTAATGTGATTTTGAAGAATTTCAGGACATTCTTAATGTTTAACTTATGTCACTACAAATAGCTGTCAAAGCGTTGTTAAAAGGGAATGATGAAAGAAAATATAGCCCTCACTTCTTGAATATGTAACAGTATGAAGAAGACGTTCAGAAAAGAAAGTTTTAAAAAGTTAATGAACACTTAAGCTCTGAACTGTGACTCAGTTGTTGATTCACACTCTAGTGAAGTTTGACTGTTGTCGAGGATCATGAAAATTTACCCTTCTCTTTTCTTTGGGTTCTAAGACACTCGGGTGTAACTTGGACCCATCTCGTGTTTGCTCAGACAGTCATGTGACCTGGAAAATCTGCATACCTGTCTTATATGTTCTTTGTAACTTCGTCAAGTTTTTAGAACAGCGAATGTTTGTCCTGTTCAAACGAGCGGAGTCTGAATATAGCATACGTTGCTTCAGCGCTCTTATCATGGCAGACACTCGTACCTCGTTACCTCACTATCGCCCATGTTTGCCGACAGATCAGGATCAGACTATCATAGACTACCACTGGTAGCCAAGAAAGATCCGAAAAAAGAGACTGTGAAGAAAATCAGAGAGGATGACATAATCCTCCCAAGAAATGGCTCGGCTCCAAGTAGACTAATGGTCGTCACCAAAAAGGTGCCAAAATCTGGATTCTCGGCGTCTGAATGTCAAATAAAGGTGGAAGGGAATCCTGTAAAAATCGAAGTTAAAAGTTATTTCTTTGCTCCCAGGATAATTTTTCTTGTCTTGTCTTGTCTTGTCTCCTTTCGGTGTTGAGGGGACAAAATATTTTGTGAACGTTCTTTAAAAAAAGAAGCAAAACGTCTTTTTTTTTCTTTCTCTCCTGATGGATTCCAAAATACATTATTGTAAGCGGAACACACAGAATGAATGAAACAATAGATTCAGCATAGATGTAAGCGGAACACACAGAATGAATGAAACAATAGATTCAGCATAGATGTAAGCGGAACACACAGAATGAATGAAACAATAGATTCAGTTTAGATTACAGCTGCAAAGTAAAAATACTCAACTTGGCTGTGTCCTCAGCAAAGGAGCAAGGAGCTATATATGCATATATATATATATATATATATATGCATTCTGCTTTGTGTACAGAAAACGTGAAAGAGGTGACTGAAATGTCTAATATTCCAACAAACATGATAGAGAACTTCCCACAAGAAGCAGTAGTACATTTGGTGAGCTGCAATGAATGAAAATTTTGCTTCTAAATTAACTTTTTTTCCTTCCTTTTCATTTCTGTATTTGTTTACTTAGAAAACGGCAAAGAAGTAATGTAACATTTGGAGACATTACTTCAAAACCCTGCACAGACCAGGAGACACTCTTTGAATTACCAGAGGGTCGTTCCGTTAGTAGCAAGTTAAACAGCAAGATAACCAAGTTCATTAATGCGCTGTTCTTTCGCGGCTAGACGGCCGTTAGTCCTACCGGAGGCCATTGTTCAATTCCCAGATAATCCTCTTGTAATTGTTCTTTCTCTCTGAAAGGTTTATCTACCCATGCAACACTGTTCTATTATTTTCTATTATTTTACTGTACGAAAGCCTTGTTGTGTCCTATCTGTAAAAAAATTGTAGCAAGTTTAAAGTACTTCTGATAATTTTCGTGCAACTGCAGACACTAAGGTCGCCAAAGGAACGTTGTATACGTACGTCTTTGCCGTTTTCTAAGTAAACAAATACAGATATAAAAAGGAATGGAAGAAAATCGTTCATCTCATAATAAATGTATATCATTGTTTCTTCAATACATTCTCGTCTTCGAACTTCAACACCATCCCATAGCTTCCTAAACTTGGCAGAAAAGCAGTTCGCTTCCTGCAACAAACTTAGAGAGTTACCTGCACTTTGGCAGAAGTCACCCTATGATGAGGTATTTGTATCCTACTGACGGATAAAGTCGTCTTACTGTTGATTCTGTGAAAGTTGTATTTTGATTGGAGCAAATTCAAGTCCTCTTCATTCTCTTGCCATTATACGCATTCCGCACCTGCCACATCAACTTACATCTCGACAAGACTATTTGCTCCAAGTCTCAGCGGGGCAGATAAGTATACTTGTCTAAATATACGCAAACCATCGATGTCTGGCCACACGTAGGGCGCTTTCACGGCTGGAAACTATCACCAGTCTCAGCAGTACAGCTACTGCCAAGGTCCTGAGTCTTTTTACTACAGAGGTTCTCAACTGTTTTTTTGCCCAGTGTACCCCTTTCACCATATGTCAGAATGTCGTCCCGTCCCCCCTCAGCCCAATCCCTTCCAAGACTGTCTGAGTCATAAGTTGCTCTCCTAATTATATGCAAACAACATTCTAACAGTTCTGAGTTTGTCAGTCTGTGGACCCAAACCCTCCCCCTCCCCATAAACCATAACATTCCCTCTCTAAGGGGAGTGCTTCTCCGCTCTTCGAGAACCTCTCTTTCACCAGGTACTTGCGACATCTGAGATTCAGGCCTGTCAGTCCACGGTACAGGGTGCAGTAGTAAAACTTTATATCCTTTATATCCTCACATCACAGTAATAAACTATATATCCTCACTTTACCATAACAAACTTTATATATCCTCATATCACCATAACAAATTTTATATCCTCACATCACAGTAATAAACTATATATCCTCACTTTACCATAACAAACTTTATATATCCTCATGTCACCATAATAAACTTTATATCCTTGTATCATTATACTGTATCTTCTACTGCTCCTCATCGATTATCCGCTATAAATGTAATACATCGATCTTCACAATCATCATGTGCTGCGCAGCTTGCTTAAGCGGAAATAAATGAGCTACCACGTCTCCATGTAATGTAATGCATTAATTCTGTAGATGCTTCCACTTCCTTACCACTATTTATAAAAATGACTGTTACATTCAAGATCAGTCTCCCTTCATGTCTCTACATTCTTACAGGCTTCAAACAGCCATCTGTCGAAACAGAAATGCCACATCTTGGATGTACTTTGAAGAGATAGTTAGATAGTTAGTCGACCGATCATCCTCATTACACATCGGACGATTAATCCATAAGCGCTCACATCCAGTCTGCAGTATTTTCACAAGTGTTTGGTGGCTCGTGATTTGAAGAGATAAATCAAGAGTAAATAATTAACTATCTAAAATTACAACTAAATATTTCAGTAGTGTGAAATTTGCGTTTCTTAAATTCCCTCATATAAAACAGGAAAACACGCCATTTTCTTATGAAATCACATATTTTTCTCTGTTTTATTAAGGGTTCAGAGATCATCATTTTGCATGTAAGACAGCGATCTCTAACCTTTTTATGATTACAGACCTTAAGATATTCCCTACCACCTTAGCCAGGCTGTCAAAATCATCAATATCTTAAGGTCTGAATTATAAAAAGTTTGGAGATCCAGGTCTTACATGAAAAATGATGATCCCTCACCCCTTTATAAAATAGAGGAAATATGTGATTTCATAAGAAAATGGCGTGTTTTCCCAGACTGTCGAATTCATCATCATCACCACTAGTCCTATTAGACATTAGTATGATTTCAAGGGCCTTAATGGCTTGATTATACTTTGTATATGGGCAATTGAAAGTAATTCTAAACTAGCAACAATATTTTCTTAAAATCAGATATGGTGTGTCATACTCCAGTCATTTGATTCCCATGGAAAGGCTCGGATTTGAAGTACTTTGACAAGATGGTAACACACAATGATTAGTGTACAGGCATAGAACAATACACACAGCGCTACATTGTTATCGTTAAATAATAAAGCTGTTCCTACTTTTTCCTAGTTTATACATTTTGACAAGATAGAAGTCCTAGTGTCATGATAACCTATAAACTGTATATTGTCTGGTGCTTGCCATATTTATCATTTATTTAATCTTTTTTATGACTTTATAACCGAACCTGACACTGTAGTCTTTATTGTTTAGTTTTATTACGAGTATTTCAATATTTGCCCTACCTTCATTTAGATATTGTCTTCAGTGTTTATATTTTTACCACATATTCGATCATGTGCAGGATCTGTAGAGTTTCTAAGCAAAATATAAAGTCTGATGTAGCAGTGGGCAAAATGGCCTTTGAATATTGTTATTTATTTTGAAAGAGCTATGTTGCATCTATATAAAGGACATCTCAAAAAGACTGACATTCATTTGTCGCGGGGCACGTCATCTTTATGATTCAGTGCATGAAAATAGCTGAAGATTTTGCTTAGCTTTGATGGTCAAGCCACATCTGTGTATTCGTTTGTCCATTAGGAATTAAGATAAATACTCGTGTGTAATCGCCATTTTATTAGCAAATACAAGCACATATTTACGTTCAACATAACAAAAGTGTCATCAGACAGCTCAGAGATTTTTAGCACATATTTAACAAATTTTCTTAATCAGTTGCAATTTAAAATACCCAAATCCAGGCTTTTGCAGTCGGTTTAGATACTTCTGAGCTGTCGGCAGAGACCCGGGAACAGGCTAGAAAGGCTGCATACGTGTTATTTGTGGCCTCCGAACCATTTCGTCCTGCGCTCGCGGATTATTGAACGGCTAGTAAACAGCAAAGCTCCGTAGTTAAATATTAACTGATAAACAGTGGGCCCTTTCTCTTTTGTCCTCGACCCGCTGGTCAAACGAGGCCCTTCTGGTCGTTTCCAAACAAAATACAGAAATTGCTACAAGATGATACCTCAGTGCGCATGCGCTGTTGTATCACTCCTTGAAGTATCAGTGGCCGTTGAATGTCCAAAAGCCCTGGACCGAGTTTCGCGCGAAAAAGGACCAATTCAGTGTTTAAGAAAAGTTTTAACCTCTTAGCAAAACAGCGCAATCACCACGCCACCCTACCTTAATATGAAGTGTCTTCCAGCTTCGTCTGGCGTGAGATCAAAAGGAAGGATCAATGAGAGCTCAGCATATAGCACACAGAAGCTGATGTGCCCAAACAATCAGATGTTTGGTGATACTGACCCGACCTGGACTCTTTCATAGGCACTTTCCCAGGATTATTTCACATTTGAAAGGACACTGACTTCGGTTTCTGAAGTCATTTGGCTGTTTGGACGTAAGGGAACACTGGTCCTGATCGTGGAAAGCTGACATTTATTTTCTGCTCCCTGTAGCTAATGTTCAGGTTTGACTTAAAACAAAACATAACGTCTTGATACAACATAAATGTTGATAAACTGAGTATAGCGTAACTTCAGATATAGTATATAAAAAAAAGCTTATACCCAGAGCTGAGGATATGATTCTCAATCAGAAGTGCAATCGTATTAATTTAATAAAGTTGAAAGTATGAACTAACTTATCAAGACAAGCGCGTGAAGTTTTCAGGTGCGCAACGTCATAAAGTTGAAGACATTGCTTTAAAAATTAAGTACGTCCTGAATTCTTTGTTGTGACCGTAGACTTTTGGATAATCAACTTCGTTTTATGCTTTGTATTTTTTTAGGTAAGTTCAAATGTGCTTTTTAAAATGAGTTGTATTTACATTTACTGAATCACTTACTCGTAATTATATCATTCTCTCTCTTATCTATCTATCTATCTATCTATCTATCTATCTATCTATCTATCTATCTATCTATCTATCTATCTATCTATCTATCTATCTATCTATCTATCTATCTATCTATCTATCTATCTATCTATCTATCTATCTATCTATCTATCTATCTATCTAGTGTGTGGGAAGAATGAAAGATGGAGTGATGAAGGGCAGAATGTAAGACGGGCCTGCGTGCCCAATTCTTTACCCTTGAAAAATAAAGATTATTCATTCATTCATTCATTCTGTCTATCTATCTATCTATCTATCTATCTATCTATCTATCTATATCTATCTATCTGTCTGTCTGTCTGTCTGTCCATCTATCTATCTATCTCTATCTATCTATCTATCTATCTATCTATCTAGTGTGTGGGAAGAATGAAAGATGGAGTGATGAAGGGCAGAATGTAAGACGGGCCTGCGTGCCCAATTCTTTACCCTTGAAAAATAAAGATTATTCATTCATTCATTCATTCTGTCTATCTATCTATCTATCTATCTATCTATCTATCTATCTATCTATCTATCTATCTATCTATCTATCTATCTATCTATCTATCTATCTATCTATCTGTCTGTCTGTCTGTCTGTCCATCTATCTATCTATCTATCTATCTATCTATCTATCTATCTATCTATCTATCTGTCTGTCTGTCTGTCTGTCTGTCTGTCTGTCTATCTATCTATCTATCTGTCTGTCTGTTTGTCTGTCTGTACTGCTGTCCGTCTATTTGTCAGTCCGTCTGACAATATACCTATCAGTCTCTCTATCTAAAAACTTCCTCTTTGTCTGTCTTCCTACTCACACCAGCAGGTGAAGCACACCTTAACTTACCACCCCTCCCCTAGTGTCTCGACTAATTCGTTCTCACACCCACTGAGTAATCCTACATTAACAAACAAACCGCCCCAGTATGGAAGTAGAAGAGCTTGTCTGACAATGCCAAGCCTTCTCTGAGGGAATATTTTGAGAAACATCTTGACATAGTCAAGTTTTCTTACGAGTATGTATTTCTACTCGTTTCACTTCTCTGATGTGTGTGACTGTCTCTTGTTCATTCTTATATATATATATAAGTGTAGATTAGTCGGCAGAACAGAAAAAAGTAAGTATCAGAATAAAAGAAAATGGGAACAAAAATAATAAAAAATGACTATAACAACAATTTTAATCGTTCTAATGGAATAAGAAGTTTGACTCTTTTTATCCTTTCATGTCTACATCTTTTGTGTGTCTTCCTGGTAGTCTTTCTGTTTTCTTTATGCTGTATAAAGTTTGGCTTTTTTCATTCATTCATTCATTCATTCATTCATTCATTCATTCGGCTTCCCTTGAACAGACCTTTCTTGCTCTTATTTCCACATTGTATACTGTCTATGGTATTCTAATTAGATAATTTTCAGTTCCTTTTGCTTCTTTTGCCACTTTGTCATCTGTTCTATTTTCCTTTTATCTCATTCATCCTCATTTCTTTCATTTATCATCATTTTTGTGGTTGCTTTAAGTAGGGATCGCTATGGTCCCCGGGAAGTGGAGTCTATTAAGAAGCATGACACATTTTCCTTCTTGTTAGCTTCTCTCCGGGTCTGTAAGCTGCCCAACTCACTCCGCATCCGACACGATACTTATACTTCAATGTCTTCACCGCATCGGCCTCAAAGAGCTTCATGTTCTCTGCGAAACAGAACCAAAACAAGCAAGAGATTCCTGTTATACAAGTTTAAAGAATTTTGTTTGTTTTTCTATTCTGCTTTTAATCAGCCTTCAGCGTTTCAGAGCCACTATACAAGCCTATCTAACTTCCGGTGTGTGTTTACAGTGTTCTCTATCACGTCGATGTTGATTCCAATCTTTGTTTCGTCTGTTTGCTTGTTTATATGAAGTGGGGAAGCTTTTCTACTTCCTTAGGAAAAAAAAAAGAATTACATATAGTATGACTATAGCCTAGTAACTTCATGCTTGCCTTGGCAGTTCTCTAGCACACTTATTGAACGTCTTATTCGGTTTACTTTTGTTGTTTGGCGAGGTCTGATAGTAACTTATACATTGTTACGTCCCTTGGGACTGTTCTTTGTAGTGGCAAGTGTTACATTTAGAAACATGCATTAAAATGACAGTCAGAAAGGAAGAAATATATATGTTGTCTTAGATATGCACCGTTTACGAACAATTAGAAGAATATTTTGGCCAAACACCATAAGAAACATGTTATTGGCAGAAATGCAGATGAAGCCACTGACAGCAATTGTTGAGGAAAGACAGTGGCGAAGGTTGGGACATGTACTCCGGATGACTGACGACTCACTACCAAAAATAGCACTAAGATGGACATCGCAGGGGGGCAGAAGTAAAGGTAGACAAAAGGAACATGGAGGGAGGATGTTGAGCAATAGAGGGCTCACTGGGCAAGAGCAGAAAAACGCAAAGACAAGCGTTTGTGGAAAACCCTTGCGAAAGCCTCATGTGTCTTGGCCACTTAAGGTTCAGAGAAAAAGAGAGAGAGAGAGAGATATATACAACGGATACTGTTTGCTAGCATAGGGGGAAAAAGACACTGTTTGTCAGAATAGATAAATAACACCGTATTTATTTTTTTGAAAAGATCAGATATACACAATGTGTTTTAATATATATATAAATTTTATACACTGTTAGATTACATAAAAATATACACTGCTTAATGTAACAGATAAAATGCACATTATGTCAGTATATCCGGTTATCTTTCATTGCTGTTGTTGTATCTCTCTGAAACTACGAGCATAATGTTCTTTACAGGCAATGCGGTGAAAATGTGGAGGCACAGCATCGTGTCCATTTGGGAGGGGGTTACAGCCCCTGAGTGGAAGTAAGAGCCAGGGAGCCTGCAAAACGTATTTAGCAGACTCCACCAGTATGGGGATTATAGTGGTCCCAGCTCCGTTAGCCACTCTGGGCCTGTTATAGGGGTACCAAGGGAGAGGTGGGACAGGATCTTAGATTGTTATAGTTCGTCATCTTGTTATAGTTCGTCATCTTGTTACAGTTCGTCACACTGTTATAGTTCGTCACACTGTTATAGTTCGTCATCTTGTTACAGTTCGTCACACTGTTATAGTTCGTCATCTTGTTATAGTTCGTCATCTTGTTATAGTTCGCCAAAAGCTGTGAGTCACTTGACCGCTAAACAGGACAGCATTTTCACACCATGTCTTCAATTCAAAGCAAACGTGAATTATATTTTCACTGAAAAAATTTAACATAAAACGTTATGGATCGTATACAAATATATACATTCTTGTCCACATAAAGTCATTCATGTTGCATATACAGTTCGATTTAACATTATTTTGTGATCTTGCACATGTAGCTATAGAGACAACACTGATGATACGAATATTTTATTAATATTTAGAATATTTAGATTAACACAGAGGCAAATAGTCAGACAGTCGTGCAGGCAGTCAGATAGTTAGAGATACAGACAAACAGACAGACAGACAGACGGATGGACGGACAGACAGACTGACAGACATAGATAGATAGATAGATAGATAGATAGATAGATAGATAGATAGATAGATAGATAGATAGATAGATAGATAGATAGATAGATAGATAGATTATTCTTTACTATATCTATATAGTTTTATAAGCTGATTAGATTGGAGTATACTACGTTGCGTTAATTCGACAAATAGTTATTCTGAATGAAATTCTATATTTCTGTATGTGATGTTTATTAATCTTTAAAATATGCCGGTCCACACAGTCTCTCCGTTCAGGTCAGAGTGGAAGGGAGATAAATACTGGTGAAAAAATGCTGGAGGTGGTTGTCTCTCCCATCCTGAAATTCCTCTTCTTCATCAAACACTTTTCTGGAGGATGTGATCATGACTGCCCAAACTATACTGCTTTACTCCCGTCTGTATTTACCTCGTTTTCGCCATCATGCAGTCTATGACAAGCCAGTCTCCCTTGCCCAAACAAGCCTGAGTGTTTACTTATGGCCGGGTACTCTAGCAGGAAATCCCGGTACCTCCTTGTGATTAATGTGTGCGTGTGTTCTATGTTGCATTTATGTACCAAAACTTGCGTGTCTTTGCCGTACAGACATGCATAGAAATCCGATATTTTAGCAAATACGCGGAGTTGGTTTCGTAATCCTTTCACAAATGTGGACTTACCTTCTGGGTCAAGATTTGAAGGAGGTCTTGTGCAGGTTTTTCTTTTCATAATCCAGAACTCTGTTAGAAGTTTTCTGGGCAAGCCTGCCAACAAATGAGACTTTGAAGTAGCCAGGGAGAGTACACACGAGTCGTAACGTAAGCAGATATTTCTACATTGTTTTTATTTATAATTCGGTCATGAAATTTCAGATGTTTAAGTTTCAGCTCTGAAATATGATTCTTTCATATTTCATCATCTTTGTTTTTAGTGCCAGCATTGTGTGTTATGTCAATGTATGTTGTTTTAAAGGACAGTTTTTATGTATGGATAATATTATGCTTGTTTTCACTGAAGATATCACTTATTGTAGGGCGTGTGATATCTCAGTGGCTTTTAGAAGTTAAAAAAATGTGCTGTATAAATCAGTGCTGGTTTAAATAAATGGTATAGCGATTTATAGGACATTTCCTGAGAAGAGGAAAATTGGAACACACTGTAGCAACTGGAAAAATTGAAGGAAGAAGAGACAGAGGAAGACAGAGAGAGAAGTTATCGGATGGGCTGTCAGTTTGGCTAGGAAGAAAGTCACCGGCGGATCTCATAATCAAGTCTAAAGACAGGGAATTGTGGAGAGAAATGATCGCCTACGCCACGCGGCACGGCATTTGAAATGAATACCGAAAGACTGAGAATGTACGTCTTTTTTTTCAAAGCAGGACATGACTTTTTTACACACTAACGTTCAGTAGTAGAATACAGAAATGCATTTCCTAGAACCTCATTGATAATGCTATAACGATTACTTCCCTTTTTGTGCTACTATTATTACGGCTGTCTGATGCTTGTGCTCTGTTTTCACTGTCAACTTTGCAGATCAACTTGACTGAAGAAATTCTGTGCAGTCGATGCTACGCAGAGATTTTGTGTATTCCTTCAAACATGTCTGATTTCTGGCATATAAATACCTATTTTCTCATTTATTTTAAAAGTGTCCACTGTTGCTAGTTTCTGTGTGTGATTTATAAATTTCGTACCGTCAAGACAAAGTTATTTCCTCTTGTGATCGCGTTCTCATAAACAAAGTAAATCTGTCACACAGTTTGTTCAGGTCATTGGCCGGGATCAGGGGGTGGTCAAACCGCGGCTTGTCGGCCGCATGCGGCTCTTGGGCACATAATGTGCGGCTTACGGAATTATTTTGGCCGAACTTCTTTTTACATCAAAATTAATATCAAAGATTAGTAAATAAAAATTCCAAGCTTTTTAATTATTTACCGGCTACAAACCGAAAGTGCTTTCAAAACGTAAGTCTAATGTTCATGATGGATACATATATTTAAGAATTTAAATGCTAATTTTAAAGCTGGATTTAAATCACCAACTAACGAAATTTCAGATCAGCTAGGATTATAGAGGAACTGTGCTGGAGATTCAGAAAATAATCATACCGGTGCTGACAATGAATAAATCTTATTACTTTTTTGCATTTCTGAACATTTGTATACAAGTAACGATAAAACTTGTGTATAATATTTGTCCACATTATTGTAGGCTTAAGTATCCCACGTTTAGGGCATATGACTCTTCGATTAAGCAAGTTTGGATATCCCTGATCTGTTATCAACGTTGGCCTGTGCTCTCTCCCTAAACTTGTTTGAAAAAAACTGTCTGTGTGTGTTTGTGTTTGTGTGTGTCTGTGTTTGTGTGGGTGGATTGGTAGGTGATATATGTATATAAACGTCTACTCAGTGCATCAATATTAAGTATCTAAGTGTATATGAGGGTTACATGGAAATAATTGAAATATAACTGATGCTGAATATTAATCTCAGTAGCGTGAGATGTTGAATATTAATCTCAGTAGTGTGAGATGTTGAATATTAATCTCAGTAGTGTGAGATGTTAATATTAAACTCAGTAGTGTGAGATGATGAATATTAACCTCAGTAGTGTGAGATGTTGAATATTAATCTCAGTAGTGTGAGATGTTGAATATTAATCTCAGTAGTGTGAGATGTTGAATATTAACTCCAGTAGTGTGAGATGTTGAATATTAACCCCAGTAGTGTGGGATGTTGAATATTAACCCCATTAATGTGAGATGTTGAATATTAATCTCAGTAGTGTGAGATGTTGAATATTAATCTCAATAGTGCGAGATGTTGAATATTAATCTCAGTAGTGTGAGATGTTGAATATTAATCTCAGTAGTGTGAGATGTTGAATATTAATCTCAGTAGTGTGAGATGTTGAATATTAATCTCAGTAGTGTGAGATGTTGAATTGAGACGAAAAGTGTGGTTAGAAGTAGCAAAGACGGCACAAAATAATGAGGCATGGCTGCCAACGCTGTCAATTCATGTGAAGCATGGTTGCCACCACTGGTAGTTCATCTTCTTTTCTAAGTTGCCCAAATCATGACAGCTTGAGTTCAAATGTTTTCTCAGACGTCGTATCTTCGCTCTTCTGCCCGCACCTGCTACCCCCCCCCCCCCTCGTCCTGTTGTTTGTCTAGCTGTCTTCATGGCCATTTTCTTTTTCAACTGACCACGAAATTTTCTATTTTTTCATTTCATTGTTCTTGTCATTCATTTTCTTTCTTTACACTATGGTATTGTAAACTGTCTTGTACAGACAATCATTTAGGTAGTTTATCTCTATCCCATAGTATCCAGTATCTCTGTCTTTATTTTACCCATTTCATTTCGAAACTTCTCTCCCGGTTTTAAGCTGGTTGGTTGTCTCTCCGTTACTGCAAACTTCAGGTCTTGCCAGTTTGGTAAAACTGATGGTAAAAAAAGGTAAATTTTCCGTTTCCGTGCCATTAAGGCATATTGAGGAATACGGTGTTAGGCCCGCATTTTCCATGACTTCAGCACATGAAAGTGTGATGTGGTCAGTATCACGCCTGGCCGCTTTACCTTTCCAGATTTCTCTTGATGGAGCTCTTGAAAACAGACCACAAATCGTAGCTGGAATAGGCTGAATTAACGTTCCTTAATTTCTGCGTCGGACTAATAAAACTTGTTTATATGCAAAGTTCTATTCTGAAGTTATTTCCCCCATAACAAAAGCTTATACATTTTTTTAATAATAAGATAGAACTGGTTTGGTCTTACTGCAGAATATATTGAGGTAACGGAGAATGTATCCGTTTGTCTGAAGTGCAGTGAAAATGATCCTATTAAAGAAAAGTAAAGCTGTTTCGTTGATCTTAATATTTGCAGATCATAAACGCTTTCAACACTGCACCGCCCACTTCTGCCTTCGACGGGTTTAAGCAGGAGTCCACAGCAACATCAGAAAACGATGAAACAATAAAAGTCGTCCCATCAAGCCTCAATGCACATAGGTACGGTTTACTCTGTCTTGAGTTCCTTTGCTGTTGTTGTCGTCATTGTTATGAATCTGTAACATGTGTTTCTTGGGACTTACCAGCAGAAGCTTATTTCTGCGCTAAACAGATTTACTTATTTATTTTTTGTCTACTTATTTACTTTATCATTGAATATCTTAATGGTTATTTGTTTACGTATTATTGTACCAATATTACGTGTGTGTAAGACTAGGATTCAAATGCATTATCCCAGTTACAAGTTTCACAAAAAGAAAACTCGAGCGACTCGTGGCTTGTGAGGTCATTTACTTAGTCCATTCGTGCAGAATATGAAATCTTGCCTCCTTTTCAGAAGATGTTGACTACGACTCAAACAGGAAACTTATCTCTGCTTACTTAAGTTTCCCCTCTTCCGCTTGCTTTAACCTCGACAGTTTGAGTGTCTGGAACTCTCCACAGCTATTCTTGCTCGGGGAAATTATGAGTGGGGCTTCAGCATGACTCAGTCTAACTTTAGCTGGGATAGAGCATGACTCAGTCCATCTTTAGCTGGGATAGAGCATGACTCAGTCCATCTTTAGCTGGGATAGAGCATGACTCAGTCTAACTTTAGCTGGGATAGAGCATGACTCAGTCTAACTTTAGCTGGGATAGAGCATGACTCAGTCTAACTTTAGCTGGGATAGAGCATGACTCAGTCTAACTTTAGCTGGGATTGAGCATGACTCAGTCTAACTTTAGCTGGGATAGAGCATGACTCAGTCTAACTTTAGCTGGGATAGAGCATGACTCAGTCTAACTTTAGCTGGGATAGAGCATGACTCAGTCTAACTTTAGCTGGGATAGAGCATGACTCAGTCTAACTTTAGCTGGGATAGAGCATGACTCAGTCAAACTTTAGCTGGGATAGAGCATGACTCAGTCTAACTTTAGCTGGGATAGAGCATAACTCAGTCTAACTTTAGCTGGGATAGAACATGACTCAGTCTAACTTTAGCTGGGATAGAGCATGACTCAGTCCATCTTTAGCTGGGATAGAGCATGACTCAGTCTAACCTTAGCTGGGATAGAGCATGACTCAGTCTAACTTTAGCTGGGATAGAGCATGACTCAGTCTAACTTTAGCTGGGATAGAGCATGACTCAGTCTAACTTTAGCTGGGATAGAGCATGACTCAGTCTAACTTTAGCTGGGATAGAGCATGACTCAGTCTAACTTTAGCTGGGATAGAGCATGACTCAGTCTAACTTTAGCTGGGATAGAGCATAACTCAGTCTAACTTTAGCTGGGATAGAGCATGACTCAGTCTAACTTTAGACACTGCCTGGGCACTTTTACCCCGGGTATTCGTTGTCACCTGGCAACACTCCAACAACCCAAACCTGTTTCTGCTCTCTCCTCTAAATCAAACAATAATCGACTAAAACTATTTACTATAGTTACTAACGTTCTATTCATTCATTCATTTACACACTCATTCACTCACCAAGTAGATCATTGAACTGTTAATTAACTCCTCTATTCAGCCACAAATACTGAACCAGTATTAACTGGAATTCTAGCACGTCCATTTACGTACATCCCACAGGGGCGGAGAAGACATGCGAACAACAGGCGTAAGCAGCGAGGACGAAGCAGGACATCAGCAAAAAAGGAGACGGAAGAGAGGGAACTCCCTGAAATCAAACACAACAACATCAGAAAGTACAGCTACCACAAATCTCTCAGGACCTTCAAATATGGTGGACACCAAGTAAGATCATTTTCCCCCCTCGTTAATACAAGATTGCTAGACTACTAAGTGATTATAAAGCTGAATATTTTGTATAAAGCTGATGTTAGTAATTACTTCACTGTTGAATATCTCGCAAGACATGAGACGGCTGGCGCAAAAAAAAAAAATCATCATATTCATATCATCGGATTATTACTGGTTAAGATTCACTTCTCCGTCCATGGTGTTTTCTTTACAACAGGCTGTTGTGGCACTGCAACCTACTGGCTACTGATCGATGTGTTCTCACCCTGATGGAGCCTGCAATTAAAGCCCCTATGTTGTGTGAGAAAAACTGCAGTAATTTCCATCCAGCAAGATGCCTACGTTACAGAATCTTCATCATGATAACAAATGCAATGAACTCTATAGACTCCCACCTACAGAAAGTCATACATTAGTAATTAATATCTGCCACGGGATATACATATTGCAGACTCTTTTGTGGAAGCAGCAGAAATGTGGTTTATTAGAAGAATGTTGCGAATCACCTGGACAACAAAAATAACTAATGAAGAATGTATGAGAAGAGCTGGGGAGACCAAAAAAATTATTGTCAAAAAAATAAGAGAGAGACAATGTACTTTCACATGACATGCTATGAGAAGAGGGGGCATTGAAAATATTATAACAACAGAAAAAAAATAGAAGGAAGAAGATCAAGTGGAAGACCAAGAGAAATGATACTGGACAGTCTGACGGGATGGTGTGAGAGGAGATCACCAACTGAGCTGATGGCCTGCATGAAGGATCGTGTACTCTGGAGAAGCATAATAGCCAACGCCAGTCGCCACGGAACATGATGATGATGATGATGATGTTACCGTAGTTCATTGTCAGACTAGTGCTTTCTTATACAGCAAACCTCTGCTGTGTAACTACTCTATTTTTTTGTTCTATATTTTGTCTTCCATAGTCTTCTTGACAAAGGCCTACGGCTGGAATATTTGACTTTTTCTGGTTATCTCCCGTTATCATTTATCCTGTTACCTTTTCAAACTTCTGATAGAAGTTTAAACGTGGTTCTGAGAAGAATAAGGTACCATGGACAGCGAGAAAATCAACGAGGAAGTTTTGAAAGAGGCGCAAGAAAAGAGGAACATTATAATGAAGATCAGAAAACGACACTCCAAATGTGTGAGGCATGTTTAGAGATGTTGGCTAGAGTATCTCATGGCAACAGAGAAAATCGAAGATAGAAGATGCAGAGGTAGACAAACAGACAGACAGACAAAGATGTTTGATGGTTTGACATCCCGATACTGGAAACGCTCAGTGACAAGCCTCTAGAGATACATAAGGGATAGAAGGTTGTGGAGGGACATGATATCCTAAGCCTTCCGGCAGGGACTTAGAGAGAGAGAGAGAGAGAAAGAGAGAGGAGAGAGCGAGAGGGAGAGAGAAAGAGAAAGGAGAGAGAGAAATTGAACCACATACCTTTTGTCTGTCTCTGCTCCCACTTCGTCAAATTATATAAAGCAAAAGAAGAAGAAGAAGAAGAGGAAGACAAAAGCCTTTGTGTATCCTAGGGAATATGTTAATTTTGTTTAGTTTGATATTTATAAACATGAAAACAAGTAAATAATCAACAACAAAAATTACATTACATACTTTCTGTGATCCCTCGCCCGAACTTTAAACACTGTTTTAAAATACTGATGGAGTCAGTAGTGGGTTTATAAGTGCGTGAGAACCAGTAGTTTAACAGACAATAAATATTTAAACAATTGGAAATTTCCATCATTTAAGAAACAAATATAACGCAGGCGCATTCGTCTTGCCGAAACAGCAAACCTTCATCTGGCACTAAATGCTGGGGCAACAAATAAGAAAAAGAAAATCCCGCGTCGCATTTTCTTCATGCATCTAATCATTGAACTGTTAATTAACTCCTCTATTCAGCCACAAATACTGAACCAGTATTAACTGGAATTCTAGCACGTCCATTTACGTACATCCCACAGGGGCGGAGAAGACATGCGAACAACAGGCGTAAGCAGCGAGGACGAAGCAGGACACCAGCAAAAAAGGAGACGGAAGAGAGGGAACTCCCTGAAATCAAACACAACAACATCAGAAAGTACAGCTACCACAAATCTCTCAGGACCTTCAAATATGGTGGACACCAAGTAAGATCATTTTCCCCCTCGTTAATACAAGATTGCTAGACTACTAAGTGATTATAAAGCTGAATATTTTGTATAAAGCTGATTTTAGTAATTACTTCACTGTTGAATATCTCGCAAGACATGAGACGGCTGGCGCAAAAAAAAAAATCATCATATTCATATCATCGGATTATTATTGGTTAAGATTCACTTCTCCGTCCATGGTGTTTTCTTTACAACAGGCTGTTGTGGCACTGCAACCTACTGGCTACTGATCGATGTGTTCTCACCCTGATGGAGCCTGCAATTAAAGCCCCTATGTTGTGTGAGAAAAACTGCAGTAATTTCCATCCAGCAAGATGCCTACGTTACAGAATCTTCATCATGATAACAAATGCAATGAACTCTATAGACTCCCACCTGCAGAAAGTCATACATTAGTAATTAATATCTGCCACGGGATATACACATTGCAGACTCTTTTTGGAAGCAGCAGAAATGTGGTTTATTAGAAGAATGTTGCGAATCACCTGGACAACAAAAATAACTAATGAAGAATGTATGAGAAGAGCTGGGGAGACCAAAAAAATTATTGTCAAAAAAATAAGAGAGAGACAATGTACTTTCACATGACATGCTATGAGAAGAGGGGGCATTGAAAATATTATAACAACAGAAAAAAAATAGAAGGAAGAAGATCAAGTGGAAGACCAAGAGAAATGATACTGGACAGTCTGACGGGATGGTGTGAGAGGAGATCACCAACTGAGCTGATGGCCTGCATGAAGGATCGTGTACTCTGGAGAAGCATAATAGCCAACGCCAGTCGCCACGGAACATGATGATGATGATGATGATGTTACCGTAGTTCATTGTCAGACTAGTGCTTTCTTATACAGCAAACCTCTGCTGTGTAACTACTCTATTTTTTTGTTCTATATTTTGTCTTCCATAGTCTTCTTGACAAAGGCCTACGGCTGGAATATTTGACTTTTTCTGGTTATCTCCCGTTATCATTTATCCTGTTACCTTTTCAAACTTCTGATAGAAGTTTAAACGTGGTTCTGAGAAGAATAAGGTACCATGGACAGCGAGAAAATCAACGAGGAAGTTTTGAAAGAGGCGCAAGAAAAGAGGAACATTATAATGAAGATCAGAAAACGACACTCCAAATGTGTGAGGCATGTTTAGAGATGTTGGCTAGAGTATCTCATGGCAACAGAGAAAATCGAAGATAGAAGATGCAGAGGTAGACAAACAGACAGACAGACAAAGATGTTTGATGGTTTGACATCCCGATACTGGAAACGCTCAGTGACAAGCCTCTAGAGATACATAAGGGATAGAAGGTTGTGGAGGGACATGATATCCTAAGCCTTCCGGCAGGGACTTAGAGAGAGAGAGAGAGAGAGAGAAAGAGAGAGGAGAGAGCGAGAGGGAGAGAGAAAGAGAAAGGAGAGAGAGAAATTGAACCACATACCTTTTGTCTGTCTCTGCTCCCACTTCGTCAAATTATATAAAGCAAAAGAAGAAGAAGAAGAAGAGGAAGACAAAAGCCTTTGTGTATCCTAGGGAATATGTTAATTTTGTTTAGTTTGATATTTATAAACATGAAAACAAGTAAATAATCAACAACAAAAATTACATTACATACTTTCTGTGATCCCTCGCCCGAACTTTAAACACTGTTTTAAAATACTGATGGAGTCAGTAGTGGGTTTATAAGTGCGTGAGAACCAGTAGTTTAACAGACAATAAATATTTAAACAATTGGAAATTTCCATCATTTAAGAAACAAATATAACGCAGGCGCATTCGTCTTGCCGAAACAGCAAACCTTCATCTGGCACTAAATGCTGGGGCAACAAATAAGAAAAAAGAAAATCCCGCGTCGCATTTTCTTCATGCATCTAATCCTTCCTGTGCCAAAGGTCTCTGTGATGATGATAGCGATGGGATAAACTTGTTGACAGACTCTTGTGACTGTCTCTGGGGAATGTTTGGTTTTCAAAGTCTTCTCACGGCGCTATTTTGTGTTGCAGGCTGCATGTGATGTTTTCAAATGCTTAAAAATTGTTTGTTTTTGCCAGATTCCTGCTGTGACTAATGGGCAAAAATAACTAATGAAGAATGTATGAGAAGAGCTGGAGAGACAAAAAAAATTATTGTCAAAAAAATAAGAGAGAGACAATGTACTTTCACATGACATGCAATGAGAAGAGGGGACATTGAAAATATTATAACAACAGAAAAAAAATAGAAGGAAGAAGATCAAGTGGAAGACCAAGAGAAATGATACTGGACAGTCTGACGGGATGGTGTGAGAGGAGATCACCAACTGAGCTGATGGCCTGCATGAAGGATCGTGTACTCTGGAGAAGCATAATAGCCAACGCCAGTCGGCACGGAACCAGATGATGATGATGATGATGTTACCGTGGTTCATTGTCAGACTAGTGCTTTCTTATACAGCAAACCTCTGCTGTGTAACTACTCTGTTTTTTTGTTCTATGTTTTGTCTTCCATGGTCTTCTTGACAAAGGCCTACAGCTGGAATATTTGACTTTTTCTGGTTATCTCCCGTTATCATTTATCCTGTTACCTTTTCAAACTTCTGATAGAAGTTTAAACGTGGTTCTGAGAAGAATAAGGTACCATAGACAGCGAGAAAATCAACGAGGAAGTTTTGAAAGAGGCGCAAGAAAAGAGGAACATTATAATGAAGATCAGAAAACGACAATCCAAATGTATGAGGCATGTTTGGAGATGTTGGCTAGAGTATCTCATGGCAACAGAGAAAATCGAAGACAGAAGGTGCAGAGGTAGACAGACAGACAGACATTCAAAGATGTTTGATGGTTTGACATCCCGATACTGGAAACGCTCAGTGACAAGCCTCTAGAGATACATAAGGGATAGAGGGTTATGGAGGGACATGATATCCTAAGCCTTTCGGCAGGAACTTAGAAAGAGAGAGAGAGAGAGAGAGAAAGAGAGAGGAGAGAGCGAGGGAGAGAGAAAGAGAAAAGAGAGAGAGAAATTGAACCACATACCTTTTGTCTGCCTCTGCTCCCACTTCATCAAATTATATAAAGCAAAAGAAGAAGAAGAAGAAGAGGAAGACAAAAGCCTTTGTGTATCCTAGGGAATATGTTAATTTTGTTTAGTTTGATATTTATAAACATGAAAAGAAGTAAATAATCAACAACAAACGTTACATTACATACTTTCTGTGATCACTCGCCCGAACTTTAAACACTGTTTTAAAATACTGATGGAGTCAGTAGTGGGTTTATAAGTGCGTGAGAACCAGTAGTTTAACAGACAATAAATATTTAAACAATTGGAAATTTCCATCATTTAAGAAACAAATATAACGCAGGCGCATTCGTCTTGCCGAAACAGCAAACCTTCATCTGGCACTAAATGCTGGGGCAACAAATAAGAAAAAAAAATCCTGCGTCGCATTTTCTTCATGCATCTAATCCTTCCTGTGCCAAAGGTCTCTGTGATGATGATAGCGATGGGATAAACTTGTTGACAGACTCTTGTGACTGTCTCTGGGGGAATGTTTGGTTTTCAAAGTCTTCTCACGGCGCTATTTTGTGTTGCAGGCTGCATGTGATGTTTTCAAATGCTTAAAAATTGTTTGTTTTTGCCAGATTCCTGCTGTGACTAATGGGCGAAAAAAAATTTACCTTCCGTGAGACAAATTTTTCCTAAATTTTGTCCCAGTTTGCCGTGATTCATGATGATGTTGACTTAATCCTTTCATTTCAAAGCAACGCTGGAAGTGTTAGTAGATCTTGCAGCACTATGTGAATCAGTGCTCAGAGTGATATTTTGACAAAGACTAAATCAAATGAAAAGCAGCATATTTCTAATCCAATCCATATTTCTAAATTCTAGAGTAATTTCCTTCCAATTTTTTTTTCCAGCAGAATTCCTCATCAAAATGTATTTGGCAGAACTTGAGTGTTAGTTCTGAAATGAAAGACTCCATAGAAATCTTCATTTATCTAGTCGTTCTTGGAACTTGCAACTGTTATCGTAAAGAATTATTGCTGAAATTAGATCAAGTTTCTAATGACATAATTGTGCATGGAAACTCTTATGATGCTGTGATGTGATTATTTCAGTGTGAAAAAATATAAAATTGTGGATTCAAATAACCCGACATAGAAATGTAATGTCCATCGGATACTAATCTGACAACTACCTCAATAGAAACAAATGTGACAACTTCTTCAATAGATTCAAATGTGACACACACCTTAGACAATCCAAATAATGAGATTCAATATCTGAGTTCCAAATTATGTGAATCTGATACATACTTTTACATAACAAAAATGAGGCTATCATAAATGGAAATGAAATTCGCGAAAGAAGGAGGGGAACTGTCTAAATTATCACTGAAGACATGTATGTTGGAATACTTGTACAATTAAATTACTGGAAATCTAAAGAGCCAAATAACTTTTTGGCACAAAGATAAAAGAACATTTTATAAGAAGTCGATATGCCATTTTTCAGTAAAGTAAATTAAATATGACGGCTAGGACCCCCTACACAACCCAATGGCACACGGCGCTGCTGTGTAAGACCAGCCAATATACTTCAAATTTCTTCGCTTAAAATGCGGAGTAAAAACAAAGAAACAAAAAGAAAATTCATGCTGATAATAAAAAAGGTTTTTCGTTCGTCACGGCTTCTTCTTGTTAACCAACGGCTTTTCTCTCTTATCCAACAGTTTGTTTCCAACTGTACGAGCACTACCCAGCCTGACTGTAGCTTAGCGTCAGTGTATCGTCTTTTGTAGCCCTGTACTGATAGACAGGCTCTGGGAACCCCGTACATAGCTCGAGGTTGAGCCACTGTTTACGATTTACACTTTTCACCTCGTATATTCCTGTCTTCTTCACCTTCTGTCGTTTATCTAACTGATAGTCGCTTATTTTACATTGTAATCCATTTTGTTTTTGGCCATCAGCAAGCGTTCTCCTTTCAGCACCCAGTAGGGCTATCTGAACTTGTTAGTGGTTGTGTTGGTGACTACAAGCTGAATAAACTGAACTATAGTCTAAACCGTGTCACAACGAGAGAACTATTTCTTTTCACTTGGAGATCGTCTCATTCACTGACCTTATCTAGCTAAATTTATGTGAGGCAAAGAAGAAATATAGGCATGTTAACAAGAAGATTCGCGACGGGGCTTGTAGATGATGTGGAGTCTACTCATTAGTTTTATATTGACTCAGCATAGCTAAAGGTTTATACTGACTCAGCATAGGTAAAGGTTTATACTGACTCAGCATAGGTAAAGGTTTATACTGACTCTGCATAGGTAAAAGTTTATACTGACTCAACATATGTTAAAGTTTATACTGATTCAGCTTAGGTAAAGGTTTATACTGACTCAGCATAGGTAAAAGTTTATACTGACTCAACATATGTTAAAGTTTATACTGATTCAGCTTAGGTAAAGGTTTATACTGACTCAGCATAGGTAAAGATACTTTCTTGATGATCCTGGAGATTTCATTTTACCACAGGGAAAATAACGTATTGTGTAACATCAATCTTTTCATGCTCTATTTCACCGGCTGAAGTTTCAGAGATTACTTCAAGAGAAAGACGGAAAAGAAAGTGCATACATAAGCATGGATGATCAGAATCAGTAAATGTGGAAATACTAAGCTTGAAATTTAGTTTAAATGGTTCCTCACTGATCAGCCCAAGCCATCATCACGTTATTCCCCTACAGGTAAGGGGCAATGTGAGCAGTACCACCATATTCCCTACATGCTTCAGTGGTATGACAGCAGCAATGACTCATGTTTGAGGAAGTCAACATCCCTGAAATCATGTGTTCCTGACACTTGAATCCATGCCGTGAAACCTGAATCAGTGGCCTGAAAATAGAATCCATGCCATGAAACCTGAATAAATGGCCCGAAACCTGAATCCATGTCATGAAACCTGAATCTATAGCCTGAAACCTGAATCTATGGCCTGAAACTTGAATCTATAGTCCATAATCTGAATCATACTCTTTTGTTTTTGTTTCAGCGCCGTGGCTTGGGATGTCTTTCGTACAGTTTCTAGGAAGGGTGAAACATTCTACGAGTCGACCACCAACTGGTTCGAGGTCGCAGCGAAGACAGTCAAAGTCATTGCCTACATCATTATATTCCTAGCAGTTCTGTTGACTGCAGTGGTCAGTAAGGCCAGTCTTTTGCTTATGACTCAAGCTCTTGGGAATGCTAACCTGGTGAGTTTGCTTTGCTTGTATTTAAACAAAAATTTTTTTTCTATTTTTTTTCTCTTCTTTCTTATTTGCCGCATTAACAGGCAGCGTGGGTGGTTTAATTGATGGAACCATATTTTACATAGAAACTCGTCTTCTGTTATTACCATTGTCTTCATTGGTTTCTGATATCTAGAAAATATGATTCTGACAAGCATAATATAACTATTTTAATTCTTTTATAGTATTATATACTTATGTAGCTTACAGCTGCAGCTGTTCCAAAGTCGCAACAATAATCGGACGAAGGTACACAGCTGGTCTTGAACTTTTGAGTCTATTTTCAGTTACCGCCTATCCTCCTTGGCTCTACGATTGTTGCGATTATGACAGTACTGCAACACTGCCTCAGTATTTGTTTGCATTTATCTTGTCCGAGCCTAAAGAGCAACTGCAAGTTAATGTATGTCTTTTGTCTGTTACAGGGCACAGAAAACAGAGACAGATGGGTCTATCTACTTATAGCGGCCGTGTGTTTTCCTTACGTCGTCATTTTTATCGAGTCATCAGGAAAGGCTCTTTTTGGAAATCTCCCAGGGCCGTTTATACTGACTTTGCATAGGTAAAAGTTTATACTGACTCAACATATGTTAAAGTTTATACTGATTCAGCTTAGGTAAAGGTTTATACTGACTCAGCATGGGTAAAGATACTTTCTTGATGATCCTGGAGATTTCATTTTACCACAGGGAATAATAACGTGTTGTGTAACATCAATCTTTTCATGCTCTATTTCACCGGCTGAAGTTTCAGAGATTACTTCAAGAGAAAGACGGAAAAGAAAGTGCGCATGGATGATCAGAATCAGTAAATGTGGAAATACTAAGCTTGAAATTTAGTTTAAATGGTTCCTCACTGATCAGCCTAAGCCATCATCACCATATTCCTTACATGCTTCAGAAGTATGTCAGCAGCAATGACTCCACATTATGTTTGAGGAAGTCAACATCCCTGAAATCATGTGTTCCTGACACTTGAATCCATGCCATGAAACCTGAATAAATGGCCCGAAACCTGAATCCATGCCATGAAACCTGAATCTATAGCCTGAAACATGAATCTATGGCCTGAAACTTGAATCTATAGCCCGTAATCTGAATCATACTCCTTTATTTTTGTTTCAGCGCCGTGGCTTGGGATGTCTTTCGTACAGTTTCTAGGAAGGGTGAAACATTCTACGAGTCGACCACCAACTGGTTCGAGGTCGCAGCGAAGACAGTCAAAGTCATTGCCTACATCATTATATTCCTAGCAGTTCTGTTGACTGCAGTGGTCAGTAAGGCCAGTCTTCTGCTTATGACTCAAGCTCTTGGGAATGCTAACCTGGTGAGTTTGCTTTGCTTGTATTTAAACACAAATTTTTTTTCTATTTTTTTTTCTCTTCTTTCTTATTTGCCGCATTAACAGGCAGCGTGGGTGGTTTAATTGATGGAACCATATTTTACATAGAAACTCGTCTTCTGTTATTACCATTGTCTTCATTGGTTTCTGATATCTAGAAAATATGATTCTGACAAACATAATACAACTATTTTAATTCTTTTATAGTATTATATACTTATGTAGCTTACAGCTGCAGCTGTTCCAAAGTCGCAACAATAATCGGACGAAGGTACACAGCTGGTCTTGAACTTTTGAGTCTATTTTCAGTTACCGCCTATCCTCCTTGGCCCTACGATTGTTGCGATTATGACAGTACTGCAACACTGCCTCAGTATTTGTTTGCATTTATCTTGTCCGAGCCTAAAGAGCGACTGCAAGTTAATGTATGTCTTTTGTCTGTTACAGGGCACAGAAAACAGAGACAGATGGGTCTATCTACTTATAGCGGCCGTGTGTTTTCCTTACGTCGTCATTTTTATCGAGTCATCAGGAAAGGCTCTTTTTGGAAATCTCCCAGGGCCGTCTATATTGAACTTGATATGGGTGGGTATAATTACTGATCGTGTATTTCACAGTGTTCCAGTGGTCGTTAGTTTCACCTCTTGAATTCTGAAAATCATGTTGTTTTCCAAAGGATTGTTTTTTTGCTATGTTTGATATGTGCTATAAACATACATCCATTTAGTATCATTTGAAGTTAACATCCCCCCCAAGTCCATATATTACTATATAAAGTATATCGTTTTGCAGGTTCTAACAATAGAGACCATCCATACTTTTGGACTTTGCCTATTCCTGTTCCGCGTACTGCCGTGCTTAGATACAGTTCGGTGCCTTTTGCTCATGAATGCCTTGTGTTCAGTTCCAGCGATACTTAGGTGAGCTTATTAGTTAGCAGGTTGGCTGGGTATCTTAAAAGGGGGTTCATTAGATTGTTATATAAAACAATTTGCTGTTGATTTTATTAACAGTTAGATACATTGACTTGGTTCTTCACTTGGGTTTTTTTTTATTTGTCACCGGATTCTGCTTAATGATGGTCGAAATTTTCGTTCATTTTTAATTCATTGATTGATTGGCTATTTTGTTGGCAATGCAAGCAGACTGATTCTTTTGTAAATGATTTGTCTGTGTCTGAATTTGCTAATGTAATTAAGATATTTAACGGTATAGATTTTCAGTTTATTACAATATTAATAGATGGATTAGTTGATATAGTAATGTGACAGTAACTGATTGCAAGTTTACTTTACAGAGACATTATTTATTATCATTATAAGGACAGTAAATGAGAACAAGATTATGTAAGTGGTAGACCGTTATAAGGACAGTAAATTAGAACAAGATCATGCAAGTATTAGGGGTGACTGCAGGTTGCTTTAATTACTTGGACAGTGATTACATGCTTAGACATTTTCTAAGAAGGATGCCGGGTACTTTCAAGTGGACCTCACATGATAAAAGAAGGACGGTGCCACCAAAAGAGACACGGGGACGTACATCAGAGAAAGAAAAAGGAAATGACCTGGGAGACAGTCAAGAAGATAGCAAAGGACTGACAAAAGTTGAAATCTCTTGCTACAGGTAGTCCCGTGTATCTTGAGCACTGAAGGAGCAGGGACATACAGACACCCAGTGCCCTGAAGACTGAGAGAGAATTTTGGTGCTATATTACCGGTGCGCTATATTACCTGGATGCTAAATTACCTGGGTACAAGATTACCTGGGTACAAGATTACATGGTGCTGGATTACCTGGATGCTAAATTACCTGGGTGCAAGATTACCTGGTGCTAGATTACCTGGGTACTAGATTATCTGGGTATTTAATAAATATTGCCACATATAAAATGTCGTGTGGATGGTCAGTTAGATGCATCCATATATTACATGTTAATTGTCGTGGTAACTTTGTGGATTGTTTCATAGCCAACCTAGAACTTCGTTATTGAAACTGACAGTAACGTCATAATCACTCACTGGTACCATCCAATTTGTCACAGGCTGTTTGCTACAAAAAGATCAGATGAACCCAAAAAGAAAATAGCCACTATTGTCCTGGACATCTTAGCCTTGCTCATGCAGTTGTCTGCGTATATTATCGTTCTGGCCTCCATGAAATCAGAATGTGTCAAATCTCCATCATCTGGTAAAGACAAAGGTACCCAAAACTCTGATCTTTTGCATTCGTGTTTAAGAAAAAAAAGCGTATGTCATTGTGCAGCAAGACAGGGATAAATTAGATAATTTTGATGGTGATGGTAACTAAATGTTCCATTTATGGACTGAGGACTGCTATAGAAAGTTTATAAGGAACTAAAGATGTATTTTAAAAAGTACAGCGTCTTAACAAAGATGAGGTAGATAAAACATGGAGAGACCTCAGTTTATGTGGCTCAGTATAAAAAGTTCCATTTTTTCCGTCTGTATTTTACATTTTCTAAAAGACACCATTTTTTTATTTGTTCTTTGCGTCATCTAACATAGCCATATCTCTGGTGAAATGTTTAATATATATGATTTAACTCATTTCTGTATTTAATTTCTGTTTTCTCCTAAATCTGAAGAAGATATTTGTCCAGATCGGTTATTTTTATATTAAAAAAAAATTCACTTAATGCTGTTGTATTCGCTCATATTTTTTTTAATTCAGCCTTCTTACCAGCTGTAAACTGTCTATATGCTTTCATATAACTGTCTATATGCCTTCATATAACTGTATGTATGCCTTCATGTAACTGTCTGTGTGCTTTCATCTGTATGCCTTCATAAAACTGACTGTGTGCCTTCATATAACTGTCTGTATTCCTTCATATAACTGTCTGTATTCCTTCATATAACTGTCTGTATTCCTTCATATAACTGCCTGTATTCCTTCATATAACTGTCTGTATTCCTTCATATAACTGCCTGCATTCCTTCATATAACTGTCTGTATTCCTTCATATAACTGTATGTGTGCCGTCATATAACTGTTTGTATTCCTTCATATAACTGTCTGTATTCCTTCATATAACTGTCTGTATTCCTTCATATAACTGCCTGCATTCCTTCATATAACTGTTTGTATTCCTTCATATATCTGTCTGTATTCCTTCATATAACTGCCTGTATTCCTTCATATAACTATCTGTATGCCTTCGTACAACTGTCTATATATTACTTTATATTCCGCTTTATTTAGTGATGTTGTTTTCTTAGTGATCCAGACAACAATAACAGATTCGGGCTCGGTTTGGCAAAATACATACTCCCTGTCCGACATGTCTTGGGAGATTCCACTTTCTCTGCTGCTCATCTCTGTCAAATGGTGGGAAAATTTCTGTGATAAAGTAAGTGGTTTTTTTTAATACAGCTAATTCATATACAAACATTGTGTTTATTTAGTTGATATATTTATTTAGGCTCTATAGGTTCTGTTTGCATGGTCTCTCTGGTAGAAGTGTTAGTTTCGACAGAGTACTTGGGTTTGTTGTTACCTTGGCAGATTAGGCTAGGCAAATATTGATGGATTACAAAATTATGCTCCGTGAGTAAGCTGAGAGAAATAGCCGAACATAACTGTGCCCTGTAAGTAAGCTGAGAGAAATAGCTGAACAAAATTATGCCCTGTAAATAAGCTGAGAGAAGTACCTCAACAGAATTATGCCCTGTAAGTAAGCTGGGAGAAGTAGCTCAACAAATTATGCCCTGTAAGTAAGCTTAGAGAAATAGCTCAACAAAATTTTGACATGAAAGTAAGATGAGAATAGTAGGTCAAGAAAAGTATAAATTATGCCCTGTTAGTAAGCTGAGAGAAGTAGCTGACAAGAATTATGCCCTGTAATTAAGCTGCGAAAAGTAGCTCAACAAAATGTTGACATGAAAGTAAGATGAGAATAGTAGGTCAAGGAAATTATGCCCTTTAAGTAAGCTGAGAGAAATAGCTCACCAGAATTGTGCCCTGTAAGAAAGCTGAGAGAAGTTATTCCCCGTAAGTTCCATTAACAGCTACAAATACATCTTCATACATCCCTAAGCTATGAACATTACAGGCTCTCAGTCTGGTTCATTCATCCCTAATAGGTCATTTCATTTCCATTTCTTCTGTAATCACATTTATTGCTGATCTCACACAAGCTTATGTTTATACGTTTAATTTCAGTATAAAAAATGTACCCTATGTCAAGTGTAAGACTTCTTTTTTTATAGTCTGGTCCATCAATTTTTTTTAGCCATTTCCCTTTTTTATATATAATTGTTAAATTTTCCCTGTTAGTTCTTCTAGTCATGTCCCCGTTTTAAATATTTCATGAGCGCAGAAAGTTATGGCATTCAGCTGTAAAATAAATGCTCTGCCTGCAAGACTGATAATGTTAACACTCGTTTGTGTACAGGATCTTCGCATTGGATGTCTGTATGTCCCTGTGAAACTGTACAAAGACGCCCTTCATCGATGCCGAGTGAAGTGTTATATCATAGCCAGTTTGTGGAAAGTGGGGGTCACTTTCGGATTTGCGTTTTTACTTGTGCCCAACCTTCAGAGAATTGATGAAGCCTTTGGAGATCTTGCAAAAATCCCCGCGGAACAAACGGTGTACAACGGAAGTCACTTGGGTTTCCTGATTTCAACGCCCAGTGTAGAGAATCAGGTGAGCAGAGTTTGATTTTGTTTGTTATGAACTTCTAACTTGAACAGGAATAAGAAATGAGCCGAGAAAGAAAGCAAGAGTAACTAAATATTCAAAACTAAAGAGAAAATTGAAACTCGTAAGACTGTGTTCGATTCAGTAAGTAATACTTGGATCAGTAAGTTATGTTTGATTCAGTAAGTTATATTTGGTTAAGCTATACTTGGTTCACCGAGAGTTATGCTTGGTTCGGTAAGTTTTGCTTGCTTTAATAAGTTATACTTGGCTCAATAAGTTATACTTGGCTCAGTAAGTTATACTTTGTTCTGTAAGTTATGTTTGATTCAGTAAATTATATTTGGTTAAGCTATACTTGGTTCACTGAGAGTTATGCCTGGTTCTGTAAGTTTTGCTTGCTTTAATAGGTTATACCTGGCTCAGTAAGTTATACTTTCTTCAGGCAGAAAGTGTCTCTTAAACAATTCTGAGGATACTGCGTGATTAAAAACACAGCACGAAACGGCGTGGATGATACATAACTCTGTTTACAAGAACTTGTAACGTGTGATAATAAGATGCACGCTCCATATTTAAGACCCAAATGCTGATATTTGCAGGATGTTGACGGCACGACGCAGAATCCTTTTGAGATGGGTTTCATTTTGCCCCCGGTGCAAGCGCCCCCAGGCCCGAAACTTCCAGAGTCTCTGTTCATGGCCATTGAGGCACAGAACTGCTCGATAATCAACTTGACCCAGAAGGGCGAGAAGAACATCACCGTCTGCACCACCACCTACGTGTACAGGTGGCGCCAGTGGCAGACATATCTTCCGCTGATGGTACAAATTGCCAGCACGGGTCTGTGCTATTATTTTGCTAGGCTGGCCTGTAAACTTTGCATGCAGAGGATATCATTCTCGATCCCACTCAGCCTTGCTACCCCTGTGTCGGTGGCCGTCATTATTACGGTGAGTTTCTGTCATAGGCAAACTTTACTGACTCGGTCTTACTCTTGAATGGCAAATTGCATGTAGTGTTGGAATAAAATATCAGGTTCTAACTATCAAGAGTGTAAGCAGTGTCACAGTCTTAAGTGACTTGTATAGTGTAAGCAGTGTCACAGTTTTAAGTGACTTGTATAATGTAAGGAGTGTCACAGTCTTAAGTGACTTGTATAGTGTAAACAGTGTCACAGTCTTAAGTGACTTGTATAGTGTAAGCAGTGTCACAGTCTTAAGTGACTTGTATAGTGTAAGCAGTGTCACAGTCTTAAGTGACTTGTATAGTGTAAGCACCTCAGAAAAACAATAAAAGCTGATGCCAAGTGCGCAAATGAAATAGAATCACGAAAAGGTAAAGGAAAAGCAGTTATTTATGACATGAAGAAGATGCTACCAAATAAAAAGATGTCCCTAAAAGTGAGTAAAGGAGCATTACAGTGCTACATAAAACTAATATTGCTATATTGTTATGAAACTTTGAGAGTTAGCCAAAAAAAAAAGGTAACATAGAAACTGGACGCAACAGAAATGTGTTTTTGGAGAAAGTTGCAGCAAATACCTTGGACAGCCACAGAAACAAGCGAAGAGGTCCTAGAAGAAGTTGTTTCAAAACAACGGAAGCCAGTTAAACTATTTTTTTTAAAAAGTCAAATTTCTTGGACATGTCATGAGAGGACAGAAGTTTGAGAACTTGTTAATGGCTGGAATATTCAAGGGAAAAAAAAGAAGAAGAAAGAAGGCCAAGAGAAGAAGTAGAGTGACCAAGAGAAGTGATGATAGAAAAACATTTAAACTTATCGTGAAGACCAAGGACCGCGCAAGATGGAGAAGCATGATCGTCAAAGCTATCCTGCACGGCACATAATAACAATAATGAAGGGGGGGGGGGAACCTGTCTTTTCTTTCTATCTCAATATCGATCAATATTGCTGAAAAAGAAACATGTTTACCTGTTCTGTCTGGTCAGCGTGTTTGACGTTTTATATCACTGTATGATATTGGCTTCGTTGTAAAAGTTAATTTTAAGGGTACACATATTTTATTATTCTAAACAATGGCACAACATCTATTTAAGCTGAAGAGTGTTTCAGCTGAATTTTATTTGTAGAAAACAGCACAGACTCAAGACAAATACAGTTTCTACAATCTGTTCTCCCCTTGTTTGACCAGCTCTGCTATGTGGACAGCAGTAAGCTACAGCTCATGTCAGGATTTCTGGCCTGGACTTGTACTGAAGGTGGCGATGACAAGCGATGGCTCATCTGGCACCTAGGTCTTGGGTTTGGCTTGTGGTGGGCTTCCCAGCTGTGGATAACCCGGTATATCTGGACGCCAAAGGCTCCACGCTTGGCTTTCACGGAGAGGTAAGTCAGTGTTTATCTTCTGTCTTATGTCAGCATCGCTGTTATATCTTGTCGCTTCACAAAATATAAACTTGCTCAGCTTTTGTTTTTCAGTAGGACTTCCCTGCCACACCATATCCGTTCCAGCTCTTTAGCATCTACTAATTATAGTAACATCGCTTAAAGGTTGGAGGGTTTTCAGGATGCAAATCTTATCATCAACAGCAGTTCAGTTCTGAACCCGTTCGCTCTTTTCTTGTCCTAATTTATTAATTTTTTTTTCAAGAAGGCTCAGATGACTTTCGTAATTTCAAGTATAAGTCAGTCATTCGCATGTCCCTTGCGAAACTTTGCCTCCCTAGCAGCTCTCCTGTAGGTTGGCCTCTCGGTTGTAAGCAAGATGCTCTGTTGCTGATGCATCCATTGGCAGATTGTCAACGATTTCTTGCAGCCATCTTCGCCCTAGTCTTCCTGTCTTTCTTTTTCCTATTATGTACTCTTCCAAGACCGTCTTCTCTAAATTGTCATGACGTTTAATATGTCCAAAATATTTAAGTTTTCTCTCTTTAATTTTCTTTACTACCAAGCATTCTTCATTATTAAGTTCTTGTAGTATGGATATTTGTTCTTTTTTTTGTCCATATTTGAAGAACTCTTGTGTAGCATTTACATTCAAAGGCATTTATGTGTTTCTCAGCTGTTTTGTTAAGTGTCCAGGTCTCACAGGCATATATTGCGACAGGAAAGATGCATGCTATTAAAAATCTTATTTTTGTAGTTCTGCCTGTTCCTCTCCACAGATTCTTTAGTTGTTTTACTTTCTGAAGAGCGATAGATGTCCTCCTTTAATTTCCCTCATAGTAAAGATATTCAAAACTCTCCACCTCTTCTAATTTTTTCTCGTTGATACATATTTCAGCTGCCTTGTTTGTTTTGCCAATTGTCATCAATTTAGTTTTCTTTGCATTAAGATAGAGGTTTTGCTCTTCGCTGTTCTTACGGACCGGTATGATTAGTTTTCTTTTTCCAATTCTTTCTGTGTTGTGGACAGTAATATTGTGCCATCAGTATATCTACTCTCTAGTATTTCATAACCTTCAATTTTAATACTCTTTGTCCACGTCTTCTCTAACATTCCTCATTATATTTTCAGTATACAAGTTAAATAAGTAAGGCAACAGTATGCACCCCTGATGGACCCCTTGTTTTATGTCAAACCAAGTTGTTGTTTCACCATTATTCTCACTGCTGCCTGTTGGTCTAGATATGGCAGTTTTTTTTTCAATTCTATCACGTGTTGGAAATCCCATTTTTCCCCCATTGTTTAAAAAGTTTCTGGTGTTGTGCACATCAAATCCTTTTGAATGATCGATAAAAGATAAATATAGATTCACATTAATTTCTCTGCATTTCTCTATTATTAATCTTATATTGAATATATGATCTCTGGTTCCTTTTCCTTGTCAAAAACCAGCTTGGACCATATTGATTTCTCATTATATTTTCTTACGAAGTCAACCCATTATGACAATAATCATAAAATAATAATAATTTTTAATAGAAAATTAAAATTTGATAGTAAAGATTCGTTATAAAATAAATGGAAGTGGTTACTGGATTATTTGAAAAAGTCAGTCAGAACTGCATTCAACAAGAATTCAGGAAAAAAAAACTGAGATACGGGCGCGGATAATTTTCTGAGTGTTTCAAAGCTAAAGATAATGTTGGTTAGTAGCAAGCAAACAGGGAAGTATCATTTCTTATGTCAGGAAAGATATGAAGATACAGTACGAATCGCATGATGGGAGTGAAAGAATGTGTTTTGTGCATGAGAGAGAGAGGAGGAGGGACGGAGAGAGGGAGAGAGAGAGAGAGAAGTTTGCGAGGGGACTATAAAAAACACCGGAAGAAAAATGCAAAGGTTAGAGAAAAAAAGTGATTATAAATTAAAAAAAAAACTACTGCACTTCTTTTCACGCAAAAGGAAGTAAATACATAAACCATTTCAGATTTTAAGATGAAGTGAGCAGTTGATTTTTACACTGTTAATACTTATACATAGCCTTTGTTAATGCTTACACGTTGTTCTTGTTAATGCTTACACATTGTTCTTGCGAATGCTTACACATTGTTCTTGTTAATGCTTACACATTGTTCTTGCGAATGCTTACACATTGTTCTTGTTAATGCTTACACATTGTTCTTGTTAATGCTTACACATTGTTCTTGTTAATGCTTACATGTTGTTCATGTTAATGCTTACACACTGTCCTTGTTAATGCTTACATGTTTTTCATGTTAATGCTTACACATTGTTCTTGTTAATGCTTACACATTGTTCTTGTTAATGCTTACACATTGTTCTTATTATTGCTTACAGACTGTTCATATTACCCCAGTACTGTGGAGCCCTGATTGAGCAAAGTCTTCTGCTAAATCGACGACGAAACGACAAAGAGCGAGTCTTGAAGGTAACCTTCTGTTTAACCTTTTCCCTTGACCTATTTGAGATTCACTTTCATCTGCTTGGTAAGATAATGAATTCGTAGGTCACGAGCATTAACATAGCAAAAACAAGAGTTAAAATCTGACATTAAATCTGAAAGTATAAATTTATGCTGCTATGTTACGAATAATCTAAGAACAGGTTTTCAGTTGATGAAAAATAGACGAATCACTTTACACGTGAGATAACGAACAATGACAAGAAAATTACCTGGGGAAATCTTATCAGTTTTCTTTCTCTGACATCTAAAGTTTTTTGTCTGTTATTCTCCGATTGCTGACCATAAAGCACTGAAATACAATTTCTTGTAGATCAATTTTCTGTGCGAAGCTTCTTTGCTTCTCAGCTGAACAATTCTTCAGCAAATGCGAAAACATGAAAACTCTTCTTCTTCGTCGTCTTCTTCTTCTTCTTCTTTCCGAACCATTAAGTTTCATTGCTGCAGATAAAGTCCGCCTCCATTCCTCTCTAATCCTAATCTTCTCTCTCCAGTTGGTGACGCCAGTTTTTTTTAAATATCCTCTTCTGTGTTGTCTTTTCACCTCTGTCTTGGTCTACCCCTTGGTCCTGTTTCCCTCATCTCTTGTGCATACATCATTTTCCTTTGTCTTTTCTCTTCCATCAGCGTCAAAGTGCAGAGGAGAAAACAGGTAACAGCAATAGATAAAAGGGAAAATGGAAATACGTCACTTTTCATGATGTCTTCATTTTTAAAACATGAATAGGAAATGGAAAGATGGTCTACTGATGTGTCTAACATGACTTAAATAGGAAATGGAAAGATGGTCTACTGATGTGTCTAACATGACTTAAATAGGAAATGGAAAGATGGTCTACTGATGTGTCTAACATGACTTAAATAGGAAATGGAAAGATGGTCTACTGATGTGTCTAACATGACATTATTTTTCGCTGGTTTCGGACCTGAAGGTCTGGTTAACAGTTTTGGAATTTTAAATTCTTCTTCCTCCACACATCAGAAACAACACAAGTCTAAAAATTCTGAATATAAGAATATTGGAAAGATTTTTTTTTCCATTTAATGCTTCGTAGCGTAAACAGCAGAAGAGAAAGCTGTGCGGACACGATTCGTCTGCGGCTTCAGGGAAGAAGAAAGTTTAGAACCACTGGGATTATATTTCACCGAAAAGAATGGGTTTTCAAAGTGATAGAGTGCTCAATGCTAGAACAATGATATTTTATCTTTGTAACCATGATATACGTCCTGTTTTGTGAAAATATCATCTACTCTTTCGTCCCGTATCAGGAGATGGCGTTTTCTGATGACGTCAGCATGGATAGCTCCAGCACGGACGCTACTTCCAGACGCCAGAGAGAGCAGGTGATTCCCAAGATCTACGTGTGCGCCACAATGTGGCACGAGACAGAACGGGAGATGACGGAGCTGCTCATGTCTGTTTTTAGGTCGGTTTTTCCTCGTATGGTTCCTTCCTATACTCATGTTATCACTGTTTTTTTTAAATACCTTGTATTATAATTTTGGCCAATTTAGTAGGCATAAAATCCCTTGATGAGGTTGAAAAAACTCGCCGAAAACAGGAAAACTTGGCGGGCTATCATGCGAGTTATATGTGATGTTTAGGGAAAGAAGTAAGACCTAAGGTGCAAGACTATAAATTTTAAAACCTGAGAAATTGTATGTGTCTTGAACCGTTTGCCATTTTAGTCTATCCATGATGAGTGATATAAAGATGTCCCTGCAAAGATTTCCATGCTTGTAGTCCTAGTATAGAGGACTATACAATGGACATTGTAATAAATATTACCCTCTAGCTGCAAGTTTCAGGCAGTTTTTCATCAACTTGTGAACTGAATAGGCACTGTATACTGTACTTTTCTTACCGTTTCAAAGCTTGGCTACTGTCTCTGCTTAAGCGTGAATACGAATTAGAAAGTTGGATACCAGCAACAGCATGAAGCAGGATAAGAAATGTAGGAATCCAAATTATTACGCAAAAAGGAGTCTTTCTGAAATATGATGTTGCGAATTTCAGAAGCGTCATGTCATGAATTTCAGAAGTATCATGTTGTGAATTTCAGTAGTATCATGTTGTGAATTTCAGAAGTATCGTGTTACGATGTACTAGCAAAAATGACTAAAACAGCATATACCATATTATTTCAAATTCATTGTGTGACATAAAGTATTTGGAAAAGTATAGAGTACTTGGAACAATATGAAGTACTGGGAACAATATGAAGTACTGAGAACATTGTGAAGTACTGGGACATGAAGGAGAATAAAGGTGAAGGGAAAAGTAAACGGTTAACAGCACGAATTGCGCAGGAAACATATTCCAGTAAGTTCTCATTTTATAATAGACTGTGGGAAATGATGATGATGATGATGATGATGATGATGATGATGATGACGATGACGATGATGATACCCAACTTACTGTATAAATTATGGACGTGCACATAATGTTCATTATTTTTTATTGCACTTATTTCAGTCAACCAAAATTCTGGTCTCATGTAATGGAGTATCGTTATTTTAAATATAATTACACATAAATATAATACCTAATTTTCTCCCAAATATTCACTGTTTGACATAGCTCTCTAAACTTCTATGACAGCTCTATCAAGTGCTGGGCATATGACTAACGTACTATTAATAACTGAAGTATCAAACGATCCATGCACTATGTTTTTTTGTATGAATGTTTCAGACTGGACATTGACCAGAGCGCGAGAAGGAATGCACAAGACTATTTCAATGTGCAGGATCCAGACTACTATGAATTTGAAGGTGAATACATGACAGCATTCACAAAATTTAAACTCGTTAGATCCTAGAAATATATTTTATAACGATTTCTTGGTAAATTTTCAGCCCAAAATATAGCACTTCCTTTTTTTTCTGGCATTTGTTTGCCTCGTAGAGAAGTATGTTTCCAAGCCACTTTCTAAAAAAAATCTTTTCTTGTCCATTTTTTGTCCATTCTTGGATTTTGATGTTTTTGTCAAGTTTAGGGCGTGTTTCGGGATTGAGATTCAAATAGGAGAGTATCAGAACGTAAAAGTAGGAGTATAGCAAGGATGCGTTTTGTCCCCTGACTTTTTATCCCTCTATAGCGAAAGGATTATGAGATACATGGAAAACATGCCTGGAATAGCAGTGGGTGGATACAACCTAAGCAGTCTAAGATATGCTGACGACCATGTACTGATAGCCCAAAGCGAAGAAGAGCTATGTACAAACCTTGTTAAACAAAATCGTAGAAAAAAATGAGGAGAAAGGACTTAGTTCAAATAATAAGCAGATATTCATATCCATGAAAGAAACACCAGCAAAATGCAGCATCAAAGTAAAAGACACAGAATTAAAGCAAGTGGACAGATTCAAGTATTTAGGAACAATAATAACGCAAGACGGAAGATGCGAAATCGAAATAAGGAGCAGATTAGCCCAGGCCAAGTCAGCATTTATGAAAATGAAAAAAAACACTGTGCAATAAATCTGTGTCGATGAACACCAGAAAGGGATCTATTCAGTGCTACATCGAACCCGTATTATTATATGGATGCGGAGCATGGAAGGTAACAAAGAGCACTCAGAATCTACTGGAAGCGGAAGAGATTTGGCTCATAAGAAAAATGATGAGAATACCAGGGACAGTCAAGAAAACAAATGAAGGAGATCTAAGAAAGGCTGGGCAACAAAATTTATGGAAAAATTCAGAACACGACCGTTCAGAATTATAGGCCATGTTTTAAGAAGAGGCAGACCAGAGCACTTAATGACAACAGGAAAACTGGAGGGGAAAAAGGGACAGAGGAAAGCAAAGAAACAAGATACAGCTTATAGAAAGAGCAATGGATAGATACTTGTGGAAATCAGTGAGACGACCAGCGCCTGATTGGCATTGACGAGAGAGAGAGAGAGAGAGAGAAAGAGAGAGAGAGATTGTGTTCAAAATTCAAGTTTCTGTATTATAACTATTGATTTCTTTAATAGTCTTTTGTCTAGCTTTTCAAGTGCTGGTATGCCACTAACTTAGACGTTAAAAGATGGCTAATTATTTAATCTCACGCCGTTTTGTGAAACTGATCCTCTTATAATAAATTTTGGCGCCAGAGTAGCAGAGTAGGTAACATTTGGTCAGTAGAATGACCCTCGGTCAACCAAGCTATCAAAATAGATAACTGGTTCTTGCCGGAGATAAGATGATACTGGCCACATAACTGTGTATGCACTGACAGGTTACGGGGAAGATGGACACTACATCGTTTACCCTGTGCATCTCAGCTGTATAGATCACAGTTGTTTACTCACACAATAATTTTTTATAATAAATATTCCTATATTTTTGTTGTTAGAATTCTTGTCACTTCTCTGAGCGGAATAAAACAAAGCATAATATTCTTTCATCTTCATCATAAATAATTATACTCGCAAAACACGCTGCCTAATGGTAGAAACAGATTTTTTTAAAAATGGAACAAATTCAAGCAATGCTTCAGCTTTTAGGAATGTATGCTGTTTGCATAAATTTATAAAAACATGTTCCAGGCAGTTTTTTAAAACAGAATTTTACTTGTTTTTATGGTCATGTAGCACACATCTTTATGGATGATGCCATGGATTATAATGAACATGGAGAGTGGATGCCAAATGTGTTTGTCAAACAACTGGTTGCAGTAATCGACGAAGCAGCAAGGTAAGATGCCGTCTCAGTAGTTCAAATGTCAGTTTTTTCAGTATTTCAAATGTCAGCTTTTTCGGTATTTAAAATGTCAGCTTTTTCAGTATTTCAATTGCTCAGTTTTCTCATGTCTTACTCTGTGGCACATACTCCAGGTATGTGTGTTAACTGTGGCACACACTCCAGGTACGTGTGTCAATTGTGGCACACACTCCAGATATGTGTATCAACTGTGCCACACACTCCAGATATGTGTGTCAACTGTGGCACACACTCCAGGTATGTGTGTTAACTGTAGCACACACTCCAGGTACGTGTGTCAATAGAAGTCTTTATGTGTGGCATTAAGTTTGCGAGATATAACTTGTCAGAAGGGCTTGATTGTTATTAAATCTATTCTCCCATTTCTCAGCCAGTCTTCTTCTGTTTCGTTTTTATCCTATAATAATAAGCGATCTTTGACAGCCAAGTTTATATTTTCTTCTCCTTATTTATCTGCGGTTTTGTATTTTCTTTTGTCCTTGACTAGAACATTTTGCCAAAATGTTGGATTGTTACTGGGTTTTTTTTTTCATTTCCATGTCCTGATCTTATTATTTATGCCTGCCGTTTCTACCCCCTTTTCTTCCTTTTGCTATGTTTTTGTAGAACTGAATCATACTGATTATTCTAGCTCTACTTCACTAGCTCCAGTCTTACCGTAGTCCTCAACATACATATGAAACATACACACTGAACCTCTTTTTCGAGATTTCATGTATTTATACATCCGCTCATTTAAAACTGATATGGAAGACACATGCACGAAAAGCTGACCATGTAACAGACTTACATGGGACAATGGTAAAACAGGACTTGCCACCAGCGGGAAAGGTTGTGTAAAGGAACATCAGTTTCAGCTACTGGAAGAAGTGGTTCTGAAGGAGCACTTTAAGGGTCAGAGCTTTTTCTCTGTTGGGGGGGGGGGGGGGGTCAGATTTATAAAAACAGCCTGGACGCTCTGTTGTGACTGTTCTCAGCACACACTCCGTGCTGCACCGGAAAAACAGCAAGCCAGTGCGCAAGACAGTTTGATGGCAGGTAACCCGTGATGAGATTGACAAGGAGAGTTGTAAACAGCTGGACAGAAGTTACAAATGTCCAGGAAGGGAAGGCCATGACAACTGTGGTGAACAGAGGCTTAGCAAAGTTACTGTACGTAATTTTTAGTGTACAGTTTTTCTACTGTGCTTTTTTTCGAAGTGTGATTGTTTACGTTTCAATTTATTTTTCTCTCCCAACTCTCTCTCTCTTTGTCTCCGTCTCTCTCTCTCTTTGTCTCTCTCACTCTCTCTCTCTTTGTCTCCCTCTCTCTCTTTGTCTCCCTCTCTTTGTCTCCCTCTCTCTCTCTTTGTCTCCCCCTCTCTCTTTGTCTCCTCTCTTTGTCTCCCTCTCTCTCTCTTTGTCTCCCTCTCTCTCTCTTTGTCTCCCCTCTCTCTCTGTCTCCCTCTCTCTCTCTTTGTCTCCCTCTCTCTATCTTTCTCCCAACTCTCTCTCTCTTTGTCTCCCTCTCTCTCTCGCTGTTATTTCCTTCTTACTTTCTCCTTGTCTTTATCTCTTCTATACTGTTTATCACATCGTAAACAAAAATGCGAGACAAAATAAACACGTATCATTAAAGAATTCTTTGACTTTATCTCTGTGGTTCCGGCTTAAAACCACCATCTTCTACTACACTAGAGCAAAGACACAGAAACATCTTCTGAGTAACAGTTTAGTCACTTGTGTCCAACTCTTACCGATGGGAAGCTACCACTGAAAATAGCAGATAATGTAAAGTACTATAATCTTTGTATTTTGGTTGCTGTAAACTTCAAGAATTCGGGCAATATTTGCCTACGGTCAGTGTTTACTTTTCTGCGAATGAATGGAAATTCAGAGTTTAAAGTCAGGTTCATCTTAACATTTTCTTTCTCCCACAACTAAAGTAAAAAGGTAAAGGTAAAATGACCGTTTCCATGCCATTAAGGCACATGGATACGGTGTTAGGCCTTCAGGTGTTCTACGACCTTCAGTACATGAGTGTCATGTCACATCTAAAGTACTTTGTCTAATATTTCTGTTTTCTCACGTCTAAAGTGTTTCATCTACTATTCTCTCTCTCTCTCTCTCTCTCTCTCTCTCCTAAAACCACCTACTAGTCTGACTATATACACTGTTTTCTGTAACTTTACTGTGTCCAAACCTTGTCCTTTCCAATGTGCTAAATTTGTACCTGAGGATGTTAGTAAATCTGTAGCCATGAAACGAGGTTCAGTTTCGAAAACAACCCCCAAAAACGTTTTTTTTTAAATGCAGCATTCAGATTTTAGTGCATTTTCTAGTTCAATGAAGGCCAAATAATATTTGTATAATTCTTTGACTTTGATTTGCTCATTTTATTTTTTAGTATTGCTTACATTTTCAATAATTTAAGAATCATAGAAAATTTACGAGCACGCATTTAACGTTGTCTGTAACAATGAGAATAGATTAACAGATACAGAAATACTTGAAAGAAGGTTTCAGTTCTTTTCTACGTCTAAGGTATTTGCCTCCCATTCAAACGCCAGGTATTTGCTAAGCCTTACACAACGTGAGATGCACGTCGTGGCCTGGGACATTTGCATAAAGCCCCCGCCTGTGCGACGTGACTTTTACAGTTTCCTGTCTCATTCAGAAAGTCCAGGAATTTCCACGAGAATAACATGCTTGAATGCTGGCTTCCATTCTTTTCTGCGGAGCATGCATTTTAAACATAAAAAAACGTACATCTAACAAAGGAGCAGAAAGGCAGTAAATATGATAGAGCTACAAATGGCTAACTCCGCTAATCTACATATTAAGTTCCTATAAGTCTGAGATTTAGCTTATGAAAGTCGCTTTTCTTACAAAATTTCCACTTACATTTCAAAGATTTGTTAACTCTTGAAGTCAGTACCAGTCGGAATCGAACTATTTTATCATCTGATGAACGTAGAAGTTAGCTGTCTCGTCAAGAAAGTGGTGAGAAAGCTGCTGTATCTGTCAAATATCTCTTTAAAAAGCAGGTCATCTTATTTAGTGACTAGTTATTAGAAATGTTAACCCACCGAAGATAGCTGAAATAAGTAGAAATTGTTGAATTGGCGAATTTCTTGAATCGTTAGGGTTGGGAGGGTAGTCATATGTTTTTTCCGGCCATTAATGACTGACTATAGCCAGTACACAATGATAGATAGTGACATTTTTCTTTTCGTGGAATCAGCCAAAACTATCGAATATCTTATAATACAGTTGTTTGTTCGTTTGGTCTCAATGTCTCAATATCAAGATATCATCACAACTACGATAAGACCAGCCGTCATGCATGGATCAGAAACGCGGAGTACAACAAAGAAAGATGAACAATAATTGAGGTCTTTGAGAACAAAAATCCTAAAAAGAATCTTCTTTGAGCCCATTAAACAACAATGGAGAATGGAGAGCTAGAAATAACAGGTTATTAAATCACGTATTATGGATGTCTTGAAACTGAACAGATAATGCTGTTTGGATCATGTGCGAAAGAATGGAAGAGAACAGACAAACGAAAACGATGTATGTACAAGAGATGAAGGAAACAAGACTGAGAGGTAGACCAAGACAGAGATGGAGAGACAACATAGAAGAGGATATACATGAAACTGGTGTTACCATCTGGAGAGAGAAGATCACTGAAAGGGAGGAGCAGAGAGGAGTTTTATCTGTAGCAGTGAGCTTTAATGGCTCGGAAAGCTAAAGAAGAACGTATCAGTGTCTGGCAATACGAGTTTAGAGAGATGGTTCTCATCTCAGGTCGCACCCGAGGCTGTCCTCAAATCCTCCCATATATCCAGAAAGAATTCTCCCATTACATATTTTTATAGTGGTAAACTCTTCCCATTAGACTTGAAATTCCTGAACAGGAAGCCACCTAGTATCAAGCTGATAATCGCTGGTTTAGAAACATCATCAAGTTCTCTTGGAAGGAGATACGAGCATCTGAGTGGCCAAGTGGTTAGTGCTCTAGTCTCTCATGGCGAAGGTCGGGGGGTTCGAATCCAGCCGCAGGCGCCCCAGTCACCCAGCTATAGAAATGGGTACCTGGCTTGTTCTAGAGTTATGGATGGAAAGGCTGCCAGGCGTGATGCTGACCACATCACCCTCTAGTGTTCTGACAAGTCAAGGAAAATATGGGCACTAACACCATATCCCTATACGGCTCTAAGACACGAAAGGATTACCTTTACCTTGGAATGAGACAGTTTTTTTTTTCTGTTGAAGTTGCTTGTGTGGTTTTACAGTGCTTATGTTCTCTACAAGAGAAAATAACCTTGAGTGAGTGTAATCATTCTGTCAGAATACATTTACGTTTCACATTGTTTTCTGCTGTCTGCTCCTCCTCCCTTCCAGACACACATATATACACACCTTTATTTATATCACATATGTGTATAAATGAGTAACGGTGAAGGTTATATAATCGTGTGTATATAATCTATTGTGTCATGGAGGAATTAGGGGATATGGTGTTAGTGCCCATATTTTCCTTGACCTGTAGACACACTAGAGGGTGATGTGGTCAGCGTCACGAACTGACCGCCTTTCCTTCCCCTGCTCCAGAAGAAGCCAGATTTGTATAGCCGAGTAACTGGGGCACCTCCGACCGGATTCGAACCACCTAGCTTCGCCATGAGAGACAAGTACACTAACCACTTCGCCACCATGGGCCCTATAATTCCTCAGATTTCTCTCTCTCTCTCTCTCTCTCTCTGTGTGTGTGTGTGTGTGTGTGTGTGGAGATATAACAGGATCGTCAGTGCATTATATCATCACAGTGTAAGTTCTTACAATAATGCCAGCATTAGAGATTATATCCATCCATCCATCCATCCATCCATCCAAGTCCGTGGAAAAAAAACACAGAAGAAACCACGTATATGTTGCCTCCAATGATCTTGCCTTGATCTGTTGATTGTCCATGATTCACTTCCATAGAGTAGGACAGGCTCAATGTAGCATTTTAGACTTTCTGGCGTTCGGTGACAGATATGCGTTTTCCAAGGAGTTCCTCATTTGTTTGAAGACTGTTTTGGGTCGGCATATTCTATGCCACTGAAATTCATTGCTACCTTGTTTTCATGGTTACCATTTTCACTGGTATTGTTATTTCGTTGATGTCCCCTCCCTCTTTTTTTTTCCTTTTCTTGTGTCTGAGCTTTTTGTTTGAGGAACTCCCTTATTGAAGTTACTGTCTGACAGCAGACGGGCACATTCTTGACAGAATCTTAGTCAATCTAAAGAAAATAATTGAGCACACACGTAAGCTTAAAGTAAACGCCACTCCACTCCACTCCACTCCACTTCAGTGAACAAATCCTGGATGTATATGTTCCATCTTTAGCTTCCACCTCCACCCTCCCTTTCTGTCAGTAAAAGTAGGTAAGGCAATTGTCCCACCTAACATTTTTTAAGCCAATTTAGATACGAACTTTGTCCTCCAAAACATTTCTCAGCTAATTTGGACGTTTACGTGTACCTACTGAACACTTTTGTCAGCTATTTTCGGTGTACAGACATATCCACTTAACTCTGTCTCTTTAATTTGGAGGTGTCAGTTTGCCATGGATTTCATTTGTTTTGCTCACTGTTGACATGCAAGCTTGACGTGTATGGTATTTCAGTTAGTGTGAATTCATTTGGTTTTGTATATCCAAGTGAATGTATAATTTGTACCACGCCATATAATTCTGATATTTTGTGTTATTTAACCTTTTTTTCCCCTGCAAATTTTCATAATCACATTTTAATTAATCACAGGAAAGCTAATCCAGATATAGTTTATGATTTTTTTTGTGGTGCATTTTCTCTGACAGTAAATGTATGCTAGCAATGGCAAACATGTGTAGAACGAAGGTTGAATCTACATGATCAAGTCAAAAACTACTCTCTATCTATCTATCTATCTATCTATCTATCTATCTATCTATCTATCTATCTATCTATCTATCTATCTATCTATCTATCTATCTATCTATCTATCTATCCAACTCTCTCTCTATCTATCCTACTCTCTCTCTCTATCTATCTATCTATCTATCTATCTATCTATCTATCTATCTATATCTATCTATCTATCTATCTATCTATCTATCTATCTATCTATCTATCTATCTATCTTACACACACGTTTGCATGCAGAATTTCGTTCCAATCTCTTCAGTAAACAATAGAATGTTTTGAATGTTGTGTTTGTATACAAGATTTACTGCTAATATTCTAAATTAAACAAACAAACAAACAAACAGCAGATAACTTATATCTACAGCTGCATTGACTGTAAAACTCCTGTAAACCTGTAAACAGTAAGCGTACCAAAAAAGGGCACGTTGTTTCTTCCCATTTCTTCCACTCTATATAACTAATGTCATGATCGCTTTCATGCTTTAAACTAGTGTTTCTCAACCTTTTTTAGATCTTGCCCCACCTCGACGCCTCAAGTATTTTGATTCTCTCCCCTCCCACCCCCACCCCCCACCACCCCCAGCAGTATAATAATCAACCAAGTTCTGAAAACGGATAATAAAAATGCATTCTAATTGTCACACCCGCCCCCCCCCCCCAAAAAAAAAAAAACAAACAAACAAACAAAAATAAAATCAAATTGCCCCCATGTGGGGATAACTTCCTGTGTTCTGAAATACTGCCGTAAAGTGTTTTCTAATAAATCCTTCTTTTGTTTTTCTGACATGGATGAAATATCAGCCACACCTTGTACACCCGGCCTGGTTTTACTGTCAGACCATCCGCCTGGGGCACAGACTGAGTGTGTCTGCCTTGTTTAGACCTTTGATGGCCACAGTTGTAAAGAGAAAAGTTTGTCTTGTTTTAGGGCCGGGGGGGGGGGGCAACAAATTCCGCTACTGCCTCTGATGTATGTTACATTGAATTCTTTCGAGATGTGTCAAATCACCACTTAAGTTACTGTAAACAAAACATATCACCAGTTAAGTTACTGTAAACAAAACATATCGCCAGTTAGGTTACTGTAAACAAAACATATCGCCAGTTAAGTTACTGTAAACAAAACATATCGCCAGTTAAGTTACTGTAAACAAAACATCCAGACTGCAAATAAAAGACTGTAGTCAGTATTTGGCTTTCATGTGTCAGTCTCAATGTTCTGCTTAGACGCAGGCAAGTGATGTTTGAAATATCAGGATATTTGTAGTTCAGCTGTCGAGTGAAAATGATATCTTAAATTTATTGCAGACTTTGGAACTCTTGCCTTTGCTAACTCGTGTGTAACATACCCACCAGATATTCTTTTATATCATTTAAGGAAGACACCCATCAGATATGATATATATTATATACTGGTAAAAACTTCGCCATGGCCGATCCCAAACCCGGATGAGAAAGAAGGCAGGTTGGACATATGGCCAGTTACCAAATGGACATAGGGCCAGCTACCAAATGGACATAGGGCCAGCTACCAAATGAACATAGTGCCAGCTACCAAATGGACATAGGGCCAGCTACCAAATGAACATAGGGCCAGCTACCAAACGGACATATGGCCAGCTACCAAACGGACATATGGCCAGCTACCAAATGGACATATGGCCAGCTACCAAATAGACATATGGCCAGCTACCAAACGGACATAGTGCCAGCTACCAAATTATGTAAAAATACTTCAGCTTCGAAAACGTCAAGAAGGTCTCAACAAGAGGAAAAAGTAATACTTCTCGAAGGTCTACACGAAACAGCCCAGGATAGAAATATATAGAAAGCCCTTGTTGGTGTCTTTTGTCCCAAACAGGTGTAAAGAAGGCGAGGAAGGATATCTTGGTACTTGTTAAAAACATGCAGTCATGTAGCCAGAATGTTGTGCTGACGTAAGGAGAAGTTTCTTGGAAGTAACGAAACTCTGAGCAGTAACTGGAACATGGATATCAACATGTTATTTTTTTGTGTGGGTGGGGTGGGAGTGGGGGAGTTGGAGCCGCATTAGAAACATAACATCTTATGTACGCGAGCGACCACAGAGAAGAGTCTCAATGGTTTATTATGATTCTCATTAATCTGGATGGGAAGACTGACGATGTCATGGTTTATTTTGGTTTTTTTTTTTGTTTTAATCTCATTCGAACCACGAACACAATATTCTTAGTCGCCCATGCTGTTAAGATGTAACACAAGCATCTTGGGAATGGGTTACAGTGGCTAAGCTGATTATCTGGAACGGACACAGAAATCGAATTTGTTGACAGACTTCACCACTACTGAGACCTCTGTCACCATTATCGAGACCTCTGCCACCACTATTCAGACATCTACCACCACTATTCAGACATCTACCACCACTATTCAGACATCTACCACCACTATTCAGACATCTACTACCACTATTCAGACCTCTACCACCACTATTCAGACATCTACCACCACTATCCAGACATCTACCACCACTATTCAGACATCTACCACCACTATTCAGACATCTACCACCACTATTCAGACCTCTACCATCATCTACCACCACTATTCAGACCTCTACCACCACTATTCAGACCTCTACCACCACTATTCAGACATCTACCACCACTATTCAGACCTCTACCACCACTATTCAGACATCTACCACCACTATTCAGACCTCTACTACCACTATTCAGACCTCTACCACCACTATTCAGACATCTACCACCACTATTCAGACATCTACCACCACTATTCAGACATCTACCATCATCTACCACCACTATTCAGATCTCTACCACCACTATTCAGACCTCTACTCCCACTATTCAGACATCTACCACCACTATTCAGACCTCTACCACCACTATTCAGACCTCTACTACCACTATTCAGACATCTACCACCACTATTCAGACCTCTACCACCACTATTCAGACCTCTACCACCACTATTCAGACCTCTACTACCATTATTACTGAGGCATCTGCCACCACTATTTATACCTCTACTACCACTATTTATACCTCTACTACCACTATTTATACCTCTACTACCACTATTTATACCTCTACTACCACTATTTATACCTCTACTACCACTATTTATACCTCTACTACCACTATTTATACCTCTACTACCACTATTTATACCTCTACTACCACTATTCAGACCTCTTTTACCACTGTTTAGACCTCTTCTACCACTACTGAGACCTCTACAACCGCTTTTGAGACCTCTGTTACCACTTTTTAGACCTCTGCCATGTTGGCTAGTCTGAGCCTGTCACAATAGCACGAACACATCTTGAAGACTACCACAGGTTCTTTATATATAGCTTTGGTTCGCTTTGACTTTGATAATTGCTCAATTCGGAGTCTCCAGGCACAGTCAATATTGTCCCCGACGTTGACAGAGTAAAGCAGTGGTTAACAGCAAGAAGATCGAGGAGGGAATGTGCGATGTCTGAGGTACGGGAGAGAGAAGATGCTAAACAATTTTGAGGGGTATCAGATGTCTGAGATACAATAGAGAGAGATACTAAACAATTTAACAAATCAGGATGTTAAAAATTTTTTTTTTTCATGGATCGTGGTTGACGTATCATTTTGGTTTAGGGTCGCGCTCATAAAAGATTGAGAACTACTGGTGTAAATGGAAGACGGCATCAACAGACAAGCATGAATCATTTTTCTGAGTCAGCAGGAGGATCAAATGTGGCCCAACTTCTCAGACAAATAGGGGCAGGATGTGGTGAATAGTTTCAACCACACCTTCCTTGTAAATTTTACGTAGAGAATTCACAGGGACATATAATACTGAACCACCTGGTTAGTACCTGAACCACAGGTGTTTTCATACAGCAGGTAAGATAACACACGGCGCAAACAGAAACAGTTGTATTACTAATTGCTCCATGACCTCTAAGACACGGGCGTCACCAGGTCCTCCTTGCCGTTGCTGAGTTTTGACGTCAAGGTCAATATTTAAGGTGTCCAGATATAGAACACAAGTGATCTCTAATGTGGCTGAAATATGGCTGACATTTTAAATCTAATTATTTTGTACCGAAGTGACGACAACGATGATGATGATGATGATTTAAAGTAAAAAAGTAAAGATAGTCCCATAGCATTTCAAATGCCGTAGGGGGTGAAGCGTTAGAGACCTCATTATGCTGGGTCATCAGCGTATGAGGTAGGGTGACCAGTTCCTTTCCTCGCTGCCTTTACTTCCCAGATTTTCTCTGGTACCCATTTTACGAGGCTGGGTCGACCTCAGGGCCGTATTGGTCGGAAAAAAAATCCCGCTCAGCTGGGGATTCGAACCCTCGACCATTTGGTTGCTAGACGAGTGCTCTAACCACTACGCTAGCCGGCCCACAGATGATGATTTACTTTTCGCAATATGCAATGAAAATCAGGACTAATCAACAAACAATACCAAAACTTCTAGCAGTATCTCTTTCTACAAAAACTCCAGTATACTCAAGTACTTGCACACGTATCCACGTATGTTCCAACTATTTAAACGAAAGGCTGCCAAAGCCCCGCCCTGTGTGCGCCAAAACAGTCTTGAGACTCCAGATTAAATCCTCCAGACTTGGGATGTCTACAGAGAATTGAGAACTTAAAACTTATCCCAGGGAAAAAAAACCAGCTTGGGTGGGAAAATGTGACCGTGAATAAAGATTCTTGCTGACGGTGAGAGTTGTGGAGGCGATTCTCTCTTTGACTAGATGGCTGAGCATAAGAAAGTGAACACACAAGAAGAAGAAAAGAAGAAGAATGCCTACATTTCCTTCTCGTGTTTGTTCCAAAACTTACAAAGAAATCTTAACAGTGTCAAATATTACACTCCAAAGTCTTATATGTTACATACTCGCAAATTCTTAGGAATTTTTCGCAGAATAATAATGGATCATCATCATCATCATCATCATCACCACCACCACCATCATTACCATCATCAAGATCACCACCACCACCACTACCACCACCACCACCATCATCATCATCATCATCATCATCATCACTACCACCACCACCACCACCATCATCATCATCATCATCATATTCACAGAACAAAAATGGATCATCATAGAATAATACTGGATCATCATAATATCATCTTCATCATCATCATTATCATCATCAGGTGCCGTTGCGTGCCGGTAGACCTTGACAGTCTTGCTTCTCCATAGATCTCCGTCTTTGATATTTTCCATCAGCTCAGTTATTACTGTGCCATCGTGTTAGACTGTCCACGATTTTGTTTTCCTCTCTTGGTCTTCTCCTGAGTCTCTTTCCATTTATCTATCCCGTTGTCAGTAATAGATATTGAATTTATTTGATCTTAACGAGAGGAAAAACCTTTCATTTGTTGGGCTTTCATAATCTGCCTGAAATAAGGTAGTCTCCCTTATATGTGACACCAATTCTTAGCTGTCATACCAGTGCTAAACTGAGGGAAACTTGCAGGTACGCAGTCATCAGTGCTACCAATATTCATACGCTTCAGTGAGCTGGAAAGCTCGAGCATTTGAATGTAGACTTTGAGTGAATGGAATCTTTTATTGCAAGCAAACACGGTCAAAGTTTGGATAGATTAAATAAAGAAACCTACCTCAGCAAGGTATCTATTGAATGTGTTTTTTTGGATGATAAATATTAAATATCTAACAACGCGAGAATAACGTATTTCTTTGCTTACATAATTCTCAAATCTGTTATGACAGGTTATCACAGAAATTTCTTATTCTGTAATGTTTAATGGCTCTAATATGTCAATATGTTTAATGATTCTGGTATGTCTTTATGTTTCATGGTTCAAAAATATGCATATTCTTATGTGAATATCCGCTCTCAATGCTTTTTTAGAAGAGTCGTGTAAAGTATGTGACGTTCGTTATGTGTCTCATTTCGAGAACAATTTTTTTCCCCTCCGTTGAGATGGGGGTAAGTAAAGAAATCTCATGACTGCGCTTGCCCTCTCTCTCTCTCTCTCTCTCTCTCTCTCTCTCTCTAGATAATCACCGAAAATTATGGTGCCACAAAAAGAATCATGATCACGTGACAACAAATAGTTTGCTATTTTGTGGGATTTGAGCTCTGTAGACAGTCGCTTCAGTCACTGAACTTCCTGTATCCTGTAATCTGAACAAGTGGTTCTGAACTTCCTCTGAAGATGTGGTTCTTCACTTCATCTCTTATACCACATTCTACTTCTAGTCTTCTTATTTTTTTCTTTATTCAGACTTCTTGTTTTTGTTTTCACTTGACCTCCATCCAGGACCTGCCCTAACACTTCTGACGCGTGCAAGTAATTTAGCTCTGGTAGGCGTGCAAGTAATCTAGCTCCGGTAGGCGTGCAAGTAATCTAGCTCCGGTAGGCGTGCAAGTAATCAGGCTCTGGTAGGCGTGCAAGTAAGCTAAGTCTGGTAGACATGCAAGTAATTTAGCTCTGGTAGGCGTGCAAGTAATCTAGCTCCGGTAGGCGTGCAAGTAATCAGGCTCTGGTAGGCGTGCAAGTAATCAGGCTCTGGTAGGCGTGCAAGTAATTTAGCTCTGGTAGGCGTGCAAGTAATTTAGCTCTGGTAGGCGTGCAAGTAATCTAGCTCCGGTAGGCGTGCAAGTAATCAGGCTCTGGTAGGCGTGCAAGTAATCTAAGTCTGGTAGACATGCAAGTAATCTAGGAGCAATAGAGTTAGGAAAAAGTGAAGTAGTTTCGCAGTTTACCTGAAGCATCAGTTGTATGATGGTGCTAGTTTAAATATGGATGTAAATCTCATCAATCAGTCATGTGCATGTCCCTTGCGTAGCTTTGCCTAACAGCTCTCCTGTAGGTCCCTCGGTTGAAAGCAAGATGGCTTGCTGCTGATGCATCCATTCGCAGATCGTCAACGATGTCTTGCAGCCATCTTCGCCTTGGTCTTCTTCTCTTTATTTTTCCCATTATGTACCCTTCCAAGACGGTGTCTATAAATTATCAAGGCGTTTAATATGCCCAACATTTTCTATCTTTAATCTTCCTTCTTCAGTATTAAGTTCTTGTAGTATGGATATATTTGTTGTTTTTTGTGTCCATGATATTTGAAGAACTCTTCTGTAAAATTTACATTCAAAGGCGTTTATGTGTTTCTCAGCTGTTTTGTTGAGTGTCCAGGTCACACAGGCATATGTTGCGATATTCATGTCCTTAAAAATCTTACTTTTGTAGTTCTGTCTGTTCCTCTCTACAGCTTTTTTAGTTGTTTTATTTTTTGAAGAGCGACAGATGTCGTTCTTGTACTTTCCCTCATTGTAGAGATATTCAAAACTCTCCACCTGTTCTGATTTTTCGTCACTGATATATATTTCATCTCCCTTATTTGTTTTGTCAGTTGTCATCAATTTAGTTTTCTTTATATTAATATAAATGTTTTGCTCTTCACTATTCTTACAGAGTGACATGATTAGTTTTATCCATTCCTTTTTGTCTTGTGGACAGTAATAATATATGATTAGCATATCTAATCTCTGGTATTTCATAACTTCCAATTTTTATCTTATCTTATCTTATCTTATCTTATATCTTATATCCTTCCCGTGCCGTTAAACGTCACATAGGGCTCGCAAAGTAGTTCGCCAATTTTTCTTGTCTTCGGCGTTGTAATATTTTTTATGGCATTGTAATATTCTTTATCTACATCTTCGCAACATTCTTCATATTTTCAGTATACAAGTTAAATAAGTAAGGCGACAATATGCACCCCTGATGGACCCCTTGTTTTATGTCGGACCAAGTTGTTGTTTCACCATTTATTTTTACTGCTGCTTGTTGGTCTAGATACATCAATGATGTTAATTGTATCAAATGTGTTGGAAATCCCATTTTTTCCCATTATTTTCCAAAGTTTCTGGTGCTGTACACAATAAAATGCTTTTGAATAGTCTATAAAAGATAAATATAGATTCATGTTAAATTCTCAGCATTTCTCTATTTTTAATCTTATGTTGAAAATATGAACCATTGTTCCTCTTCCTTGCCTGAAACCAGCTTGGACCATATTGATTTCTCCTTCTATTTTCTTAAGAATTACACACATTATGATCTTTGAAAGAATTTTACTTGCATGACTAATCAGGGCAACAGTTCTGTAGTTTGTGCATAATTTCAGGTTACCTTTTTTCGGCAGTGGTATGAATACAGTTCTTTTCCGTTCTTTTGGCCACATACCTGAATGCCATATCTTTTTACATAGTGCATGATATATTGTATCACATTCTTTTCCTCTTGCCTTAATAAGTTCATCTGTTATCTCATCACATCCTGGTGATTTATTATTTTTCAGATTCTTTATTGCCAATAACTCTTCTTCTATTGTCGGTTCGGGTTCTTTCTCCTCCAATAATAATTCACACTGTTGATTTCTGCTTTCACAGTTGGTTGTATCATACATTCCTCTGCAATATTCCTTCCATCTTTCTAGAATTTCCTCTGTCAAGGTCTGGAGTGAGAGAGTAGCTGACAGATAATGTTGTTTATGGTCACCATTCTATGATGGTAAATCTCATGTATAACATATATTGCTGGTAATATTGCTACATAGGTAACGTTAACTGAAAAGTAGCCATAATATTAATGGTTGTATTGTTTACCCGTTTCAGCGCTATACACGAGTCTGAGATAAACCTGCTACCCCCACTCAGGATCCCAACCCCTTATGGAGGTCGCCTGGTTTGGGAACTTCCCGGAGGAAACCTTCTCATCGCTCACATCAAGGACAAGAACAAGATCAGGCACAAGAAGCGATGGTCACAGGTGAGTACTAGTGAGCTTGATTTATCATGTGTTTATGTCTGTGTGCCGTGTATCGCTTATATATTATGTGGAGAAATTCTTTAACAGTATTATTACAGTGGCCTGGAACTGTCGAGAACTGTAATTCGTTCAGATACTCAACTGCACTTGTCTTCTGGCTCAACTTGTGCTCAAATTATTGCAACTTACATGTGAAGCAAGGGACATAACTGAATTAATATTCTTTCGAAATGACATCGCTACGGTAATGTAGTAAGGGAAGTAACTGCAAATATCAAGGCGAATGTTATTTATCTCTAAGCTATGTTTGTTTATAAACAGGCGAGGATAATTAGTATTTTGCCCAGTTCTTAACACTGATTTATTGAAAAGTACTAATTTTTACATTCATTATAGAATTAGATCAATTTGACTCCATAGTTACAACAAATAGCTAACTAATTATATAACAGATTTAACTGCTGTGTTAAACAACACAAAGGCAGTTAAATTAGTTTCTTCTGTCTCTGAGGATACTATAGTTTTCTGTTTTTTTTATGTCTGAAATGAGGAAAGTTATTACTATAGTAAACTAGAAAGTGATGCAAAGACAATTCAATATTCTGTTCCTTTTCTGTAAATCAAAACAATTACAATGAAAGTATAAGTATACACCGCTGATGATCAGACTTCTCATTTTGGTGTCCTCTGTGTTTACGGTCAGTTCAGAAGCTTTTCTTTTTTTCTATGCCACTTGGTCAGTTCGTTGAGATATATTTTCTCTTGGTCTTCTCTTCCTTTATTCCATTGAATTCTTCGGCCATTACCAAGTTCTAGAGCATAGTCCCTTGTAACCTAGAATTATGACTATAATTATGAACATATTTTAGTTATAAGGGTTAACGTTTAATAAGAAGGGAAAAAGTTAGATAGGAAAACTTAGAGAACAAGATAGAAAACCTATTCCCACGACACTAGTGAAAGACCATTACGACTGGACGCTGGCAAGTGTAAACAGAAGAAACAGATGAATAAAAAGGACGGACACAATGCGGCCGAAGAAGAGATAGGCTAAAGAAAGACGGTTGGAAGTACAATAGGTTGGCAGTACCATCCCGCAGGTGAAATAACAGGTGACGACAAAAAGTCGGCGCATGGAACGCTAAAAATAAGAATATAGACAGTTAATTGCCCGACAGACCTCAAGCGCTCGAGAAGAACTTGCCCGAGGTGTGATAACTGCACATGGACGGTATAAGGATTTAATAAAAGCAAAAAGTCCTGTTGGCGACTGGTATTCTGCGAAATGGATACGAGGAATACAGAAATGAGACTAGTAATCAGTCACTAGGTGCAGGTTTAGAGTGCCAAGGGCAAGCGGTGGACATTCGACATCACTAAACTGTCAGGTTGTAATTCGGGAACCAATCGGTACGCATGTCGAAACAAGTAGACCCGTTATAGGCGGAGCAGAAATACCTATTGTTCAGTTCATCAAACCGGATTCCAAGATAAAACGAGGGACCGAGAGAGACAGGGGGATACGCACACAGAGATACGCACAGACGCACGCACACAGAGGCAAGCACAGACGTGCGCGCAGAGGTAACGCACAGACGCACGCACACAGAGGTAAGCACAGACTCACGCACACAGAAGTAAGCACAGACGCACGCACACAGAGGTAAGCACAGACGCACGCACACAGAGGTAAGCACAGACGTACGCACATAGGCTCGGGGGTAGAACTAAAACTCCGACATCAGAATACTCCGAGACGAAGATACTCAAACAGACTCAGGTAGATCGAGACCAAGAGAGATCTGCAAATACGAACAAACAGACAGCTACAAATAAATATGGTAAGTGATATAGAGAGTCAGATTTAGTTGAAGTGCACCTTGCGAAATAGACGAGATATAGAAGTAGATAATCATGTTGATATGACGAAACTACGAATTACAGAAACAGAAGACCTAGAGAATAGATATCGAGATCGCATATAGTGAACAAAAAAGAACTCGACTTATACTTCGCCGAAGGTTCACGAGAGAGAGAGAGAGAGAGAGAGAGAGAGAGGGAGGGAGAGAGATTATCTACTAAAGATCTATAATCCAGTTGATATGCACTTTAAAAATGAGCTCTCCGTTGTTTGTGCCTTTTTTACTGAACTGTTGGAAATTCTACACCCATGTTTTACTACAGGAGACAACTGGTACGCATAAATAAACATGTAATTCTCGTTCCGGATGAGTGGAGCTCACAGTGCTTTACGAGACTTTTCTGTGTGACAATATTTAAAATCCAACACAGACAACTTAATAATATTATAGTTCCCTAACTTCTGTCTTTTCATGACATGTGTGAGAAATTTTCATTGCCTTTTCCTAATCGTTTTGACCAGTTCTCGTTGTTCTGAAACTTCTTTGAGGACCTCTTCGTTTGTTTTTCTGTCCGCCCATGGTATTTTTTTTTTGCATCTTTCTCCAAAACCACATCTCTGTTGCTTTCAGTTTTTCATCGTTTTTGTCCACGTTTCTCAACGACATAGCAACATTTGTTTTATATAGCACTGTAAAACTCTTTCCTTCCTTTAAGGACATCTTATTTGTTAGTATCTTTTCCATGTCATCAAAAACTGCCTTTGCCTTATCTATCTGTGATTTCGTTTCATTTGTGCGCTTGTACTGTAAAATTTGTAATAACCGTACATATTGTCTCGTTTTGCAGACATTTATCATGTTCTGTATTATTCTGTACGTAAATAGACTGTTTCTAGTCTTAATGTGTCTTTTTTTCTAATGATTTTTTAAAATGCCATTTATCATACAGAATTGTAAACATCCTTCCAACTCCCTGGACCGGCCATGCGAACACATCACAAAACATCGACAGTACAAATACATTATCACTGATACAAACACATTCGGCAACAATCTGTATTTGCTTGTGGAGGAACATGGCTCTTTAGTTAAAAGTCAAAAACTTTCTCTGGTCGTAGCCTATGACTGAGGCTCATGAAATGTGGATACATAGAAGAATAAGGCGTGTGAAATGGACAGGGAAGAAAACAAACAAAGAAGTACAAGATCAACTGAAAGTAAAAATAGAACCAGTGAAAACCAAGAGAACAACACAACTAAGATATTTTTGACACGTCAAGAGGCATAATACTGTACTGGAGACGCTACTTGAGAGAAAGATCGGAGGGAAGAGAACAAGAGGACGACAACGACATAGACAGACGGACAAGAGTTGGACAGGAACCAGCTTGGCCGAATGCACTACGAAAGAGAGAAGCAGAGCAGGTTGGAGATTAACTGCAGCGAACCTTCCATGGGGAAACGGCACGAGATGATGTATGGAACCTGTCATTTGCATGTGTCGTGATCTACCTGTGGATCTTGATATTCTGTTTGCTCCAGAATCTTCCACTCTTGTATTGTTTCAGTGACATTATCCAGGACATACACACGAAGCCTTTTTTGTCTCCAAATTCCAAAAGGGCCACTGGTTCTTAACGTTGGAACCATCGACCCATAAGGGATCAAAGGAAAGGATTTTGGAGAACCGTAGACCAGCAAATGGACTGACACGATTTTAAAAAATCTTTGCATCATCTAGGTTTTATTTATGACTTTTTAAAATAAGGGGCACATAGCTGTTCTCATGCCGGAAAGGGGTCTACAGCTGTTCTCATGTCGGAAAGGGGCCCACAGCTGTTCTCATGCCGGAAAGGGGCCCACAGCTGTTCTCATGCCGGAAAGGGGCCCACAGCTGTTCTCATGCCGGAAAGGGGCCCACAGCTGTTCTCATGCCGGAAAGGGGGTCTACAGCTGTTCTCATACCGGAAAGGGGCCCACAACTGTTATCAGTCCGGAAAGGGGCCAACAGCTGTCCTCAAACTGGAAATGTCTAAGACCACAAAAATATTAAGAACCATCGAGCTAGGTAGATGTTTTTACAGATTAATGGTTGTTATGTATCATACAGGATTTTTAATTTATTAGGAATGATCTTCATGATCTTCGTCTTTTAACACTCTGTAAGATATACTCTGTTAGCCTCTTTGGAGGATTTTGTTAACTGCAGATGTTGTGATATGTTATGTTCCATATTCGTACAACACATATTATGTATCTACATTGAACATATGAAAATGACTATACAAATTCCACAGAAACTAGTATATGCGAAAGCATTTCATATCCCAAGTTGTTGCCCCTCTTAAAAACCCGCGTTTGATACAAACCCAATCCCTCTTGCAGGTGATGTACATGTACTACCTGCTGGGCTACCGTCTGCTTGGCCAACAAGACGAGTCTTTCAACAATTCCTCAACTTTAGAAAGGGACGAGAAGTGGAAGAGCACATCCAATCACTTCGTCAAGGGCAATCTTTTCAAGTACATTCCAGAGAGAGTCTTGGTTCAGGTAAAAGACTGGATTTAACTGCTAAATCTACGCCCAACCTAAGCCAATGTTACTGTAGTTGTAAGAAATGTTAACGAGTTGGACTGGTTATGTACTTGAAACTTTATACATGTGTCCTTTATCTGAGCTTGGAAGATCATTTTCTTTAATAAGTTATTCTGCAGTGCAAGTCTAGAATGATAACACTTTATCTTTGTAACGTTTTGTGAGATGATAATCTTGTATGTCTTTGTGTAGGCTGAAAACACTTACATCCTAGCACTGGACGGCGATGTGGACTTCAAGCCTCACGCAGTTCAGCTTCTTGTCGACAGGATGAAAAAGAACAAGAAAGTCGGAGCAGCATGCGGTCGAATCCATCCAGTTGGCGGAGGTAAGTACAGAGTTGACCACCATTTGTGTATTGCGGGAAACCATTACTGATAGTATGAAACATATTTCATAAGGGAGATAATGATGACAAAATTGTTCCTCACTGTAAAGCTTATTTGGTGAGTTATCTCCCATCGTCCTATCATTTTGTAAGATTGAACAAGTCTACGTCGTGTGAAATTTCTAGCAGAAGGTATTTGAGATGTTACTCCAAATTAAGCATTAATAGCCATTAATGGTACAATAATGTAGATATGACATTAACGTTACTGTAAACAGTTAAAACAAACGTTTTAAAATAAACAGCTGAAACCCAGCCTATATTTAGGACATGAAGCGTATATGTTTTTGCCGTGCCAGCAATTAACTGAAATAATTATTTGTTATTACCGAACTTTGTCAGGAAAACATTTTCTGTGGCCTCCACTGAAGTCGAAAACAAAATTCTATAAACATGATTGTGTAGGAAAACATTTTTTTAAGGCTTCTGTTGAAGTCAAAAACAAAAGTCCACCAACATGATTAGATAGGAAAACATTTTCTATGGCCTCTATTGAAGTCAGAAACAAAAGTCTATAAACGTGATTATGCTGGAAAACATTTTCTTAGGCCTCTGTTGAGGTCGAAAACCATATTGACCGTATTGAATTCTTCTTCTATTTTCTTACGAAATCTACCCATTATGATTTTAACAGAATTTTACTGGCATGACTAATCAGGGCAACAGTTCTGTAGTTTGTGCATAATTTCAGGTTACCCTTTTTTGGCAGTGGTATGAATACAGTTCTTTTCCATTCTTCTGGCCAAATACCAGAATGCTCATTCTTCCCACACACTCGATTTAATACAAGTATACAAATTACATTAGGAAAAAAATATTTTAAAATGTAGGATTATACTATTACATTCAAAGTAAAGGAGAAGAACTAATTAACCTAATAAAATAGCACTTACACACATACACGCACACACACAGACATATACATAAACAAAAATACATTGCCAGTACAGATCTTCTAACATGTGTTTTTAACAAACATTAAAATAATTTCTAACAACATCTAACAAGTTAATTTTCGACTTATGTCATTTTAGTGCTTGATGGCTGGCGAGTCATGGGTTGAGTGACTTGAGTGGGTCAAGGATTCCCTGATAGGGGATTTACAATCCACTGCCTGTAAACTCACCCATCAAAATCATTTGTGTTAGGTGTAAAAGAAGAATATAGATTGTGATAGGTGTATAAGAAGAATGTAGATTGTGATAGGTGTAAAAAAAGAATGTAGATTGTGTTAGATGTAAAAGAAGAATGTAGATTGTGATAGGTGTAAAAGAAGAATGTAGATTGTGTTAGGAATAAAAGAAGAATGTAGATTGTGTTAGGAGTAAAAGAAGAATGTAGACACTTTCAGTAACATTCATTAGGTGTTACACTGTGATTGCTATACTTAATATTCGCTCTACGCTATTGTAGTAATAAATAAGGTATAATACTTTTCTATTTTATTTATATTATTTGTTATTTTAGGGTAGATCTGGTCTGGTGTTTGAAGGTTCTTACGTGGTTCTAAATCGTATTTATGTCTCCCCTGTGATCTGTCCTTCACTCTGTTCTAGTTATCATTCATTCCTACACATCAGCATTACAACAAATAAGAAAACACAAATAACGATTCAGCAGCAAAGACCATCAACTTCATGATATGAACGATAAGAGAATCAACACTAACCCACCTTCTTAACATCTGTGACTCCTTCTTAAAATATAAGTACAAAAAATGGAACGATCGCAATCAATCAAAATATCTTGTTCATAAACACTGGGGTTTAATGTGATTATGCCAGACTGTCCCATATATAAATTGCATACTATTTTCTTTAATGATTATTTGTGTTCTTGTACAAAGAAAGGAGCTATTGACAAGAAACTATACCACATGCATATACACATAAAATTCAGTAATGCATACATTTATGTGCACATAAAATCCTTAATATATTTTTTAATAAAAATGTCAAATCTTACACACAACACACATATTTTAAAGCTATGATTATTAATATATCATTCATCTATCAATCATATCTCAGTGGGTCGGGATGGATCGGAGGGATCGACAGCACACCCTACATTCGTCCATATCATAGAATATAAACCATAATTACACCAACTACACACACACACACATCAAAGAATAACATACTTATTCGTGCTTAAACGAGAACATAATCTCCTCTGATCCGTTGGCCGCCTTCCTGCGTGTTCAGTGTACAAATTCATGACCGATTAAAATTCTCTTACATCTCCTATTTATACTGTTTCAGTCAGTACCGATTTTCTCAGAGTTGCGCACCCTCTGAGCTGACCAGTCCCTGACCTTATATATATATATATATATATATATATATATATATATATATATATATATATATATTTGCTTCTGGTGTTGAAAATAAACTTAGGTTTAATAGTCTGTCCCTGTTCCTTACCTATACTACATAATCCACAGGACCCATGGCCTGGTACCAGATCTTCGAGTACGCCATCGGTCACTGGCTGCAGAAGGCTGCGGAGCACATGCTCGGGTGTGTCTTGTGTAGCCCCGGGTGTTTCAGCTTGTTCAGGGGCTCTGCTCTCATGGACGACAACGTTATGAGGACCTACGCCACCAGGTCTTCTGAAGCCAGACATTATCTGCAGTACGATCAAGGTAGGGACTTCTAGGACATAACAGTTCCATCTTTTAGTTTCAGATGTTTCGTTTTAGACAGATAGAGGACTCTCATAATAAAGACAGCAAAAACATGCACAAACGAATTAGTGAACTCACAAGCAGGAAGACAAAATATACCACAGGATGCCTGAAATCAAAAGAAGGTAAAATGTTAATGGGAAAAGAAGACATTGTGGACAGGTGGACAGAGTATATCGGTGAGCTACATGGAGGAGAAAGACCAGAATTAACACCAGATACTGAAAACTGTGATAGACCACCAATACTTGAAGATGAAATCATAGATGCCATCAAATACATGAAGAAAGGAAAAGCGACTGGGCCTGATAATATAACAATAGAAGAAATAGAGGCACTAGAAGATATGGGAATAAAAATAATAGCCAAGTTACTGAATGACATTTACAACAGTGTATATATTCCCAGTGACCTAATTAAATCCATGTTTATAGCACTACCAAAGAAACCAGGTGCAAAGGAATATGATGACCACCGGACTATCAGCCTCTCATTTCACATTGTCACATAACGAAGCTACTTCTGAGAATCATTATGAGAAGAACAAGGAAAAAGATAAAAATGGAAGTAGCAGTTGAACAGTTTGGATGTGTTGAAGGAAAGGGAAAACACTATGCCATTTATGCTTTACGAACACTAACAGAAAGAGCTTTAGAAGTACAGAAAGATCTCTACTTATGCTTCATTGATTACAGCATGGCATTCGACAAGATGAAACATAATGAAATTATTAAAATGCTTGAAGATATCAGTATAGACGGCAAAGACCTGAGGATTGTAAAATATCTATACTGGCAGCAAGAAGTAGCAATTCGAGTTGAAAATAGAACTGGAAAATATCAACCTATAAAGGGGTGCGACAAGGATATGTACTATCTCCAGACATTTTTTCTCTGTATAGCGAGAATATTCTAAGAACGATTATCACAGAGCCAGACATAAAAATTGGAGGATACAATATTAACAACCTTCGGTATGCTGACGACACAGTACTGATAGCTGAGAACCAACAAGACCTGCACAATCTCTTGGATAAAGTGGCCAAAGAAAGTGAACAGAAAGGCCTTACTTTGAACATCAAAAAGACAGAGACTTTGGTTATATCTAAGAAACAGAATCCACCAGCATGCAGTATAAAATTAAACGGAACTATTCTAAAGCATGTGCAGAAATTCAAATACCTTGTAGCAGTAATAACTTCAGATGGGAAATGCAGAACAGAAATAAAAAACAGAATAAGCCAAGCAAAGACGGCATTTCAGAGAATGAGAAACATATTAGCTAACACATCCTTATCAATGAATGTTAGAAAATGAGTCCTAAAATGCTATATTGAACCTATCTTGTTATATGGAAGTGAATCATGGACAATAGGCAAGTCTGCACAAAAATCATAGGAAGCAGCAGAAATGTAGTTTATTAGAAGAATGTTGCGAATCCCCTGGACAGCAAAAATAACTAATGAAGAATGTATGAGAAGAGCTGGAGAGACAAAAAACCTTGTCAAAAAGATAAGAGAGAGACAATGTACTTTCATAGGACATGCAATGAGAAGAGGGGCATTGAAAATATTATAACAACAGGAAAAATAGAAGGAAGAAGATCAAGAGGAAGACCAAGAGAAATGATACTGGACAGTCTGACGGGATGATGTGAGAGGAGATCACCAACTGAGCTGATGGCCTGCATGAAGGATCGTGTACTCTGGAGAAGCATAATAGCCAACGCCAGTCGGCACGGCACCTGATAATGATGATGATGTTTCGTTTTGGTAAACATAGTGTGCACGTTCAGAGACTGTGCGGATTTAACAATTAGCATCAGGTCTGACATTAAACGAAATAAGTATTACTGAGTTCACTCTGAAACAGCCACGCCACTGCCATCTGTAAGTTAAACAATCAAGTTATTATCATCAGTAACAGCTAACCTATTTTCATCAGTCATTTTAAACTGATGGGCTTATTGAGGAGGGTGCCGGAGCTCTTTTAGATTTGTCCACATCAGAATGACTTTAGCCCACTAAATGTCGCATTTGTGACAGTTTAAAGTGGACAAAGCTTTGTTAGATTTGCAATTTACAACGAGCGTTTTAAATATCGGAAAGTTGACACTTAAATCACAAACAAAGAAACAAACAGCGGCTGATATGCATCTAAAGTAGTAAAGAATCATCACTTGCAATGAGATTTTTAAAAAGTTATTTTTCTCTGTGCACTGAGAATTTCTTCACAAAAATAAAACAAGTATATATTAAAATATTACAGGCTAAAATCTTATCTTTAAACGGTACAATCTGTTGTAAGCCAAATAAAAGCAAGGAGAGACGAGAGAATATATGACTCCACCACGAAGCATATTCGTACCTTTTTGGCAGCCCAGATTGAAACTCGACTAGTCCTCGATTAGGCTGTCAGACAGTTCATTTGTGCTGTTTTTTTATGTCTTTCACTTTGTGGCTGTTGTCCTCACTAAATATTCCTGTCATGGTTATTTTCTTAACTCCAGCATCGAGCCGCTGACAGTAATTACTGAGGAAAGACGCTACCGATGATTGGGACATGTGCTCCGAATGACTGACAACTCACTACCAAAAATAGCACTAAGATGGACGCCACAGGGGGACAGAAGTAAGGGTAGACTAAAAGAAACATGGAGAAGAACAACAGAGAGGATGTTGAGCAATAGAGGGCTCAGCTGGGTAAGAGCGGAAAAAAAGCAAAGGACAGACATTTGTGGAAAACCCTTGCGGAAGCCCCATGTGCCCTGGGCACTTAAGGTTCAGAGAGAGAGAAAGAGAGAGAGAGAGAGAGAGACTCGAGGTTTCCCCCCATCTTGATTCCGATAGCCTATAGTTCAGAAATGAATTAATAAAATTTCTTAAATGATATTTAAAACATCAGAATGTTAAAACCATGAACTCCTAAGTTCTGTTTGAACAACATACCTTCTTCCCCTTTCACGCAGGTGAGGACAGGTGGCTGTCGACGTTACTGCTTCAGCAAGGTTACAAGATGGAGTACTGTGCCGCCTCCGATGCTATGACACACTGTCCAGAATCTTTCAAAGAGTTCTTCAATCAGAGGCGTCGCTGGGTCCCCTCCACGCTGGCCAACATCATGGACCTTCTACAGTCCTTCCGTACCACTGTCACGGCAAATGACAACATCTCCTACCTGTACATGGGTTATCAGGTGAGCTGGTACTAAATCTGTAAACTAGATAAAGCGATTTACCACAGTCCTGTATGGGCAGCATTCGAAAAATAACGAGCAAGGCACTTTAGACGTGAGAGAAAGAAACATGAAAAAAAAATTACCTGGGACTCGAACCTTGCACTCCAGCAGGTGTATAGCTGGCCGAGTGGATAGTGTGCTAGGCGTCTGCTTGCCCGCTGGAATCCGTGGTTTGAGTCCCGTAGTTCTTGTCGTTTTTCTTTCTCTCACTTCTAAAGTACTTTGCTACTTTTTCGAACGCTAACCATACAACACTGTGCTAAATAACTTTACTGTGCTAAATAACTTTACTGTACTAAATAACTTTACTGTGCTAAATAACTTTACTGTGCTAAATAACTTTACTGTGCTAAATAACTTTAATGTGCGAAACCTTCGTTGTTTCTCATTTGAAAAATCTGTACCTGTATACAGGCTAGTTTCGTTGGGCACAATTTTTAAATAATCGGTGAAAGGGTTTCTAAACATCAAAGATACTGTGCAATAAAAATAATAATTTCAACGTTTTTAGCTTTCCAAAACTAATAGTTCTTTAATAGTTTTTTAGTAACACACAATAATACCGAAACGTCACAGCTTTGTGTTCGTTAAGTAATAAAGCTGATCCTACTTTTTTTCCTAGTTTATACATAATAGTTTTTAGATATTTTAAAAAATATGATTATGTAGATTATATTATTTAACTTTTGTAAGGAGAAAAAAATGTTGAACTCACGTAGTAACTTACAACAATCATTATGTGTGCTTTCAGGGGCTTCTCATGTTGTCTACTGTGCTGGGCCCTGCAACTGTCCTGCTTATGATGGCAGGTGCTATCAACCCTGTCTGGGGCATAGATCTGTGGCAAGCCTACCTTCTCGTCGTTGGACCAGTGGCCATCTACCTTATCCTGTGTTTCATCACTAAATCTGAGACACAGCTGAATATAGCGGCCATCCTGAGCGCGATCTACTCTCTGCTTATGATGGCTGTGATAGTAGGCACGGTCGTGCAGATATCAGAGGACTCTGTTGTTAGTCCTAATGCTCTTTTCTTGATTATGTTGATCGCTATCTTTATTCTCTCAGCCTCGTTCCACCCACAGGAATTCTTTTGCTTGTTGCCCGGTGCCCTGTATTTCTTAGCTCTGCCCTCTGGCTATGTGCTGCTTATAATATATGCCATGTGCAACCTGAATGTTGTGTCGTGGGGAACACGTGAAACTTCTTCCCTGGAAAAGAAGGCACAGATGAGTCAACGTTTGACGACAAAGAACAATGGGGGATTTTATGGATGGATTCATCGTCAAGAAGAGGAAAGCGCATGCTGCGGGAGGTTTTTCAGAGCTCTGAGACGAATTTGTGGATCTAGCAGTCAGGATTTAAATACGGAAATCTTGCGACAGGTGGTTGAGAAGCTTGACAAAGTGGAGGCAGGCATGAGGAACGCAGCCACGGGCGGTGTTTCTGCCTTTCAGCACAACAGGAAGAGATCGTCGTCCAGATCGAAGCATTCAAAGAAGTCCAGCAAATCAACGGCAATCAAAGACATAGAGGAAGAAGCTGAGAACGGCGATGCTAGTTCTTCCAGCTCAGGAACACTGTCGGATGATGACATGTACATAGAGGAAGAGAGAGATGAACTTATTAATCCTAAATGGCTAGAGGACGAAGGTCTTAAATCTGGCGAAGTGCAGTACCTGCCCATGCGTGAGATAGAGTTCTGGCAAAGATGTATAGCCAAGTACCTTCACCCTCTCAACCCTGACAAAGCAGCTGAAGCGAAAGTTGCAACGGATCTCAAGTCGATGAGAAATAATGTTGCATTTGCTTTCTTCATGATGAACGCTTTCTGGATGGTGATTATCTTTATGTTGCAACGTGTCAAGGACAAAATAAGCATAGTTATACCCAGATATGGAGGTGGGACACTGGGTATAGAACCACTGGGCCTTATTTTTCTGAGTGTATTCGCTCTCATTCTTTTACTGCAGTTTGTGGCCATGTTAAGGCATCGATACGGGACCCTGCTCCACATCCTGGCATCCACGGAGATCAGGCTGAACAAGAAGAAGTTCAATCAGAAACAGGCTATCAGAGATATAGTCGAGTACGCCATGAAGATGCAGAAGCTAACAGGCTTCGACGAAGACCTGACAGACCAGGACTACGAGTACATGAGCTCATCTGAGGGTCGGCCCAGCAGCTTGCAGCCACAGAATAAGTTCTACGCGTCTTCCAGGTCGCTGGCAACCGAAGACAGCGACACTCCCATACAACTTACGCATGACTCTCCCTACGCCTTGATGCTGGAAAATCACGGATATCAGGAGTCTACGCCAAAGACAGCTGTGTCAGACGCAGGAGCAGGCGAGGACGCTCGCACTGAAGGAGCAGAAGGCGGGAAAAAGAAGGGAAAGTTACCCAAACTCGGCAGAAGCAAATCAACATTGCTGGATAAGAACAATACGTTGAGACGGCAGTTCGAGCGAAGGTACAAGAGAATGCTAAAGAATCACTCCGCCGAAACGGGTCAAGACCCCGACATTGACCCTTTCACGAGCAGATCGTTGAGAGAAACTCGTAAACCGAGCAAACGGGAGTCAATAGAAGATGTGGTGGCTAGGTTCAACAACTTTAACCGGTGACCAACAGAGCAGGTCTGAACATGCAAGTAACTGCTGTAATAACAAAGATACTTGCGAGATGCAGTCGCTTTTTGGAAGAAGAAATATGAAAATGTATCTTTCAATCACATTTTCAGTTCATATTAACAAATGTTTAAAAAAAATTAACTTCCTGCAAGAATATGTGAACCTTGTTGCTCACATATTTTGTGCTATATTCTAGATTTTTTATGATATTTTTTTAAACATTATGTGATCTATTTTTGGAGAAAAAAAAATTTGTGATCTATTTGTTAAATATTTTGTGATGTATTTAAAAAAAATCATTATCCTTAAGATTTTATTTTTAACATTTTTTAACACCCAGTGCTTTTTGTAAACCTCGTGTTTACACACATACATCTTCCTCTGAACTAGTCTCTAACTATTTAAAACCAAGAACTGATCTCTTTATTTATTTATTGTGTCTTTATTGAGTATTTTCCATGCCCGCGTATCTTTTTACTGATGTGTTCTGTTGCTAGTAATGCAACAACAAACAAACAAAAATCAAACATTTTTTTAGAGTTTACTATTTGTTGTACTAAAAAATCAGTGTTATTTGTTACTATATTTTGTATGCTTGAAATACATGTTCTTCTTACTGTACGCTGATCAGACAATCAAAATGTCGGTAACTTCTTCCATATTTGAATGCTGAAAACTTAAACTTCGATTTAAGAAAGAACATTGCAATATTGTATTTTTTAACTTCAGCGCTCTGTCTTGCAATAATGTGCTTATGTGAACAGGACCTAGTGTAGAAGTGAACTGTATGCCTCCAACCAAGGCCTTACGTTTTCTGAAACTGTTAACATTTTGTTTTAGAAAGTATACAACTTTTGAAAGGAATGATTTTTTGTGTGTTACTTTTAGTGCATCCATCTTTAAAGACGACAACGGAAGCCTAGTCTTTGCTGATGACAGAATGTCAGGGGGCGGAGACTGTTAAAAGTAGGCGTGTCTTTGTCTGTGCGTCCCTGTTTATGCAGAAGGCGAGAAAAATGGTGATGGGATTCAAGTGACGTCGAGAAAAGCATTATAGAGTTGATATAGACAGATCAGAAATACCAATATAAATGTGATATATTTTAAAACTTGGTAGGGTTTGGATAGGGAGAAGGAGTGCTAAAACAGACAATTCGCTCCAGCTGCTGAATTCTTTTAATTCTCAGCCTAGTCTGAGGTGAGCAATGTGCAGATGTTTCTCTCTCACACCCTAGGCTCAGGCACGCGATGTAGAACGAACGAAGGAATTTTATTTTCAAAGGCTGAAGACGTGTCTAACCGTTCTACCATCTCCATCTCTCAACTTAAACTCTATGACAGGTCGTGAGCTTCAGTTTAACACACTTGTTATTAATACACGATGAGCTAGAGTAAAATTTTCGATGGCAAAACTTTAACTTTTAACCCTTTGTCCACAAGAAATAGCTTTTAACCTTTTTGTCCACATTAACTAACTTTTAACCTTTTGTCCACAAGAATTAACTTTTAACTTTTTTGTCCGCAAGAATTAACTTTTAACCTTTTGTCCACAAGAATTAACTTTTATCCTTTTGTCCACAGGAGTTAACTCTTAACCTTGTTTCCACAAGTATTACGAGGAGAAATGAGTTCATTATTCTCTTTTTTCCGAATAACAGTTTCCTTGAAACCATATTTTTTTCAGGACTTTATCAATACGATCATCCATTACCTTTTTTTTCCTGTAATTTCATGTACATTTACTGGGGCAGGTGGCAGTTTACTGTGTACGTGCATATACTCCTATATAAAACAGCTTCTGAGCAGAAGTTAACAAGCAGAAGTCACAAAAGTTTTATAATGGCAAAAATATTTTTTTTTAAAATAGTTGTTTCGTCATCTATATAGATCAGGACTTTCAGAGGAACAGATTTTGCTATTCCCCCCCCCCCCAATATTTCGTGTTAGTATCTAAAAAAAGAAAACACCTTAAAGAATAGTTTATTCATTGCTTAGTAAGGGTTACAGGCAACTCGCTTTTAGTTAGAAGTATGTATTTTGTTTACACATGTCTTGTTACCACAAACTTTAAGGCCTGTAGACAGCTAAACATGAGTTGTCTTCCGTGAAGGATTATTCGTTATTTCATTTACACTTTATTTGGCTACCACAGTTGATTTCTTCTTCTTCTTCTTCTTCTTCTTCTTCAACTTTCTGAGCCATTACAGCTCATTGCTGCATCTAAAGTTCGCCTCTATTCCTTTCTATTCCTAATCTTCTCTCTCTAGATGGCGACGCCAGTATCCTCTATATCCTCTTCTATGCTGTCTCTCCAACTCTGTCTTGGTCTACCTCTGGGTCTTGTTTCCCTTATCTTTTGTATATGTTTGGGTTTTTGTTCTCGTCCATGATTTATATTTTACTACGTCAGAGAAATTTTTTTAGCGGGGAGTGGGGATTGGGGCAAAGGGGGGGAGGGGGGAGAGCTATTTTAAACTTGTCTTATTTGGTCGTAAAGAGATACTTTTGAAAACCACTCTTAGCTTAGCCACAGTTTTTATGTTTATCACTAGCTGTAGTTCACACCATCAGCCACCTTTTTTCGTTCATCATCAAAACCAATATTCAGCCTCTCTTTGTTTCCCTACTGGGTCTTGTTCTCGTAAGGTAGACCTGAACGGTGTTTTATACAGTTTTTTTTTTGTTTGTCGGTGCTTGTGGTACTGTTTACTCTGTTTTTAATTATGTCTTTCTTGTTGTTTATACATTACCATCGGTGAGAGGAGCTGTTTCTTGCTGTATATTATGGGTAATCTGGAGGAATGTGATATCATTTATGTGTGTACGTGTTGTGCTACAGGCGTGATATCTTCATGAGTTATAATACAATAATAAATGTAAACTAATAGAATGCTATGAAAAAGCTTACTACATACAAGGTCACAATGCTATGACTCTTTGGTTAAACAAAAGTACCCAAAGATATTAAATTTGCAGAAATAGACAGTTCACATTTCCGAAGGTCAAAGATTTGGAAATGCAGAAAAACCGTCATTTGTTTTTGATATTCAAAGATTTGGAAATGCAGAAAAAACATCACTTGCTTTTGATTTTCAAAGATTTAGAAATGCAGAAAAACCATCATTTGCTTTTGTTATTCAAAGATTTGAAAATGGAGAAAAACCATCATTTGTTTTTGATATTCAAAGATTTGGAAATGCAGAAAAACCATCATTTGCTTTTGATATTCAAAGATTTGAAAATGGAGAAAAACCATCATTTGCTTTTGATATTCAAAGATTTGGAAATGCAGAAAAACCATCATTTGCTTTTGATATTCAAAGATTTGGAAATGCAGAAAAACCATCATTTGCTTTTGATATTCAAAGATTTGGAAATGCAGAAAACCCCTCATTTGCATCTGAATGTCAAAGATTTTGCAAACAAAGAAAGACCGTTATCTTGTGCCTCTTTTGTTTTCAAGAAATGTAGACAATAAACTAATCCAGGAATTGAAAATGAAATGTGACAATACAATATTTTTTTTAAATGTTGAGACCGGTGAGTCATATATGTGAGTCATATTTCTTCTGACGAAAAACGGGGAAAGCCAAATGGAGAAAGAGAGGGAAATACGACATAAGACGGTCTGATGACTGTATATGACCTCTCTGTGAGTCATCGCCATGTTGACGTTCTTGACTTGAGTCTAATGACGCAGAAAAACAAACGTTACCTAATTTTTTTTATAAATTAAAGAGGACATTTGCAATATTTTATGGCTTTTACCGATTTTTGTCCACTCGAATATGCAGTTATTAATTTTTTGGTTGATTGTGAATCTATGGGTCCAATTTTACTATCATATTTTGCATTCCGTAAACCTAAAAAGATGAAACTGTCGTAATTCTTTTTTGTATTGTTACATATTGTTACACAGATGAATGAAGTATATGACTTTCAGACGGAAGTGCATTCTCGATTAATGTCTAAATCTACAGAGTTTAAAATTTCGATTCAGACATTTTTATTTATAAATCATGAAATCTGAGTCAGAAGAAAAAGAAATATTTACAATTTCTGTGATTAAAGCCCAGATAACCGGCCAAAGGAGGAAGTAAACTGTAAAATATCAGAATGTACTGGAGCTTGTATAGAAACAGATGCTGGTTTTCATTCATGTCTGTACATCGCCAGATGAAAGACGAGAGTTGTGCTTACATGAACTTGTCCATATCACCGCATTGTAAAGTTGTTTTCACTTGTTTAAGTAAGATAATGTTGGCGCTGTGTGATGAATTCTACAAGTATGTGTTATTGTTTTTTTTTATCATATGTCTATTTTGTACGGTTCATTCATTTTTTTTTTTTTGGTTAAAATTTAAAATGCTTAAATGGGTGATGGTGGTAAATGTGTAAAGGGGAAAAGGGAGAGAGAGAGATGAAAATATGCGACAAGTCTTTAATAGTGAGATAATGTTAAATTTGATAATAGAAAGAACAGATACAAGCAAGTACGCCGGTGCTGAGAATGGACCGTAAATGGACGCTTATCTAAAGTGAGATATCAGGGCAGAACGTTTCAGGTACGCGATTCTTATCTTACCTGGGAACCATTACGTGACAGGGGTCGTGGAGTGATCGACACTCAGCGGAGGCGGTTGTGACCATTCTTTTTACTGGGAGGGTCAAATCAGGTTTTGGGAAGGGGGGGGGGTATTAAGGCCCCGCTTCTATGTGATAGGAAAAAAAAAAGAACAAAAAAAAAAAAAGGTTTAAGACAAGTCAACGCCAGAAGGGGGCAATGTGCTCTGCAGGGAAGTAAGTCAAGTTTGACACCAAACAGTCTAAGCCAGGTGGGCAATGTGCTGGGGCAGACAGTCAGCTTACGTTTAACGCCAGTTTATATCAGCAAGGACATTATGAGCTGAAGAAACTGTAATCTGCATCTAACATACACAAAAGATGCTAAGAGAAACGACCAATGTTTAACACGTATGTTTCACTGAAAAAAAAAACCTGAAAATAAAAGTCAAAAGTTTTAGCAGGAGAATTAATATCCTTGTCGGAAATAAGCTAAAGCAGTTTATTAGAACATCTGCCACCTACAATTTCAGGAAAGTTTACGTTCACAGGGTGGGAGGGGGTTTGAAATAATTTCTACGTAAACACACATCTGAGAGCAAAGTTTAGCTTTTAGCGAGACACTTTAGCTTATAGCGAGACAATTTAGCTTTTGGCGAGACAACCTAGCTTTTTAGCGAGACAGTCTACGGTAAGTTGATGTAGGCGAGGCTAAAAAGTGCCAGAGGTTGTTATGTGTGTAAATTCTTGTGAAAGAAGAAAAGAAAAAAAAAATCTGCCTAGCAATTCTATAGTTCTATAGTTTATAGTTATAAGTCTAGGATTGAAACTATAATATTTTGTTCATTGAAATTAAACATTTTTGGGCGTTTCAACTTCTCAAACCATGCCCTTTTTTTAAAGACAGAAATCAGAGTGTAACATTTTGTTCATCGAGTTTTGCATGAACTTTAACTTAATAAAACCCTGACTTGTCAAAGTTTGTTTCGCTGAGATATTTGCTCCGGTTATTCAAGTAACTAGAAACATGTACCCACGTTAAAACTAGCGTGTATGGAACTGATATTGCGAAGTCTTTCCGTTAAAACACTACAGCTTTTCCATGTGCCATTTATTTTGGTATTATAAGATGTTTTAAAGGGCTTAATGTTTACAAACTAATGTTCATATGTGGATGTTTATTTCTGTACTCCCGCACTATAAGTTCAGACAGCCAGTATACATTACAAATTATGACAGAAATGCTATTATTAAACTATTTGAAAATACACTTTTCTTTTCAAACGTTATTTTTGTATTTCATTTTATTGTTGAACACAAAATTTATGTTGGTTTTGGCTGATTTAGTCCGCTAGAATATACAATAATTCAGAAGCAGCAAGGGAGAGATAACAGTGACGACCGAGGAGTTAGCGACAAGATCTCTCAGACTGAGGGTAGAAAGTTCTGTTCCTGTTGCCCTCGTAGCATAAAAAAGGGACTCTGTACACTAAACAACAATCTTCATGCTACGAACCAGACACTGCAGATTAAAGGTCGTCTCCACAAGATAAAGGCTGCGCCAACAGCCCCGTGTATGCGCCAAGCAGTCCTAAAGAAGTATTATTAAGCTGCAACGCCTGAATCAGCAGTGAACTAGTGTACATTACTACTGGTACTGTTGATTAGTCTTCTTGTGGAGTACAATTTTCATTACAGTAATTCTTCTTGTTGTTGGTGCTAATAGATCAGAATGTATGGATTAAATAGACAACATAGTTTCCTCTGCTAAATACTAAGAAAACTCAACAAGAACTCCGAGGCACACAACTCCACAGAAGAATATTGAGATACAACTTGACTAAACTTGGCAGTCTTCCGACATAAACAAACTTGTCAACAATGAGGGTTCACACAAAGTAAGTAGTGTAGTTTTACATCAGAGAACACAAATTTATTAATGGATAGAATGAATGGTGAAATTATGAGAGTAAATAAACATCGCTTCCACACGGCAGGAAATATAGAATACAATGACAAGAAAAACTTATCGGCGAGAACTAGTTCGCACTGTGGGAACAAAGCCATGTACACGGTCAGACAAGTAAGTAATTAGACTAATTCCATTAAAAAAAACAGTTGAAGATATAACCTGTATTTTATTCAAAGTAAGCCCATTGTGCAGTGATACAGTGAGTGGCACAATCTAACAAACACTGGAACGACCTCTGCAGTTTTTCTGTTGGTATAGCCCTTAAACTCGATGTCACGGCCCTTTGAATGTCTCAGTATCATCAAAGAAGTGCCCTTTCAGTGGTAACTTTAATTTTGGGAATAAAAAATAATTGCAGGGAGACAAATCTAGGGAATAGGGTGGATGGTTGAGAACACACACTTGTTTTGGCGCCAGAAATTCCTGTACAACTACCGCCCGGTGAGCCGGTGCATTATCATGAAGAAGGAAAAAACTGCCAGGTATTGAATACTCGGGTCGGACTCTAAGAATCCTTTTCAATAGGTGTTTCAAAATATTTAAATAAACTTTGGCAGTGACAGTCTGTTCCTCTGAAATAAATTCTTCGTGAATAACTCCTTTGTTGTCGTAGAAGCACACCAACATTGTCTTCACTTTCGACTTTTGAAGACGAAATTCTTTGCATTTTGAGGATGATGATGACTTCCACTGAGCACTTTGGCATTTAGTTGTGGAATCATACCGGAAAATCCATGTTTCATCCTCTGCAACGATCAAATTTAAGAAATGTTTATTTCTGCGACACGTTTTGATAATTTCTTTTGCATATTCAACACGCTTATGTTTTTGGTCACCAGACAACGCTTGTGGTATAAACCGACAAACAGCGTGTTTCTTGCCTAAATCTCCTACTAAAATTTTACTAATGGTCTCTAGGTTAACACGAAATTCATCTGTCATCATCCTCACGGTCAAACAACGATCTTCTTTTATCCATTCTCTGACTTTTGGAATGAGTTCCTCATTACGAACAGAAATTTGGCATCCATGTCTAATTGCATTTGTAATCGTTTCCACACCATTTCTGAATAGTGAAAACCACCTGAATATCTGTACACGAGATAAACAATTATCCACATAAACTTGTCGCATCAATCCAACTGTCTCAATGGCACTTTTCCCAAGTTTTAAACAGAATTTAATATTAGCTTTTTGCTCCATGTTGATTACGTGACAATGCACCTCTAACTAGTTCAACAAAATGGCGGCTTGTTTGTCGTCTGCTTATCGGGCGGCGATGAGAAGCTGCCAGATCATAGATGAAGGTTACCTCTTGGATTCCATGCGTTGCTTCATATATGGCATTTTTGCATTGGCCATACTAAAATCAGTCTCATTACTTAACTGTCGGACCTTGTATGACAATAAAGAAAAATACCAACTCACATACTTACAATTCAGATTCACACTGAATACAACTTCACTTCCATAAATACCACATCATAATTCCTTCAATGGAAGGAACATCACTCTTGTAACTATTTCATCATTCTATCTAGAATTCTTAACAAACTTGCAAGTCTGTCCTAAAAAGGACAAAATTCCCAAAACTACTCGTACATAATAACAAAGCCCCCCCCCCCAAAAAAAAACCCCCACTATTTCTTTAACCTGATTACATCTCAAAGTAACTCCCTCAAAAAAATTGGAGTAACTCAAAACACTGACTATCACATGACTACTAACTTGACTCTGACCTAACTCACATTGACTCGCTCTAACTCATGCTCTGGCTATATCTCATACTCTCAAACATCAGTTTTATCATCTCTGCTACCGCCTCAACTATCCCGTCATCCTCACTTTCTCTCACGCTATAAACAGTCGCACGAATTCCACTGCTCATTTTAGCCTTGCTCTGTTTTCAGTACAGAATCTGGTGGAGCACTGAGTTTCTCTAGTAAACTACATTACTGAAAACTGGAAACGTCTAAATTATTTATCACGAGATTTTTTTTTTCTAAAGTCATATAAGCAGTAAACAGACACTCAGGGGGAAAGCGCTGCAGATGTTCGCATTTTACTTGGTTATGGCCCTTGCACTAATGGCTATTCTGCCATAGTCCCCAGACTCATGAACACATACAACAGACCTGCACTGTGTACAGAGACATCATAGCCCAGCTACGGCCTTGAGAGACCGGGTTTCCTACGATGACTTCCTCTTGACAGCCGCATTCTTGCATGCGACCCAGGTCCTTATTTGGAAAGTTGAGCATACGAAACTGAAAGAAGAAGAAGAACGACTGTGCTAAGGAGAAACTGCCTCCTAGAACCGAGAATATAGCTGGAAAGGCAAGGCACACTGGATTACAATACACACACGCCTATTCGTAAATGAAGGGAGTGTATGATATAATGATCAGCTCATTTCCATGAACAAGCCACGGAGATCTAAAAATAAAAAGTATTAAAACATACGTGATAGAGAATTCGGAAGGAAAGAAATAAGTTCATCATAGTTACGTGCATTTTTTACGCACAGAAACAGAAAAAGCTCCATGTATGGCTCCTAAGTGTGTATTTGTTTCCAAAGTTTCCGGTGATAACATTGAATTGGCCGAAGTGTTAAAATGTCCACATCCCGACGTCAAGATAGCATTCACTGCTTTTATCTCACGGAGCGTAGAGTGTGACAGAAACGTGAGACTCCACTTAACGTAGAACCGAATCTGAAAATAACGGGAACAAATTAATGGGGCGATAATGTTCAGTACAGCACCGCTGCCATTGAGCGAGTGTCTTATATTTGAGGCCGACGCCTGCCATTGATTTCTGATGTTTAGCTTGTGTTTCCCTTACTTCTGCAATTAATGATGATACAAAGTAAACAAAACTGTCCTGGTGTATTGACGAATCTTATTTATCAAAAAGGAAAGTCCTCGCAATAACTTGTGTTAACATTATCCTTTTCATTGGCACTGCTTTCCAGTATTTCACCAGTTGATCTTAAGTGAATAGCCTCATGTCTCACACACACCTCATGCCCTTATTAAGTGTCAGTTATTCTCCTACATGGCGGAGTGATAAATGTCCTTGAAAGTCGAGGTTGTCTTATCAAAGGGAACTTTTTTTCCAGTATCTAAGGCTCTGTAAGGAACTTTAATATTTTTTCCAGTTAGACATGCTTAAATTATCTGATTTTGATCATGTGATACACACACACACGTTATATATGGTCAATACTAAGTAGACACATACAATTATATCGTTGATTGTATGTACCCGCACACACAAAAATTATAGAAAACAGTTCTTATTTACATAAAATTAACTCTTTCTCGCTTGAATTAATTTCCATGCCGTTACATTTTGATGAGAAATTTTAGTAGAAAGAAATTGAAAGGATGTTACTTTACAATTTAAAAACATAGGCTGAGTTAAAAACGTGAAACTTTTCAATTTATTTAGACTTGACCTAAATATCGCTCGGATCGTTGATTCGTGTGGGCGTACAAGATTTGCCAACACTGCCAGGGCTGTTTTGGGATGAAAGAGTTAAAGTCCAGAAAATGCAAACTTACAAAAGCATGATAAAAGGCAGCCTCTCTACTGTACTTCCATTACCAGTAGAGAATACAGTGATTCCATTTGTCATCAGGAGATAGAACAGTACTTTTTTGTTTGTAGATAATACAATATTTGTATTTATAGCCAGTAGATAAAGATACAAGACCAAGGCAAAGATTGCTGCAAGACATCTTTGATAATCTGCAAATGGATGCATCAGCAGCAGGGCATCTTGCTTACAACCGAGAGGACTACAGGAAAGCTGTTAGGGAGGCAAAGTTCCGAAAGGGACATGACTGACCGAGATAAAGCAATACTCGTATTTGTGGCCAGTAGACAAGGCAGTACTCGTATCTATGGTCAGTAGATAAGACGATACTTATGTGCTGAACCAGTAAATAAGACACTACTTCAGTTTGTGACCGTACATTTACATCAGTCGTTGCTGCACATCGACAACTTAAAACGCATCCGTATTTAGCTTATTTCTCTACACCAACAAGATCTGCATATAAAACAATCGTAGAAGATAAACAGCGAACGAAACAAACGAAATAAATGAGTCCTCTTTGTCTGTGCTAAAGGAACTGTAAGTGGCGTGAGTTCAGAATAACCCAATCAAGGCCACTACATTTAGTAGGTCTACATTACTTCTTAATTTCCAGGGGGGAAATCTAAGAAGCAGGATTCTGACCAAGCTCCACCAGCTGCTTGAACTGAGTCATGGTCAATTTTGCTTGACGGTCATGTTAATTGTATATTTCTCAGATGTTCACACATACAACCATCCTTGTATTTTATCTTTAATGCAGTCCGTGTCTCTTACACAAACACACACACAAACACACGCACACACACCCACATACACACACACACAAAATCCTCCCCTGACTCTGGCTTTTTAACCATTACCTTCAAATTTCCACAGCTATGCTTTGCTAGCACAAAAGATACGCGCATTTGTTTTCGTATACATTCATACATGGGCTATTTCAAGCGTACCAGTGAACATGCTGCAGACTAAGAGAAATCTAACCCGTTCCAAAGAAGTCAAGAGGCAATAAGCACTTGCCAGGAGAAGACTGATATTGCGTCGACTTTTATTTGTCAGGAGCTTCCCTGATCTCGGGTTATTGAGAGCCACTGCAATTTCTACTGGTTTATTAATTCCTCGTACATGATTTTTTAAAATCATTTTTAAACTTTCGATACTGAATGTTATAAGGAGATATTTTGTTATTGAAAGATTGTCTGAAGTATGGGTGATATCGCACTGATAGCATTATGTTGGATTTCCTTGTTGGTTGGTTTAATAAAACTATTTTAAATGGAAAACAAGGCCTGTAACTGAGGCCCCTGGAGTGTTAGTGTTCAGGCCCATATGTTTCTGTGAGTTTAGTAAGTGTCGAGTCTGTTCGCCTTTCCAACACTAGCTTCACCGGGAGTCAGGTACACATTTAATACAAGAGAATGGCTGGGCCCGCTACTGACCATTGGTCTCGAGCTGCGTTGTGGTTTTATGTGCACAAGTGTAGCGACAAGCGGGTACAAACACTCAAGCATGTCTCAAAAACGAAGACGAAACGAAGAAGTTAACTCCCCAGACTTGCCAGTGACATAACTGGATTCTCTTCTACAGAACATCTTAAGACACCAATATATGCAGTCCATCTTCTTGATCACGTTCTCTCCAGTCACGAAAACGTCCACACTCAACGGCTATCTCAAGTCAGCTCGACCTAGTAAACACACTGCCAGTCACACCAATCCGCAGACCAGGTGAACTTAAATCTGGTTGGTTTTTAACCAAAGTCACCTGTCAATGTTTAGAAACTGCAGACAACACTATCCTGCTGCTGTACCACCAGGGTTTATTTTCAATTTTATTCAGTCATCGGATCCACCAAGTTTTTTAACTGGTTAAATATCACATCAAATGTAAAGCAATTATCAGATAATTATTTCTCATTTCTTTTTACGATTATATGGGGGGGGGGGGGGTTTAAGACTGTGTCCGATGAGGCAATCAGCGACCCATAGCTGACCAAGACCCTGTCCCGCCTTTTCGTTGGTACCCCCAGTAACAAGCATAGCCTGGCTAACGGGACAGGGATCCCCATAGTTCTCATGGTGGTGGAGTCTGCTAAAGAAGCATTGCAAATCTCTGCTTTTTAGCTGTACTCTGGGACTGAAAGAATAGCTGTCATAACCCGCTCCCACGCCGATACGAAGCTGTGCCTCAACACCTCTACATCATCGGCTGCAAAAAACACCAGCTGGCAGTTACATGAAGACTGTACAAGTTTCGATTATATTCCAGGTGTGTCAATGTATGCATACACATCCAATCAGGTCTGCTCACAGAATGTATCTGGAGTAGAAGGTATAATGTTCCACCAGGACCTGGAGAAAGCTGTCAGTTTCTTTCTGGTTTAGGGATTTTATATTTTCCCTCATGATGCTCGTGAAAACAGAAGAAGAAGAAGAAGCAGAATAAGATGATGATGATGATGATGATGATGATGGTGATGGTGATGATGATGATAATGATGATGAAAACGAAGAATATATCAATGAACAAATAGTCTTGGTTCTTGTGCCTTTCTTCTATTAATTTATATGCCCAGTTCTACATCATCTTCAAACATAAGTAAACAGAAATAGTAATCAACAATCAAAAGATTTTTATATTTCTTCATTTTCTGAATGTTTTGTTTCTTCCTAGGATCATAAGGTAGAATTATCAACTGATCAGACAGCTGAACTGAATAAAATAATATGCAGCAAAAAAGCACGTGTTTCTACAAAGCCACCAACTAAAGATTCAAAATTCATATCGGAATTTAGTTATTTGTCACCTGTTTGTTGTTCATCTTTGTCTCGTTTCTTGTGTGTGGGTGTTTCCAAAACTCAGTCCTTGAAACCAGTTAATTCACCTTCGAATTTGTAATGAATTGGCGGAATTATCTCTACGTGAAGAGCTGCGTTATATCTCATAAGTTGCAATATTGTATCCCTGCAATATGTGACCTTCGATACAGAAATATACACAAGAATGGAGATAGAGGAATCGAGGCTTATTTTATCTCATATGGGGACAGGGGACTTTGTGTATGTGATATTATTAGATATGCTTCAGTGTTGTCCGTACGAGTGTATAAGAGGTAATTTTACGGGCATATCATCATCAGCCACGCATATCCTTCTTGGAGTATAGAAATAAAGGAAGGGGGCCCGGGTGGGAGGGGAGAGAGAGAGAGAGACATTAGAAGTTGAAGACATTTCAGATAAACAGACATTTTAAATACACGTCACACGTATATATATATATGTAATATATATATGATATATATATGATGATATATCTTCTTTATATATATATAAATAGACAGACACCTAGACAGACAGACAGACAGATAGATAGATAGATAGATAGATAGATAGATAGATAGATAGATAGATAGATAGATAGATAGATAGATAGATAGATAGATAGATAGATAGATAGATAGATAGATAGATAGATAGATAGATAGATAGATAGATAGATAGATAGATAGATAGATAGACAGATGATTGGAGAAAAAGAAAACGATATTGCTCTAGCAGTGATTGAAGTCTGAAGCAGAATTATTGATGATAAAAAATCTTCGGAAATAGAATTCGTAATTACAACAATTTCTCAATCACACGGAAGAGAATACAGAAAATTAATTGTTAAAGAAACAACTTGAGATTATATAAGTGTGGGTTTTTTTAACAACAACTTTTAAAATTATATGCAGACTTTCATAAAAAAAGCAAATAAAGATATATATATTTTTTTTAAGTAGAAGAGACATATGTTCACAAAGATTACACATTCCACTGTCACTAGACATGTCTGGAATGTGGATGCCACTTGGACAAGAAAAATAAATCTGTGTCAGTGATTTATACATAGAGAGCAGTGTAAAGTGCTGTTGATATGCGCATAGATTTATTATAGTTTTATGATACAGTGAGAACATCAAACGTTTCTTATAATTTACGATGTAGCACAGGGCATATTTTTCTTGTAGTCTTACAATGCATAACAGGATAGTTTTATTGTAGTCTTACGGCATAGAGCGGGGTATTTTTCTAGTAATTTTACGATGTATCACAGCATGAGCAATGTGGACAAAAGTGTTATGAAATGACATAAAGGTTACTTGCGTCTTTAAGGCATTTCCTTTCTGCTAGAAAGCGTCTGCAGATGGTGAAGCAAACATAACAAATAACAGATTGATCAGACCTTAAGAGAGACTTGGATGAGAATATGTCACAAAGAAGTGGCAAAAGTTGTAAATAACTGAAACAATTACAACAGAGTGGACATGAATATAGAAAACGTATTTCTTTAACTTCACAAAGAGCAGAAAATGAAATACGGAATTAACTTCATGTTGAAAATGAACTTCGCCTAATACCCAAAGTTGTTAGATCAGAAAAAAAATGGCGGGATATTAACAGCTTTTTGCCTTAATTATGGCAATTATAGATAAGACGTATCAATGCCACAACGGCAGTCAGTAGCAGAGAACTTGAATTTTGCTGGGTACCTTAATGATTGGACGCGACAACTGGATAATTGTAACTAAGGGGTTCTCAGTCTTTCGTTGTGTATGTGTATCCTGGAATGCAGTTTTAGATCTGATAAGAACTGTAGGTCCTTTTCCTGAAAATTGTTTTTAAATATACAAAAATTAAACCAATCAACATAGAAGACACATGGACAAAAAGTTATGAGCAATGAAGACACAAGGATAAAAAGTCATGGGCTTAGAAGACACATCTTTAAAAAGCCATGATCATAGAAAACACATCGATAAAAATCCATGAGCTTAGATGACGCATGGCTAAAAAAAAAAGATGAACATAGAAGGCACATGGATAAAAAGTCATTAGCATAGAAGACATATGGATAAAAAGTCATTAGCATAGAAGACATATGGATAAAAATCTATCAGCATAGAAGACACATCCATGAAAAGCCATGAGCATAGAAGACACATGGATGAGAAGTCATGAGCATAGAAGACACATGGATGAGAAGTCATGAACATAGAAGACATTGATGAGAAGTCATGAGCATAGAAGACATTGATGAGAAGTCATGAACATAGAAGACATATGGATAAAAATCCATCAGCATAGAAGACACATCCATGAAAAGCCATGAGCATAGAAGACACATGGATGAGAAGTCATGAATATAGAAGACACTGATGAGGAGTCATGAACATAAAGACATTGATGAGAAGTCATGAGCAAAGAGAACGCATGAACACATTTTTGTTACAAAATAAATGTTACAAGAAACATTTGTTTTTTCACTATGTAACATACATGGCTAAATACAAAGATAATCAATCTGTATAAATGTATGCCCCTCAAATGTCCGTACTATGATCCTATGAGGTCTGCGGACATAAGCGTTTGGCCTAATGACAGCATTAATCCTAGCAATATCATCATTTGCGTGTGCTACATTATTAACCCATAAAATCGGTCAGCAAGAAAATGGTGAATTTTATTGGCTGAATGAAAAAAATAATGACAAATGTAAGTGAATGCTTCCATTGTGTCAAGGGAGTCTTGGACGACTTCAGTGCTATCACCGGCCTGTGAAAAATACCCTGAGACTTCAAGAGGCATGTGTAACGAAATATATACACACATTGTTATCTGGGATTTCTTTCTTTCTTTCTTTCCAAACTCCCTCTAACGGATTTTTTTTTTGTTGCTTTCTCATATATTTCCAGTATGTTTTTTTTTTGGCCTGCTGTGACGTGGTAGAAGACTCATATGACCTTTATGGGTCCCCGTACACTCTAGATGGGAACCGTTGTGTAAACTGCATAACAAGCAGGCGAAAGTACTACCCACAATAAGGATATAACAAGTCGATGCCGGTGTTAGCAAATACAGCACTAGTGCGCTAGGAAGACTGTCGCTTGCTCTACACTTCAGTTAGACCGCAGCGAAACTTAACCAGGTAACAGTCGGCCAGGCAGGCTCGTTTATTGTGGTTGGAAGTAACCACATGTTATTACATGAAATATAGATTTAGATAACTGGCTTTAACCACGAATTACAAAATCCAGTGGAGATGTTTGGAGAAACCGATTCGTAGTAAAAGTGTTCTTATGCTATTAAACATGTGTGTGTATATGTGTGGTTGATTTAATGTACACTTTTATATTTATAAGATAGTTTTCGCATTATCGTTATATATACCGTTATATTATTGTATTATTATATTATTATTTCTCCATTTTCTTGTGTATTCTAGTTATGTGAAATTCTCAATATTAATTTTCAATCACAGTTTTATATGCGAGTCCAAAAGACCTTCGCGCTTCAGTTTATAATGATGAAAAGAGGCCTCTCTTCATGTTCTCTAGATAACTCAGAATTTCTTGAAGTTTCTCTGTAAAACATTTACAAAAGTGAACTGTTTTATGTGATTTTATTTCGAATTTGGAGATTCAGATCTGAAGAAGAGTATAAGCTAACTATAGGCATAGGGTTATTTGCTGGTAAAAAGCATGGTGTATATGTTTATCATAAATTGTTTGTGTGGTCTTTGGATTTTGTTGTCAGGTAAGGAGAAAACTAACTGTCCCTTTTTTTTCCTTCCTTCTCACTACGAGTTCCAATTTCTTGTGATGTTTAGTAATGTTCACATTATGTGGAGATCATGTCTTTATTTCTACTGATGCTCAGATAAAATGTGTTCACACTGAGTTAAGATCATGACTACACTCTTTTGATATTTATATAAGATGTGTTCACGCTGTGTGGAGATCATATCTATAATCTGTTGATTTCTATATGTTCACCCTATGTGAAGATTGAGACCATATTCTGTTGATGTTTATATAAGATGTGCTCACACTGTGTGAAGATATGTCTGTATGCTGTTGATTTTTATATGTTCACACTATGTGAAGATCAAGACCGTATTCTGTTGATGTTTAGAAAAATGTGTTCACAATGTATGGAGATCATGTCTATATTATGTTAATGTTTAGAATAAATGTGTTCACAGTGTATGGAGACCATGTCTATATTCTGTTAATACATATACAAAATGTATTCACACGGTGTGGAGGTCATTTCCACTTTTGTCCATTTATCCTTCCTCCACAGATTCCCTGTTCCTTCATTCCACTGCTTATCTTATTGTCGTCCAGGTCTCGTCTTCTTTTCAGAAACAAAGCACTTACTAACAAAATATAACAAATGACTGGCATATATCACTTACTGCTTGTTCCATGTTATTGATGGAACAATGTCACATTGAGACTTTCTGTTTCTGTGTAAATATTCCGCTCCTCCCCTCTATATTTTAGTCGATTTTCCTTGCTTGGTGTAGGTGTATTATGAATGCATAGATTCATGCACATAGTTTAACGAAGAGAAAAACCTTTTTTTTCAGTAAACGGGTATGCCCCGTATCACTGATTTACGATATTCATTCATTCATTCATTCATTTGCATGTCCCTTGCGGAACTTTGCCTCCCAAACAGCACTCCTGTAGGCCTCTCGGTTGTGAGCAAGATGGCCTGCTGCTGTTGCATCCATTTCCAGATCGTCAACGATGTCTTGCAGCCATCTTCGTCTTGGTCTTCCTGATTTACGATATACAATAGTATAAATGACATGCGCAGGTATGTATGTACATGTACTTATGCATATATATGTGCAAGGCAAGTCAAACCAACTAGGCAACCGCTTGGATCGCAGATCTTCAGAGATATTCAGTACCGACCTCCCAGGTAGCAAGTTTTTATTTAGACTATTTAGCCTTGCAGTCAGTCTTGTATAGGAGGCAAATAATCCTGCTATGTATGTAATGTATGTGTATGTATGTATGTATGTATGTATGTGTGTATGTATGTATGTGTGTATGTATGTATGTGTGTATGTATGTATGTGTGTATGTATGTATGCATGTGTGTATGCATTTATGTATGTATGTATATATGTATGTGTGTATGCATGTATGTATGTGTGTATGTATGTGTATGTATGCATGTATGTATGTATGTATGTATGCATGTATGTATGTATGTGTATGTATGTATGTATGTGTGTATGTACGCATGTATGTATGTATATGTGCAGGCTGACCATACATTTTAATATCTTGGATCACTACTAACTAATAATGGAGATACAATGAGGGAAATTAAAAGGAGAACATTCATCATTCTTCAGAAAGTAAAATAAATAAAGAATCTGTGGAGAGGAGCAGACAGAACTACAAAAATAAGATTTTTAAAGGCATGCATCTTTCCCATCGCAACATATGCCTGTGAGACCTGGACACTTAACAAAACAGCTGAGAAAAACATAAATGCCTTTGAATGTAAATGCCACAGAAGAGTTCTCCAAATATCGTGGACACAAAAAAGAACAAATATATCTATACTACAAGAGCTTAATATTGAAGAAGGCTGGCTAGTAAAGAGGATTAAAGAGAGAAAACTTAAATATTTTGGACACATTAAACGTCATGATAATTTAGAGAAGACCGTATTGGAAGGACACATAATGGGAAAAAGAAAAAGAGGAAGACCAAACGAATATGGCTGCAAGACATCGTTGACGATCTGCAAATGGATGCATCAGCAGCAGGCCATCTTGCTCACAACCGAGAGGCCTACAGGAGTGCTGTTAGGGAGGCAAAGTTCCGCAAGGGACATGCAAATGAATGAATGAATGATGACCATACAGTCTTTTCCTCTCCCCTCTTCTCTTCGTGTGACATGGCCTTTCCTGAACACTGTCCCTCTCACTGCCTCTCTTAATGAAATAAGGTCTTTCGCAAGTTGACCAGCGTCTCTCAGTGACACATTCAGACTTTCCGTGATGTCCCGAGTCCACCTTCGGCGAGGCTGTCCCTTTCTCTTTTCCCTTGCACTATGCCTTCTACTACCAACCTCTCTAAACAACTGTGTCTCTTGATGTGGTCGAAGTATCTCAGGTTTCTAATGTTGACGGTGTTTACGAGCCAGTTCTCTGCGAAGCCTGATGCCATCAGTATCTCTTTACTGGATTTTCTTTCTATCAATGATATTTTAAGTGTCTTTGAAATATGTACACACATTTCATTTCAAATACTGTTATTTTCTTTTCTAGTGATTTGTTAAGTGCCCATGTTTCTCACCCGTGCAAATATGTAAGCTCTTAGTAAACATGGCTTTGTTTTCTTGTTGGTACCTTGGCAGTCAATTTAATTTGAGAATTTAATGTGAATCTATGTTTATCTTTTATAGACTATTCAAAGGCATTTGATTGTGTACAACACCAGAAACTTTGAGAAATAATGGAAAAAATGGGATTTCCAACACATTTGATACAATTAATATCACTGCTGTATCTAGACCAACAAACAGCAGTAAGAATAAATGGTGAAACAACAACTTGGTTTGACATAAAAAAAGGGATCCGTCAGGGGTGCATATTGTCGCCTTACTTATTTAACTTGTATACTGAAAATACAGGGTCCGGCATAAAGCATAGCTAGGTTTTAAAAATGGACAATAAATAAGCGCTATACATGTTTTTGGTCAAAAGAGAAGTGAAATTTAACTCAGAAAAGAGGGTATTTTTATTATTACTGACAATCATATTTAGGTTTTGAAAATTACGCCGGTTAGACGACCGCCATTACATTTGATACATTCAGCCAGAAGTCTGGAAAATTCCTGCATATCACCATTAACATGTTCAAAGAGATATTTTGAATGCAGTGTCGGATTAGATCTTTTAGGTCTGCAATTGATTGTGGTCGACTAGAATATACCGTGATCTTGACCTACCCCCATAAAAAGAAAAAGTCTGCGGCCGATAAATCCGGTGACCTTGCCGGCCAAAGAATATCCCTAAATCTGGAAATAAGACGATTGGGAAATGCTTGTCGCAGCATGGCCATGGACTGACGGGGTCTGTGGGCAGTTGCTCCATCTTGCTGAAACCATATTAGTCTCTTATTTCTATTGGCCAAGTCTGGAATGAAGTATTCAGTTAGCAACTGCACATAGAGATCACTATTAACAGTAAGAGGATGCCAGGTGCCAAAGCGTTCCTAACAGCTGATCGCCGAGGGCTACTCAGCAATGCGTTGCGGACTTCTTGAATTCGTTCAGGTGTCTGTTGAGTTCTTGGACGACCAGTAGACTTGTTATTAAGGCAATTAGCAGTCTCCTTACATTTTTTGACCCACCTCAAAATTGTTTTCTCCTCCGATCTGGAACATTATCACGGGGATGCAACTCAAAATGGCGACAAAACTTTCGTTGTACAGTAATAGACGATTCTCCACTTTTAAAATAAGTTTCTACAGTGAATGCGCGATGTTGTGTTTGCCAAGAAGCCATTGTTAAAAATACCGCTTGTCCGCTTCATCTCTGACGTCATTTTTTTTCACACTTATTCAGTTTCTGCGCACTTACATCTTCTTACATCTTACATCCTTTCCGACCCGTTAAACGTCACACAGGGCTCGCATGGTAGTTCGCCAAGATTTCCTGCCTTCGGCGAGTTTTTCAATCTTATCAAGGATGATATGCCCACTGAAATGGCCTCTCTTAACAATGTCCTCTTTAGAGTTTCCTATGGTCGACTTCTTTTTCTTCGGCCTGTTGTGTACCATTTGATAGCTTGTTTGGGGATTCTCTGATTGTTTCTTCTCATCACATGATCGACATATGTCCATTTTCTTTTTCTGATCAACCATGAGACAGGTTGTTGTTTGCTCATCTGTCTGATCTCTGCGTTGTTCTTGAATTCGTGCCACTTTTATACCGAGTATTTTCTTTAGCCATTTGTTTTTGAAAGAGTCAAATTTCTTGTCTCTCTTGTCTATTTCTTTAGTTGTTTTCCAGCTTTCACATGCATAAATGAGGGTGGATATTATATATGAATTGGATAATCTTAACTTTGGTTTTTGTGCTTATAACTTTTGATTTCCATATGTTCTCAAGATTCTTGAAGGTCAGTGCTGCTTTTGCAATTCTAATTCTAACTTCTTTTCTGGTGTCACCATTGTTGTCTATATAGCTGCCGAGATATGCAAAATGACTTACTTCTTCAACAGCTGTTCCTTCTACGTATATTTGTCCTTCGTCGTTAATGAGAACCTTCATTATTTTTGTTTTATCCTTGTTAATTTCAAGTCCTATTATGCTAGCCATTGCGCACTACGTCAGTTAAATCCAGCTATGCTTTATGCCGGACCCTGTATAATGAAGAATGCTAGAGAAGATGCAGACAAAGAATATTACGATGCCATAACAATTGGAGATTATGAAATACCAGAGATTAGATATGCTAATGACACAGTATTACTGCCCACAACACAAAAAGGAATGGAAAAACTAATTATGTCAGTCCGTAAGAATAGTGAAGAGCAAAATCTTTATCTTAATGCGAAGAAAACTAAATTGATGACAACTGACAAAACAAATAAGGCAGTTGAAATATATATCAATGAGGAAAAATTGGAAGAAGTAGAGAGTTTTGAATATCTTGGATCACTACTAACTAGTAATGGAGATACAATGAAGGAAATTAAAAGGAGGACATCTATCGCTCTTCAGAAAGTAAAACAAATAAAGAATCTGTGGAGAGGAACAGACAGAACTACAAAAATAAGACTTTTAAGGGCATGCATCTTTCCCATCGCAACATATGCCTGTGAGACCTGGACACTTAACAATACAGCTGAGAAAAACATAAATTCCTTTGAATGTAAATGCTACTGAAGAGTTCTTCAAATATCATGGACACAAAAAAGAACAAATATATCCATACTAAAAGAAATTAATATTGAAGAAGGCTGGCTAGTAAAGAGGATTAAAGAGAGAAAACTTAAATATTTTGGACACATTAAACGTCATGATAATCTAGAGAAGACCGTCTTGGAGGGGTACATAATGGGAAAAAGAAAGAGAGGAAGACCAAGGTGAAGATGGCTGCAAGACATCATTGATGATCTGCAAATGGATGCATCAGCAGCAGGCCATCTTGTTCACAACCGAGAAGCCTACAGGATAGCTGTTAGGGAGGCAAAGTTTCACAAGGGACATGCAAATGAATGGCTGACCTTGCCACGTAACTCTTCATTTTACGCTAGTTTCTGTGATTCAGCTGTTAGTCTTCTATTGATTTTCACTGTGCAGACGTCATAAAGTCTTTTCTAGATTTCAATACTTATTACACAAAACTGTACAAGGTACATACGTCCTGTTTTTTGTTTGTTTGTTTGTTTGTTTGTTTTTTTGAAACTTTTACGTCAAATCAAAAAGTTTTTTTTTCTTTCGTGCACTTCAGTATGTTTTCCGTTTTTTTTTCCTGGAGAACGTTTAAGCGATATTCGATTTCTTGCCACATGTTCTCCTTCTTCTCTTTAGTCACCGTCGCTGAAGTACCCATTATCCTTGCCTTTAAACTTTTGTCACTAAGAACTGGTGAACTGAGCAATTTGTCATTAGTATGCCTCCAAGTAAAGAAAAAAGACAAGATGAGTAATGCCCCGTAAAATTTTTTTAAAAAAAAGTAAAGGTAACCATGTCATGCCCATATTTTCCTTGACCTGCCATCACACTAGAGGGTGATATGGTCAGTATCACGCCTGGCTTCCTTCCCTTCCCCAACTCCAAGGTCCTGATTTATACTGTCCGTTATAATATTGAGAGGTTCTAATTGATACTGTCTTATAATTCTGGATCTTGAATGATGGATGCTTGGACGAATCATTGATCGTCTGTATCTTTTATACGACGAATATTCGTTGTGGCCGCGACAACATTTGATACTCCTTGAAACTTTCAAGTTAATAATACACATTGCTACATCTTCTTTTTTTGCTCACTTCACAAGTTCAGAATGCCACTACACGTGATACTACATGGTTCACCACAAGACTGAAATCTTAACACACATAGTCACTAGAAAAATCAGATGGTTCGTTCCTGAATCAAATTATAGTTCACTTTTAATGCTCATCAACCGAAATTCACAAGTATCAGAATGAGACATTTCCGAAAGCATTTAACACAAAGTTAAAAAAATATCAAACCTTCTGCATTTCCCACATAGTACTAATAATCACTTTCTAACTTGAAATGCTATCTTCTGTCTGTCCTAAACTGCTTCTCTATATACTGAATATCTGTTTACCTGTCCATCTGTTCTATCTGTAGTTGCTCTCCTATCTATATCTCGTTGTTCTCCTCTCTCTCTCTCCTTTTCTCCACACTGCGTGCCCGGCTTATACACTGTATATTATAAGTTAGTTGTCCAAAAGGACACACCTACAGATCTTTCTGTTGGTCAGCTGGTTTACTACATTCTGACTGGACTTCCGGATGAGTCGTTTCTCTCTCTTTAGTTATCTTATTGGTCATCTGGACTATTCATGTGTGCAAATCGCGTCCTAAGATTAGCACACATGCCTCACCTGGAGGGGATTAGTCCATATCTTTTATACACTGTCTGTCTGTCTGTCTGTCTCCATATGTGCTATTGTTATCTGAGTGAATCCTCTTAGTCAGTTCGTATTCATTGTCAGCGTCTAGTATTTCTACGTATCCACTTAGTAACAATAAAAATACCGTAAGAGTGTTCCGGTTCTCAAATTTTCCACTGTTCCTTACCTACATTCTACTTATCAATAATAATCAGAACTATAATAAAAATGTTAATAGTAATTATAATCGTAACATTAATAATAATAATAATAAGAAGAAGAACAATAACATCGTAATTTACAAGGCTATAATACAACAGTCATAAATTACAAAGCACAAGTGGTGATCATGATGCTGAACCATCTTCCCCCCCCCCCCCAGTCCATCAGTTTGGGAAGTTTGTATTCAAGTTTGTGTTCATTTCAAGAACTGATGGACCAGTTGTTCGAAAGCTACTCCTTTATATTTATTTTAACTTTTTGAGTTAAATACACACACACACACACACACATATATATATATATATAAAGGTTAAGGTAATCCTTTCCTTAGAGGCACATACTGTGTTAGTGCCCTTATTTTCCTTGACCTGCCAGCACACTAGAGGGTGATATTGTCAGTTGACGCCTGGCCGCCTTTCCTTCCTCAACTCCAGAAGAAGTCGGGTACCCATTTCTACAGCTGGGTGACTAGGGTGCCTCCGGCCGGATTCGAACCCCCCGACCTTCGCCATGAATAGACCAGTGCACCAACTACTTCGCCACTCAGACACCAATATGAACCTTAAGTGCCCAGGGCACATGGGGCTTCCGCAAGGGTTTTCCACAAATGCCTGTCCTTCGCCTTTTTTCTGCTCTTGCCCAGGTGAGCCCTCTATTGCTCAACATCCCTTCTGTTGTTCTTCTCCATGTCTCTTTTGGTCTACCCTTACTTCTGCTCCCCTGTGGTGTCCATCTTAGTGCTATTTTTGGTAGTGAGTTGTCAGTCATTTGGAGCACATGTCCCAACCATCGCCAGCGTCTTTCCTCAATAATTGTTGTCAGTGGTTTCATCTGCATTTCTGCTAATAAGATGTTATTTCTTATAGTGTTTGGCCAAAATATTTTTCTAATTCTTCGTAAACATTTAGTCTGGAAAGAATTCAACTTGTTTTCTATGGTTTTGGTGATTTTCCAGCATTCGCTTCCATAGAGTAGTACACTTAGAACATTACTCTTAAATATCCTGATTTTCATATTTATGCTTAGTTTTTTTTATTTCCATATATTCTGCAGCATTGCAAAAGCCTGGTTTGCTCTAGTAAGTCTGCTGTTGATGTCCTCTGTGCTGTCTCCATTTTCTACTACTCTGCTGCCAAGGTATACAAATTCGTTGACCTCCTCCACTAACTTGTTATCTACTCTGAGTACATTTCTGTTGTTCACATTTTGCTTCATTAACTTTGTCTTTCCTACGTTGATCTTTAGTCCTATGTTGTTTGCATTCTGGGTTAGCTTGTTTATTTTATCTTGCATATCTTTGTGACTGCTTGATAATAGACAAATATCATCCGCAAAGTCAAGGTCCTCCAGCACTGTGTCAAGGGTCCATTTTAATCCTCTGCGTTTGTCTGATGTTGCCTCCTTCATTAACCAGTCTACTGCCAAGATAAATAATGTTGGTGATAGTACACATCCCTGTTTCACTCCTGTTTGTACCCTAAAGCTGCTGGAGGTATGTTCTCCACAGATAACTTTGCACTGAAAACCCTCGTATAGGGCTTTGATTACATGAACTATTTTATGGGGGAGGCCATGCCATCTTAGGATTTTCCACAGTGCATCTCTGTTGACACTGTCAAAGGCTTTCTCAAAATCTATGAATAATGCATATGTTGTGCTATGCCACTCATTTGCCTGTTCTAATATTTGTCTAAGTACAAATATGTGGTCTATGCATGATCTTCCTTTCCTAAATCCTGCCTGCTCTTTCCGAAGTTTTTCCTCAAGTGTTGGTACAATTCTGTTGATGATTATTCTGCAAAATACTTTACTGGTGAGAGGCAGTAGGGTAATGCCTCTCCAGTTCCCACAATCTCTGAGGTCACCCTTCTTTGGTAATTTTACTATAAGACCAGTTTTCCACTCCTCTGGGGCTTTTTCTAAATCCCAAATTTGTTGTAATATCCGGCAAAGTTGTTTTGGTGTTTCTGTTTCTTCTGCTTTCAACATCTCCGCAGTCACTTCATCTTCACCTGGTGCCCTGTCTGATTTTAGCTTCTTTATCGCCTCCTTTACTTCATTTATTGTTATTGGTCCTGTATTGATGTTTAGTTCCGTTTTTGCTTCAGGTATGTCTATTGTTTGTGCTGCTTGTGTTCTGTTTAGTAGGGTGTTAAAGTGTTCCCTCCATCTTTCAATTTTTTTCTCTTTCTCCACTGACCAGTTGATATATATATATATTATATATATATAATATATATATATATATTATATATATATATATATATATATATACACTCAGTACAGTTTTTGTGTAATAAATGTTTGAAATTAGGCAAAGACTTTATGCTGACTGCGACAAATTAGGCATTTAGGCAAAGACTCGATAAATTAGGCAAAGACTTTATGCTGACTGCGACAAATTAGGCATTTAGGCAAAGACTCGATAAATTAGGCAAAGACTTTATGCTGACCGCGACAAACACTATATATTCTATTAGCGAAGCTGAAATAACAAATCAGCCTGGAAGTGAGAGCACCATGAAGAACTGGGATGGCCGTCCCATTGCAGCTTCTTAGTAACCTTGACGTCCAGCAAAGCTGAAGAAACAGCTGGACCAAGTCTTAGGGTTATACGGCCGATGAAGTTCGTGAGAAAGGAGTGGAGGGGTGGGTGAGAGAGAATGTTATTGACTTGAAGAAACAAGAAGAGGAGATGAAAGTCTATTCTCTGAGTGTCATTTGTAAATGGGCCCTTTATACTCCACCCCTCCTCCCATTTTCCTTCTAAAAAAAACATGTCTTGGTACTGTACTGTAAGTCTTTAGCGTTAGAGATTAGTTCTCTTATCCTTATTTAAACAAAACCTGGATTCGATCATGAGAGGAAATAAAATACGTAAATAAATAAATCAAGATTTTTTTAATACAACCACACGTCTCCCACAGCACTGACTACTCAGGTTTATAATCTTCCACTATCCACTTCCAACGGTAAAATTTATGTCAGTTATTGCTGTGCGTAAGCTAGCTTTGATCTATTATGGATTGCTTCTTTCAATAGCTGTTCTACAAGATTATAAAGTATGATATCGTCAACGATTAATGGAGAATACAGGCGTACTTTGATTCGTGTAGCGTTCTGAGCACGAGTTCACTACAAAGAAACAACCACCTATAATGCCACTGATCCATTTCTAAGCAGATTATTTTGCATTATAAGTATAGAATATAATTAGATATCACGCCCAAGTGCTCGATCGTTGGTTCTAAGGATTTAATGCTCTGGATATATTCTTTATTTTTATTTCGCTCTATCATTTTTGAGAATGTGTGAATAGGCACGTGGCGCCACATGCTAGCACTAGAGAAACTAAAACAGCGTTCTAAAATATAGAATATACGAGGGGTGATTGATAAGTTCTCGGCATAAAGTACAACGGATTATTTGTGGACAACTTTTTTGGGCTGTTTCTCAACATAGTCCCCTTACATATTTATGCACTTAGTCCAGCGATCCTGGAGAATATGGATCCCTTCTTTTTAAAAGTCAGCATCTTATGCCAGTAGAAAGTGGTCTACAGCATGAATGACATCATCATCTGAAGCATATTTGCGACCACTGAGCTCCTTTTTGAGTTTGGTAAACAGGTAATAGTCCGAAAGGGCCAAAACTTGGGAACAAGGAGGATGTTCAAGAAGCTGGAAGCCGCATTCATGAATGGCAGCCATTGCCACCGCTGACTTGTGAACTGGAGCATTGTCTTGCTGAAGGATGACTCCTCTCGTCAATTTCTCTCGACGCTTTTCCTTCATTTTGACCTGCAGTTGCTTCACAAGATTAGCATAATAGGCTCCGGCGACCGTTCTGCCCGTTTGAAGATAGTCTACCAAATGCACACCTTCTGAATCTCAAAAGATGAAAGCCATCACTTTGCCTGCAGACAGAACCACCCTTGCTTTCTTTGGAGGTGGGGATCCATGATGTTTCCACTGCTTTGACTGTTCTTTGGTTTATGGTTAAAAATAATGAACCCAAGTCTCATCCATAGTCACAAATTGCCCTAGAAACTTTTCAGGATCTGCAGAAAAAATGGCCAAGATTGTCTCTTGACATGTTGAAACGCTGTTGTTTGTGATCAGCTCCAAGAAGTTTCGGGACCCATCGAGCAGAGATCTTTGTCATTTGAAGATCATTGTGAATAATGGCATGAACACGTTCCTGGGAGATGACCAACTCAGTAACAATGTACTGCTCAGTTAGTCGTCGCTCCTCCATTATCATGTCATGGGTTCTGCCGGTGGTTTCATCTGCGGTTACCGTTCTTGGTCTTCCTGGACGGGGATCATCTTCCAGACTCTCCTTTCCATGTTTATATTGAGCCGCCCATTTTTTCACTGTGCTGTAAGAAGGGGCACTCTCCCCTAGAGTCTCTACTGTATCCTCATGTATCTACTTCGATGATAAGACCTTGATGCAGAGGTAGCGAATGACTGCTCGATGAGAAATTGTATCCATTTTCTCAATTTCTCCACCCTTTACCACTTCAATAGCTTGTAAAAAAAATTGTTTACAGTTAATTTCTTGAAACTTGGTGTTTATTATTACATTAATCTGATCTACACATGCACCTAATATCGACTGTATGTTTCAAGTAATTGTACCTTATGCCGAGAACTTATCAATCAACCCTCGAAGAAACCACGAAAGATACTACAAATGTTAGCACTTGTTTTATAGCGGTCTTGGGTAACATAAAACATGGTTATTTCTTCTACTATATTTATTTTTGCATGATATACAGATGTTGAGGGAGACACATTCATGAATATGGTGAATATTTCAAGAGAAGTTGGCTCTTTGTTTGTAGTCAAACAGTGTGGGAGAAAAGTAGCAGATAATCTTTAGTAAAGTGTCGACGCATTTAACATTTGTTTTGGTTTTTGTTTTAAAGAATCTCATTATGGACGAAATTCATTTTCAAGAGATAATGACATCAGCTTTTCATGGTACATAAACGTACTCTTACACCAAATATTTCGTAACAGGATACTGTCAAAACATTTTGTGCCAGTTCAGAATACATCATCATTTATGTGACAGTACAGTGGCTTACGTTTTCTTGCTATTCAAGTATAGAGTGCATGAAGGGAAGTCACTCTTTTAGTTTCAACATTTGTGAGAAGAAAGGGATTCTTTGACTGATTTTTTTTTTATTTCCAAAAGGTTGAGAATTGAGCACTCGGGCCCGTCTGTCATTCTGCCCTTTGCCACACAATTTTCTCTATGTTCCAGGCATTCAACAAATATGATGAGCATAGTTAGCTGAGTAGTTAGGCTCTCGGTTTGTTAATCCGGTGGTAACGTGTTCGGTCCCATCAGCGGGATTTTTTTCCGGTACGCACCAAAAAGTCCCCGGGGTTCACCCAGCCTCTAGAAATGGGCACCAGAGAAATCTGGGAAGGTAAAGCGGCCAGGGCGTGATACTGACCACATCGCACTTTCATGTGCCGAAGGTCATGAAAAATACGGACCTAACACCGCATTCCCCAGTATGCCTTAATGGCATGGAAACGGGAATTTTACCTTTACCTATATACTAAACGTAATTAACATTAGGGTGTTCATAAGGGACAAGAAAAGAAAATTGTGAAGCAGTTTCATGTTTCTTCAGCTGTAACAAAATTATAAAATTTAAAAGCCAGCGTTTAGGTGGTTCGAATAAAAACAAAAAGCGCAGCAAGTTAGGAGAATCCTCCCCGTCGCCCCCCCCCCCTCCCTCTCTCTCTGGTAGCTGTGGCTCTGATGTCAAGAAGTAATCTTTCACAAGGGACAAGTAAAGTGGATTAGAAATTAACTACAAATGCGCAGAATAGTAAATGGTACACAAAACTTAAATGCTTTAATTTGTTAATTCTAACACCGGTCCCGTGTGGTACAGTAGCTGAAATGTGTTTAAAAATTTCATGTCATGCTGTAGGTGGTAGTTCAAATCCCGGAAAAGAAATATAAGGGCGCGGGAGGGGGGAGCGCATCATAAATGTACAGGCCTCTGGGAATCACAACCTAGAGGCATCTATAACACTTAGAATGTGAGGAGTTTAAAGAACGGATCCACAAGTCTGGAGGCTTGGGGTGGGAGGAAGAAGGGAGGCTTGTGAAGGAATAAAGAGGTAAGGAGGTACTAGGGAATGATCTATAAGTAGCTCTCTATAACAGAGAGTTTCTTGCACACAGCATGTTCTGGACAATGATCTAGCTGTCTGTAACAGAGACTATCTTACACACGGCATGTTCTGTTACATGTTCTGGACAATGATCTAGCTGTCTGTAACAGAGACTATCTTACACACGGCATGTTCTGTTACACGGTGCGTTTTTGGCAACAGCTCAGATGATAGAGCAAGAAAAATTAGAAGTCTTTGTTTTTAAATCACCCGCCCCCTCCCTTCCCTCCTCCCCTCCCCCAGGGAAAAGGTTTCCCCACTCCTGAACCAAAAACCAGCCACCCCCAGCTACAGCTTCAGATTCTTCTCCAAGAAATCCCAGCTGAAGACACTGACGATACTGAGACTTGCTAGCTACCTTCAGAACTGTCTTTGTCTCTTTCACCAACGCTATCTATAATCATGTTTTTGTTTTCTGTGTTTTCATAAGTCAGATTCACAATTTATCATTTTCTCATTTATTTGACTGCATCAGTTTAATGATTTTATTTCCCATCGGATTAAGATTTATGCTGAGGTAAATAAATACTTCGGCTACGATAATACTATTTTGATATCTGTACCTAATCTTTGAAATTTTCCCCCATGAGTTTTGTTATATCATCATCATCATCATCATCACCATCATCATCGTCGTCGTCATCGTCATAATCATCATCATCATCGCCATCGCATTTCACTTCCTTAGGAGCATAAGCCATGTATAAAGGCTCTCCAGCCATTCCTATTCTTGGATTTGTTCTCCACTTCTGTCTGTATCCCTTATCTCTGAGCACTGTCTTAATTTCACTTCTCCAAGCAGTTCTAGGTCTCTCTCGATTTCTATTTCTTCTTATTTACAGAGAACTAATTTCCATAACGTGACTTTGCTAGGAACCGAACTGTCACACTGAAGCAGCAGAATTTATTGTATGCGCCTTTTTTAATTCTTTTTTTTTTTGGTATTTGTTTCATATGTGACTGCCTCAATGATTATACTTTTCCACTTGACCAATTGCTTAGAAACGGCAACTTGATCAGCAACACTTAAGGTTTCACGAAATACTAGTTTTATGTCCACCTAGACTGATAGACAGACAGACTGTGAATGAGACACGCGGACTGACATCAGATCAGACAGACGGAGAGACAGACCGAAAGAGAATAGGACAGATGGATAGGCCGATAGAGAATTATGCAGAAATACAGAGAATATGGCAGAGAAACGCATGGATCGATAGAAAAAAAGACAGGCCAACAGACAGTCAGTAAGAATGACAGACAGGGAATAAGCAAAACAGACTGACACACTGAAAGACAGACTGACAGAGAATTGCATATGCAGACCAACTAGAATCAGTTGGGTGAATAGACGACATAGTATTAGAATAGCAGAGAGTCGGAGAATCAGACAGGCAGATAGACAGATCGACAGACAAAGAATCTTATAGATAAGACAGAGAACCATTTAGACAGTGAGACCGACAGACAGAATGACAGGCAGATAGGCTGACAGACAGACACACTTAAATTGATTATTTAAAAGTTTCAGTCTTCAAAACCTGCCATTGTTTGCTTTCAGGGCGAAGGACATGCACTGTCAACATGGATACAACTCGGCAATCAACGTGAACTAGATCAATATCAATGATTGCCTGTCTTATGGCATTCTCTGGGGTTGTCTGAACTGATAAGGTTACCTGTAAAACAATACAAGTATAATCAGTGCCACAATTGCCATTACCTTTGAACTGGTAAATCTGGCCCATTTTATATCAGAGAAAACTATTTTGTTGATAAAAACTGTACTGCAAAGGGCCAATTATCGCAGACGTCTTAACCAGCTAATGAAAGAATAAAGTGCATAAAACAAATTATATATGCTATGCTTTTTGCAAGATAATGCTGCACAGTTTATTCTTATCTAATTCGCTGCGGAGACTAGACTTCAGTGCTCGATCTTTCTGAAACCGTATCCCTGGACCATGTACTAACAACCGGTATCTTTAATTTAGAACTGTTGCCTTCTCAAAGCACTTGTTAGATTCAAGTTTACATAAACTTTTCCCCGTTTTTGTCCTGCTCATTCTTATAAACTGTTCGGCAACAGAATCGATTCTCAAAACTGATGGCTAGTTCAGATTTTTTATTTTGTCCGTGCGAAGACTGCTGTAGAGCGTTTTATTCTTTTTGACATTTTGGACTCCGATTTGTGGAACATTGGACAAGGATCGCGAAACTTTAACACATCTAAAGTGAGCTTCAGAAAAGAGAATTACTATCAGTGAGAGAGAGACACACACACATACAGAGACACAGAGAGACAGAGATAGAGACAGAGATAGATAGAATCAGAGAGAGAGATAGAGACAGAGAGAGAAGAGAGAGAAGAGAGACAGAAAGAGAGAGAAGGGAGAGAGAGATAAGAGAGAGACACACACACAGATAAGAGATAGAGACAGAGAGAGGGAGATAGAAACAGAGAAAGATAGAGAAAGATAGAGACAGAGACAGAGAGAGATAGAGACAGAGAGATAGAGAGAGACACAGAGAGAGATAGAGAGAGACACAGAGAGAGATAGAGAGAGACACAGAGAGAGATAGAGAGAGACACAGAGAGAGACACAGAGAGAGATAGAGAGAGAGATAGAGAGAGACACAGAGAGAGACAGAGAGAGAGAGAAAATCATACAGAAACGCAGGAAATCAGATAGTTAAGAAAAACGGAAAGAGAATAATACAGATAAGCAGAAAGACAGATAGAGAATTAGACAGAGCGACAGAAAATCACGCAGACAGTCTTTCACGTAATTGATTATAAACTGTAGTCTACCATTTTAAATTACTAGATCAAAGTATTCTAATTACGTTGCTTTCCAGCATTAACTCTTTACGTGTGATAATAACACAGTATATCACATTAGAAAACCATTATGCCAACCAAACTGAAAATCGTGCTGCCTGTAACACATGATAGCGAAGCAGTGTTGGACATCGACGATACTGAAGATATAACATCAGTGACAAATACGTCTCAACATGGATCTGGTCTAAGCGACCGTAGGGACACCGACGTGAGTCAAAACAATGCCCACCTTGAGACTGCCATCCCCAAAATCATCGAAGAACGTAGCAGCCTTCGAAGAAAAACATCATGGGGAGATTATAGGGGACTTCAACAAAATCGAAAAAATCAGAACAGCAAACACAGAGAAAAGAATGATAATAATCAAAATCATAAAACTCCGCGAGATAAGACATCACAGAGACTACTAGAACAAAGATCCTTTCGAGAGCAACTGAAGGAGGAAAAGATCCCTCTACAACAGAGCCTGCACCAGATACCAAATGGTAACTTCCCTCGGACGCATTTTGTGATAGTAAACAGCGACATTAAGAGAGGTCGGCCATCAACTGCAGCTCCTAAAACAAAGGAACAACAGGTATGCCATGATGAAGTTAATACTGTCTGACTTGTATAATCTCTTTAGTAACAGTCCTGTGCGTCAGAAAAACTGAGACGAGCACCAAGATCGATAATAATCCAGGAGGTCAAAGTTCAACTCCAGAAATTCGTCTTTCTTTTCTTCTTTGAACAGCTGTTGAATTCAGTAGCTTTCTGGGCCATTGAGAGCCACTGAGGGCCACTGCTAAAGACAAGACACTTCTCCATATCTCTTCAGTTTTTTTTATCTTTTCTTGTCAGTTGTCGATTCCGAGAGCGAGTATATCTTCTTCTAAATTCATTTCATTCATTTGCATGTCCCTTGCGGAACTTTGCCTCCCAAACAGCACTCCTGTAGGCCTCTCGGTTGTGAGCAAGATGGCCTGCTGCTGTTGCATCCATTTCCAGATCGTCAACGATGTCTTGCAGCCATCTTCGTCTTGGTCTTCCTCTTTTTCTTTTTCCCATTATGTATCCTTCCAATACGGTCTTCTCTAAATTATCATGACGTTTAATGTGTCCAAAATATTTCAGTTTTCTCTCTTTAATCCTCTTCACTAGCCAGCCTTCTTCAATATTAAGCTCTTATAGTATAGATATATTTGTTCTTTTTTGTGTCCACGATATTTGGAGAACTCTTCTAAATAAAACAACTAAATGAATCACTTGAGCCATCATCTAAAGGATGACAGTTGTAAGCTCAAGGAGACCAAAAAAAAAAGTGTGTTTTAGTAAGTTGTGTGCTACTTCGCTCCCAAAATTGGAATTACTGTCTGTTTGCTGTTATTCTGTACCGTGGCAAGTAAGTATGAAGAGAAGACACTCTTTTAGTTTCGACATTTGTGAGAAGAAGGGATTCTTTGACTGATCTTTTATTTCCAAAAGGTTGAGAATTGAGCACTCGGGCCTGTCTGTCATTCTGCCCTTTGTCACACAGTTTTCTCTCTGTTCCAGGCATTCAACAAATATGATGAGCATAAGATGGGTTGTGGTAGTGATAGTGTCCATCACCTTCATACTGTATTTGTGAAGCTTTTTTATGAAGCAAAGAAGCTTGTGCACGTCCAGCCGGGTTCGGTAGTTTGAGTTATGTTCATTTTTGTTACTATTTTTCTTTCTCACGTGTCTGTTGTATTTAGTATTTTTTTTTTCTGGGCTAACCGTACAAGCCTCTGTTCTTTTTCTGGGCTAACCGTACAAGCCTCTGTTCTTTTTCTGGGCTAACCGTACAGCCCTCTGTTCTTTTTCTGGGCTAACCGTACAGCCCTCTGTTCTTTTTCTGGGCTAACTGTACAACCCTTTTTTCTGGGCTAACTGTACAACCCTCTGTTTTTTTTCTGGGCTAACCGTACAACCCTTTTTTCTGGTCTAATCGTACAACCCTCTGTTTTTTTTTCTGGGCTAACTACAAGCCTTTTTTTCTGGGCTAACCCTACAACCCTTTTTTTTCTGGGCTAACCGTACAACCCTCTTTTTTTTTTTTCCTAGGCTAACCGTAAAACCCTCTTTTTTTTCTCTGTAGTAGCACACTTTCCTTGTTTTTTTTTTTTCTGAAAGCCAGAAAACATACAACCGTTTGTGCTTTTCGTTGTATTTCTTGCAGATTTTTTTGTACATGAAATCCTCAAGTATGTTGGGTACTTCTATTTGGTTTTCTGCTGTTCCCACCTTGAGCCTAAAGAGCAAATGTGTGGTATTAAAAAAATAAAAAAAACCTTTAACCTTTGTTGCAGAGCAGAATCCCCCTCCCCCATTGCACCTCTGTTCTGGTTATTTTCCTACCCCGATGTTTTCCGCATGTTTACTTTCTTGCCGTTGCTTTAACGACAACGCTAACAGTTTTTTTTAAAAATGCTTCCCTGCTGCTGTTTAAAACATTCGTAATGTTTTTAACTGTTACATATTATTAACCTAAGAACATTTTCGCTTGTTCAGTTAAATAATTGGCTTAATTTTCTTCTTCACAACATAATTCTTTAGCTGGGCTGTTCTTGGTGAATTTTTTTTGTTTACTTTTTTTGTTTTTAAATCTCTGTCTTGTCTTTTCTTTTTATGTCGTTATTTCTCCTACCTCCATCTTCCTTCTGGTTTCACCTCTGCACCTGTGCCTTTTTTTTTTCCTTCCACCTATTCTTCATGGGGTTGAATGTACCTGGGATTTAAATGTTGAACTTCTGCTTGTCGTACATTCGAAGGCAATCGGATGCCCTGTGTAATATGTAAGTACAGTGTTTGTCTGTGCAGTGTCTTGTGACTGCTATAACATTTAGGCATAAAACTAACTGTAGATGAGCGTTATCTCTTTGCTTGGATTTTTTTTTTTTTGTTCATCGCTGAAAGATGCAAAGATTGGACTACGTTTTCCGAAAGTGGTTTAAGAGGCTTTTGATCTGGGCACTACTTTTTCCCCACTCAAGGCCAATAACCTGTGTTAAAATCTGCCACTTCATCAACTTATCTGGCATATTCTCTAGCTGTGCCTCCGAAGCCAGCAGTTGTGATGTCATGATATTCAACTGCATTATTTCCATGATCTTGTTTATGTAGTTATTCTATTCTTGTCTTCTCACGCAAGTTTTGGTTATAAACCCAGGCATGGAAATATAAGTGTTCCTAATTACGTCTTCTTTCACTTTCTTTTCTTTATAACTCTTGTTAGAAGTGTTTCTTATATCGTTCTGCATAATAATCACTTATATCTTGTGTTCTTATTTGTTTCGTAATTTGAGGAAAAAAAATCTCGTTAGGTACAAATCTATTCACCTAATTATGGTTTTTAAAATTTAATCCTTCTCACATACTTCTCAGTCTTTTCTGTTATGTCCAGTTTTCTTAAATATCTTCCCGTATACGAGAATATCAGCTATGCGTAGCTGTTATCGCCATAAAATGATATAAGCGTCAAGTACTCTTGGGATTTGGATGCACTGAGTGTTTCACCTTCCTTGATGGATCTAAGAAGCAGTTTGTTGCAGCTTCGCTATAGAAAACCACTCCTTAGCTGTGCTAAAATAACGAAACATCTTTTTTCAGGAAGAGTTTCTCACACTGGAGTCTGTGGACCCACAGTGGTTTTTGGGGAGTCCGTGGACCAGCAAATGGATTGACTCGATTTAAAAAAAAAATGTTAACATCATATGGGTTCTGCTTCTTTTTTTTTAATGAGGGGGCCAGTGCTGTTCTCATACCAGAAAGGAACCCATGGCCAAATTAGGAAAGAGCGACTACCCCACGTGAATAGTGTCAGAACCTATTCGCTGACTCCGGTAACTAGGTTTTCCCTCTAGTACAAGGGTCGGAAAACTGTTGCAAGCGTTCCAAGCGTGCCACCAGGAACGATTTACAGTGGCATACTGTTTGAATTGAAGTACAGTAATTATCATCTCCTAAAACATTGGAATTTTTAATTAAATGAAAGCATATAGTTTTTAAAAGCTAAAAGTGACCTAGCTGATGTTTCTAACTGACGTAACACCTGAATGACTTAACCTTGCGGTTACAAGGAGAGGGTCAAACAGTGCTTGAACTTTCGAGCACAGGAAAGGATCGGCAACAAAATGTACACATATGTTGCCGTTATATTACCACTAATGCCTACAAGTACTTTCCAAGCGTCATTCAAATCATGTACGATCCAACAGAGATGAGCTTCAGAACTACTTTGAAGCGGTCAAAGCCGAGTTTGCTAAACTGTATGTATTTTGTGGACTTCCTTGTTTTTTTTTTTCTGAAAGCCAGAAAACATACAACCGTTTGTGCTTTTCGTTGTATTTCTTGCAGATTTTTTTGTACATGAAATCCTCAAGTATGTTGGGTACTTCTATTTGGTTTTCTGCTGTTCCCACCTTGAGCCTAAAGAGCAAATGTGTGGTATTAAAAAAATAAAAAAAACCTTTAACCTTTGTTGCAGAGCAGAATCCCCCTCCCCCATTGCACCTCTGTTCTGGTTATTTTCCTACCCCGATGTTTTCCGCATGTTTACTTTCTTGCCGTTGCTTTAACGACAACGCTAACAGTTTTTTTTAAAAATGCTTCCCTGCTGCTGTTTAAAACATTCGTAATGTTTTTAACTGTTACATATTATTAACCTAAGAACATTTTCGCTTGTTCAGTTAAATAATTGGCTTAATTTTCTTCTTCACAACATAATTCTTTAGCTGGGCTGTTCTTGGTGAATTTTTTTTGTTTACTTTTTTTGTTTTTAAATCTCTGTCTTGTCTTTTCTTTTTATGTCGTTATTTCTCCTACCTCCATCTTCCTTCTGGTTTCACCTCTGCACCTGTGCCTTTTTTTTTTCCTTCCACCTATTCTTCATGGGGTTGAATGTACCTGGGATTTAAATGTTGAACTTCTGCTTGTCGTACATTCGAAGGCAATCGGATGCCCTGTGTAATATGTAAGTACAGTGTTTGTCTGTGCAGTGTCTTGTGACTGCTATAACATTTAGGCATAAAACTAACTGTAGATGAGCGTTATCTCTTTGCTTGGATTTTTTTTTTTTTGTTCATCGCTGAAAGATGCAAAGATTGGACTACGTTTTCCGAAAGTGGTTTAAGAGGCTTTTGATCTGGGCACTACTTTTTCCCCACTCAAGGCCAATAACCTGTGTTAAAATCTGCCACTTCATCAACTTATCTGGCATATTCTCTAGCTGTGCCTCCGAAGCCAGCAGTTGTGATGTCATGATATTCAACTGCATTATTTCCATGATCTTGTTTATGTAGTTATTCTATTCTTGTCTTCTCACGCAAGTTTTGGTTATAAACCCAGGCATGGAAATATAAGTGTTCCTAATTACGTCTTCTTTCACTTTCTTTTCTTTATAACTCTTGTTAGAAGTGTTTCTTATATCGTTCTGCATAATAATCACTTATATCTTGTGTTCTTATTTGTTTCGTAATTTGAGGAAAAAAAATCTCGTTAGGTACAAATCTATTCACCTAATTATGGTTTTTAAAATTTAATCCTTCTCACATACTTCTCAGTCTTTTCTGTTATGTCCAGTTTTCTTAAATATCTTCCCGTATACGAGAATATCAGCTATGCGTAGCTGTTATCGCCATAAAATGATATAAGCGTCAAGTACTCTTGGGATTTGGATGCACTGAGTGTTTCACCTTCCTTGATGGATCTAAGAAGCAGTTTGTTGCAGCTTCGCTATAGAAAACCACTCCTTAGCTGTGCTAAAATAACGAAACATCTTTTTTCAGGAAGAGTTTCTCACACTGGAGTCTGTGGACCCACAGTGGTTTTTGGGGAGTCCGTGGACCAGCAAATGGATTGACTCGATTTAAAAAAAAAATGTTAACATCATATGGGTTCTGCTTCTTTTTTTTTAATGAGGGGGCCAGTGCTGTTCTCATACCAGAAAGGAACCCATGGCCAAATTAGGAAAGAGCGACTACCCCACGTGAATAGTGTCAGAACCTATTCGCTGACTCCGGTAACTAGGTTTTCCCTCTAGTACAAGGGTCGGAAAACTGTTGCAAGCGTTCCAAGCGTGCCACCAGGAACGATTTACAGTGGCATACTGTTTGAATTGAAGTACAGTAATTATCATCTCCTAAAACATTGGAATTTTTAATTAAATGAAAGCATATAGTTTTTAAAAGCTAAAAGTGACCTAGCTGATGTTTCTAACTGACGTAACACCTGAATGACTTAACCTTGCGGTTACAAGGAGAGGGTCAAACAGTGCTTGAACTTTCGAGCACAGGAAAGGATCGGCAACAAAATGTACACATATGTTGCCGTTATATTACCACTAATGCCTACAAGTACTTTCCAAGCGTCATTCAAATCATGTACGATCCAACAGAGATGAGCTTCAGAACTACTTTGAAGCGGTCAAAGCCGAGTTTGCTAAACTGTATGTATTTTGTGGACTTGCTTAGGTTGGCACGCTGGGTAATTTTGCAACATGAATTCGGCATGGCACAACTAAAAAGGTTGCCTACCCTTGCCCCAATACATTCCTCTCTTTCCTTCCTATGTGTGGTAGTCATCACATCTCTTACACTGCTTTCAAGTCAGTGTGAAGAGTAAAGCAAAGTTTCCAGTTTCCCGCATGCCTTACTGTGAATACGTAACACAGTGCATCTTATTTTTATTATTTAACCTTTTGTCAGTTCGTGATTAGTCGCTGTCTACCTTTTATTTCCACTTTGGATCCAAATTTATCTCCCCTGCTTCATCTGGTAGGTGTATGTTTTTCCCCCCTCTTTGTAGAAATTTGTATGTTTTGAAAACAAAAATGCCATGACAAGCGAGTGCTGATTTAAGCAAGCAACTGACATTTTAGAAATGTGGAAAGCAGTGAGCATTTGCGGGTACAAATATGAAAGATGGGAGAGACCTTACCTGCCTTCGCTTGTAGAGTGCGATGCGTACATCAGCGCATTTCTTCACTATTAGTCTCACAGACGTCAGGATTTTAAAAAATCAACATTTATTTAATATTTCTAGATTATGGTTTCTTGTTTGTTTGTTTGTTTGTTTGTTTGTTAAGAGTAACTCCATGCTTCAGTTCATTTAAAAGTAATGAGCAATGGAATCAATTAGCACTGTTTTTTTTCCTCCGTTTTTTTTTCTTTTACGATTAGATCTTAAAGTAACGCACAATTTTATAGTAGAAATTATCATCATTATTCGTAGCGATTTACTGATTTAGATTCATTAGTCTTATTATGATAAAATCTACATAAATCTGTCATGATGAATATCTCAAGTGAACATTTCGCATAAACGATTATGAAATGGCCTATCAATGAATTTGCCCTGAACATTTAAATATTTCTTATTTGTGAATATTCATTTATAAAGTGCTACTCGGTGTTATATTAAGTTTTAAGAATATTCACTTGACATTTATTTTTATTATTTCCGTGTACAGTACTATAATTACGTTATTACATTTGTCTTAGACATCTAACATGTACTCATGTCAGGTTGTTGATAAAGTTTGATAATTTCATTATCTTGCAAGGCAGTTGACAACCACGAAAATTTCTGCTATATTTTTAAGTTGTGGTATTTATAAAAATAAATATAACAGTGAATTTCGTAAACAATAATTGTATTGCTACTATTTTATCGTAGAGCAACTGGCAGCACAGAATCCGAACATTAGGTGACGTTAACCTGTCAATCACTGAGGCTTACGGTAAAATCTTGTCACAAATGTTGCCTATCTATCTATCTATCTATCTATCTATCTATCTATCTATCTATCTATCTATCTATCTATCTATCTATCTATCTATCTATCTGCCTTCCCGTCTGTCTGTGAACTTGTTATTGCTTCATTATCGTATAGTAATTTTTTTAATAATGAAAACACCATGGTCACTTAATGCTTTTTGTGTATAATATTGAACTTTAATGATATTATTTATCTCTAGTATCTTCATTTAGTTTCGTATGAAAATATTAATTTCTATGACCACATTTCTAGAGTATTTCCTTTGGTATTTTAACATTTCATAATAGTAAAATATTGATTTCCTTACATACACCTTGTATAGATAAAAAGGATGGCGACTGCAGTAAAACTGGTTTAAATAATAAAGTTAGATAGAGGTGTATGGTGTAGTTTTACAAAGTGACAGAGGGAGTGAGTAAAGTGAGAAAAAGACGAGTAGAAAGTATGAGAATGTATAAATGAAAAACATACAACATCCGATATTTCGGCGTGAGCCTTTTTCGAGGATTACATGCACAACGAGACAAAAACAAATAACTAAACGAAGAACTTATCTTAATATGGCCTCCTCCAGAAGTAGGAAACAGAAATGCCTGTCTTAGAAGATGCATAGGGACCACGAGGGCCACACAAAGGATACGCCGATAGAGCCAATCGTAAAGAAGAGATGGAGAGAGAGGAGGAAAACAAGTGGTAGAAAGGGGCGGGGGGGGGGAGGCAATAGAAACATGATAGCCGCTAGAGGAGAAGGTGTCGGGGGGGGGGGAGGGAAAAGGGGAAGCGGAGAGATAATGAATGAAGAACATAAACACCTGCAGGGAGAAAATGTGAAACTGGTGAATAGGACAACCCCCTATAAACACCAATATGTTGCCAGAAAAGAAAAGAGGGTGGCGGTAGGAAGGGGTAGCTAGGAGCTTTCTACCACTTTGTTTAGTTATTTGTTTTTGTTTCGTTGTGCATGTAATCTCAAAAAAGGCTCGCGCCGAAATATCGGATGTTGTATGTTTTTCATTGATACATTCTCATACTTTCTACTCGTCTTTTTCTCACTTTATTCACTCCCTCTGCCACTTTGTAAAACTACACCATACACCTCTATAATAATCTAAAAACATCAGCCTATCATACTTTAGAGACATATAGGGGATATGGTGTTAGTGCAACATTTTCCTTGACCTGTGAATACTCTAGAATGTGTTGTCAGTATTACGCCTGACTGCAATTTCTGCCCTGGTTCCAGAAGTCAAGTGCCAGTTTCTACATCCGGGTGGTTAGAGCGACCGCGGCTGGACTCGAACTGAGAGACGAGTACACTAACCACTTACAAGAATAATAATAATAATAATAATAATAATAGTAACACTGAGTAGCTTATTATTATTATTACCCGGAACAGCAAGTTGATGTTCTTTGCAGCCGAAACAGTGAAGATGTTGTGGCACAGCATTGTATAAGATTGGGAGCAGGTTATGGCGGTTATTTTTTTTCAGTCTCGGAGTGGAGCTAGAAAGGCAGGGAGTACGCAGTACTTCTTTATTAGACTCTACCACATTGAGGACTATGATGATCCCTGCCCCATTAGTCAGGTTAGGGGGTACCAATGGAAAGGTGGGACAGGGTCTTGGTTAGCTATGGTTCATCAGTCCTGACACCACCATGTAAGATATGGGTCGCTGATTACCATGTAAGGTATGGGTCGCTGATTACCATGTAAGGTATGGGTCGCTGACTGTCAATTTGGACAGCGTATTTGCACCCCCCCCCCCCCCCCAGCGTACTATGCTACTTTACAGCATACAAAATAATGCATTTATTTTTGTAAATGAATTACAAGCAGAGAAGTGGTGATTAAGGTGCAAAGACTGCTGGCAATATTAACAATGACGACAAAAATAACAATAAAACATAGTGCTAGCTTCTGTTAGTTTTACAGTTGTTTGCAAATAACTATAAAGTAATAGAGCACAGTGTTATATGGTTAGACCTTGAAAAATCATAGATAATGCACTTTTAGTCATGACATAGTCGAAGTCTTCTTAAATATTTGTTTAACTAGATGTGTTGTTTACCTGATGCTGTTGTTATGATTATTCTGGTACTGTAAACTGTTTTCTGCAGCCGATGTTAGTCTGGTGCTGTAGACTGTTTTCTGCAGCCGATGTTAGTCTGGTGCTGTAGACTGTTCTCTGCAGCCGATGTTAGTCTGGTGCTGTAGACTGTTCTCTGCAGCCGATGTTAGTCTGGTGCTGTAAACTGTTCTCTGCAGCCGATGTTAGTCTGGTGCTGTAAACTGTTTTCTCCAGTCGATGTTAGTCTGGCACTGTAAACTGTTTTCTCCAGTCGATGTTAGTCTGGTGCTGTAAACTGTTTTCTCCAGTCGATGTTAGTCTGGTGCTGTAAACTGTTTTCTCCAGTCGATGTTAGTCTGGTGCTGTAAACTGTTTTCTCCAGTCGATGTTAGTCTGGTGTTGTAAACTGTTTTCTCCAGTCGATGTTAGTCTGGCACTGTAAACTGTTTTCTCCAGTCGATGTTAGTCTGGTGCTGTAAACTGTTTTCTCCAGTCGATGTTAGTCTGGCACTGTAAACTGTTTTCTCCAGTCGATGTTAGTCTGGTGCTGTAAACTGTTTTCTCCAGTCGATGTTAGTCTGGTGCTGTAGACTGTTCTCTGCAGCCGATGTTAGTCTGGTGCTGTAGACTGTTCTCTGCAGCCGATGTTAGTCTGGTGCTGTAGACTGTTCTCTGCAGCCGTTGTTAGTCTGGTGCTGTAAACTGTTCTCTGTAGACGATGTTAGTCTGGTGCTGTAGACTGTTCTCTGTAGACGATGTTAGTCTGGTGCTGTAGACTGTTCTCTGTAGACGATGTTAGTCTGGTGCTGTAAACTGTTCTCTGTAGACGATGTTAGTCTGGTGCTGTAAACTGTTCTCTGTAGACGATGTTAGTCTGGTGCTGTAAACTGTTCTCTGTAGACGATGTTAGTCTGGTACTGTAAACTGTTCTCTGTAGACGATGTTAGTCTGGTGCTGTAGACTGTTCTCTGTAGACGATGTTAGTCTGGTGCTGTAGACTGTTCTCTGCAGCCGATGTTAGTCTGGTGCTGTAGACTGTTCTCTGCAGCCGTTGTTAGTCTGGTGCTGTAGACTGTTCTCTGTAGACGATGTTAGTCTGGTGCTGTAGACTGTTCTCTGCAGCCGATGTTAGTCTGGTGCTGTAGACTGTTCTCTGCAGCCGTTGTTAGTCTGGTGCTGTAAACTGTTCTCTGTAGACGATGTTAGTCTGGTGCTGTAGACTGTTCTCTGCAGCCGTTGTTAGTCTGGTGCTGTAGACTGTTCTCTGCAGCCGTTGTTAGTCTGGTGCTGTAGACTGTTCTCTGTAGACGATGTTAGTCTGGTGCTGTAAACTGTTCTCTGTAGACGATGTTAGTCTGGTGCTGTAGACTGTTCTCTGTAGACGATGTTAGTCTGGTGCTGTAAACTGTTCTCTGTAGACGATGTTAGTCTGGTGCTGTAAACTGTTCTCTGTAGACGATGTTAGTCTGGTGCTGTAGACTGTTCTCTGTAGACGATGTTAGTCTGGTGCTGTAAACTGTTCTCTGTAGACGATGTTAGTCTGGTGCTGTAAACTGTTCTCTGTAGACGATGTTAGTCTGGTGCTGTAAACTGTTCTCTGTAGACGATGTTAGTCTGGTGCTGTAAACTGTTCTCTGTAGACGATGTTAGTCTGGTGCTGTAGACTGTTCTCTGTAGACGATGTTAGTCTGGTGCTGTAGACTGTTCTCTGTAGACGATGTTAGTCTGGTGCTGTAAACTGTTCTCTGTAGACGATGTTAGTCTGGTGCTGTAGACTGTTCTCTGCAGCCGTTGTTAGTCTGGTGCTGTAGACTGTTCTCTGCAGCCGATGTTAGTCTGGTGCTGTAGACTGTTCTCTGCAGCCGTTGTTAGTCTGGTGCTGTAAATTGTTCTCTGTAGACGATGTTAGTCTGGTGCTGTAAACTGTTCTCTGTAGACGATGTTAGTCTGGTGCTGTAGACTGTTCTCTGCAGCCGTTGTTAGTCTGGTGCTGTAGACTGTTCTCTGCAGCCGTTGTTAGTCTGGTGCTGTAGACTGTTCTCTGCAGCCGTTGTTAGTCTGGTGCTGTAGACTGTTCTCTGCAGCCGTTGTTAGTCTGGTGCTGTAAACTGTTCTCTGCAGCCGTTGTTAGTCTGGTGCTGTAAACTGTTCTCTGCAGCCGTTGTTAGTCTGGTGCTGTAGACTGTTTTCTCCAGTCGATGTTAGTCTGGTGCTGTAAACTGTTCTCTGCAGCCGATGTTAGTCTGGTGCTGTAAACTGTTCTCTGCAGCCGATGTTAGTCTGGTGCTGTAAACTGTTCTCTGCAGCCGTTGTTAGTCTGGTGCTGTAAACTGTTCTCTGTAGACGATGTTAGTCTGGTGCTGTAGACTGTTCTCTGCAGCCGATGTTAGTCTGGTGCTGTAAACCATTCTCTGCAGCCGATGTTAGTCTGGTGCCGATGTCATGACAATGTTAATTTACATGTATCGTACTGGATGGGGAAGGGGTAATGGTAGCTTGCTAGAAAACCCGGGGTAAACTCAAAGCACGATCTTTTTGTCAAGTTCTAAGATTGTATGGACGAAGGTCATCAATACCACGCTATCCGGACTAAGCCTTGCTATTTGAGGCGCCATAAAAGAGCGGGAAAATGTCATTTCCGGTTTTCCGCTCTTATAACAGTAACATCATCCTAGTCTAACCACCTTTGTGCCCCCCCCCCTGCTGTTTACTTAATGTTTCGCAGATTCGAGACACACACACAGAAACCAAGATTCTGTGCCTAGCTTATATATATATATATATATATATATATATATATATATATATATATATATATATATGTGTGTGTGTGTGTGTGTGTGTGTGTAATCCTGTCATGCCTTAGAGGCACATAGGGATATGGTGTTACTGCCCATATTTTCCTTGACCTGTCAGCACACTAGAGGGTGATATGGTCAGTATTACGCCTAGCCGCCTTTCCTTCCCCAACGCCAGAAAAAGTCGGGTACCCATTTCTACAGCTAGGTGACTGGGGTGCCTCCGGCAGGATTCGAACCCCTGACCTTCGCCATGAGAGACCAGTGCACTAACCACTTCGCCACTCAGACACTTATATATATATATATATATATATATATATAATTTGCTGCCTTGTGATTTGAAGATCGGTCCGCCAACGTCTTAATGACATCTCCAGTAATGAGCAAAAACATGTTTCTCAGCATTATAATCCAAGGGACCACAAGGGCATACGGAATATTTCAACGCTATTCGCACTTGTTCTGCCTATGACTGTGTTCACGAAGCTCTGGAACAGCGCCTTTTCTTCCAACGGATCTGGACTGTCAACTCAGCTTTCTCTGAATAATTATTTCCTTTGTTCCACTGCAATTTGTTTCGTGTAGAAATCTACTTATATCATTTTTTTTTAAAAGCTGATATCTAACAAAAAGTCATCTGCAGTATTCTATGTCCAAAATTCGCAGCTAGGGAGGACCATTAATATAACCTCTACAATAGACGACCATTTATTACAAAACAAACCAGAGACAACTTACATCCAAGAGCAAATGTCACGAAAAATCAGCCCTGTTGTCATTTAATGACATGGATGAGTTTTATGACATGTCCTCTTGCGTCCGAGTTACTCTTCTCAGTGGTCCGCTGTGTGGGAGGATGATTATGAAGTAAAAGTGATGTTATAATGATGTTCTACTGAAGCGGGTCGATAAATCTTCGACCTTGATGTTCACGAAAGCAGGACTTTTTTTCTTAGATATGTCTCAGGAGATTGTGAAGCGTTAGATTTGATATTCTATGCTCAACAAAAGACCACCAGATAAAGAAAGGCGGAAAATGAGTAAATGAATAGATGGAGGATGGATGAATGAACGAATGGATAGGTTGATGAATCGATGTGTGGACTGAAAGGAAAGTGGGTTGGAGGGTTTTATGGATGGATAGATGACAACATCCTGTCAGCTGCCTTGAATTTTAGAACCTGCAACATTATTCAATGCCTCATCTGTGCCATAATTAACCCTTTTTAAAAATATATTACTTCTTACTTCCTGGAGGCTCTACACAGGCTATTATTAATCGATAGTTCGCTTTTTATTTTCTTTTTTTTGCCTACTAGATTAGACTGCAAAAACATGACACATGCATGGAAAAAAGGAGCATATCGATCTTCTTAAGACAGAAGATCCGGGCTAACATGAGAGCTGCTCGTATGACACAAACTAGACTATAGCGTGTGCTCCCTCTACAGAGCATTCTGATCGATAACGCGTACAGCAAGCCGCACGGCGACCGAGGAAAGATGGTCGGTTACATCTGTATGCCGGCTCATCACTCGTAAATTCTGTGAGAGATGTCAAAAGATTTGGAAACCCAAAATAAGCAGTTGTAACCTTCATATTCAATAACGGCTTCTATTCTGCTGCTCGTAGATCTGAAGGACTTTTATTCTGCGATATTTAGCCATAATTTGGCATCTCATATTGAAATATCTGTGTTGCCAATTCACTGTCTAGACATACTTCTACGAGGTAAGTCTTGTGCCTTTCACAGTTTGTCTAGCAAAACTGTACACCGTTTCCACAGGAAAAATGTATCCCAATACGCTTTTTAAAAAATATTGTTCTAGAAATACTCATGAATGTTTTATCCACAGACATAGATCTGGAACATCAAGATATAATGATGAAAGCGTTGATAGCATACAGCCAACATTGCAGAGGTAATACAGGTGATACTGGTAACGAATTTACTACCGTCGACCAGTCAAAAGAGAGACTAACATCTCAGAATTATAGATATCTGGTTTCTAACGACAGCGTCACAGGCTGTCAGTCTGCCAATCATTCAAAATTCGAAAACGACAATCCACCAGCGAGGTCAGGTGAAACATCACAATGCTTAAAAATGGCGCAGTGTCGACTAAAGTACTATGATGACCCCAACACCGAAAGGTCAACCGAGAACAGGTCCAAATCACCGTTGACGTCTCGGACGTCGCCTCTGCTGTACAGCTTACAGGACGCAGACGGTGTGTTGGCAGACGCCGTGGGACACGTGTACAAATCTACTCACTCGCGTCCCTGGTCCGTTCTGCCTGGGAGATTATCTGACTTTGTCAAGGTGAATCGACATGGCGTGTGCTTTGTTGGTGGCAAGAGGTATTTACAAGTTTACTGATTTCCAGTATGTATAAGTCTTTTTTTTTCAAAATAATGTTTTATAGGGGGAGAGTTTTATGATGACTTGTGAGTTAAAAAAAAATGTTCTTGCTTAAAGTATAATGTTTCTGTACTGCATGGCTCTGCTGAATGTGCAAAACACCTGAGTCATGACCTTTTCATTCAGTGTTATGTGTTTGAAGATAACGATTTGTTTTAGTTTGTATATTTAGAAATTCATTTCAATAGTTGAGTTTTTAAAAATGGCTAAAATAACTATAAAATTAATTGTACAGTCTATGAGATGTGCTAGAAAGAGTCTGATATTAGCTGTGGCGTTTATAAATGATTGAATGTAAGCATATAAAGGTTGACAGAGTGTATGGTTCAGTTTTACTAAATCATAGAATGAGTGAAGAAAGTATGCAAAAACGAGAGTGGCAGGAAAATGGGCACGTATAAAGAACAAACAACAGTCCAATGTTTAAGCAAATGTCTCTATCAAGGACCACATACATTAGGATCACAGTAGATATAAACACGAAAAATATTTTTTTTAAAAGCGCAGCTCTTTAGTATCCTTCTCGTAAGAAAGAAGGGCATAAAATGCTTACACGTGAAAGAGTTCATTTTGACAGGGAAAAAATGTGTTTATGTAGAGTAGTAACCAGCCAGTAAGTTTTATATGTTTTAACTCTGCTATTTTTTAGATCCCAGGACACCAGTGGCACGGACGTGAGCAATTCCAGCAAGATTCGCTCACCAAACGGTAGCCTTGTTAGCATTAGTAATCAACTTAAGGTTGTCACAGTTCAACTCGACGAAAAAATGAGTCATCCAATCACTCGTTCTGTGGCCTATCAAAGACGAAACCAGACCACTCACATGTGGACTGACAGCAGCCATCTCATGAGCCGTAGTATGCCACCTGCAGGATTCTTCGGGTCTTCATTCTCCTCGCCAAGATCATCCCACGATGCCAGCTCGGAAAGATCATCTCCAGCTGGGAAACCAACAAAATCTCGTCCCAGCTCCTCGTACTCCTACGACGGTGGCTTCTTTGTCGGCGCGCATTCTGGACAGGCCGAGTATTTCGTTATACACCCGGACTGGGTGTCCGAAGCGATGAGTGTCAAGAAAGCGCCGATAAGTAGCAAGACAAGCGGGTCTACTCTTCAGCGGAGCGCTAGTCTTGGTGGCCACACTTTACCCGAGGGAAGGCGGTGCCTAAGTGCACCACCAAAACAGCGAAATCCTATCACGATGGATCACGGTGAAGCAAGCGAAACACAGTCCAAATAGCAAATGCTGTATCATAGAAGCAAACATTCAACATAACTGCACGATGACTGTATGGAATATTAGCTTTTAAACAGCCGGCCTTCTGTTCTTGTGTGTTTCAAAATTAGTTAAGCACGCCTTATTTGCTGCACTGAATATGAATATTCTGTATAAATGCAAGTGTTCAACTTGCAACTTATATGCAAACCTCATTTTTACATTTTGTGTCATTAAATTGCAGAGCAATATTCGCTTATTTGGTATAGACAATGAGCTAAATGCTTTTCATCTTTGCGTGCTTCGTGTTTTTTTTTTAAATACACTCTCGTACTACAAGTTTTTTTTTAAAAAAAAGACTGAAAGTGGAAATGAGCAAGGACACATACTTAATTCTGAATAAATATGTTGTTTAGAATTTTGCGAGAATAAATACCGTCTGTAGGCCCAGCAGATCTGAGCTACATAATAAGGCCAGGTCTGACTTGTGTATGACCTGTGGAGCCAGGTATAACTTGTGAATCCAGGTATGACCTGTGAAGCCAGGTATGACCTGTGAAGCCAGGTATAACTTGTGAATCCAGGTATGACCTGTGAATCCAGGTATGACCTGTGAAGCCAGGTATGACCTGTGAAGCGAGGTATAACTTGTGAATCCAGGTATGACCTGTGAAGCCAGGTATGACCTGTGAAGCCAGGTATGACCTGTGAAGCCAGGCATGACCTGTGAAGCCAGGTATAACTTGTGAATCCAGGTATGACCTGTGAAGCCAGGTATGACCTGTGAAGCCAGGTATGACTTGTGAAGCCAGGTATGACTTGTGAAGCCAGGTATGACCTGTGAAGCCAGGTATGACTTGTGAAGCCAGGTATGACCAGTGAAGCGAGGTATGACGTGTGAAGCCAGGTCTGACCTGTGAAGCCAGGCATGACTTGTGAAGCCAGGTCTGATTTGTGAAGCCAGGTATGACCTGTGAAGCGAGGTATGACCTGTGAAGCCAAGTCTGACCCATGAAGCCAGGTCTGACTTGTGAAGCCAGGTATGACTTGCAACACTAGGACTCACCTAGAAATCACACTTGACTTGCACAACCAGACCAGACTTAATCAGACCAGACCTACACAGTAAGACCAGACCGGACCTACACAGTAAGGCAAGGTCTCACAGTCTGACTAGACCTACACAACCAGACTGGACCTACACAACCAGACCGATCCAGACAAGACACACACAACCAGACCAGAGCAGAGCTACACAACCAGACCAAAGCAGAGCTACACAACCAGACCAGACCTACACAGTAAGACTAGACCTGTGCAACAAGACCAGACCCACACAACTTGACTAGACCTATACAACCAGACAGACCCACGTAACAAGACCAGACCCACACAACTTGACTAGACCTACACAAGACCAGACCTACACAACAAGACCAGACCTTCACAACCAGACCAGACCTACACAACCTGACTACACCTCCACCTACACAACTAGACCAGACCTGCATAACAAGACTAGACCTTTACAACCAGACCAGACCTATACATCTAGACCAGATTTAGACAACAAGACCAGACCTACATAACAAGTCCAGATCCAGACAACCAGACCAGACCTACACAACCTGTCTAGACCTACACAACCTGACTAGACCTACCCAACAAGAAGCCATGGGTCTGCATTAAGAAAAAAAACCCAAAAACTGATGACTATACTCTAGATTTAGCATGTCCAGCTCTTGAATACTGCAGCGAAATCTCTGTTACAGATTAATAAAAATAATGTAGACTTGCTTTCTAGCTATCTATTTGATTTCGTTGTGCTGGGATTCATAGTATTATTTGAGCTTACATTCTCATAGAAAGTTAATAATGTGGAAAATCTTGTGTATGATCTCTAAATCAATGAATTTTGTTATTATATTAGAACTGAACATCTCCCTTCCTACAAAAAAAAACCCTCAGTACTGTTGAATAAACTGTTTAATCTCAAATAAACTTTTGCTGAAAATAGGATAAAGCTGAAGGTTAATTTACTTAAACCTTTAATGCAAAAAAAAAATGTATGTATTTAGATTAATACTTCTTCCATGACAGAAATAACCATTGGGCATTAGTACCAAATCAAAATACATACAACATGAATACTGAGTGAAGTTGTTGTTGTGTGTGAATATCTACATTCATTTTGTTATAACTGAGATCTGCTTTCTGTTTTTTAAAGGAATAAACTTTTTTTGTGAATACCTGTCTACAGAATATGTGAAACTCATTCACAGAGCACAGAGTTCAGGCAGATTATACTCTTAATACTTGTAGACAATGTGTGGGTTATAGCCTAATTGATATTAGATGAGCATTTCTGTTCTCACTGTTAACAGATACTATAGTGTAACCCACTGTTAGCGGATACTGGAGAGTAATCCATTGTTAACAAACATTGCAGAGTTGTTTATTGTTAACAGAAGCAGCACAGTAATTCATTGTTAACAGATATTTGCAGAGTAACTCATTGTTAATAGATGCTACAAACTCATTGTTAATAGAAATTGCACAGTAACACATTATTAACAGATGCTGCAGAAAAAATAATTCATTGTTTACAGCTGAGGAAAGGTTATGTTTGTGCTGTTTACACACACACACAAAATGCTTAAATTCTCTTTGCTGTAAAGAGTTAATAGCTTATTATTCATCATTATGAACCAGTGGTTTTCAGTTATGTCATTAAATGAGTTCAGGCAATGTTCACGTTGTTCATGCAACTTTGGCTTATGTCCAGTTCCTTATTGAAAATAACTGGCTAATAATCATACTTTGCAATCTATCTGGCTAATAACTAACACACAGTATAATTATGTGATTTATCAGCAAACTGGTTATTGACAACTAGTTTATGATCACTTTGGTTATAGATAAGTTGTTTCCAATCAGTTTGTTCATAAACAGATGATCACTGGCTGTTCTGTTTACAGAGAACAGCTGGCTAATAACTGCTTTATATATAGACAATCTATACCTCATGTTCTCTTTGTCAAGTCAAAATGCATGATTCACAATGTTCATTGTTGATAAATGTGTACTGAACAGTCTTTTACAAATTGGTCAGCTTAATTGAAGCTAAACAACTTTTTCAAAACTAATTTTCATGACATCAGTCTATCAGTAAAATTTGTCATGTTTCTCTGATACCATCTATCCATCTCTTTCTGGGTCTTCCTCTTGATCTGTGTCCTGTAGTTCTTTGGTTGAATGTTCTCACAGTTGGCTATGTGTGTCATTCTCATTAAGTGGCCAAACCATTTGATCCTTTGCTTATCCATGTTGTAGACATTGTGTAGTTCATACCATCTGTCTTATGGTGTTATTTCTTAGCTTGTGAAACCTGGTAATATTTGCTGCTTTCCTAAGAAATTTCACATGTGGTTATTTTATTCTGTTGTTTCTTTGTAAGTGCCCATATCTAGAATTTGTACCAAAGCATTAATATGAATACGCTGTTAATTAGTTTTCTAAAAGTTCCACACTTGATGTTGGAGTGTGTAAGCAGCAGGGATTGATGGTATGCAACAGCATTGGCTCATCAGTTTCTTTATCAAGCTTCCCATCTTCTTCAAGGTACTTGAATTCTTTTACTTGCTAGATTTTGCTAACTTCAGTATATACACTAGATGATCATTGATGATCTGCAAATGGACGTATCAGCACCAGGGCATCTTGCTTACAACCTAGAGGCCTACAAGAGAGCTGTTAGGGAGGCAAAGTTCTGCTAGGGACATGCAAGTTACGGACTGACTGACAGTATATACATTCAATGGGTTTGCAATTTGTGGTCTTTTTCGATTTTCATATCATAATGTTTACAACTCTGATGGAAACTATTCATGTCATGATTGCTTTAATATCGTATTCTTTTTTTTCTTTGAAAATAGAACATTCTTATCATTTCATGCATGGGAAATGGGTTTTAAGATCTATTAAACCCTTGTGTGTGTGTGTGTGTGTGTGTGTGCGTGTGTGCGTGCGAGTGAGTGAGTGAGTGAGTGAGAGCTCTCTCACCATTAACATTTCTGTGGTTATTGATTCACTTATGATAATCCTTGTACAAGAAGGAAGAAAAATGATTTTAAAATATTGATCTTTGGAGAAACATCTGAAATTTATTCAATACACAACAATGGATGAAGGAAAACACGAACCAGTAATCAATAGTGAAAGCAAGACCGGCTCGATAAATTGGTTGGCAGTTTCATTCAGAACGCAACTCATCTTTACCTTAATCAACATACAGGCATGTTTTAAAATAATCTAGAGTAACCTCACAGTTTGTACACAAACTTTAAAATAAGTAGTTTTACATTAAATAAGTACTTTATATTCTAAAAAACTACTTGTAATGTATGTATATATATATATAATGTCCTTAAGATATATATATAAAAACTACAAAATCTATATGAAGCTTTAAACATTTATTTAAAATATGAGTGAAGAAATAACTTTTCTGTAGTTTTGTTGTTTTTTTTTATATAAATATATAACGTAGCAACTTCTACATGGGAACCATTTGTCATATGAAGAGCATAAAGGAGCAATTGCTTTCCGTCCATGTTTGCTTTAATATTGGTGACAGCAGCATTGGCGATTCTTTCTTTTGTGTTTTTTTTATGTCTGGAATCTTACCCTTGTAAATTATAACTTTAAAAGAAAGTTCAATTGCTCAGAAATTGCATCTTCTGTTTGACTGATTTGGTTCTAAATGGCAAATTTTAGTTGTTAATTGTTCACATTTTATGCTTGTCTTACTTAATGTATATGTTGTTTCTTTTTTTTTTCTCTTGTTTGATGAAGACTTTTTTCTGAAATATTACACATTAATGTGGATTGCTCTTACACTGTTTTATGCTCTGCAGCAATGACAGTGTGTATTTGTGTGCACAGTTGTTAATATTCATTTATGTTGCCTAAATGTTGCAGAATTTTGCTGTCTTAATAGTTAGTCTGAAGATTTGTCCCACTGAGGTGGCTGCTTCAGTTAGTATGGTGTTCTTAGTGTTAGCAATATCTTAGGCTCCTAGTCTCCTCACCTCCACCCTTCTTATATCTCAGGAACTGTACTTTGCGCTTACTGTAGTCTTAGGGCTATTACACACCACATTACATTAACAGTATAGTAAAAACACAAAATATTTTAAAGGAGAGGCCAGAGTAAAATAGGAAGATGATGACAATGATATAGATGAATATACCAGGCTACCTTCACTCCAGACTGCTAGATTATATCACTAAGCTACCTTCATTCAAGTCTGGCAAGTTCTGAACAATGTTTAAAACACCCAGTAGTGAATGGAGAAGCCTCGAAAAAGTACAAGTGAGTTTACAAAAGTCAAGGATACAAGCTCAGCAGAATAACAGGACTGGTGTTAACAGCAGGTACATTATCCTGGCTTATTGTACAGTATTCCTCAGTGTCAAGTCATGTGACATTGATAAAACAAAATGACAACAGTGAGCCGAAAACATGGAACTGATTTTCATAGTTCGAGTCAAATTGTGGAACTGATCTTCATTGTGAGCCAAAATGGCTGATCTTTATAGTGTGAACCAAAGTGATGGTAGTGATCTTGACTTGTGTGAACGGATATTGTGGATCTGAAACTGTGTGAGTCAAAATAATAGTAGTGATCCATATGGTGGGCAAAAATTGTGGACTAAAATGATGGTAGTGATCCTGACAAGTGTGAGCCAAAATTTGAAGTTAACCCTGCCTGTATGAGCCAAAATTGTGGAACTGATCCTAAATGTGTGAGCCAGAGTTGTGGAGCTTATTCTGATTGTGGGTCAAACTGATGGACAGGCTGATTCTGATTAGTGTGTGCCAAAATAATAGCACTGATCTTGCCAAGCGTGGGCCAAGATAAGATCAAGAAAATGACCCTGATTGTGTGAAGACAAAATAATAGTACTTGTCCTGACAGGTGTGATGAGCCAAAATGATGGTGCTGTTGAGGTGGCTGATTATGATAGTGCCATCAACCTCACCAATAAGCAACCAAAGCAGTTTTAAGCAAATGTGAAAATTGCAGTGTATTATCATGCTTTTCATTATGGCCATGGTATGTGATTCAGGTAAAGCTTGTCCAACAGACTTTCACTTTCTAATATATTTTTAATGACAATTTTGTCTTTATTTTACAGTGAGCCAAACTTTCTAGTGCTGAATCATATGTGCTTACGGTACATCATTTAAAAAATATAAAAACTCTTAATTTTTAAACCATAGCTGTGTCTATGAAGCATTAAAATGTGTCTATGTGTGTGATGCTTTTGTTCATTTTATAAATATGCTTTATATGACATGAGGAAGACAGAGAGAGAAGTTACTGGATGGGCTGTCAGTGTGGCTGGGAAGAAAGTCACCGGCAGATCTCATAACCAAGTCTAAAGACAGGGAACTGTGGAGAGAAATGATCGCCTGTGCCAGGTGGCACGGCACTTGAATTGAATATATGATATGATGCCCTTGTTTATTTTATAAATATTCTTTATATGATGACAGAAGTAAATGTTAAAGAATAAATGTATTGATATTGTGTATATCATGGATATATATATATATTCAAATGTATAAACAAACAAAAAAAATTATCAATGTTTACTCATTAAATAGGCCAGTCATGGAAGGTGGAAAGTTATGGCTTGAAAGCTTCTACTTCATGGCTGCATCTGTAAAGTATAGAACAAATGATGTTTACTTATACATACATATATCATCATCATCATTAGGTGCCATATCAGCAGTCTTTGGCAGTCATGCCTCTCCACATATCTTGATATTTTGGTGAATTTTTGTTATGCCATTGCATTAGACTGTCCATGACCTTTCCTGACCTTCCCCTGCCCCTCTTCTCATTTATCTTTTCTCTTCTTATGTTTTCAGTTAATACATAATACATTTCTGACATAATTTATTTAGTTTCTTTATAACTTATTTGTGTGTAGATATTTTAAAATCTGGATTATCAGAAATACGTGGCACTGATTTTCATGGCAACATTTTATTTCTCCTTAATATACTGAACCGGTGGTACCAGGTTGAGTCCCAGCAGTGGGATTTTTTTCTGGCACACACCAGAAGGGCCCCGGGGTTCACCCAGCCTCTGAAAATGGGTACCAGAGAAATCTGAGAAGGTAAAGCAGCCAGGCGTGATACTGACCACATCACACTTTCATGTGCCAAAGATCAAGGAAAATGCAGGCCTAACAATGTATTCCCTAATATGCCTTAATGGCACGGAAATGAAATTTTACCTTTACCTTTTTAATATACTGAAAGCAATATGTAAAGACAGTAGTGAAGTGTGCCTTGTGTTGCTTTAGGATATTATTTTAGGTTTAGAAGTACAAGTGACAGGTTTAAATTTATTTTCTCTTCAGTTGCATTGACGACTGAAGCAAGTCAGAGTTGAATCAGAAAGCACTGTCTGCTTGGATGAGATTGGTAGTTCACTGCACCTATGCCTACTCACTTGACTCTGACTTGAAAAAGTCTAAAGAAGTTTACTCTTTAGCTAACAATTAAGAGCAGCAACTAATGCACACTTTACTACATGAGCAGGATAATGAACATTTTCCTGAAAGCCGTCATGCTAGTGGCAATTTACAGCAGATTTTTAATTGTTAGTTTTGCTAGGCATCATTTGAAATTACTAGGCTGTGTTACCCACATGTTGCCATACATTGTACCATCTGCAAGTTTTTTAATATTCATGAGAAGATGTGCCATAGATTTTCCAAGTTCATCCAGACACATATTTCACACATTAACTTCTACACTTACCATATGACACAAGAAGCCACATCATACATCAGACTTACTTAGCATCTTTATGTGCATCCATGAGCTCCTGCTTATAACATACATTTACATTTTCAGGACCCAAGCATGTATCTGTTTTATCATACTGCCACATGTATTTGCATTAGATATTGTACAACTGATGTTGACCAAACAGTTTTTGGTACCATTCATTACAGCAGATGTATTTTTTAAGCATTTATGGAGGTTTCATATTACAGACTTCCAACTATGGAATAAAAGAATATGACTGCAGTTATTTGTTTACTTTTCATTTTTATTTTTTGTTTTTAAAATGCCATTTAAATGTTAAACAGCTTAAGGGTTAATTAAATTCATGCTTTACTCATTGTCAGTATTTACCAGAATGTGAAGTCAAACTGCAAGATGGCTTTCAGTTTGCTCTTTGCTTCATCTACTTAGTAAACCATTAAAGATCTGTAATGACACATCTGGGTGTTTGCTTATAAACGTTTGTGTGAGTTATGTTGTTATACTAGAACCATCATCTTTGTATCCCCAGACAAGCATGTACAATCTCCTCATAGCCAGACCCATATAAGATTTTGTCAAAGACTGTTATGTATCTATAAATTTTATGCACATTTTAAGTGAGAAAAATTTGTTTTATGTGTAAACATAATAACTTTATGAATGTGGATAATTATATATCTATATATGTGTGTGTATATGTGTGCACTTTTGTTTCTTTGTTTTGCTTATCTGTATATCTTGCATCCATCCCGTGCTTTTAAACGTTACATAGGGCTCACATGGTATTTCGCCAAGTTTGTATAATATTTACTTATATGAAATACTGGACCTTGTTTATAAAATACCACACAAGACTTAATCCAGCAGTTGAAAGTAACATTTCCACATATTACACAGATATAATCTTCAAATATGAAATGATGCACTCTGCAAATACATGCACATGATCAAGTGCATGAGAAGGAACCAGAAGGCTGATGTGACATCAGCTAACATTACAAGCCTGTCTCACAAATCAACAACACACCCATGTTATGAAATCTTAGCGCTGTTTATTTGTTCCAAATTCTCAGAATTATCTGAAAAAAAGTCACAGAAAAATAAGACAAGCTAAAAAACAACAAAACAAAACAAAGACAGGATCTAATAACAAACTAGGAAACATAACTATTAACTCCTTTCACCCTCACTAGCACCTCAAGGAAATATCATGCTTACAAAATTCCACTTATCTCAGAAAATGTATCTCTTGCTATAGTTTAACATAAGAGAGAACCACAGAAATATCTCTGCAGATTAGCTATTTCTGTGTTAGCAGGAGATTATTACTTATGTTCAAGGCAAGATTCACATGCCACAGAATCTCAAATCCAAATATATCAAGTGTATGAAATTATCTCATATATATAAATACAGACAACTAGAGCACTAGCTGTCCTATGTTCTAATCTACACTTACCATATGACACAAGAAGCCACATCATACATCAGACTTACTTAGCATCTTTATGTGCATCCATGAGCTCCTGCTTATAACATACATTTACATTTTCAGGACCCAAGCATGTATCTGTTTTATCATACTGCCACATGTATTTGCATTAGATATTGTACAACTGATGTTGACCAAACAGTTTTTGGTACCATTCATTACAGCAGATGTATTTTTTAAGCATTTATGGAGGTTTCATATTACAGACTTCCAACTATGGAATAAAAGAATATGACTGCAGTTATTTGTTTACTTTTCATTTTTATTTTTTGTTTTTAAAATGCCATTTAAATGTTAAACAGCTTAAGGGTTAATTAAATTCATGCTTTACTCATTGTCAGTATTTACCAGAATGTGAAGTCAAACTGCAAGATGGCTTTCAGTTTGCTCTTTGCTTCATCTACTTAGTAAACCATTAAAGATCTGTAATGACACATCTGGGTGTTTGCTTATAAACGTTTGTGTGAGTTATGTTGTTATACTAGAACCATCATCTTTGTATCCCCAGACAAGCATGTACAATCTCCTCATAGCCAGACCCATATAAGATTTTGTCAAAGACTGTTATGTATCTATAAATTTTATGCACATTTTAAGTGAGAAAAATTTGTTTTATGTGTAAACATAATAACTTTATGAATGTGGATAATTATATATCTATATATGTGTGTGTATATGTGTGCACTTTTGTTTCTTTGTTTTGCTTATCTGTATATCTTGCATCCATCCCGTGCTTTTAAACGTTACATAGGGCTCACATGGTATTTCGCCAAGTTTGTATAATATTTACTTATATGAAATACTGGACCTTGTTTATAAAATACCACACAAGACTTAATCCAGCAGTTGAAAGTAACATTTCCACATATTACACAGATATAATCTTCAAATATGAAATGATGCACTCTGCAAATACATGCACATGATCAAGTGCATGAGAAGGAACCAGAAGGCTGATGTGACATCAGCTAACATTACAAGCCTGTCTCACAAATCAACAACACACCCATGTTATGAAATCTTAGCGCTGTTTATTTGTTCTAAATTCTCAGAATTATCTGAAAAAAAGTCACAGAAAAATAAGACAAGCTAAAAAACAACAAAACAAAACAAAGACAGGATCTAATAACAAACTAGGAAACATAACTATTAACTCCTTTCACCCTCACTAGCACCTCAAGGAAATATCATGCTTACAAAATTCCACTTATCTCAGAAAATGTATCTCTTGCTATAGTTTAACATAAGAGAGAACCACAGAAATATCTCTGCAGATTAGCTATTTCTGTGTTAGCAGGAGATTATTACTTATGTTCAAGGCAAGATTCACATGCCACAGAATCTCAAATCCAAATATATCAAGTGTATGAAATTATCTCATATATATAAATACAGACAACTAGAGCACTAGCTGTCCTATGTTCTAATCTACACTTACATTCATGAATTAAATGAAGGACCCTATACAACAACAATTCAGACATATAAAACAAAATAATTATCAAATGGAGTCAATCACGTGTTTTTAGTTACACCATGAGTTGTAACATCATCAGATGAAAAACCTTAACTTGCTCACAAATGGAAAGTTCAATGCATAAAGAAAACTGAAACCAAATAATTTCAGGTATAAAATATGTGAAAAAACTGACAGCAGACCTTGCACTTTGTATGAAGGAAAATGTTCTTGAATCTGGTATTAAGCCCTTCCCCTTTTGATTTTATCATCTACACATGTACACAATGGGAGGTTTGTGATTGTAGAACAAACAGTCAACACAGACATTTTTATTTTAAACCTGAACAAACAGTAAACACATCAGTGAAAAACTATAAGAAATGAAACAAAACATGATGAATGTGACATAATGTAAAGCATATCCACACTTGCATATCTGTGGAAGTTATATATTACAATTAGTTCAAGAAAGACCACAAAGCTATCACACCTGATTCTGACCTCTCACACTGAGGTTGCACTACAAAGCAAAACTTCCTGCAGCTCTGATTGCTTCTGCAGAAACTGGAAAGATCAAACAGTGTCTAGTTTTTAACAGATCTCATCATTTTAAACAAACTACTGCAAACAGCCAAGTCTTATTTAACACTGCAAGAAGCAGAAAGCTAATGTCAAAGAGAGTTAGGCAATTTAATTCACTTTCTCAAATCACTGACTTGTGCATCACAGTCTATATAAGCATATACAGTAAACCCTTGATGTAACAGACCAGATTTAACAGACAGGACAAATAATAATACATATTCATTCATTCATTTGCATGTCCCTTGCGGAACTTTGCCTCCCTAACAGCACTCCTGTAGGCCTCTCGTTTGTGAGCAAGATCCCCTGCTGCTGATGCATCCATTTGCAGATCATCAACGATGTCTTGCAGCCATCTTTGCCTTGGTCTTCCTCTCTTTCTTTTTCCCATTATGTACCCTTCCAAGACGGTCTTCTCTAGATTATCACGACGTTTAATGTGTCCAAAATATTTATGTTTTCCCTCTTTAATCCTCTTTACAAGTCAGCCTTCTACAATATTAAGTTCTTGTAGTATGGATATATTTGTTCTTTTTAATAATACATATGTTAATTAATAATTCTTAAAAATGTGTTTAAAACTTCAAAAATCTTAAACACTGCACTGTTTGCTTTTCATATCGCACATGTTTTGGGTAGTGCAGGGGTAGACCTGATTTCTTTCAGTCTCTGTTTTAAGTCATCATATTAAAAATTTCCGTTTCCATGCCATTAAGACATACTGGGGATATGGCGTTAGGTCTGTATTTCCAAGACCTTCGGCACATGAAAGTGTGATGTGGTCAGTAACATGTCAGGCCGCACTTACCTCCCCAGATTTCTCTGACACTGATTTTTTGAGTCTGGGTGGATCCTGGGGCCTGTTTGGTGTGTACAAGAAAAAAATTCCCACTGCTTCAGGCTATCACATTGTCCAGTCAAAATACTCTTTAACTATGTTGCTAGAAAGGTGACAGTAATTGTGAAAATTACAGTCTGATTCTATGATGAATCTCAAAGTGAAAGAATTTTGACAAATAATTTGTTGACTGAAAACAAAGATTATTTTCTAAACAGCACATGGCTTATGAAATACCTCTAAAGGAAGTACTGAACAAACCACTCTGTTACCTACAGGCCATAATTTGAAGAACCATTTTCCCTATTCTGACTAGCCTACGAAGTCTTAAGAACGACAGGACTCACAAACCTACTAGATAAACCAACTAACCAAATAAGCACAGAAAAATGCTGACTACACTGATTAACACTTTGTTGACCAAATACGGGAAAATCCGTATTTCTGGTTTCCGTGCGTTGTTGACCGAAAGGCGGATTTGCCGTATTCGATGGTCGTCTTATTTAAACTGTTTCTAGCGTGTTATTTAAAGTAATTTTTGGTTGTTTGTATTTTTACTGCAAAGTTAATATAATAAAATATTGTTTTTAATCTTCGTAACTTAAAAAAAAATAGAAATCTCGCGGGTTTAGCTGTCGGAAACACGTGTTTACGAGATCTCGCCAAGTCGACATTTTGTGCAAATGGTGGAGCACGTTACGCTCGATGTTACTGTGACAGTACAATGAATTATGCCCAGAATCTTTTGTCAGACTACCCTAGTAATGAATAAAAATCACTGTTTAATGATTCTAGTAATGAAATTGATGTGTTTCAAAGTGATTTCTGTGACGGCGATCTGATTAAAAATACGATAACTAGGCACAGTGTTGCTGTGTCAGAAGTGAAAATTCCAGAGATAGTGTGATTGTGATTCGAAGTCAGGATATGATTCTTCAACAGTAAGTATTTCACATTTTTTATGTGATATAGTTAGCAGTGATATAGGTGTGTGGAGTAACATTGATTCTACACCAGTTCTTGAAAAATTTATAGGAAATTCTGGTGTTTCAGTGAATGTAAACAAACAAGACAGCATGGAGGAAATTTTCAGTACAGTGTTTGGCAATGATTTTTTTAAAACTGTTACCTCATCATGAAAATTTATACTGTGCACAGACACAACATATGAACAAACTACTGCCTTTTTGTCTGAAAATATAACACATTCAGACATTAACAAATTCTTTGGATTGATCATTTTGATGGGCCAGACTAGGAAGCCACACTGAACAACAGACCCTCTTCTGGAAACACCAATATTTTCAAAAACAATGAGCAGAGCTAAATTTGAGCATCTTCTGACACTTCTGCATTTCTCTGACAACTCTCAAACATTTCCAGAAACAAGTAGAATTAGCAAAATAAAACCTCTGCTGGATTATTTTTGCCTAAATTTCAAGAGTTGTATAAACCGAAGCAGCAGCTTTCGACTGATGAAGGAAAGACGAAAGATTTGTTCGCATGATATCAACAATGCACAACAGTGATTGTCTGGAATAGTAAATAATCATGTTCTGGTGAATCCTGAGGATGAAGGCACTAAAAAAGCATCATCTAGGAAGTGCAGAGTGTGCTTGGTCAATGAGAAAAAGAGTGAAACAAATTTTTTTTTGTCAAAGTGGTCAAAGTTGTCAAGTTCCACTGCATTCAGATAGTTGTTTCACAAGATATCACACCCTCAAGAAGTACTAGAGGATCTTGGGAGTCTGTCTACCAAGTTGGATTACATTCCCTAAAGGGTGAGTAGAGATATGCATGTTTTTCTAAGTTCACTCAAAAAAGTTCATTTTTCAGAAAAATGGCTGGGAACTGGGGGTTTTTCAGGGTAAATAACTGTGGTCAACAAAGTGTTAAGGAATCTATGATCCAAAGAGATCATAACATGAGAACTGAACTAAGGAAAAAATTCATGCACAAAAAAATAAAATAAATGTTAAAAGCTGCAGTTACATTCCAAAACACACTCACAAATAGTTCAAACTGAAGCTTAACTACATACTGAGTAAGTTTGCATTCATCTTAACAATTACAATCACTATAAGATGCTATATAACAATGATAAACTGTCCTCAGGTAATGTCCTGTCACAAATCTCTAAGACACATTGTTTATGTTGGAAGCTACAATTCATAATGACATGGTCACTTTATATAATTCAGTGGAAATATGCTGCAGGTAAACATATGTCCAGCATCATACTGGGAAACATGGGCATGTTGCACCAAACATAACGATCCATTTCTACCTCTCAGAATCCTATTAATGATCTTCCATCAAAAACATTTTGTGTCTTAAACACTGATGCTAGTTCCTTCCTTTGATTTCTTTAATGAAGTTTCCCTTCATTTCCATGAAAACAGCTTTATAATAGCTTCATAGTTGCTCTTTTTCAATAGATTCTCTCAAACATTTATAATATTTCACTTACATCAAGTGACCGTTCAGATGTAGACAATGCCAGTTTCTGCAAAAAGTAATTAGAGTTGTTTTTGCCTTTCCACAAACTGAAACACAATATAATGGGCTATTTTCAAACTCATACCCATTTATAAAGGGCATATTGTTTTCTGAATAATAATTAAATAAAAGAACTCTGTCATAAAAATGATTAAATTCAAGCTTCACAATAAGTTAACAATGTCACAATGATCTGTGTCAATCAGATCTCCTCTCCTCTAATGAGTATCTGATTATCAGGTGGTCAGCCATGCCTTTCAGTGCAGATGGATTTCTTACATGCTGTAGTCTCAGTTCAGCTACATTACTTATGTTTCTTGTTTACTCATTTTTTAACATACAGTGTGTCTTCTTGCCAGCACCCTCTGGTAACCTGTGAGGTAATAATTTGTAACATCTTGAGTGGAATAGCATGTAACAGTGCACAGGCTTTAAGGACAAGAACAGAAGTAATGTCATACAAGAACAGAAGTAATGTCATATAAGAACAGAAGTAATGTCATACAAGAACAGAAGAAATGTCATACAAGAACAGAAGTAATGTCATACAAGAACAGAAGTAATGTCATACAAGAACAGAAGTAATGTCATACAAGAACAGAAGTAATGTCATACAAGAACAGAAGTAATGTCATACAAGAACAGAAGTACTGTCATACAAGAACAGAAGTAATGTCATACAAGAACAGAAGTAATGTCATATAAGAACAGAAGACAAGACAATAAAAAGGCAGAGAAAGTCAAACAAAAATACCTGCTTATTATATGTTTTACTTACAGCATGTAGTAAAGAAGTAGGGGTGATCCACAGAAAAAAATTAGAAAGAAAGCCATGAAAGTTTCCATTAACAACCACAGCCTAGATGTAAAATATATTTTGTGGATTCTACCTGCAGACTAACTACTTTCCCCTTTGTTACAAGACACAAAAAGATTTCAACTTTTGCAATGGCAGCTAATTACATTTTCCCACGCCTGTAGCAGGGACAAAATAAACTCTCCCAGAAAAATAAGCCAGTAGAAAGAAACTAGGGAGAGATGAGAAATTTTGGTAGAAAGAAACTAGGGAGAGATGAGAAATTTTGGTAGAAAGAAACTAGGGAGAGATGAGAAATTTTGGTAGAAAGAAACTAGGGAGAGATGAGAAATTTTGGTAGAAAGAAACTAGGAGAGATGAGAATTTTGGTAGAAAGAAACTAGGGAGAGATGAGAAATTTTGGTTGAAAGAAACTAGTGAGAGATGAGAAATTTTGGTAGAAAGAAACTAGGGAGAGATGAGAAATTTTGGTAGAAAGAAACTAGGGAGAGATGAGAAATTTTGGTAGAAAGAAACTAGGGAGAGATGAGAAATTTTGGTAGAAAGAAACTAGGGAGAGATGAGAAATTTTGGTTGAAAGAAACTAGTGAGAGATGAGAAATGGCAACTGCATTAAAACAGGTTCTAGTAATAAAGGTTGACTGAGGTGTAAGGTCAGGAAAGTGGGCAGGAACAAGAATGGTGGAAAGTGGAAAATGGTAAAAATGATGAAAATACAACAATCTAATATTTTGGCAAAAGCCTGTTTTCGAGGATCACATTCAAAAAACAACACAACAGATAAAAACACACCCAAAACAGATGAAAAATTAAACACTTGGCTATTTTTGTACCCTCCTTCTTACTCGACTACTGACAGATAGAACACAGAAAACATTCAAACAAAAAAATTACAGGTAACAGAGGAAGTGACAGCCCATGCAAGAAGTGAGGGGAAGAAATTACAGAAACCTTAAATATTCCATTATATACTGCTCGAAAAAAAGAAACACAGCACTACTGTAGTCGTAATGGACACCAAATTTCAAACTCGTATCAAAATTTTATTTTACGGAATTAATGTTTCAATCTTGGCATGAAGAAACTGTAAGACTTTAACAATGAAATGATGCTCATTAAATTTGGTTTGGACTTTTATTCTTTGCGACTGAGGCCTCCGTTTCAGTACGGTGTATGGCCTCCTCTGGCCTGTATCAGAGAACGACATCTCCTTGACATGGATCTGATTAGCCGTTGGATCTGTTGTTGTGGGATTGCTTCCCACTCTTCCCACAGTGCAAGAGAAAACTTTCAGAGACTGGTTGGCGCCACGTCTCGCTGGTGGAATTGTCTGTTGAGTTCATAAGTGTTCTATTGGGTTCATGTCTGATGACATGGATGGCCACGGAATGATCTGGGCGTTGATATCAGCGAGGAACTGGGTGGTGAGTTGTGTCATATAAGGTCGAGCGTTATCCTGCTGAAAAATCAACCCTGGTGCAGCCAGAAGTGGAAGGACATGAGAACGATGAATTTCAGTGACGTATCATTGGGCATTTAGGCGTCATTCAATTTTCACCTGGTCACTTCTTTCCATGAAGCTGATTGTCCCCCACACCAGTACACCTCTACCACCATGTGAGGAGCCTCATCCATGCAGTTCTGGGCGTAGCGCTTATGGACTCTGCAGTAAACTCTTCTCCATCTATCGTGTCACTGGAGCAGAAAGAATGATTCATCACTAAACCAAGCCCTTCTACAATCATTCGCAACAGTCCACAGATGGTGCTGGTTTGTCCACTGCGTTCGGTTCTGGTGATGCCGGTCTGTAAGAACAGGACCTCTGTAGGGTCTTCTAGTCCAAAGACCAGCATCGTGCAGCTGGTTCCTGACCAATTGATCTGAAATTTGACAAGCTGCAAATTGATTCCTGAGGTGACGTAGCCATATGAAGCGGTCTTCGGCAGGAGTTGTGACTATGGGTCTCCCACAGTGCGGCCGGTCTGTAACTGAGCCAGTTTCTTGAAATCGTCTCCAAAGGCGACTAATGGTGCTTCTAACCACATTAAATTGTCTGCCACTACACTCTGTGACTGTCCAGTCTGTAAGTGTCCAATGATGATGAGTCTTTGTTCTGTAGTGAGATGAGCCATACTTGTGCATTGAATTTTCAAATGAATTGATTCAAGGAGCGTCAATCTTTTATAGGCATTCAATAACATGGTCAGCGAGTTTCGTGTTCAGTAAGTTTCACAGGATTCTTGTGAACCTGTCATGAGTTATTGTCAAAAATGGTGTTTTGACTAGTGTCACTTTTCTGCGCTCATGAATCATCTGCTGAATACTGCTCAGGTCAGCACGTGAAGTTGATGTCCAAGTGAGCGTTTCTGGCAACTAACTCTTGTCTGATCAGCAAACTTCAGTTTAAATCACAACATCGTATTTGTTGCATTTCTTTTTTGTTTGAACAGTATATGAATCAAACTGCCAAGCCTCATCAAAAATCTAATTGTCCCATCAACACTGAAGAGTGTATGAGGAAGAAGACAAGACAAGACACAAACAATGCGTACTTACATCACTAGTAAATGTTTAATGAACTTTAGATTTAGGACTGACGGGGATCACTGTTCGTCTGAGGGTATTGTAGATGAAGCGGAAGTTCTGTGAAACACCAAAAAGAATAAAATAACGCTGTTTAAAAATGTTAAATACTCAACTCAGATCTTAAGTAACTGGAATGCAATGTCAATCTTGCAAGTATTGATAGTGAGGAATATGGTAGTGGATAGGTCTACCGTAACACTATGTTACAAGGGAGTTAACAGTAATTTTTTTTCTGGGCACTTACTGGCTAGCGTAATTTCACAAAGAGACTTAATATCACAATTATCCTCCTTGCCTTCTAGAAGATTCGAGAAGTTTTGTCACATGACCAGGAACTCAACACATGTGATGTTTTTTTGGAGCGAATGTTCTCACCTAAGAGAGTTCAGATGAAGTCTATTTCAGTGTATGTCTGGAGCTGGTCCAGAGTGCATGTGAAGTCCTTGTGCTGTCGCACTTCATGCAGCAAGTTTTTTCACTTTTAGTGGTGATCCAGTCTAAGCAGTATTAATTAAATGGATTCCTTCTGAATGTTTTTAGTGTCTGAGTGAATGTATTAAGGAAAGCAGGAATTTATGTTTTCTTATATGATAAAGCATATGACTTGTTTAACAAACAAGAAAAATGTTGAAAATGAATTAGCTTTTCAATATTTTTTTTCACCATTTCTCAACATTCATGATCTTCATTATGTATATCACTACTGATCTAGAGTTCCTGAATACAAGAGATGTAACATCTTACTGAAATTTACCTGTGCAAAAAGATAGGTCAGAGCAAGGTAGGCTGCAATGCAAATGGCAAGGAACAAATCAAATACTGCTGGCTTCACACTGTGAAAGAAAAGACACATCCGTAAAATAAATGTCAAATTGTAAGAGGTTATCACAAATATTGGATTACATGATATCCTACATCTTATTATATCTTTAAAAGAACTAAAGAATCTGTGGAGAGGAAGAGACAGAACTACAAAAATAAGATTTTTAAGGGCCTGCATCTTTCCTATCGCAACATATGCCTGTGAGACCTGGACATTTAACAAAACAGCTGAGAAACACATAAATGCCTTTGAATGTAAACTATAGAAGAGTTCTTCAAATATCATGGACACAAAAAAGAACAAATATATCCATACTACAAGAACTTAATATTGAATGAGGTTGGCTAGTAAGGAAGATTAAACAGAGAAAACTTAAAATATATTTTGGACATATTAAACGTCATAATAATTTAGAGAAGACAGTCTTGGAAGGGTACAAAATAGGAAAAAGAAAGCGAGGAAGATCAAGGCAATGATGGCTGCAAGACATCATTGATGATCTGCGAATGGACACATCAGCAGCAAGGCCTACAGGAGAGCTGATAGCTGGTAGTGTGGTTTGTTCTCGTGATGTCTATACCATCACGCATGAAGGGCTAAAATTTCACAAACATGATGGGTCCCACATCAGTTGTGAGCTAAGCAAAAACTTAACAGAATAGGCTTGTCCATGCAGCACCTCATGTGGTATCATGCCAAGGGAGAGGGCTTCAAATGAATTGTTTCAGGGAATGAATCTTGGGTCCATCACTTTCAGTCAAAACAAACCACCATGGAATGAAAACATCCCTCCTCCCCAGTCACCAAAGAGTTCAAGGTTATTCCATCAGCACACAAGGTTATGCTAGCCATTTTTTGGGACTCATAGGGCATCTTATTGTCTGAGTTCCAGGCCCATGGTGAAACTATCAACACCACCTCATACTGTGTCACCTTGAAGAAACTGGCAGTCCATTCACCAAAAAACACCCTGGTCTCCTGAGACCTGGCATCTGCCCTTACAAAGCTTGAACAACAAAGCTGCTGAAAGCCTTTGGTTGGAACGTTTGGAGCCTCCACCTTACAGCCCAGGCTTAGGCCCCACTGATTTCCATCTTTTTAGGCCCCTGAAAAATCACCCTGATGCTTGTCATTTCTGTGACAATGAATGCATTTCCAAGGAGGCAGCCAGAAGCCTTCTCTGATGCAGACTTTCAAGGACTAGTGAATCATGGGATGAATGTCTTAATGGTCAGGAGGATTATGTCGAAAACTGAAAAAAAATTTCAGGAAAGTACTTGCAGTCGGTTTTTTTCCTAGCTCATTTTGTGACCTATTTACTGACTTGCCCTTATATAATTTTTCACTGACCATCAAAATTTTTATCAATTTTATATAATATAAAAAAATTATATCTAAAATATCATATAACATTTCCTTCTGAAAGCACAGAGCATCTATATACTGGAAGTTTATATGGTAAACTGATGTCCATTTCTGGTTCAACAGAGATTAACTACATGAAGTTTAAGCAACTTACTTGTAGGCATTCATCATGTATTCAGCTCCTGTGTAAAACACAAACTCAGGATCCCTGAAAATTAGATCAATGACAAAGTAAAATGTGAAACCACACAACAGATTGTCAAAATCTGTCAAGAGAACACTCTTCCAATCTAAACAATAAATATGCATGACTCAAAGCCATGGACACTTCAAAATCTGTGTTAAGAAACCATAAATGATTGTAGGAACAATTTTTTATAAATAGGAAACTACGAGGTTTTGGTACGGTAAAGTAAGAGAACAAATATTGTAGGATTAAACCTATGATTTTTTCGAGGTTTAATCCTACAATATTTGTTCTCTTACTTTACCATAAATGATTGTACTGCTATACTCTTCATGACAACTGATGTGTGACAAAATATATCATACAGCTGGGAACAGGCCTCTAAGTTTATGATGTATGGTAGTTAGTGACAAAATACCTTGCAAAGCCTGAGTGCAGACATCTTTTCTAAGATGATATATTGAAAATCTAGCACTAAGATGGACACCACAGGGGAGCAGAAGTAAGGGTAGACCAAAAGAGACATGGAGAAGAACAACAGAAAGGATGTTGAGCAATAGAGGGCTCACCTGGGCAAGAGCAGAAAAAAAGGTGAAGGACAGGCATTTGTGGAAAACCCTTGCAGAAGCCCCATGTGCCCTGGGCACTTAAGGTTCAGAGAGAGAGAGATATTGAAAATCTGAGGCTTGGCATGGCATAAGAAATTCAATTTACTTTTACTACCCAGTTTCTTCTATACAATATTTAATAATTTCCATTTTTAGACTACTTTGATCAAAATAACCCTCACCTTTTGTCCGCTTTGACCAGTGTTTTGTGGACATCTTTGAGGTAGCGTCCGACCGTCTGTTCCAATGTCATCACCAGCTCTGAGTCAGGTTTGAGGAGCTGAGCCGCCCTGGGCTGTGTGGAGAAGTACTCCAGCCAAGCATCAATCACAGAATCTTCCACTGACTGTGAACAGAAATCACAAGTTAGGCAACAAACTTACTACTACTGGTAAGACAATGAAGATGCTTGCTAAGAACCAAGGCAACAAACTTACTACTACTGGTAAGACAATGAAGATGCTTGCTAAAATTGTTTTCTCATCCCTGCTGCTGCAGCTTATTAAATACAATAATGTTTACCAGACCCTCAAACTTCAAATCTGTTTTTCATGAACACTTAACACAACTCAGTGGTTAGTTTGGAAAAAAAAAAAAACTTTACAAAAGATACAGAAAAGTCTCTATGGATCGAAGATCATTTCAGAGCTAAGACTGTACCTGAATTTATCACTAAAGAAGAAGAAAGTTCTGTTGAGCTCAATTGTGACAAGACTGACAACAAAATTTAGCTGTGTGGAGCTCTGGATATCAATAAAAGATGACAAAAGCTCAGAGAATATTAATTTTATCTGTGATGCCATATTTTTGTGAAGCAAAGTCTCGGTTGTGTCTGTGATTTAAAAAAAAAACAACAACAAAAGCAACTCATATTTATGAATTTTTTCGTCTCATAAACAAATCTGTTTTTTTTTTTTTTGCTTTAATCCTCTAAAAAAAAACATGAACAAAAGGCTGATAACTAAGACAAAAAAAAAAGTGAAAATGTATAGAACTTTGGAGAGTGAAACATGCAACAGATACAAGAGCATAAATCTGAATTTACCAGAGTGTCTGTAAACATTTGAAAGCTGCCCTGACTTGTCAAGTTGTAGATCTGTCTTGCCACAGCCTCAGCAATAATCTGAGCATTTCTTGAAATAACTCTAGGATTTACATTTCCCCTGCAATGATACAAATAGAAACAACGTCAATGCACTATCACATGTACATATAAATTTGAAGAATTATGTTATGTATATTCTATGAAATGATTCTCAGTTCACTGATACTTTGGTCTTGTTAGCAGGAGCTCTGAATTAGCATGCCAACACTTGAATATATAACTTAACTCTTTCCGTGCTGGAGGAAGAAACACGGACGTTTTCTGGAGTGCGGGAGTAAAAACGCGGGTCCTTGTCAGTAAGGGGTCTAGGTGTAAAATGGAATGAAAAACAGTGTTTCCATGTACTTCCGTATACGTAATATGTATCAAAGTGTAGCTAAATGAATGAAAATTTCATAAATGCAGAGTTTTTTAGGAAAAAAGAAGTAATGTGATGTTTTTAGACACTGATTGTGGCCAGCTCACCATCGGCTAGATCTAGATTCGCGCTTCTTACCCCTATTTACCATCTAAGATGTGTAGATCTACTTATCGATCTCGTATTGTGACTCCGTATGGTATTTTCGCTTACTGAATGTCTGAAATAACCTCCTAACTACTCCTAACTACTTCTCCAGTCGTCTAAATATGTCTAAATCTACTTAGAAAACATTCAAGAGCAGCGGGGTGGCCATAGGCTATGTCCATACCCCTATCTACATCGTCAAAAATTGAAAAATTTCCATGCTTCTCGTCCGTATTCTCGCTCGGCATCGCTCGTAACTAGGCACGCATTCGCCATTTTGAAAGTGTCACCGGAATCGCGGACGAAATATGTACAATCTAAATGTTACACCGCTTGTTTTAATGAAACAAACAATTGTCACTATCCTGACAATACGCTCTCAGCATTGAAACCGGAAGCGGCAGGATAGTGCCAATACGCTCGGGAAGAGTTAAATTCCATCCCCCCTTTTGTTAAACACCAAAAGTTTTTTTTTTTTTTTTTCAGATTTTACTAAATGCATGTCCAAGTACTTGATTTACAAAACAGGCCAGATAGTTTCTTAATCTTACTATCTGGACTAAATTAAATTAAAGTTTTTGGCTATTCTAATCTCAATTATCCTGTCCCTTTGTGTGCCTCCTGGTTTATAAAAAAAAAAATAAATAAATATGAAAAAAGTCCCACCAAGCCAGCCAAATAATATTTACCTATTGTCAAGAATAGTAACTCTGTCACTGCTCTTTGGTGTGTCTAGGCGGCTCAAAGTGAAAGCAAGCATGCGTCTGATACTGAACCTCTCATGCTCCCAGGCCAACATCTCATCTGCCAGGTTAATCTTTTTATGTACCATTCCCACCTTGACATCAGGAAAGCTCTCCTTTCCTACATCTTCTAAATGCTGGATATAATTATTAACAATTATCATAATTAAATGGCAGCATGAAATAAGAGGATATTTCATCGATGTCTACTAGGGAGATCTATTCAAGAATCGGATGTTCCCAATTAGATAAATTACTACCAACTCCATAACCAACAAATGAATTAAGTATAAAACTGCGGAATTTGTTTTGCAAAATTTAAATCTAGGCTGTGATATAAAACAATTTACTCTTTCACTCCAAAACTACACTAACAGGGTTGGTAGATATTGCACACCCATCCAAATCAATGCTCAGATCAATATTTGGATGAAATAAAAAAAAAAAATAATAATAACACATTTCTAATAATAACCCAACCCATTTTTTTTTAAATCATAAAGTCACTTCCTTACAATTTATGAGGGTCATACCAAAAGTCATAAGCAAAATTTTTTTTTAAATCAGAATTTACAGATAGAGAAAATATAAATGTATCACCTTAACCTGCATCCTTTGCACTTCACGTAGATGTCAAATGACATCACCATCATGTGTCATGTGACCACATGGAGCAGAAACAAAATGGCAGGTGCTGAAGTTACGTTTTGTCAACGTGCTGTTATTGAGTTCCTCGTTAAAGAGGAAATCCCCGCTGCTGAAATTCACCAAAGACTTCAACTTGCTTATGGAGATGGGTGCTAGCAGTGTTAGGAGGTGGGTGAAACATTTCAAAGATGGAAACATGAGCATCCAAGATATGCCTCGCAGTGTTCACCTCGAACTGCCTCCGCTGAACGCAACGTGGAAAGAGTTGACGACACTATTAAAGAAGACAGATGTGTCAAGTTTCTGAAATCTCTGTAAATCTTGGAATAGGACACAATGCAGTACAGGAAATGATTGAAACCCTAGGCTATAGAAAAGTTTGTGCCCACTGGGTCCCACAGGAGGGAACATCCAGACAGCAATGTGTCTGTGCCGTGGGTCAGCTGGAACAGAATTCTACCAGGAGGGTATTTTCAAACCTGCAGAGCGATGGGAAAAATGTGTGCAGAGAAACGGAGATTATGTTGAAAAGTGAAGAAAAGGATGCAGTTTAAGGTGATACATTTATATTATCTCTATATATAAATTCTGATTTATAAACAATTTTTACTTACAACTTTCAGTATGACCCTCATATTTCTACAAAAATTTCTCAATATAATTTATTTGGACACCCCCTGGGAACAACTGTGTTAAGAGCACACTTATAGTGTCTGTGAGACAGGGAACATAGATCTGTTTGCTTAAAAACTCTGACCTACCTCTGTAGCCCAGAAACTTGTAGCAATCAACACTAATTGTAATTGTTATTTTTGTAAAATGTAATGTCAGGTTGGTGGACGGATGGGGACATGAAGATCTCTAGCGGGAGTGAGGGAAGTCTGATGTGAAACCAATGAATCTAGGACGTGACAGGCCTATGGGTCTTTACAACAATGGCTATCAGAATGATGTAAACAAAACAGAGCCAGCAGACTATAGGTGGTGACTAAGCACTCATCAGATTCCTCATCTCAAAGCCAGAGTGTCTTTGTGGAACTGTCTCAAAACCATCTGACATGGAGAAGGAACTTACATACAGCCACCAGAGGCTAGAAAAGTTTTGGCCAGGCCAGCCACGCTGTCTTCATGGCAGTCCGATCAAGACCACAGTCTGCCCTAGCAAGGAAAGGTGCTGAAGTCAGAGTTACCCAGCCAAAAGGCGCATCGCAAAAATCAGGGTAACACACATTATCGCTAATGAAATGTCTCTATCTGCAGTATTCAAACATGGTGCTCGCCCTGTGAAGACTAACCAGGCAGGTGCAGTGCTGGGCCCCCTGCCTCGAAAGGGTCCACCCAATGCTACTGGAGGTCCTCTCAGTTCGTTTTGTGGAGTCAGGAGACATGAGAGTAGAGCTACTGGTCAAAAAATACAATGGAAGAAAACAGCCAAAAAGCAAGAACTTAAAATAATGCAGTGGAATGCTGAGGGTGTCAGCAGTGTTAGAGATGGCTATAGCAAAAAGGTGGAACTACAGAACATACTTTTTGCAGAGCAGGTAAGTATATGCTGCATACAGGAGACACACCTAACCAAAGATGCCGCCTTTAAAATCAGAGACTACCAATGTTTTAGATCAGACCGACAGGACAGAAGAAAAGGAGGAGTACTCCCACTTGTTAAGAATAACATCAGCGCATGTCAGGTGGGAGCGTACATGGAAGGAGCCGAATACCAGATGATCCATCTAAAAAGTAGTAATACAGATTTCCACCTCCTTAACTATTACTGTCCTAATGACCGCCCACTTGCTTTAGAAACAATCCCACACAAAGAGAGACTGATGGTCTGTGGCGATTTTAACAGCCATTCCCAGAGCTGGGGCTATGACCACATAGACAAGAGAGGAGAGGAAGTTGAGAGCTGGCAGGATGATAATGGACTTCTCCTGATCAACCAGCCAATGGATCCCCCAACATTTTACTCAAGGGCTTGGCATACAGCCTCAACACCAGATCTGGCATTCCACTCTCCAGATCTGAAGTGGAACATTACACGTGAAGTTGGAAAACAACTTGGAGGTAGTGACCATCGACCGGTCTTCCTGACAATAGAAAATGAACTCCTTAACACCAGTAGCCCTCTCCCCAGTTGGAACTATAAAAAAGCAAACTGGACAATGTACAGACATCGTACAGGTATCCTGGAGGGACAGCTGTCCATAGAAGATAAGGATATTAACAGCATAGTGAAGGAATTCAATGCTTGTATCCTTCAGGCCGCTCGTGAAACCATTCCCAGAGGAGCTCGCAGGGACTATAAACCATACTGGTCTAGTGAGCTGGGAAAACTCCATGATGACGTGGAAGCAGCTCGAAAGCAAGCAGAAAATAGACCATGCCAAGAACACAGCAATAATTACCAACACTCTAAGGCCAAATTTCAGAGAGCCAAGCTGCAAGCCAGGCAGGAAAGTTGGAGAGAGAAAACAGAGTCCCTAAACTTTGAAAAGGATGGAAGGAAACTGTGGAAACTAATCAAACAGTTAAATGATGAGAGTACTGGAAGTACAAAGATTACACTAATAGAGGATGGGAAAACTCTTATAGGTAAGCAGGTAGCAGATCACTTTGCTCGCATGTTTGCACACGACTGCAACATTGATATCCATCCAGAGAAAGAGCGTACAGTGCGCATTGAGCCACAGAAAGAAGAGGAACAAGTCAGAAAAGTGGAGGTCATGGATGCACCAATCACATGCAGTGAGTTAGACCTAGCAGTTAGTAAACTGAAACCAAGGAAATCACCAGGACCAGATGGAGTGTCCAATGAAATGATCAAGAACCTGGGAATGGCAGCAACGGGAAAGCTGTTGGATATTTTCAATATGTGCTGGAGCACAGGTAAGTTACCTCAAATCTGGAAGGAGGCAACCATGGTACCACTGCTAAAGCCAGGGAAAAACAGTGATACTGCCTCCAGCTACAGGCCAATCAGTCTCACTAGCTGCCTATGCAAAACGATGGAACGCATCACTGACCTGAGGCTAAAATGGTACCTAGAAAGTGAAAACCTTCTCGTTCCACAACAAGCAGGATTTAGGCAGTACTACAGTACGGAAGATCAAGTGACCTATCTCTCTCAAGAGATTGAGGATGCATTCCAAGAGAAAAACCTTGTACTAGCAGCGTGGATAGACCTGAAGAAAGCCTTTGATAAAGTATGGAAAAAGGTCTGCTGTGGAAACTAAGACACTGCAATGTGAATGGAAGACTGTACAACTGGATAAAGTCATATTTACACAATAGAAGAACTAGAGTAGTAATGGATGGACATAAAAGCCAGAAAGTACTTCTGCGACATGGTGTACCACAAGGAGGTGTCCTTCCGCCTACACTATTCCTTGTATTCATTAATGACCTGATCAAGGAACTTCCCTATGGAATCAAAGCGGCACTGTATGCAGATGATCTGGTCATGTGGTGTACAGATGAATATGCAACAGTTGCTACACAGAGACTCCAAAGAGCAGCAGACATCTTGACATCATGGACAAACAAATGGTTTGTAAGTATCAACACAGAGAAATCAAGTACCACTCTGTTCACTTTCTCATCTAAACAGAAAGCAGGTAAGATCTTTTTGTAAATGAAATATCCTTAAGGATGGACAACCAACCCACTTACTTAGGAGTGACTCTTGACTCAAAACTGACCTGGAAGCAACACATCAACAGTGCAGAAGCAAAAGCCAGAAGAAAACTAGCCATATTAAGAAAATTGAGTGGAACCACATGGGGAGCTAGTGAAAGAATCCTCAAGAATGTATATCAGCAAAGTATTCTACCACATTTAGAATATGGCTCAACATCTTGGTGCACAGCATCAAACACTACGCTGCATAATCTAGACACGGTTCAAAATCAGTCACTACGGATTATCACAGGTGCCATGAGGTCCACACCAATAGTAGAAATGCAGAAAATAGTTGGTGTTCAAGCGCTAAAGGAACGTAGAGACACAAAGGTCATGACCATGGGAGAGAAATTCCTTAGCTCTGTAAGCCATCCCCGAAGGAGAGATTCAATAACTTGGCACTGAGACGGCTTCATTCATCAGGCCAAGCGTATGCGTAAGCTGATACCTGACCTTCCAACTGTAGTCGCTCCATTATCATCTGTACCAGAGCATACACCATGGAAAAAAGCAGATTATACACAAATAACTATTCAGACTGAAGTGAAAGGTGTGCAGAATGGTGAGATGCAGAGCAGTCTTGTAAGATCAACAGCCACATTTAATGTTCTAGATGATAAATATCCATGTGACACCTGGATACGTGTGTATACAGATGGATCTGCACATAAATGCCATAAAGAATGGAGGGGCAGGAGCACATATTGAATATCCAAACACCACTGACAAGATTTCCATACCCACTGGAAAATACTGCAACAACTATGATGCAGAAGTTAGGGCAATTATTGCTGCAGTTGAAAAACTATCAGACTCCAGAATTGATACATGTCCTGTAGTAATTCTCACAGATGCAAGATCAGTACTGGAAGCTCTTCAGTGCAACAAACTACCAGATCTTAAGGATGCCTTGTCAAAAATTGGCTTACAACATGGAGTCACTTTGCAATGGATTCCCTCCCACTGTGAGATACCAGGCAATGAGAAAGCTGACTATCTGGCCAAAGAGGGCGCTGAAATGGAGCAACCAGACATACCAATCACCTATAATCACAAGAAAAGCATGATAAAAACCTACAGGAAGCCACAAACACCACCACATGATGACTATCACTATGCTAAACAGAAAGGAACAAGTCACCATCTTCCGTCTCCGAACAGGACACAGCCGACTCCGAAGTCATATGTATACAAAGTTTAAGGTTGGTACTACTAATCTATGTACATGTGCCCAGGTGCCGCAAACTGTGGAATATATCCTCCAGAACTGCACCAACTATGAGACACTGAGAAATAATTACTGGCCCAGTGAAACCACTAAAGAAGATAAGATCTATGGATCCATACATGAATTACACAAAACAGTGAAATTTATCCAAGAGACAGGACTGCAGATATAGACAGACAATGTGAACGAAGAAGAAGATTTGGACACAGGTGGTAAATAATTCAGGACTGACAGATTTAAAGCATGTCAGAACATCAGAACAAGTAATATTCATTGCACAAAATTTGCCAATACTTTCTTATGTAAACCAATATGGCAAGAGTTTTCTTGTTTCAGAATTAACAAAAAGATGAAACAAAAAAACCAGAATCTGTACAGAGATCTGATAAAACTAAAAATCTTGTAACTGTAACAGTATTAGGTTATTTATAACTTTATGTACTGTTTTGTTTTTAAAATTTCCCATGTTCCTCCTTTCTGCAGAACTATAAAATCATATTCTTTGACTTCCGCTAACAATTTAAAAATTACAAGTAAGTGTTAGGAAACTTTTGACAGGAAAATTTACAACTTAAATTTAGTTTTGTTCCTCATCTTTTGAGTTAATTTGATGCCAAGTTTTTATGTACTGTAATTACCTAAACAAACAGAAATATTTATACATGTAACATCTCTTTCACCTATGTCGCATTAAAAAACAAACACAGCAAGACCTTCTACATCAATGGTTTCTATGTTCCTTCCCCTACAAATTTTATGCAACTTGAATTCTGTCACCTCCAATGTTCACTAATTATCTGTGCTAATTCACTCTGAAAACAACATAAAAACTTTTAAAATAGCAAAATATAAACAACAGTTTATATTCTGCACTAAGAAACATAAATCTGAAAACAATTTTGGTGTGTTAAATGTTATAGTGTTGAGAGTACTCTCTGAAATGATGGACATCTAAAATTTGCTCTAATTTTTCATCTGAATCATCTATGATGCATAAATAAAGGAACCTCTAAAGGAAAGCTCTATTTCTTCCCATCAGTGAAGAGAATTCTATAACTTCAACATATCTGGTTATTTTATTTCACTTGATAGTGGTGCATTGTCTAATGCCTGGTATAGTAGGACAGTATCAAAGAGTTATGTGTGTTCACAGAACAGGACTTTCATGATGGCCAATCTGAAAAAAAAAACACCTTACAGCTTCAGTGAGTGCAGTGTTTTGAGTCTCAATGATATCCTAGATCAACCTTCTCAGTGACCACACCTATCATTACTAGAGTGATATGCTAAATATAAACATTAATCGCTCCATATTTTAAGATAACATTAATGCCAGCACCAAATGATAACAGGTCATAAAACCTGTGGGAACATGGGCTCTGACAACAGCTCCTACTTACTTTATAGAACTGGCCTCCCACACTGTCTTCCCTAGGTGGCTTTGACACATGCAGATTGAGCTCATTACTGGTTCCAAGAGTGTCTAAGCACAGCACAAATGCCACATCAGACAGTATGTTGCCTTCTGATGTTCGGGTAAATAAAATTTTACATTAGAATAACTTATACACAAAATATTTCTCAACATTAATTAACATTCCCCTTGGACATGTAAACTGAACTATCTGCTTACATGACAGAGTTGAAGATATTTATCCAGAAAGTGGGTGTTATACAAAGTGATTGACTGAAGTGTAAAAATCAATCAAAAATAAACTTTCATATAATCAGTGAAACTGTGAATATGGTTTACAAAGACAGAAACAGCATGCATTCTTTTGCAAATGGAAATATAATCCACAATAACTTTCTTGTTACCTGCAGATTCAAAGTTGTCCTCAATCCACCTTTTTGTACCTTGATAATTGAACTTTCCAGCACCAGTCAAAAGGAAGACAAGATTGTATCTTCCAAAGTCAAGAAAATCTTTGGTTTTTACTCTGAAACAATTACTACCACTTCTGCTTCCATTTCAAATACATTATTAATATATTTACTTAGGTAGCTAGGATTCCAAATGCTAAACAACCATTTCCTCAGTCAGAAGTATATTTCAAGACTATCACAAATAATAACAATAACAGCCCTATAACGCTGTATTTGAACAACACCTGCTTTCTGAAAGTACCCTTTCTTAGAGCAGGGTCAACTGATACGTGCTGGAATTGCAATTCATTACATTTTCTCCAAAAGTTAACTTGATATGTCTGAGCTTCTCTCAGTCAGATTTACATAAAAATAATCCGAATCTACATGAGTAACATTCTGTACTCAATGATCTTAATCTACATGAGAAACATGTTTTGTAGTCAGTTAACACAAATGACAGACCATCAACTAAAACTTAGGGATATAGTGGTAGAGTGCCAATGTTTTTATCCACATGACAGCATCACACCTGGTCATTTCACTTCCCCAGCCACAGAAGCCTGATGCCATTTCTACAGGAGGGTAACTGGGCTACATCCAGCAGAACATGCAATGAGACATAATCAGACTAACAATTATGCCACTCAATTCATTTACAGGGTGGCACACACAAACTGGCCCCCGACCTGTCTGCTGGGTTAAAAGCCATGTTGACTTGGGGCTTTCTTTTGCAGCTGGAGACCAGGTTTATGTATGTCACCCTGTTTTATATGTAAATTGACTGATTTCATGTTCACAACATCACCTTTACAAACTATACCAGTTCTGTGTTAACTAGGCCCCTTAAAAAGGATACTTGGCATGAGTACGAGAATTTATGTACAGCTTTGAGAAAAGTCGAATCAGCTCAAGCAAAATAATCACACCAGACCCATTTGAGTCAACTCCATAGGATAGAGCCTGAGAAGAAATACAGCTCATATTATGTCTCAATAAACTCATCAACCTACAGAATCATTCTCCTCATATAAACAGCTCACATTATGTCTCAATATACTCATCAATCTACAGATTCATTCTCCTCGTATAAACAGCTCACACTATGTCTCAATATACTCATCAACCTACAGAATTGTTCTCCTCGTATATAAACAGCTCATATTATGTCTCAATATACTCATCAACCTACAGAATTATTCTCCTCGTATATAAACAGCTCATATTATGTCTCAATATACTCATCAACCTACAGAATCACTCTCCTCGTAAAAACAGCTCACATTATGTCTCAGTATACTCATCAACCTACAGAATCACTCTCCTCGTAAAAACAGCTCACATTATGTCTCAGTATACTCATCAACCTACAGAATCATTCTCCTCGTAAAAACAGCTCACATTATGTCTCTGTATATCATCATCCTACAGAACCATTCCCTTGTAAAACATGCAAAGAATGAAACAATTTTTAACTCACTAGTTTTGGTGTGCTCTTAAATTTTAACTTTTATTTGGCTTTTTTTTTTTTGGTGGGGGGCATTGAACAACATAAAAATCTTTTTTTTTTTTAAATGTCCTATACAATGTGAATATTCATTGCATAAAAATAAACATTTAGAAATGACTTAGTTTTGTGGGAATATTAAATAAGCTAATGAGCAAAACAAGAAAGAGAATATACTAGTATGATGTTGTGCATAAGAGAATAAGGAAGATAGAAATGAAAATGGCTGAGACAAACAAATAAACATTTTTCCCTTCCATGTACCAAGGCACTGATCTTTATACACTGAATAAAGTGTCAAGTACAATCTCCAATTTTCTCTTGCACTAGTAGACAAGCTTACAATGCTCTCAAGTGGGACTCAGTCTACAGGCAGATACTGTTTTCCTGAAGGTACACATTTCTAGAGATGGGTCCACTGAAACATGCTGGTGTTGCAGTTCATTATCTTTACTTTAATAAGTCAATTTAATAAGTCTGAGCTGATCTAGGTCAGATTTACATACAGGAAGAAGAAGCTAAAGAGTCCCTATTTCCAAATCAACAGTGAGACTGCAGCTCCAGCTGCTGCTTTTCAAGGAAACGGAGCCTGACTTTCTTTACACGCACTCCTGAAAAGTTGTGCACTTCTGAGATAAATACTTTAACCCAGCAGATGGCTATGTAGTGGAATAGATTAAGGCAGTGACCACACAGTAACAAGAAATGTCTAGTGTAACTAAATCTTATTTAATTTACAGACTTGTGAAACTTGATGAACAACGCTTGTATGCTACTCACAGGTGCAATGCCCATAGCATCATAATGTGCTGTGATAAGAATTGTTGGGAGCTGTTCTTCAATGCCATATCCAGACAGACGCCCCTGAAAAAAACATAACTCATTTGAGAATTTATACCAACTACATGTCATATACAAAACATAAATGTAATGATGACTGTGACAAAACTGAAACATTTGCCAAAGCACTGATTAATTCTTCTCATTACTCATGTT